>OV050033.1:132076741-133326741 GCA_920105625.2 Clusia tigrina | reverse complement strand
AATATATAAATAATAATAAACAATAATCTGCCTTCTGGATCGTATTTACAATTGCCTGCCAGAGCATGATGAAATATGGTGAACGGCATTAGAAGAAACTACCCCAACGGTCGTTTCAACCATCTAAACAATTTGTTTTACTATTGTAGAACAGCTTTTTCATGCTTTCCCTTTTCTGTTTACCTTTTTAACACTCTATTTAACTTCACATCAGGCGAAATAAAACTCAAATATGAATTAATATGCAACAGTTAAATTATACTCAGCTATTATGGTACCATTCAACATTTCAATATTTTTGTATGTATTTGTTCATATATTTTTTTCCTCTATATACTTAATATCTGTCTGTTATCCATAATTACCATCTCTTTTCTCGTTCATCATCATATAAGATTGGTGCCTTTACCTGCAAGCTGAGCTCTTGTCCTTCATTCCAGTGGCAGCATCATGGAGTGTTGATTCTGAACAATAAATAAATGAAAGAACTTCCAAAAAATTCCGTTGTTTTTGCCCTCCTCTTTGCAGGAATATAAACAAATAAAAATACGTTTTATTTACATATTTTAAAATTATGCTTCACTAGAAAGAGCTTTGGTGTAGGTCGCCAGCGACTTGAGACTCAAAACACATTTTTTTCTTTCTTATTTTTTTGTTTGTGTCAGTTTTATTTCTTTCTGTTATTACGCTTGTCTGTCAATTCTTTGTTTTATTGTATCATAAGTAAAGCGTTTTGGTTGCTAAGTACGTAGTCAGCCGCACCAAAGTATATGGATATACTAACAAATTGAATAGTCTTTGGGTGTACTCCGCAATAAAAAGGCGGGAGAATTATTTTATTGTATAGAAACTGATGTATTTATGTATGTATTATAATAAAGAATGCATTATTATAAAGAATGCATCATTATAAAGAATGTATAATTATACAGAACAATATTCTACTGAGTCGATCGCTTACCTCAAACCATTAAATTATAAGCTCTATCGAAAATTTATATAGAATTGTTATTTGTGCTTAGATAAAAACCGCGCACATATGACAACTGAATATTAATTTCTTACAACTCTTCAGGAGTTTCAAATAATTTAGCGATGAGGATGATATAGTAAATACATACATATGTACATATGTATGTATGTATATTATTTTTTAATAAAATATATGTATTTTTTGTATAGTATATGTATTTGATATGATATACATAGTATATGTATGTATTTGATATGATATGATATACGACTCGTAGTCTATTTTTTACTAAGCGAAGGTTCATTTTGAGCCCATAGCTTAGTCTCCTAATATTTCTGTTCCCTCGAGATATACATATGTATGTACATAAAGTAGCCCATTGCATCTGTATACTTTATTTTGACGCTGACTGTATGTGCATAGGCCTGAGTTGACAGCACTCATCTCACAGAAACTATTAATTATTTGTCTTAAGTAATGTCAATGAAATTGGTGTCATAATCAAGAATCAATTATACGAGTATATATATTATCTTATTGTCTTCGTACTGTAATTTTAGTAGGCACCTAAGTAACGTAGTTGGGTCCATATGAGACCATTACACTGACTAAGCAAATGTTCAGCTGTTTCCTCTCCTTTGTTACATGACCTACAGAGGTTATTTTGAGTGATTCTTATATTGTATAGGTGTGTTTCATTACTCTACAGTGGCCAATCAAATGTCCCGTGACATTGCGAATACCTGACCGAGTCAAGCTCAGTAGCTCAGTAGTCCTCTTGAGAATGGTTTTGAAATTTTTAGCTACCCTAATATCTTTTGTTTCCATTCAATATTGGTGCGATTTTTTCCTAGCCATTCCTTAATTTCGTATTTTGTGGAGCTCCAAGGTAAACCACGGAATGCTTCAGCTCCAGTAAAGCTACTGGGTGCCCATTTTCTAACGAGCTCAATCTGCCTATCCGTTCCACAAGTGTCCACTATGCCCTGGCGGCACCCATATCAAATGGACTCTATTTTTTATGCTAGTCTCTTCAATGCATTTCCTCTATAATGGCATTTAAAAAAATTTGCTTGATTGAAAAGGTTTGGATTATTTTTTTGTTTCAACCTCTAATTAATATAATTATGGGTCTGGGAAAAAGTTCGTGGCGTTTTTATTTGTAAAATTCAAGTGGTTTTCGTATAGTGTGGAAGTGAATTTATTTAAACCAAATTCCATTATTATCGACAATGTTTTGCTATTTGTCGGGCAGAGCTATGATGCCATCGGTGAAGAACTTCTGTGGTTTCTCAACCAAGAGGCTTTCACAGGCTTCTTTTAATTTCTTAAGTAATTCCATTGAGACAGTTCTGCAGATATCAGAACAAGTGGATAGTCAGAGGGTGCTGTAACTGAACTATACGGTGGATGTATCAAAACTTCCTTACCAAGCTCTCGCAATTTTAAAAGGGTTAAAGACGTATATAGTTGGGGGTTATCATGATGGAAGACAACACCTTTCCTATTATTCCATTCGGGCCGTTTTCTTTCAATTGCCTGGCGTAGCCTCTCCAGTTGTCCACAGTAGAGTTGAAAATCAATCAACCAACTGGAAGTGGCTCATGGTGGACAATTGCCTTTCTAGTCCCCCAACATACATCGCGCATCACCTTGGCTTCGCAAACTTTTATGACAGCTCAACATCCATTATTCACGATCTTTACCGCTTCTGATTGTCGTAAGTGACCCATTTTTCATCACCGGCTATGAGCCGTTTCAGAAATGGCTTGATTCCATTGCGTTTCAGCAACGCATCGTAGATGTTAATTCGGTCTAACATGGGTTTCGCGCTTAAATCTTGAGGAACCCATGCATCGAAATTTTTTTGTAGCCAGGTTTGCGTAATTGGTTCAAAACAGTGTTGTGGTCAATGCATAGCTCCACACCAATATCGACACTGCTGATGCTTACCTTGCTAGACTTTTTCAAGAATTTCACCCGCTTTTTCAGTGATTTGACGACCAAAGCGTGACTTATCTTCCATACCAAAATTCCCCGAATGAACGCAAGCAGTAGATTTTGATCAACCGCACACACCTTTCTAGAGTTGAACCAAGCATGTTTGATTCTTCTTCTGTGGTCTTCCCTATTTAAATTTATTTTATTTTGGATTCCACACAATTTCGTAAACACTTCTAATATTTTAATGGACGGAAACTTTATCCTACCTTGTATATAATTCTTATTATAAACTTTTTGTATACGAAGAGTAAGAATATTACTCATGATTCCTCACCAACTTTGTTGGTTGCTACTCCTGTGTATGTTAGCATTTTAAATTGATCATTTGTTTGCTACGATTCTTATTGGCATTCTTTTCCATTTATGATTATTGCTTTAATTTCTATATACGATAATATGTACATATTTTATGATTCTGTATAAGTGGGACGGACTAATCGGCTGTAGTGTCCTTTTAACATTATGCATTTCCTTCAGTCCCATTACATCACTAAGCAATTCCTTTCTCAGTGCACACTTCAGGAACCCTTTTTGTGGCGCATATTTGAGTGCATTTCAACAAAAGCGCTTTGGATATTAACATAAAAGTCCAATAAATCAATTCATGTTCGGCTTCTCGTACACGATGTGCCCGCATTCATGTGCAATTGCCAAACAACTTCGTTTTGCTGTGCAAATTTTGTGTCTTACAACAACAAAACAACAACAGCCCATAAAAAGTAATATAAACGTAAGAAGAATAAAAAGCCCTTTCGCGTATGTCCCGTTTAAAGTCAGACGGCAGTGCTGGGACAATGTCAAGGACCCTCTTAATAAACACCAAAAATTGCTTTTGAATTAACAATACAAACTAACATAAGAATGCGAAGAGGGAACCAAGCAGCAACTCACAAGGCAACGCAGAATCTTCACTAAACTTCGGAATAATGGAAAGGGACGCGAATAAAAATGAAATAAAAAGAAAGGAATTACTAAAAAAGCAGGCGCGGAAAGCATAAAGCTAAAATACCGGAAAAATACAAAAAAAAACAAAGCAGATGAAACTGCGAGAAAAAGAAACCACAATCAGAATTGAATAAAAATAAACAAAGACCTGAAATAATTACACACCACGGCTCAGAAACTAAAGCAAAAAGAAAAATAAAATGAAATACAAAGGATGCTATTAAATGATGAAACAAAAACAATAAAAAAAACTAAAAATTCAACGAATATAAAATAATAAACACACCAAAGACGATATTAAAACAAAATTAAATTGGAATAAATAAATATAGAAAAAATAAACACATAATAAACTTGTTAAAATAAATATAGAAAAAAGTAAACACGGACCAAAAAATACTTCTTCGGTAACCCTTGTGTGGAACCTGATATCAATCAAGTAATTGGAATCAATTCTAGTTGACACTGATGCCGATCAACAATAAGGAAAAACGAGATTGAGTTTATGTGAATGTTCTGTGATCGGTAGAGTATTTTATAGGCTTTTAGATGTTTTATTCAGACTCATCGCTTTCGATAGCTGAAAAGATTAAGATACAAATTAAGGAAATAAAAAGAAACCGATCTAAGAATAAATAAAGTAATTTAATAAAATAAAAAAAAAAAACAGATTATAAATTGGTTAGGAAGAAACTAGGTATGTGATTGATTCGAAAATTGGTTTGAACATAATTGCTGGAAAGAATCGGAATATTGATCCTATATAAATATGTTTTTATGACATAATAATAAATAATATGCATAATAATAATAAAATATACATAATAATATACATAATAATAATTATAATAATATACATAATAATAATAATAATAATAAAATATACATAATAATAATAATAATATACATAATAATAAATAATATACATAACAATAATATAATAATAATAAACATAAAATAGTGCCAGAAATAAAAATGATCCTAAAGCCTGTCAAAAGTGGTGTGGACCCGACATCTTACCGTTCCATCAGGTTACTGCCAATGATTTCAAAAGTGTTTAAAATCCTTATAATCAAGAAGTTAATGCCTATTGTTGAAGCGAAAACATCATCTCGAAACATCAATTTGCATTCTAGAAGAGTCATGGCACTATTGAACAAATCCATTGGCTAGATGAGAAGATCCACAAAAGCTACAAAGATAAAGAATTTTGGACAGCGGATTTACTTGACATATCTGAAGCCCTTGATAGAGCCTTTGATGGAATGAGGTTTTGCTATAAAAGTTATTAAATATGCTTCCAGTGAGCCTTTATCCTCTGATTAAGTCCTATCTGACTTATAGGCCTTTTTACATCAAACGTGGTGACGAAGACTCAACTTTACAAAAAAAATCAATGCCGGGATTGCTCAAGAAGTGTCCTTGAACCAATTTTGTACCTATTATTTGCGTCAGACCTGCCTTCACCAAGTAACTTCGTTGTAGGCACCTGCGCAGATGATACAACTATTCTTTTCTCACATAAAAATCCCTCCCATACTGCAAGAAAACCTCGGTGACGTCACAAAATGGATGAAGGACTGGCGTATTAAACCGAATGAAAGTTAGTCTGAACACATTACATCTAGTAAGACGCGATATTTTCTCTGCCAGTGCACAATTCCCCAAGCGACTGAGGCCAAGTATCCACATAGGTATATGTATTTACCGGCGGCTAACATGGAAGCCTCACATACTAGCATAAAGTAAAACTCTGGGATGAAAATTTCGTGCTTTATACTGGTTACTCCAGCGTAAGTCAGTGCTATCTATTGAAAACAAGTTGCTGAAAACAAGTATCCTGATTTGGACTTACGGGATTAAATTGTGGGGTACTACTTTATAAGTTACAACATTGAAAATACTTACAAAGTTTCCAATCGAAGACTCTTCGAACTGTTGTCGATGGACCGTGGTGCGTTACCAATGCCCAGTTGCACTGAGAATTAAGAGAGCGAAGGACGAAGCTAACCTTCGAACACTGCCACTGGGCCTTTCAAGATTATATGTTAGAGATACCAGTATATACATAAGTCTAGAATATATCATGGTAAAATGCCTTTCTATGGTTTCCCTGCTGTTTAGAACAATTTTAGAAGGTAATATGCTATGAGGTAATCGCCTTTATTGCTGCCTGACTATCTGCGTAGATGTTTACCATGGAGTTGCGTTCTGTTTTAGTGTAGGCCAGCTCCGTGGCTTTGCCCACAGTAAAAGCTTCCTCTTGGAAAATACTGCACTGATCAGACAGTTGAGTATCAGTCCGAACTAAAGCGAAAAGCAAAGCTGGGATTAGAGCATTAAGAAGGATAACTATCCCGGGTCCTACACGAAAACTTTGTACTGGTGGCTTGTTAAGAATCGATTTTCTAGATTTAGTTATTGACTTGAGAAGATAATAAGATAAAAATAATTTGCAGAGTTAAGTAATGTAAAACATCCACGTTGAAGACCCTGCTGTAGTAGGGTACCTTGAGTCAGTTCAGTATTAAGTATCCTTTTGCCAATGGAACTAGAATTTATGTATTTATACAATTTTATCACATCAAATAAACTCACTGTCTGCAAAAAAACGCTCAGCGATAAAAAAAAATGTAAAATTGCAAAGTGATTAGTGAAATAAGGAACAGAAGGGCGCTAAGGAAGACCCCCTAAACATTTTTTACACTTTTATACAAAAAATACAATTTTTTAACCATCAAATTTAATGCACAGTGATTTTGACAATGCACATACCGAAAGAGTTGAGGATTTCAGTGTGTAAAGCAGATAAATTTGCCATAAAAAGAGTGCATCTTAACTGATCTAAAGGTATATATACAGCCGCGCTTAAATCCACGCGAATGAGCCAGGCGAATATGTCGCAAATGAATACACAAATGGAAGGTTTCAAGTTTTTATAAACTCGTGTATCTCTGCCAACCGGAGCACCAACAATAGTCGGTCGCCGCAGCCAGCCAAGTCAGTAGGTAACTTCCTTCCTCTGGCTGCGTTGTTTCGCTTGCCAGCTACACATGCGCCGTGGCGACGACTGTTTGCTCGCTCAGAGCCAGCCAACAAACCTGAAACCGTAACAAAGACAAAACCAATCGACTAGCAAAACATGTTTCGTTCTTAAGTAAATGCGAACATTTTGCGCAAATTTCGAGCTGCTTTTCGCTTTTGATTGCGAATTGAATTCGTACTGAGATTTTTGCACAAAGGACATTCAGGTAAAGTACACGTTTTTTCGACTGCCAGGATCTTCGGTTTTCGCCTTACGCCAGTAGCAGGAAAAGGTGTCTTTGGGAGATAAATCATGTAAATTGCAGACGGCAGCCGCGGTCGCTGGAAACAGGATTTGTTTGCTGCAAACAAAACATTAAAATTTGCAAATGAGCTGCATTATGAAAATTTGTCGTTATTTGGTTTGCTTGTCCAAAAAAGAAAGGACTTGAGCAAAAAAAATGAATTCAAAAAAATAAAAACAACAAAAAAAAGGAAGTGGAATTCTGCCAATTATGTTTCGAGGCAATACGACGCACATGCCGCCGACTTCATGCAGCACGCATTTCTTCCTCAATTTGGTGCGCTGCAACTCAGCAAAGCTGCTTGGATTGAAGTGTATGAATGTTGCTTGTGTCCTCGTGGGATTTGTATGCGGAACTGGATTGCAATCCTTTTTTTTATGGATTTTTTTGTGATTTTTAAATGTCAAAATATATTTGATCAATTTGCAACGTTTTTCAAATTATTTAATAAATTTTTTCTAATTTAATTATATTAATTATAAATAATATATAAATAAATAATACTTTGGAGAAGTTCACTTAGGAACTTAAAGGTTCATTGTGTTAAACAAATGCATTACTTTGATAAACTGGAGTATAAATTCTTGAAATTTATTCCCTTGGATTCTCCACACTCGTAGTTTGTTACGAGAATCTCTGATAACTATCTGCTTATTGTAGTGCTGTGATTCCCACAAATGGAGCAGAGGCCCAACTGTTCTAGCTATCACTAGTCTGCTACTTGCTGAACTATTATTTATAAATATTTCTTCTTCAACAAGGCCTGAAGTATTTTATAGTACATCATCAACAATCATCCCAAACACATTCCTATTCTTAACACATATTTCCAAACTTAATTCTAATAAAGCTAACCTAATGGTAGCATGATAGACTCACATCATCCTGGGTTCGAATGCTGCCCGGGCATGGTCTGAAAAATGCTTCTTTCTATATGCTCTTCTGTTCGAGTCGAAGCCCTTAGTTTCAAGTACTCATTCCCCTTGAAGACCCTTGAAGACATAATTAATGATGGTTTGAGATATAATAATAATAAATAATATTAGTAATAATATAATAATAAACAATATAAATAATAATAAATAATGATAAACAATATGAATCTAAAATTATACTGTTAATTACCTTGTGATATAATAAGTTCCTTGTAGGAACTAAGGAGGGCTTTCCTACACACTTCTATTACTTAGTCCACATATTGATCTCAAAATTAACAGATATAAGAATCAGAGTACTCTAGTACGAACACTAATGTAGTTCCAGTAAGACTTTGGAATAGTTGTGAGATATGATTGTGATTATTGTGTTGGTGATTTAAAGCATCGCGACCTTTCGATCTATTGTGCCTCCATCAGAGGTTCAAAGTACGGTAAGGATGGGCACAAAGATTTGTAAAGCGGCGCGAGAGCTAGCGCACAATTTAAATCGGCGACTTCAAGAGTACAGCCAAATATTTTAATGAGAAGCGATAAGTTTGGTTTCCAGATCAAATCTCCTTTATTGGTAAACTCTTATCGCTATTTATACCCTAATTTCTTATGTGCTAAAACTTAGTATATAATATGGTTCTTAATACATAAAGAGGGCTTTTGCAATGTCGGCGGAAAGTATCACGGTCAATACCGGCGTACATTCGTTCAAGGGCATTGAACATTAGAATGCAGCGTAATCAAAAACGTTGTTCGCACTTCGTAACGTGGACACTCTTATAAAGATAAGAGATCGATGTACTTATGTTAGGTCTCCGCTCACATTGCATGTGCCTACGCCGCGTATGGTACTGGCGTTTGTGTGTATATACATTATACTTTTCATACACTACAGTACATTTTGGAGTCCTATCCTCTGGATAAACTTGTTGACAAATTTTGGCTCCACAGGTTTCACATCACTGGCAGAACCTTGGAAGAATCCCAAGTATTTCCTGCGGGTATGCATGAGAGCCGGACAGTGTGTCAGCACATGCAAATACGTCTCCGCTTCCTGCATACAGAATCTGCAGGAGTCTTCCGAGGTGACCCCCATCCTCACCATATGCGAGTTAAATTTACAATGTCCTGTGAGTAGATCTGTCATCATCCTAAGATTATTCTTCGCGAAATTGATGAGTGACTCAAATCGTTTTAGATGGTGGTATGTCCCTAGTAGTATATTTGATACCCTTAGGCCTGGTATGCCAGCCAAGTACTTGTGCCTAAAGTGTACTTCGTCAATCCTGAGCTGGTTAAACAGCTTGCCCGTCTCTACACCAGAAGAGTTCTGGGCCCATAAAGGATGCTGCAGCCCCTTTCCTTGCAAGTTCGTCGGCAATCTCGTTCCCCTTTACGCCAGTTTATCCTGGAACTCATAGAATTGTAACCTTGCTGCGTAAGCCAAGAATATTGAGTTTTGTGATGTACTCCCACCCTAATGGCCGCTTAGCTGTCCGATAGAATGGCAATTTTCCTGCGCTCATATCCTTTCTCAATGCTGAATTGTACACATCTGTCAACAGCGTGGATTTTCGCCTGGAATATGCTTGTATACTTGCCTAGTGATTCATAGTATTTGTGTTCTGGACCAAATACCCCCGCACCAGAACCCTCTTCTGTGAGAGACCCGTCGGTATACCAGATTATCATGACTGATAATAAACTGTAGGTGTCGTTGAGACCTACATGAGTTTTTGTAGCTCCACTCTGTTTTAAAGTGTTAAGTAAGTTGTAGCGCGTGTTTGTGTCTTCCGGTATAAAGAGGTTTGAAATGGCCTTTGATAATGTTTCGACTATCTGACTCCCGTTAAGACTTTCAGGACCATTTACTGCCCTCGTTATTCTATTCAGAGAACTCTTCTCTTGTGTTTCCACAAATATGTGCAGGGTTGTAAGTTCAAATATGACGTTCAAGGTGGCTGTAGGACAAGTCTTCATAGCCCCAGTTATACTGACGCCAGCAAGCCTTTGAACCTTACTGAATGCTTGCGCAAAGTTTAATTGTCTTGTTTTCTTAGGCCACAGAACCGCTCCAGAGGTGATCATACTATCATGATGTGCATCCATCGCAGGATTTTGGGATTGCATCCCCAATTTTTCCCCGCGTTTGATCTGCATATCATGAGAACTTTTTGTAAGATAACTGATCCTACCTTTTTTTGCTATTTGAAGTATCTTTAAAGTTAGCACACATATTAAGCCAGAATAGAGCTATCACATATTTCCCATTAGAAAAAGAGAAGTTAGAAGAATTTTGGATATAATTCCATTTTATAGAACCAAAGGAGATACTAGTAGAGACACCATTGCTACAGTCGAACAACAAAAGGGAGATACTAGTACAAATAACATTGTTAGAGTGGAACATATTTTGCTAAGGCAAAGTTGAGTAACAAAATTGAAGAGTATTAATCAATTCTATGTTATAGAGGCCTGTTTAAGACCTCTATAATATAAAATCAGGATCAGTCTAAATTTTTCATATAAAGCAATTTTTTCTCTCGCTAACTTCGTCACTCATTTAACTGTCCACATCAGCAAACGAGGTTCCTTTATACCAATGTGCTATCGTGGTATCTTGTCTGCTATTATTTATATCTCTCCTTAGTTTCATTTCCATTGCTCTGGCTTTGTTCACACTCGCATTCTAATGAAATGAGCTACTCTTTAACCTCATTCATTGACACTTGTTGGCAAAATCTCTCGAAATGTTTTCAGGACTATTTCCAATTCACAACACAGACAAAGGGAAAACATAGTTTAGTTTCAACTTTTAAAGGACCCATGTACTGGGAGCGCACAAGAATGCCACATAACTAACTGCTGAGCAACAACAAAGAGCAACAACGCAGCTTGACAGCTGTCAGTCAAAGCCGAACCAAACCAAACCAAACCAAACCAAACCATGTATGCCCCAAAAGCAGAGCGCTCAGCGACCGACAACTTTGAGAAAGGTCGAAACACAAAAAAAAAGGTCAAACTCATGTGACAAATCGGGCTGCCAGAGCACCAGAATGCAGTATGCGTAGACAATGCTCAAACGCACTACGTCGCTGATTTCCCGGCTAACAAGTTGCCCGCGAAGAGGCGCAGCGGAGAGCAATCAAAAAATCATTTTCAATTGTTGACAAAGCATGAAATGAACAATATTAAAAATGCGAGGAACACAACAACAAAAAAGTGGGACACTCCACACCAAAAAAAAAGCAATATAAGGGAGCGGATTGTGTAACAAGCTACAATTTAATTTCGGAAAGGAAGAAGGTAATCAGAGCAATGCAGGAAGTGTCGGCAAAGATGCTGCGCAGGCGCGCCCAGTTGCAATTACACCACAGCCAAGTACAAGTAACAATTTGCCACATATCAGGAGCGTTTGTGTGAGTGCGTTAATACGAACAAAATCATTCTAGCGTAAAAGTAGCGAAGCACAGTAAAGTAATATCCTGAGAGGCAGCCAACAGGATTAAAGTGATTGCAGAAAAATGCTTGATGCTTGGAACAGGCGGCGGAGCTGTGATTGTTCTTTTGATTTGAAATGTGCTGCCTGAAAAGGCAACTAGGCGAAACTCGTTGCATTGTGTCCTGACGGGACCAACGCGTATGCTAGCAGCAGCTCCCTTTGACATTTTCCTGAGCCTTCATGTGTAGTTCATGTAGGTGCTGCCCGGGGACTCTCATTCCGTGGCTACACTGAAATGCACTCTTTTTGCATGATTGCTGGTCGAAGTGTGCATGTGAGTGTGCTTGTGTCCTTGTATACTCGCCTGTGCAGGCTGCCAACGTTGACAATGGTGTGCTGCCTGCTAACTGGGTCTGCAGCTGTTTTAGCTTTGGCAAAATTCAACACAAAAGTACTTGAACAAAAAGAAAAATTGAGTGGAAAACTGCTCCTGGCAGCTCCTTAACACATCCTGTACGCAGTTGGCATTTGAATATGTGGGTTGCTGGCGCTGCTATAGCTGCTTTTCTCTAAAGTGTCAAAAAGGTGTTTTCCAGTTGCTGGCTACACATGCGCCTCCGTCTGGCCCTGCGGCAGTGTAATCCTTGTAATCTTGCTGCGTGTCTGTTGGCATGTTTTTCTTTGTTGTGTCTGCGCCTCGACGATTGTGCTGCGCTCTTTCCTGCACTGAAGTGCAGTTAATTATGTACACGAGTGCATGTAATCCATCAAAAAATGTAAATTGAGTTGTTCCTGTGCGGAATATTGACAGCTGTGTACGAGAGTCTGACTTTTTGTATTCACTTTTGATTGATTTTCTTGATTGCTCCGCTGCTGAGATTAGCATTTTCTTTCATTCTACTTCTTTTCATTCGAATGGCATAATAGTTCCAACAATTCGCGCTCACATTACGGAGACGGAGGAGACTACACTGTAATAAAATAGAAAGCAAATCAATTTTATATGAAAAAGAAATTACGGAAGTCATTTGAATTGATATGAAAGGATATAAGCGACGAGTTAGGTTAAAGGACACTAACGGAGATTGTTACAAGTATCGTGTCTGACATAATTCAGTTCAAGGTTTTTCCGGAGTACCTGTGCGAATACTACCAAGTGGTCCCCATATCAATCAGGACATACCTCAGTATTTTGGAACCATGGCTCCCCTGTCCTTGCTGTTTATTTCCTGCTGTTAAGAATCTTCCATTAATGGTTAATTTTCATTGATTCCCAACATGTTCATATCCGGCCCAATATGACTTCATTAACCGACACGAAATTATTGTGAGACCCACTCTTCTACTTCCTTCATAAACTGATTCATAAAGAGAACTATTGTTACTCGAAGTAAGGGAATTATTTTCTATATAATTCTCTGTTCAATCGCAGACATCACATTTAATCACTGGTCAATGGTTTCATTAAGGTTCAAGTTTATATTGGCAGGTATAGCACATTTTTTTTCTTATCTTCACAATTTAAAGGAAATATCGTATATAAACGAAATCTCGTATATACGGTCTACACCTAATTATTACAATATATCGTATTTGGTCTAGACTCTGAAACTCTTCCAATTTTGCTTTGATTCATTGAGGTGTTCTCAGGGAATGTTTCTCGTAGTATTGAAAATTGCCTACACAAACCGTTTTCAACTTTTCGCCACAAACCAAGAAACCGTTCTGGTGGTTTGTGTCTGTGCTGAGTACGAAATTCCCTTCTGCAAACTTCCCCGTCACCATATAATTTTTATCCGAAATACTCCGTTCGAATTAACATTCCGAATTCATAATTTATTTCCCCATTTACAGGGTCCGGCAATGCTGAAGTGGACAAAGCAACAACAACAACAACAGCAAAGAGAACACTTGAGCACAGCTTCCGAGCTAAAGTTAAATAGCATCAAACAAGCACACTTGAAAAAACGATACTCGACTGGAAATTTCATAGAAGTCACGCCCAAAAAGATGCCCACCCTGTCATGCCAGACTTTGGAGAGGCGAAACAAAAGGTAAACAAAATCATATTCAATAATTGAAAAGTTATGTTTATTATAAGGCAAATGCCACGCCTCCCTTTCTGCTGCTATCTGACAAATAAAACGTAATTTAATATATATATTACTCTATACATACAGGGTGCGGCATACACTTACGGGCGCTGCGAACAAGGAGAATTTCGGCGTACACTTCATGCCTAGTCCTTTCGGCAACACCAGTCTGATAGCTCTGCAGGATCTGAGTAACGGCAAAAGTCCACTACGAACGGAGCAAACTCCCAACTCTGCCTTGAGACGTCGCACATTGGGCGCCATGCCCAATAAGGCCCGCACCCCGCCTGTGCGCCCACCCGCCGATCGGTTTTCCGATGATTTTGCAGCCGCAGACGATGCCACACCACTGAGTCGCATGCATTTTCGCCCATCGGCGGCATCGCGAGAAGAATCGCTCTCCTCCTCGCGCATGGGCGACACTACGCTGGATCGCATGCTGGATGCCATCATTGCGAGCGCACGCAAGGACATCAAGGAGCAAACGGCGGCGGCAGCAGCGACGGCAGCTGCAGCTGTGGCTGCCACTGCAGCCAAGTTGAACTTTAGTGCAGCGGATAATTTGTATGGCGGCGACGACTGCGAGTCTAGCGTGCACGAGATGGAGGTGCGCACTCCCTCGCACCTGAAGCGACAGCGCGTCGTCAGACGAAAACATGCCAAAGCCACTGCAGCCAAACGACGAGAGCCCGCGCCCATGATTGGCCTGACACTGCCAAATGGCATACCGAGTCCGGACACGCCGCTCTTCAAGCGGAACGAGAGAGAGGAGAAACGGTTTTTGGCTATGAGCACGCCCCCGCGGAACTTGGTGTTTGTGGTGGAGAGCGATTATGCCGTGCAGGGAGCCCAGCGATGCTCCACACCCACGCTAGAGGAGACTCAGACCATTAAACGTTGTCTGAGCTTCTCGTCCGCCAGCGACGAGGACGATGCCGACTTTAGTGCCGCCAAACGCAGCTCAGTGGCTTCCTCGAACGCCAGCTCCACCGAGGAGCAGTACTACCACTCGGGCAGGACCTCGCAGAATTCGTTGAAGTCGGCTCCCGTGAAGGGGACCCTGGACTTGGCGGTCTATGTGGCGCACAATAAGCTAAATGTACATGGTGAGTTCCAAGTTTAGTGGGGGGGTCCAGTGGGAGGACCTGTTATGCAGGAGAATAAACATGACTGTTTTACTGAACACCGAAAGTCCTCGGTGTTGTTATGAAAGATTGTTAATAATCTCGTTAGTATTCTCTGATTGGTTTGGTAATTTCAATAAATCGTTACTCGCTAACGAGAACAAAGTAACGATTGCAACAAGTACCGAAAAGTGGCGCCACTCGTTTCTGTTTTGAAAGATTATCAATTATCTCGTTAGTTTCCTCCCAATAATATTCTCTCGTTGGTTGCTTTTCTCGTAAAGAAATCGGTACTAGATAACGAAAACAAAACACTCGCTACGATTACACGAACCTAACGACCAACAAGTACCAAAAAATAGCGTCACCACAAAATTAATTAATATATTTATTTTCCTTGAAGGACAATATTAACATGCTCCCTTCTCCTCTTAATTGCAGTTATTCGGTGTCGTGACTTGCAGCGCTCCAATGGCACCACTGCTCTAAATGCCTACGTGAAAGTGGCAGTCATACGCAAGCCCGCTGCAACCACTCAAAGAGTCCCTGAGAATGGCTTTCAGCGCACCGCAGTGCATCGTCACTCGAGTCGCCCCTATTTTGATCATCGCTTTATTTTCGACTTGGGCAAGTCTAATGCCAATGGCAAGGATAGGCCAGCATCCCTGCCGATGAAACTCTTCGACGTGGAGGAGCGTTTGCAGTTGGCCGTTTGGCATCGTGATCGCCAGTTGAAGTGAGTATGATCAGACAATTTTTTAAACAAATTTATCTTATCATAACTCACTAGTATTGAAGAAAGAATCTAAACTTGAATAATTATCGGGGGATATATAAAGTAAAGGGGTGTGTCGTAAGCTTCTTAGAGAAAAGAGGAAACCAGGCTAAAGAGGGATACATTTAAGATATCTCTCTTTCATTGCGTTCGCTACATGGTGCGCCAATATAATTACTACGAAGCCCTCTGGTGGACATTGGTACTAATGTGGTGCAATGGTGTCCTTAAAGTAGTGGTGTGTGGTGAATTATCAATAGAACTTTCTGGGAGTTAAATTCCAGGTTTTACCATACGTTCTCCGGCAGACAAATATTGCTCTTAAATATTTGTTTATGGATTTGTTTAAATGAGTCTTTCTTCCAGCAAGTTTTGAGCTTCTGAAGAAGTTTGTCTATGACTAATGTCCACAGAATACGAGCGAATAGAACCCTTATGGGTACCCTCTTTTCATCATTCGTAGACTACTGAATAATATAGTCAGGAAACAGACAAAAAAGATACAATTAAACATTGATTTAAAGTTCAATAATTAAATGCTGCTAAAAATAAATAAATAACATTAATAGTAAACAATTTCCATATAAAAAAAATATATAATAAAAATATAAATAGGAAAACAAAAGAAATTATTAAAGAACAATAAATCAAAAATGAATAAATACTAAGAAAATAATAAGAAAATAATACGAAAATAATGAAAAATACAAATGGAATACAAACAATAAATAAATAATAAAAAACAATAAATAAATAATAAATAAACACTAAATAAATATTATAAAAATAATAAAAACAATAAAAATATATTTTAAAAAACAATAAATAATTAATAGAAAACAAACAATAAATAAATAATATGAAAAAAAAATTTTTTAAATATATTAAATAAATAACATTAATTCTAATTTTATTGAAATTTTAAATCTAATTATAATTTAAATACTAAAAGTTAAAGATTAAAACATAAATAACAAAGAAAAAAATTAGCAAATAGTAAAAAAAAAATCTTTTTTATGAAGAAAACATATGAAATGAACAAAAAAACTAATAATAAAAAAAATAATATTAAAATTAAAAACTCAAAAAATTATGATTAGAATGAAAGTAAAACTAAACAAAAAAATACAATAAAAATAAAAGTTAAACGTATAATAATAATGAAAAAAAATATAATACTAAAAATTAATAATATTGTTATTGTCATCCGGATGAAATTCAATTATGGAGCAAACCAAAATAACGGATTATTTCTATAAAGATAAAAATATTATTTAAAAAATAACAAATTCTTCATCATTCAGACCTGAAACTCGTTAAAAAAAAACTAATAAAAATTAATGATAATAACAAAAATAAAATATAAAAAATTATGATAAATTAAAGAAATAATAATATTAAAAAAAATAATAATACAAAAAAAATAATAAAAAAATAATAATAATATACAAAAATAAAAATAATAATAATAAAAGTAATATATTAAAATTTTTAAAATCATATATTTATAAATTAAATTAAATGTATTAAAAAAAAACACTTTCAGAGATAAATTTATAAAAATTTTATAAAAAATTTTCTTCAAATTTCAAAAATTTGTAACTTTATCCTAATACTCATTTCTTGATTTAAAAAAATTTGAAAAACTAAAATATTAAAATGATAAACAATTCGTGAATAAAAAAAAATAGTTTTCTATTTTAATTGATTATTCATTTCGTTTATTTAAATTTAGAAATTTTCTTTCAATTAAATTTATGAAAATTAAATACTTATAGATAGGAAATGTAAAAAAATATATATGATATATATATATATATATATATATATATATATATATATATATATATATATATATATATATATATATATATATATATATATATATATATATATATATATATATATATATATATATATATATATATATATATATATATATATATATATATATACAAGGTGTGATAAAAAAATAACCGTTATTTTCAAATTTCGTGAGTTACGTATGTTCGATGTTCGCATTTTTTTTCTGTTATGTTGGTACACATGTCTGTTATATATGTTGGCAATACCAGCCATTTTGGATTGTCAGTTTGTTTTTGACAGATAAAAAGGTTAGTCGTGTTTTGGTGTGCTCTTCGATTTTGTACTATTCGAAAAAATGGATCAAAGAAACTGTATTCAGTTTTGTGTAAAAAATGAAATTAAATGCGCAAGGATATTTGAAATGTTGACTGTGGCCTTTGGCGAGTCTACTATGAGCAGAACACAAGTTCAATTGTGGTATAACCGGTTTAAGGAAGGCCGAGAAGATGTCAATGACGATGCTCGTCCTGGTCGCCCGAACACGTCAACAACCGATGAAAACATTGACGCAGTGAAGAAAATGATTTTGGATAATCGTCGAATCACTATCAGAGAGGTTGCTGATGATGTTGGCATATCATTCGGCTCATGCCAAGCAATTTTTACGGATGTTTTAGGCATGAAACGTGCGGCAGCGAAGATTGTTCCAAAATTGCTAAATTTTGAGCAAAAACAACGTCGCATGGACATCGCTCAGGAGCTGTTTTTGGCCAAAAACAAAACCGTTATCATGCCTCAACCACCGTATTCACCGGACTTGGCCCCCGCTGACTTTTTCCTCTTTCCAAAACTGAAGACACCCATGAAAGGAAAGCGTTTTGCTGCGATTGAGGAGATAAAAGAAAAATCGAAACAGGAGCTGTTGGCGATACCAAAAAAAGCGTTTCAGCAGTGTTTCGAGGATTGGAAAAAACGCTGGTATTATATCTGAGGGGAATTACTTTGAAGGGGACAAGATAGTTGTTGATGAATAAATAAATACTTTTTGAAAATAATGGTTACTTTTTGATCAAACCTATATTTATATATAGTTTAAAAAAAATATAAAAATTTTATAAAAGTATTTAATTAATATTTCATGCCTTCTTAAACCAATTAATATTCTTTACACAAAATATTACAAAATATAGATAAAATAATTACATTAAATTAATTTTTAGTTTTAAAGTATAATTCAATTCCAAACTATAATAAAAAAAATGTTTGAAAAAAATGATAAAAAAATTAAATTAAAAGAATTAAAAAAATTTTAAAAATCATTTTAAAAAAAACATTTGTATAAAAAAGTATTTATATAAAAAACTTTAAAATAAAAAAACATTTGTATAAAAAAATTATATAAATAAAAAATTTTAAAATAAAAATAGAATATTTATATAAAAAAAAACAATTTATATAAAAAAAAACATTTATAGAAAAAAAATTATAAAAAAATTAACTAGAAACATTTGAAAAACATATTTATATAAAAAGAGAATCTATGGAATAAAAATCTGTTATATTAAAAGAAAAAAATGTATACGAAAAAAAACATTTATACAAAAAAACTATTTATAATAAAACTTTTATTTTAAAAAAAGAAATTTTTATAAAAAAAAAAATGTATATGAAAGATACACAAAAACTATTTATATAAATAACATTTATATAAAAAACTATTTATATAAAAAACTTTTATACAAAAAAGACATTTTTATAACAAAAAAATTATAAAAATATTTAAATAAAAAATTTAAAAAAATTCTTATATAAAAAAAACATTTTATTAAAAAAAATTTACATAAAAAAATTTGTATATAAAAAAACATTTATAAAAAAACCATTTATATAAAAAACTTTTATATAAAAAAACAATATAACAAAAATCTTAAAAATTTTAATTCAAAAATTTAAAAAAAATATTTTTACTCGTACAAAAAAACATTTATATAAAATAAAACATTTATTAAAAAAAAAATTTATAAAAAAAAAACGAACAACATCAACAAAATTTAAAACGATTTTATAAAAATTATATGTTCTGATAATATTAAAAAATATATGGATAATATTACATACATATTTATAAATATATTAAAAATTAATAAAAAAACATATAATAAATATAATATAATGAGAAAAATATTATACACAAATATAATAATATAAATAATTAATTAATAATATTTTCAGCATTTTAAAGAATATTATATAATATAAATTATGGTTTAAAAAATAAAACCCATATGAGAAAGTTAACAAATGCATAAAGAATTTCGTTTCTGGTTTGAATAAATAATTAAAATTAACATAAAAAGAGCGTTCCATTTATTAATTAAAATAATATTCAACTAATTTTCAAGATTCAATTGAATTTTAAAATTGTCACATTTTTAATTTATTTGAAAAATTTTGAAAAATTTTGAAAAATTAAAACAAATTAATATGTAAATAAAATAATTTTTATATGAAATTATTATTACACGCATAAAATAATTATTTATTTATTTATTTATTTATTAATACTTGTATTAAAATTAAAATGTTAATACAATACAATTAATATGACATCTAATGGTCTTAATTATGTTTCAATTAATAAGAACGGAAAAATTCAATGAAATTAAAGAATTGTAAATTCGAGTGCAACTTATCTAAAACCACACTAAACGCTCCGTTGATATTAACAAACCGCACTTAATTGTTTCAAATTAAATGTGATTACACATTTTGTGCTTAACGACTTCATCAATAATTGAAAGGATGCTCTCCAAATTCGAAGTGCTCTTAAGCGGCATACCTTAGATTTAATTAAAAAGGTTTAACCGTCGTCAAAATGAGCCCAGGCACAGTTTTTAGTGGCACTAACGCGCAAAATGGCTGCCGCTGCTTGCTTGCTCATAAAATGTCATTCATATTTAATTAAGTCAACAATGCCCGGCAACAAATCCAGCTCAAACCCAACTAATAGCCCACGAAGGCAGCAGCCCGACGCGATACAGCGGAGTACAGAACGGCAAAGCACGGCACAGCACGGCACAGCACGGCACGGCGGGGCAGGGCACTTGTCTGCCTGTCATAATTTAACGTTAAGCTGTCGCGTCTCATCATAAATCTCGTGGTATATTTTCAGCGAAAACCGAAAATGCTTTACTTGACGCATTTTCCTTTTGGCACTGAACACTCCGCAACACTTCACTGCACCCCACCCCACTCCACTCCACTCCATTCCATTCCATGGCACTTCACTTCACTACAATTCAGTTCAGTTCAGCTCAGTTTACTGCTATTTCCGCCTCTGTTAAACAAAAAAGGCGCCTTTGGGCGCCATTGTCATTATTTTAAATTTCATTCTTTTATTTTGTGTATTTTTTGTGGCCATGTCCTCACAGCATTTCTAAGCTAACGACAACGACAAAAAAGCCGGCTGGGCACCAAAAATGGTTGCTTTGTCAGACCACAATTGGAGTTTATTTACATATGACAAAGAAAATAAAGTGAATGACACTAAAAACTGCTCCTGACAGACTTTAAAGTTAACAAGTGTCCTGCCAACGAAATTTAATATGCACATTAAGTAAAACTTAAACTTAATGTTATTATTTATTTATATCCTGTTTTTATTTACATTTTTTACATTCCTTACAAAACTGGCAACAACAAAAATAAAAACTCCTTTCAAGTCGTAGTCTCCTTGAGTGCCACTCGCTCAAGTCGTGCGACTTTGTGTGCTTATTTTTAGGCTGAATGCCAAATGCATGCCTGCAACTCTCTGTCTCTTTGTATGTCTGTCCCTCCGTTGAAGTATTCTATATTTTCAGTTTTGGAGTGTTTTATACCCTGTGGTCTTGATGTACGACTGACTACGTACATCAACAAACACAGAATGCGCAGCCAGAAATTTCATAGCATGCATTTAGGCTGTCGCTCAAGTATTTTGTACAATTGTACATTATTTTTTGAATCCTTTTTTGAATAAACAGCTTGACAGAAAAGCTTGGCCGGACAGTTTTAAACATGCGCGTTGATTGAGCTTCCAAATGGCAAAAAAACCAAAGCAACAAGGCTGAAAAGAAGAGAGAGAGAAAGAGGGGAGTAAGAGAGAGAGAGAGAGGGGAGAAAGTGAGAGAGAGAGAAATTGGGAGAAAGTGCGGTGAAAGAGTGGTGAAAGATTGGTGAAAGAAATGGAGAGGGGGGAGAGGGAGTGGGGAGTCAGAGAGATAGAGAGCGAGATAGGGATTTGCATATGCTCGGCGCTGTGGGAATGAAAATATTACTCATTAAATAAAAAAGAGAAATTAATTGTAGTAAATTCATCATATCAACAAAAAATCTGTCTACAATTGCGGACAGCAAATTCCCTTCATAGCAAATACAGAGGCACGCCCAGAATTATTCAGTGATAAAGTCATCTCAGAATTGATTGAGTAAACCGTCACGTGGAAGGCACATTTTGCATGCGAGTGAAATTATTTTCTGTCCTGGTACCACTTTATTAACTAACCACACTGTATATTATATTCCGATCTACCTCTAATCAAACTCAGCATTTACCTCCAATCCGATCTACCGCGCTAGTTCCAATCAAACTCAGCAGCAATTCAGTATATAGCAAAACTATTGAAAGGCTTACAAACCACAGGCAACATTTCTCACTCACTCTTTGTAGTTGCTTCACGACATGAACTTTCATCTGGGCTTTCATTACGAACATTTAACGAGTGACTATTATTAGAAGCCAACGAACGCAGTTCGATGCAATCCAAGTTTTGGAAGTATTGCTCGATACAACTTCTCAATTTGGTTGCAACCGAGTTCGATTGTTTGATCGCCTTCAGTAAACGTGCCATGTTATTGGTTTGTTGAATGCCTTCAATGGTCTGTCTTCCAGACCAAATTAAGGGAGAGAGCTAGTGAGAGCGACAAAGAATTGGGAAAATATCGCTCTTAACAAAACTTAACAAAGTCGTTATTTTTAACGAGTTCTGATTTGTCGTTCGCTCAAATGACATAACGACTTTGAACTGTGCTGCCAAGTTATAGGGTAAGACTATTTTATATCAAACTATCAATACTGACAGAAGCTTTGGACGACTTTGACATTATAGAGTAACGCTACTTTTATAACAAACTATCAATAATTTTTACGTTATAGAATAATACTTCTTTTATATCAAACTATCAATATTGACAGAGGCTTTGGACGACTTTGCAAGTACTGACAGCTTTCTGGAATAGCTTTTCAGAAAGTGAGTAGCTCGAGTTGTGAATCGAAAGCGGCAAAACGTTCCTTAAATTAGCAGAGAAGAAATTAAAACAGCGTTAAAGCTACTGATACGCTCTGAGTAGCTACTATAATATGAACTTCCCACCGAAACTAAGGTTATACAGAGTCCTTAGTATTGGGTTTTAATTATGAACGACATCAAGAGTATACGAGGTGTGATCAAAAAATAACCGTTATTTTCAAATTTCGTGAGTTACGTATGTTCGATGTTCGCATTTTTTTCTGTTATGTTGGTACACATGTTTGTTATATATGTTGGCAATACCAACCATTTTGGATTGTCAGTTTTTTTTTGACAGATAAAAAGGTTAGTCGTGTTTTGGTGTGCTCTTCGATTTTGTACTATTCGAAAAAATGGATCAAAGAAACTGTATTCAGTTTTGTGTAAAAAATGAAATTAAATGCGCAAGAATATTTGAAATGTTGACTGTGGCGTTTGGCGAGTTTACTATGAGCAGAGCACAAGTTCAATTGTGGTATAACCGGTTTAAGGAAGGCCGAGAAGATGTCAATGACGATGCTCGTCCTGGTCGCCCGAGCACGTCCACAACCGATGAAAACATTGATGCAGTGAAGAAAATGATTTTGGATAATCGTCGAATCACTATCAGAGAGGTTGCTGATGATTTTGGCATATCGTTCGGCTCATGCCAAGCAATTTTTTCGGATGTTTTAGGCATGAAACGTGCGGCAGCGAAGATTGTTCCAAAATTGCTAAATTTTGAGCAAAAACAACGTCGCATGGACATCGCTCAGGAGCTGTTTTTGGCCAAAAACAAAACCGTTATCATGCCTCAACCACCGTATTCACCGGAATTGGCCCCCGCTGACTTTTTCCTCTTTCCAAAACTGAAGACACCGATGAAAGGAAAGCGTTTTGCTACGATTGAGGAGATAAAAGAAAAATCGAAACAGGAGCTGTTGGCGATACCAAAAAAAGCGTTTCAGAAGTGTTTCGAGGATTGGAAAAAACGCTGGCATAAGTGTATTATATCTGAGGGGAATTACTTTGAAGGGGACAAGATAGTTGTTGATGAATAAATAAATACTTTTTGATAAAATAAAGGTTATTTTTTGATCAAACCTCGTACGTTTCATTCAAATAGTTTTCAACGGACAGTGACTTAGATGGGAGAGGTAATTTAATGGGTAGACCATTAAAGAAGTCTATACTAGGCAGTCCTAAAGTTTTTTCGATGTTTGCGAAATGGGGTTAAATTAACTGGGACCATTAGTATTGACATCCATGATGTAACACAGTATATTATACAACAGAAATTGTCCATCTTGGTCTTCGAACTTCTAGTGCAATGTGAAATTTTGAAAGCTTTTTTATATGTAAAATTTGCAAGTTTGTTTAAGTTCCCAAATGTTCCAGATTATTTGTAATTTGCAAGCCTCCAAAGCTTTGAAAATCTGGATTTTGTGAGTTTTTGAAAGGTCGCCTTTTTTAATGAGTTCCATTCGAAAATCTGGATTTTTGTGAGTTTTTAAAAGGTCGCCTTTTTAATGAGTTCCATATTGCGCAATTTTAAAGCTTCCTTAAATATTTATTTAATTGTTTTTAACTTTCCGCCACTTTCAGCTTTGTTCAAGAATTTAAAGTTCTTTTATTTACCAAATTAAAAGAATTCTTCAACTAAATTCATTTAAAATGCATTAATTATCATTAATATAATTTAATTAATATTTTTTGAACTTTAATTTATTATTATAATTTTAATTTTCTGTGTCCCGGTCGAAATGGTGCAACTTTGAGGCTTATTTGAGCTTTTAAGCAATTATATGAATTAGAAAATGGCGCAACTTTTCACATTTTCTTTAAAGTGTCTGGTTTCTTGCAGTTGAAATTGGCGCAACTTTAGAATTGTTTGTTTTTGTGACAATTAAGAACATTATTATATAATAATTTAAAATGTTTGGCTTTTTGAAACCTCGTTTAGGATTTTTAAAAATTTTATAACTAAAAAGCTCGTTTCAGTTTTTAAAGTTTCTAAAAGACCGCATCTTTAAAGCTTGTTTAACTAGATAAATTTTAAAGCACGCTCCACTTTTTGAAAATTTTTAAAATAATGCAGCTCTTTAACTTTTTGAAAGTTTAAATAGTAAAATTTGAAAGATTTTCCAACTATTTGAAAGTTTTTAAAATATTTCAACTTTAAAACTCATTCAAATTGTTAAAAGTTTTTAAATTTTGCATCCCTAAATCAATAAATAGTTAAATTTTAAAGCTATTCCAACTATTTTAGAGTTATTAAAATATTTCAACTCTAAAGCTCGTTCGAATTTTTAAAATACTTCACTTTGCAAAGTTTTTAATAAATTGCTACTTTAAAGCTCATTTAAGTTTACAGACCTATTTAATTTTTCTTCCGTTATAAATAGTTTAGCATAAATCTTGTTCATTTTTTCAAATCGTATTTCCTCGAATGTTTTAAAAAACATTTCGTGTTTCATTAAACTCTGCCGTTTTTCCGAAATGGAAAGTTGTCGTCTACCCCATCAGTGGTGGTCACGTACACGTCATCATGCACAAAAAAACAAGCTTTGGTTGAATGTAAACAAAAACCACGTTGTTTCTGGTGTTCCGTTTGCAGCCTCTTCAAATACACCCGGCAAACGGCGCATTTCTTACGCTCTCCAAAAGTTCTCTCTTCACTCTCTGCTTTCCGAGTGCGCACAGCAGCACGGCAACCCTCATTGGAGTGCACACACTTGCTCCACATACCGGAACTGAGAGCTTTTGCGCATCTTCCACATGCTTCGCGAACCAGCACCGTCTGGGAAAACTTTTCGAGCTCAGTCCGTCTTTTCTGCTGCTGGCGTGTGAAACACTTACGGAAGAGGAACAACAAGAAACTGATCTAAAACGGTGCTTTTGCCTAGGAAACAAGTATAGAAAAAATTTTGCAAGTAGTGGAAAATTAGCTAAGCACACAACTTGAAACCACAGTTAGCCACATTTTTAAAATAAAATTTAACTCACTAAAAATTTATTACATATTTTTTTTACTTATAAAATTAAATTTAAAAATATTTCTCTAAAAAAAGAACATATTTAAAACTAGTCTTAAACATTGTGCTAAATTATATAATTCCATTAAAGCGTGAGAAAAATTCCTTTTATCCTTTTGCCACAAATGCCAATGCAAAAGTTGCAAAATCATATTTGGAAAATGTGTTCTTAAAAAATATTGTGTACTTTTATTTGGAAAAGGAAACGGCAGCAAAGAAAATCAATAAAATTTGTTCAACGTGCTCGAGGAAATTTTAAAAATTTCATACACTATTGCTGCTTTTTTGTTTGAATCCTCCTCGTCCTATGTCTATGTGTGTATAAGAGTGTGTGTGTGGTATGTGAGGATAACAGGAAGTGAAGCAAGGAAAGGCAATGGCAAATTCAGGATAAACGCAAGGAAATCGCTTGTGAAATCATTTTGCTTCATGTACTTAGCCTGCAGTTCGTGGCTAACAAGTCGCAGATCGCTCTGTGTGAGTATATAAGTGTGTGTATGCGTGCATGATGTAAACGAGCAGAAAGTACAAGGATAGTGCTGACCATATAAAGCAGTTAAAATAAAATCACACATTTCAATGAGCTCGCAAAGAAAGTCCAACGAAATTTAAAAGGAAAAACAGCACGTTCCGCAAGGACTCCAACAAAGAAAGTTTATATATAAAAAGTGAGTTTTATATTTCACATCTATATAAATTTATTTATATTAAATTTTAATATTTTTAATAATTAAATTTTAAGACTTGCATATTATATTCTCTGTTTATGTGCGTTACATTGTTTCAACGCTGGTAGATATGCAACAAATGGCACATGCTGAAAAGTATGCACCGTTTCTGTGTTGTTGAATGAATGGAAAGAATAATATCTGCGTATATAAAAACCCTTCTTGAAACAATAGGGCAAGGAAAGGATACTAAGGTGCGATGAAGAGAGGTGGTCGCTCCCCTCAAAGCCCCACTAAAATATAATATTTGTAATAAAAGTTAATTTGGTTACCTCCAGATCCCAGTATACCTTCCACATGGTTCTACAAATTATAGGCTTCTACACATAATATCCTTCTACAACTAATATGCTTCTACACATAATATCCTTCTACACATAATATCCTTCTACACTAATATGGTTCTTTGCATAACATGCTGCTACACATAATATCCTTCTACATGCTTCCTCACATATACGAGTATGTATATTTTTAGCTGCAACAAGCTAAAATTTCTTCAGAAAATATTGCATATTTATAGGAGTAAATAAAAATTTAATATTAATTCCCTAAACTGGCAGCGAATATTAGACATTAAAAATGCAGTTAACATCATTTATACACAGTTTTATTTATAAATAAATAATTCTGGAAAGCCAAACAGCCAAAAAGTAGGCAACATTGACCAAGTATTAAAAACAAATGCATTATTTTGCTAGAATTTTATTTGTTCATATAGCATCATAAGCACATAGCGAAGTAAAAACGCTTTTAAGTATGCAAGATTTTTTTACAATAAATTCACTTGTATACTTGCCACATACTCGTATGCTAAAGTAATGTGCGCATTGCGTTGCCTATGTCATGACATAATTTAGTGCAAAAGTTTTCGCTGACTTGCGATATCTCAGTCATGTATCGCAATGGCCTAAATGTATGCTATACAATTACAAATACAATACAAAATGTATGCTATTTTTTCAGCCATATATCTGCAATATCAAATAGACTAAAACTGAATGTTTGTGTAAACATTATTTTTACCCCAGTTGATGCGTTTGGCAACTGTTTAATGAGTAATCAATAAGCAATTAGGGCTTATCATTTGTGGTGTGCCCGCAGTAAGCCTAAAAGTATGCCATTAATATAATCACTAAACTTGTTATAATCGGGAAATTAATTAAATATTTATTTGTAATTATAAATTATTAATACACCGATATAATCAATTTTTCTAAAGCCTGAAAACATGCTACGGAAATTATAACCAAGTAGTGATATGACTGCAAATTTTAAAAGATGTTAGTTTCAATTTCAATTCATTCAGATATTAATTTCCAATTATATATTTTGTTTTTTATATCTAAAAATAAAAAATATGTATCTAAAGCCTAAAAATATGCTACAGTTAAAGCCAATTAAATAGAAATTCATTAAATATTGGTAACAAATTCAATTATAAGCTCAACATAAATAGCAAGACTATTAATATATTTTGCACCCTGAAATAGGTTGGTATTAAATATAAATAGAAACACTATTATTATAGATTGCACCTAGAAAAAGGCTTTGATTTAACTTGTATATTTACAGAATAGATAATAATTAATTATAAATAGAGAAGTTATTTATAAATTGAATAGAAATATCAGCACCTTATATTAATATAATACATTTCCCCTTTGCCTCAAAGTATGCTCTAGAAAACGTATAATATCAAATGAATAGTTGCTGTCATACCCGGAAATATGCTTAGAAAATGTATAACAAATCTGTTATATAAAAGGCATTTGAATTAGTTTATGAAATACTTAATTTAAGATATTTTATACATTAAAAACTATTCAGTGATTTTGCGCCTAGATATTTGCAACTGTGTTCGTGTTATTTGCGTATAATATATGCAATTGGTATAATAATTAAACTAGATCAACAGCTGGAAGATTAAAGAACTATTAATAATTAAATTACAAATAAAACCCTAATACGCCTAAAAATACTTTAAAAAAGAATAATATCAGTCAGACTGCATGTAGTGAATTTTGCTTAAGTTATTATAACCCTAATATTAACTGAATATAAATAAAGTAAATAATATAGAGAGTAATAAATTTCTTGTGCGCCTGAAAATATACAATTGGTTTGAATTATACCTAAACTAGTTCGATAGCCGAAGAATTAATTACTTTAAAATTGAATATAAATGAAAAACTGTTCAATTCAACAACTATAATGTCGCTCTTGTGCCCAAAAATATACTAACGACACAATAAGGGACAATATTAAATCAATTAATTTGAATTAGTAAAATAGGGAAATAAAAAAATTAATTCTCCTTAAAGCTTAAATATTTGCCATACACATCATAAATAAATTAGTTATGTTGATTTAGATCTGAAAGATCTATTGTGATCCCCTATTTATTTGAAAGATGAGGATAGTTTCATCTACAAATCTTCTGTCATCAGGTTAATTTCCGATAGGAATTCATGTATGTTTGAGGAATCAGGTTGAGGGGCTTTGCTTTTATCGAAGATATATTCTACAAAACGCCTTTTACTAGTTATGTTAATCGAGCATTAAAAAACTAATAAACTACAGGTAAATGCTTGCGCCTAAAAGAATCCTTCAAATAAATCCTTTTAATAAATGAAATATTTCAAAATATTATTTTAAATGTTGATTAATTTCAATAAAAACTTTTAAAATTAGTATAAAATTATTAGAAAATCTTCGTTTATTTTAAATTTTATTAAAACCATAGGAAAATAATAGTGTTCCATCAATATCGTTCCAAAATAATAAATAGAAATTTGTGTAAATAAAATTTAAAAATATAAAATTGTAAATCTTGAAAAGTTTCAATAAAAATTTTAGAATAGCCGAAAAATTTCCTCTAGAAATTTCCCATATTTTAAATTCTAATAAAATTACAAAGATAATTGTTTCATTAACATCCTTCAAAACAATAAATTTTTATATAAGAGATATTAAAAAAATATGATTTTAAATTTTGAATAAATTCAATAAAATCTTAAAAAAGCTTAAAAATTATATGGGAAAAATATAAATAATTCGATATTTTAAATTCGATTAAACCTATGAAGAGAATAAACTAAAGTGTCTTCAAATTATTAATAAATATGATTAATAAATCGAATACTAACCACTCTTACCATCATTACCATTCTGAACCACCTGCTCCAAGTAAACAATCTCTCAATGTATGCATTTGTATAAATTTTAAATAAATTTGAATGAATTTCAATTAAACTTGAATAAATTTTAAAATATTTCGTAGACAAGTGAAACTGAAAGTGCCTTCTGCCCCTAAAAGTATGTTACAAACATTCTGAATGTATGAAAATATGTTGAAAGGTGGGACACGGCTCCTTTTATGTGCAAATTGCAATTACATATTTCGCCTCCTTTTTATCAGCGGCAAAACTGCCTAAAAGTCTGCAATAATAATTTCTACTAAAAACCACATTACAACAAACCCACAAATTTTGCTCTCTTTATGCTCCTCTTACATTCCGCTCGCACTTATTCCCATTTTACTAATAAATTCACATAAAATCCTTTGCTGCTTGTAAAATAGGAATTTGCTACTTTCTCTCGAAAGCAGCGCAGCGCAGCGCAGCACAAGCCAGCAGAGCAGAGCTGAATGCCCGCATAGTCTCACATTCACACCCCGTCGTAACACACATTTTTACGAGTCCATGAGCGCTATGGAGGCCAAAGTCCCCCGGGTAATATAAATTCAACACAACCGAACACAAAAGAAGAATGGAGATATAAAAAGGGAGCTTCGCCGAGTTCGGTTGTCAATAGCAGAAGAACATAATGAAATACAGGCAAGACAAGGCAGCGGCAAAGACGACGGTAGCGGCAGCGGCAGCGATAGCGGTTGCGCTGGCATTACTGGTCGTGGTAGTGGTGGCAGCAAAGCTTTCAATGCGCTGTTATGGCACGCTCATGAAAGAGGCTTTCAGTACACATACAAAAAGGATACGTTTTTTGTTTTCTTCATTTCATTGCTGCGGCTGCTGATACTGTTTTGTTTGTAATAATTTCTGTTTCGACTGGCGAATGTTTTTCTGTGGCTGCCGAATTTAACGTATTTACTCGCCGTTTGTGTTCAGCTGTTATTAATGAGCAGCAAAGTCGCCACGTGCCCCCGCCGCGTCTCATTATGACTGCAAAGTTGTTGTTCATGCACAACTTCCGGCCATGCTGCCCTTATTTATAGTCGAGTTGTGTGTGACGATGACGGTGACGAGTGTTTTCCAATTTTTTTCCCATTTGTTTTTTTACTACATTTTCTTTGAAACAGTTTTTGCGAGGGTGGCACATGCAAACGCGTGTTCTTAACCCCCCCATTTCAAGTGGGTGTTGACACAGGCGGTCGCTTTGCCCACGTTTCGTTCGATCTCTTTCCCTGTCTTGCAGGCGAGGCTGAAGGTAACTATTATTTTTTTTCTCTGTGTTCCGAGTCGCTTTGGCATTTTGTGTGGTTAGGAAATAATTAATTAATGTAATTGCAAATGGAATTTCAAATTAGTGCATTGCTATGCGAGTGGGCGAATGACATGGTAACAGTTTTACTGCACATTTTTTTCTACATACGCCCACAACAAGTTGGAAAAAAGAATCAGCTGCATGAGGTGGAAGGAAGTTTAAGTCGTTGAAAATTGATGATTGAATAATAAAATATAGAAAAAATAAATTCGTGTGCTAAGAATTATTTACCACATCCGTGATCAGCCCATGTTAATTGCCGCTATTTGAGCTCTTTCTAATATATTCACACGAAAATTCCAAATCAAAGAAGTAAACAACATTCTAAACCCGACTATTTATATCCCCTTCCCCTCTTTCTTCACACTTTGCTGCTAACAAACATTATGACCTTTTCAATATATGCATATATCCTTCCACACCATGCAATTTGCAACGTTTTCAAAGTTGTATTACGTCACATTATTGCTTGTGTATTTACGGTGAGACTTGTGGCATATCTCTTTGCTACCTGTGTTTGCTTTGATATGGGAAAAATTTGCTTAAGCCCCAAAAAACTGATACTAATTTATTAAAAATTTTTAATAGCTCTTTTCCTTCGGAAAATTAAAATATATTATATAATTAATATTTTAATATAATTATAATATATAAAATAATTCAAATATATAGTATAAAAAGTACATAAAATATAGAATTGAACATATTTTTATTATAAATAATTAATTTCTTACGCTGTTGTTAAGGATTTTTGATAACTTACTTAAAAATAAATAAATGTTTAATAATAATATAAAAAAATATTTTCCTTGAGGTTCTCAATCCTGTTTATATGCTCAACCCTTTTTTAGTTGATACTGCTTTATTTGCGTCCATGTCAAGCGTCCATTCTCTCGCAGGATCAACTTTTTTCCTTCTTTGGAATGTATGCAGCTTCCTTGTTGGGAATGAATGAAGTTTCCTTCTCTGAGATGACTGCAGTCTGCTTCTTTGAAATGAATACAGTTTCCTCCTTTGGGATGAAAGTATTTTCCCTCTCCTTACTTGATTTAAACACCACCAGAAACACGTTTCTTGGCCCCACTCAATCCTGTCCTACATTCTACATCATATTAAATTACACTGCAATTTAATTAAATACTCATTTTTAATTAATCTGTGGAGAGATAATTAAGTCCAACTATGGCGTATAAGTATGTCAAATGCGCAGGGATATTAAACGACCACACTAAACACACACATATGCTTCCATATGTCCACACATGGAAGCACACTTCTCAGTGGGAAATCGTAACAGGACTGATGAATTTTCAGAGACTGGACATTTTTATGAAATTTTCCTCTATCATCTCTTATATAAGCGTCAGGACGGTGATATCCCAGTCATCCTTAATCAACCAAGAGTTTTCACTGCATCTCTGTTAACTTTTCCTACAGGGTTCAACGCTCTACACATATGCGTATGCGGCGAGAATGTCACACATGCTCGTACAGTCGTAATAATATTTGTATCCCGCAAGTAACTAGTTTTTAATTTGGTAGTAAATTTAAAAATGCCAATCTCATTAAAATTTATTTAAAAATATAAAAACAAACTTATTCATATTTATACATATTCATATTTTATTTAATTGACGCACTTACACAACGGCTTCGACTGAAATCAGCGGAAATTGTGTTCAGTCAACTTTTTGTTATCCTTGCCTCGAGCGCTGATGCTTAATTGTGTGTTTGTTTGAATGCGGGCACATTTGCGTTTATGTGTGAGTGGGTGTGTGTGTGTGTATGTGTGGGTGTAGGTGTGTGTAAAGGCATTATAACGCTCAGAGCTCATGTGCATATACAGACGAAGTGTGGCTTTGTGTGCGGCTGTGTGGGGTCGTATGCGTAAATAGTCTTGCTGCAGGGTTGGCAATTCCCCGCTGGTCATTTAGTCCTTTGTGCGACAAACATTTTCTTTGTTCACTTTTAGCGCACACACTTACACAGTCGCTCGCAAACTAAGCGTGTGTGTGTTCGCACACTTGCTCGTGGCTTTGTGTGCGTTTATAATGTCACTTGCTGGCAGAGATTTTAATATGGTTTTAATGGCATGTCTTGCTGCACTTGACAGCTCTTCATTTGCAGAGATTTCATACATTTTATATTAAATAAGTTTGTGGGTGGTTTCTGCCAGGTATCAAAAATGCAGCTAATTAAATTCGTTAAACTGAAATTACTCGTAAAATAATTCTGCTCTCTTATGGCTAATAAAAAATATCTATTAAGTTGACTGCTGACAAAATTCAAGCACAGAAGCATTTGAAATAGTGGGCAAGTTCATGTAATAGGAGTTGAAAAAACTGACCACTCATTAAGGAGGTGAATAACCGATATGCTAGTTGCATTACATTAGTTTCAGGCTTTTGAATTCCAGTTAACAGGGACTCAGGTGAAAATCTTGTATGGCCTATTCGAAGGCGATGGGAATATAGTAATGTCCTGATTGCTACCAATTATGGGGTAGACCGGATTTAGGCGTAGTCGGTTTAGATCCTGGGTAGTGAGTGCTGCGTAGTTCATTCCTAAATGAGTTTTGCTTTGATGTGAGTTTCCACAGAGCTGCGGATATCCCTTTTTCCTCGTGTTTCGAAGGAGATGGTGGGAGAATGTTATGAGCATTTGGCGACAGAGTCTGCGAATTCATTACCACGAACCATCATGATTTTTGTTTAATTAAAAAACTTGATTAAAACAATTTGAAAACAGTACTTTAAGAAGTTATTCATCATATATTTAACAAAAATATGACTTAACAAATAATTACTACAAAATAATGACCAAAAAATACTAAAAACAAATTTTTGAAATAAATTATTAAACTAAAAAAAAATTATATTGAGACATTGTATTAAAAAATGAATAAAAGATAAATAATAAATTTAAAAAAACTTATTAAAAATATGAAAAATTTGTTAAAAAGTAAACATAATATTGAGAAATTGCATTAACAAGCAAAAAGAAAATAAACAAACAAAAATATATTAAAAATTAAAAAAAAACACAAACATAATAATAAAAAAATAAGAAAAATTTATCAGAATAAAAAATAATATTGAGAAATAACAAAAAAAACTGACTAAAAATATAGAATAAAAAATTTATAAAAATAAAAATAATATTGGGAAATTAAAGTAAAAAATTAACAAAAACGAAATAAAAACAAATAAGCAAAAAAAATATCACTAAAAATTTAGAATAAAAAATTTTAAAAATAAAAATAATAATAAAATATTCAATTAAAAAATTAACAATAAAAACAAATAAGAATAAAACTTACTTAGAATATAGAAAAAACATTTTTAAATAAAAAATTATAGTAAGAAATTGTATAATAAAAAAATTAACAAAAAATAATAAGCTAAAAAAAACTTACTAAAAGTATAGGGACAAAAATTTATGAAATTTTTAAATAATATTGAAAAATTATATTAAAAAATCAAAAACAAATAAGAAAAAAAACTTACTAAAAATTTAGAATAAAGTGTAAAAATAAAAATAATATTGGAAAATAAACTAAAAAAATTAACAAAAAAAAACAAATAAATAAAATCTAATAAGAATATAGAATAAACAATTTATAACAATAAAAAAAAACTAATAGAAAAAAACTTACTAAAAATGTAGAATAAAGTATCAAATTAAAAATAATATTGGAAAATTTAATTAAAAAATTAACAAAAAAAAAAAATAAGTAAAATTTTATAAAAATATAGAATATAAAATTGATAACATAAAAAAAAACAAATAAAAAAAATATATATAAAAATATGTGTAAAAAGTTAACTAATAACAAAAAAATGGAACAGGAATACAAGTAGAAATTTCAATAAAATTAATAAGTAACTAATATTTAACTTTAAAAGGAACTACAAATATAAATAAAAAAAATTTCATTAAATTCTATAAAAATTAACAAACATTTTTAATAAATATAATAAATATAATATAATAGAAATTGTATTAAAAGACGATCAAAATAATAAGCTAAGAAAAATTTACTAAAATTTAAAAAAATTTTTTTTGTTTTAAATAATATTGAGAAATTGTATTAAAAAATAAATAATAATAAAAAATTGCAAAAAAAAATTAATTAAATAAAAATGATCAGTAATGTAAACATAGTAATTAATACAATTAAAAACATAAAAAAATTTTATAAAAAATATGCTAAAACAAAAAACAATCAAACAAACAATCAATAAAGAAAAATAGCAAATTATTAAGAAATAAACAAATAAAAAATAAATAGATATCAAGAAATATAATATACATAATATATAATATATATATAATAAGTTTAATATATATAATATATATAATAAACATAATATATATAATTTATATAATAAACACAATATATAATGAATATAATTCTCTAAAATTATAAAAAAAAGTTATTGTAATATAAAATAATATAATCGGTCCCTATAACTGCAAAACTTAAATATTATAATTTATTAAATATGATAGATATAGCATAGATATCAGCGAAGATTTTGCATTTCGAGCTGCATTCCTTATGGTCGCCGTCAATGAAAAACATTGATTTAGAACTCTTAAACCTTTTTATTTGATAATATTCGGTTGATTTTGAACTCTGCAATCATTTTTGGATCAGATTCAATAAACGGATTGATAAATAATATATAATACAAATAATTTATTTACTTTATTTTAATAATAAAAATTTTTTTTTTACCTTTGCATATTTGATTTAACAGCAAATGCCGCCGATAGAAGAGTAATTAAGTAATTAAAAGAGTATTCTTTCTATCAGTAAAGTTCAGTTGTGAATAGAAAGAAGCACTTATAAGAAATTATTTGAAGGAAGAAGTTAAAATTTAATGAACAGTCGTATTAAATTAATATTTATTAATTATTTATTAAGGCGATTGCTTAAGTAGTTTAAAGCTAAATTATGAGCCCCAGATGTGTATATTACTGGGCACAATTCAGTGATCGAACAAGAAATGAAATTCGTAGGTATGCTTTTCTTATTTGAATTTTGGAAACTTTATGCTATATTTAAACAAAACTATTTTCTTTTGAATATACCTTGTATAAAAAAATCCACTATATCAGAATATATTTCCGAACATGCGACATTAAGGACCCATAGAAGCAGGACACCAAACCACGATTTTATCATTCACCTTATCATTTGTCAGCGTTGCAATACAAACGCACCATAAGAGAGTCAATCCTCACTTGAAAATATTTTGGTCAAACTTCTCAGTAGTTTTTGTCCTAAGATACTCATCATTGCTTACTCAATATTCAATTCCATGCTACTTCTAGACATATTTAAATATTATATATTAAAAATACGCTCTTAACTTAGTAACTTAGCAGTAAAAACTTCTAGAAGATGTATACTCATCATCGTACCCATGCTGCTCTATAAATTTTTAATGCTAAGTTACTAAGTTAAGTTAGGTAGGATTCTCTGCTCCTTCTTTATATGAGTATCTTTATACGCCTAATAAACTTTTTTGTATAAGTTGCTGTTTTACATGAGCTCATTTTTATTACCACACACGCTTTCTTTGTGTCTCGTTTGTTGTGTTCTTTAGTCCCGGTTTCGTTTTAACCTTTTATTGGTTTGTTTTTATATCTCATTTATTACTTTCGTCATTATGTAATCGCACTAACCCCGAATCTTTAATCCTTTAGCCTGCCTGCCTTTATCATAGTGGATTGACTTTTATGGCAGGACTTTAATTAATGCCACGAAGGCGTCTGAGTAAACACTTACGACAAGGGATTGAGGCCGGTGTGGGCAACCGTTAAACGATGTGCTCAAAGTGTAAATTTATTTGTATTCATTTAAGCATTTCTCCTGTGCGTTGTTGCTACTCTACTTCAACCACTTTGAAATCTTTTGAAGGATGCTCGTAATCACTTCGCTGATATCTTGATAGCTACGGTGCAGAAGGGGTTCAAGTTCATATGTAATTTACTCAAGAGGCGGATGCTATTTCTATTCCACTGTTATAATCTTGCTTTAATGTAGGACAAGAAATTTATGTTTATACTTAAATATTTATTTAAAATAGGCTGTGATTAATTCAAGAGCCAAAAGCCGCGGGCAGGTAACGCTCATAATTTTCCTCATTTTGTTTTATGTATAGTAAATATATATTAATATTAATTGTGTGAATTAATTAACATTTAAATGCTCCGCAGCTGTGAGAAATTATTATTCATATCTTGTTTGATTATCTAATTAAATATTAATATATTTATTTATATCAACTCAATTATGCAATTCAATTCAATTTAGCAACTCTTTGCATGCACAGCTGCTTTAAATGCAGCCTGCGGGAAGCTTATTCAAGGTTCCTCTCTCACAAAATAATAATTTTCAATGAAAAAAAATTTTCAATTGAAATCCTTTTTCAATAAATTGTCAATTCAAATGCTTTTTGAATGTAAGGGTACATATAACAGAAGTCAGCAATATTCTTTCAAGACCACAAACAATTGAATGTTCGATTCTAGTATAAATATTTGAAAAATGACAGAGCTCCACAGGGTAGCACAATGGAAAGGCCTAAGTGAGGTATTTATGATGAGCCACACTAACTAACTAACTAGTATAAATACTCATTCCCCAACCTCTTGCAGTCATAATTAATTATGGTGTAAGATATAATAATAATAATTTATGACCCTCAGTCTTGCATTGGGCGTGAAGGTATGAATGTGAGTTATATTTATTGATTTCCTCACAGTAAGAGCCCACTAAATTGTTCCGATTCTTTGATGACTGTATAGAAATGGTTCTATACTCGTATCTTGTCCACGGCACTATCTACTTAAGTGGAAGATCACTCATTTTTTGGTATACAAAGTATTTTCTAAAGCTCCTTCCTGCCATCACACATCATCCTCTAAAGTTATCACTGACAATTAACAGCAGGATAATCAATTTAAATTACCAACCAAGAAATTATGTTTGGCTGCAAATGTGATACCTAGTCTAGACACTCAGCTACTTTGTGTGAGGGAATCCTGCCCTCCTGCTCATTTACACAACATGATTTCATATATATTTATGAAGTTATTTTGCATTTCAAGTTGAGAGCTGAAAACTGAGCTCATTAGCCTGCAACAACAGAGACTGCATAGTACTCAAGTAGGAGCAGGAACAGTAGCGCTTTGCAAAATACTAATTTATCTCCTATCAGGTTTCCATTGTGTTGCCAGCGAGCATAGATAGCACTACAATCTTCTTACCAGACAGTGCTTCATTCATATAGAAACTATATACTCGCTCCATATGCTGGGCTGTAGGGTGTATATACGAGTAGATAGTAATTAAATTTAATTGCACCACACTGGCATACGCGGCCCTTCAAAGATAGATTCAATTACACTACTTCAAATGAAATTAAGAAAGGACAAACATATAAAACTACGGAAATTATGTTGATGTATTCAAACATGAAAAAATAATTATTATTAATTTATGTTCAATTAGTTTATGATTAATTTATATGTTATTATTAATTTATAATTCAAAACCACTAACTCTGTGAAATCCCCTGAAAATACTTCTTTGAAATATCGGAATATTTGCGTAGTAATTGACAACAGTTTCACCTTTGTTTGTTCATTTTATAATTCCATTTCCTTTTTATATCATAATTCCAAATCACTTCAACTTTTTGTCCGACTCTTTCATTGTTTGCTAAATACTACGGCTCGTTAATCACAACTGCACCACTCAGTCCATTTATCACCTCTTGGTAAACACAATTTCTGTAATTCATTTGCGATGTCATTCAAACGCATAACATAGAATGTGCGATTAAGACCATTAGTGGGCAGAATGGAGCATCATTATTGATTCATATCATTAGCGATAATGAGACATCAAATACGCAGGATTATGGTATATGACGAGAATGTGAAGCAGATGTTTATACCTGATTAGTCATGAATGTTGCTTTTAAAACTTCTAAATTTTACACTCTTTTAATAGCTGGATATCATAAAGTTAATACATATGTTTTTTGGTGGGTTTCACTATTAAAAGTTTATACTCACCACAATAAGAAACTGTGCGAATATGGTTCGAATTGCAACTCAATGGTGGTAAACTTTGCAAGTGACCCTGAAAGTATGCAGCAAAATATTAAACACAAATTGTGATTTAGGAGGATATGACGAATTTCAGGCAGGTTGATGATATGGATTACAACTCTATGATACGAGTGTATCACATAAAGACTGACTTTCGATTAGTGGGTTAATTTGCCGCTTCAAAGGTATAGTTTCTTAATTGCCTTACTCATCAAATGCATGTCATGCAAGCATATCGTATTTTTGAATATTAAATTGCCGCACATTATACTATCTTTTGTTGGTATAAAATGCTCACCCCTTAAACCCGAAAATATATGTTAATTTATCTATCAAATATTGTTGTAAATTCTTTTAATACAAAACACATTTATACAAATTATTCATTATTAATAAATATTCCAAATCAATTGTGTAAAAATATTTTAATATACTTCCGGTAAATTTAATGAAATTTTTTCAATATTTATAAACTCAACTTTCCAACTGGGTATTGCCCTTTCCTTAGCTTTTGTGCTCTCTTGCAAATATGCTACATTTTATAGGTTGACAAATATTGCACATACTTCTAGGCAATCAGAAGCAGAGAAATTTCACTTAAGTGCGCACAAACACTACATACGGTGAATTTTTTATAAGCACATTAGTAGCTCATATTATTTATAAGCTGACAACACATTAGCTATATATGCTTCATTTGCCCGGCTAACAAAAATAAATATCAGCACATATTTCTTGGCGCAATAACAAAAAAATTACACTAAACTTAACGTCTGCTTTGGGGCACTATGTGTGTGTTCTCGCATATGTATGCCAAATATTACTCATGTCATGCCCTGCCGGAGCTGCGTTGAGCTGAAGTGACAACAGCAACGTGTAAATGTGGCTGAGTTTGTATGCGTGCGTGTGTGAGTGGGAGTGCGTTATGCATGCAAGTGTGTATAAATTATTGCATATGTGTGCAGTTAAATATGCTACAAATGGAATATGTGTGTAGCATATTTCTAGGGATTACATTAAAAATGCAACAACACTTAACGCTGAGGTAGGGAAGAGCGAATGCATTACTTCCGTCGACCTTTGCTAGAGAAAGCAGATTACTATTCTTACTTGTATATGGATATGAAATTATTTATGGGGTGTGTGGAGTAGTTATTTTGTGTTCGTGTTTATGTGTGAGTGTTGGAGAGTATGTGTTTATGTGTTCGTGCTTTTGCGTGAGGGCTCATGTGTTCGTGCTTATGTGTTTATGTGTTCGTGTTTATATGCATTTGAGTGTGTGTGCTGGAGTGTTTGTTCTGGTTGAGTGGATTGTGGCAGAGATCTTAAACTCAACACAAAAGAGAAATGAACTTATTAAGTAGTCAATATTTTGACATAAATAAATATACAGAGCCAACAGGAAAGCAGAGCTTATATCTGTCTATCATAAAAGTAATCGAAGCAAGCCATACTAAAATATAGCACAAGTTTTTTATTTATTTTTTCCTGTGAGTTTATGTTTACATTCAATAAATTATTGATAATAAAAGCAACGAAAACATCCGTTCCCTGAAATGCATTGATTTTAGTGCACAATTCATTATCTCATAGAAGAAATGACTTCCTATTATTCATGAATGTTGCATTAAATTAATAACATGACATGAAATATAATTTAAATATTATAATTAAATTGTCTCTTATATATTTATATGTATTTATTATTATTAAAAAGTCTGGTAGGACGACAGATACAATATTTGTAAGATAGTTTAAAGTTAAAGACCCTTCTGATTGCTCGATTGTAGAGTATAATAATTTATATATTTTATAGTACAATCGGTAACAATGCTTGAGTGCTGGAAGAAGGAGTTCTTCGTCGGTTCCCCGGCCAACCCCACTACTCTTCTAACTTAATATATATAGTCTTATTCACTAGAAATATTTAGTAATATAGCCACACAAACAAAAGTAGGATTTAAAGCAGCAGGAATGCCTATTGTAAGCCGATGCCTATTGTAAGCCGAAAGAAAAGTATGGTGAGGCAACGAACATATATCAATGACTTGTGCTACTGAAATCCTTTTTATATGTAACACGTTTTATATTTATATATTATATTTTGATTAATATAACAAGTTTCTTTCTAACATGTACTCTCTGGTATATAACTATGTACGAGTGAAATGAGTTTAAAAAAACCACACAAATTTCTGATAAATTGGTATACAATTTGAGAACTCTGTTGATCACTAAGGATGAGCCAACGATCTCATCGGATATTTTAATAGAAGATAATCTATCTAAGCATGCTTCCTACGAATGGGTCGGATTTGTTGATTTACACGTGAATTCCTAGAAATCGATGACCAGTCAGTAGTGTATGGGTTGCGTATCCCATTCACAAACCAACTTCAACTCGTTAGAAGTTTTTCTCGCTGCACACTACTACTACTACTCGGTACATTTTTCTATCTCTACCTACTCGGTATACTCGTATTTTTGTAATAAATATTTGCATACTTTTAGGATTACTTATCAAAATTTCGCACCTAATAGAAATAATACGAACCTATTATATAGAAGAATATATTGGATATAATGTGAATTGTTCTGTGCATTATTTGCACTAAACGTAAAATTCTTATACATTCTGAATATTGAATTGTCACATGTGCTAGCAGAAAACTGTGTATTGGGAACAATTTCAATTTTTTACTTCTATGGCATCGATTATTATCTGATCATTAAAACACAGCATGGAAATCACTTTACATAGCGGCCCTTTATAATGCGCCACTATATATTGCTCCACCATCCATTGCGCCACTATAAATTGCAGCTTCACATTTTTCTTTAATCCCGGACGCTACAAATTAACCTTATTCTATAAATCATTAAAAAATGTTTATATTTAAATACTTCAGTGTCAATTTCTAAGGGACTAATACCCAATTCGTCACTTTTATACTATAGTATACTAATGCCACTTTTCACATTTGAGAAAATATTGCGCAATTTTTTTTACGATGATAAACTTTGTATAACAAAAACAACTACTTTGCAATATAACACAAACAACTACTTTATAGAAATTTTAATAATATAGAATAGAATAACATAATTTAAATAATTTATTACCATTTTTGCATTGTCTAAAAATATTGCGCCACTTTATGAATAATCGTAAATAATTTCCTATTGTGTCACTTCAACTATCAATCAGCGTATCAAGTATCAGCATATCAAGTATAGCATGGCCAATAAAATGAATACTTAAATGTCATGCTGCCACTTTTCACATGTAACAAAAATATTGCGCCATTTTTTACGATGATGCTCTTCTTTTATTGCGCTACTACAGCCTCATATCACTTCACAATCAGTTCGCAAATAGTAACTCTAAAAATATGTGCACAAGTGTTAAATAATGCACCTCTCTCCTTCTAGTTGCCAGTGTTTTCCACTCTGCACAATTGAAAACTGGCGCCAGTTCTTTTTATTGCTTCGTGCAAGGGTGTCCTCAAAAATCCTGTCTATAAATATTTGATATGAATATTAAAGTGGCGGAGCACTTCCTCCTTCTGTTTGTAGTGCTTATAACAAATTGTGCATATAATTAATATCGCTCATACTCAACCCCAAAAGCCCAGGACTCGTGCATAAGCACTTAAAACGTTGCATTAAAACTGAGTAGAAATTCACTTTAAAATGCAAATCGCTGCAATAGTTCAAAGTCTTCCCAGTTATATACGAGTAAGTCCATTATTACGCTAGTTTCCTTTACTTCCTCTTTTTTTTAATACATTTTCCAATTACAACCCAGACTGCCTTCTATACGAGTCGAAGGGCTCCGCTGTGCACGGAACTATGCAGGCAAAATGGTTTAACTGCCGCAGCGAAGAGGCAATGCAGGCAGCAAATCTGTGCATACACCAGTAAAAGGAAGCATGCAAATTCAGCAGCAGCAAAAATGCACAAGGAGCTCTTCTTCGAGCAAAAAAAATAAACAAAAACCTTATAAAAAGAAAACCCGCAAGGAGCAGGAAATAACGTTATTATTATGGGCGTACATGCATAGAGCTTCCCCTCTGTGAGCGGCATAAAGTGATATTAAATATGCATGGAATGACACAACAAAAACGATGAAGTAGCAAGGAGACACACACACACACTTTCATCTACTTCTACACCTACAAAAATTCACAGGATATTTTAGTCCAACAAAAAAATAAGAAGTATGCAAAATACTCATTTACACAGAATATACGCGAGCACGCTAAAAAGGATGCGAAGTGAAATGAAATTTTCGTCGAATTGAAAAATTCAAGTGTGCGCGCTCGTAATTTCTACAAAATTGTCATTTTCATAAAAAATGCAATTCTCAATTCGTCGGTTTATTGGTATTGATTGAACACACATCCTCGTAAAGGAGGAGGCATTCGTGCACTCATACACAGACACTGAATTGGGGACATTCCCACCCAGCAGTCAACTGAGCCACTGGTGACGCCATTCGAACTGATTCCCAAAGCCGACGGCGAAGTGTGAAAATCAATTGGTAGTATCCCATGTCATTTGTAGCCTCATTGCTGATTGGCATATCAGATGACAAGTCATTTGTAGGCACATGGAAATGTGACATTTCCAATGATTCGAAGGCTCATTCAAGTCTCACATTTCATTTGGAGAGCCATTGGTGGCTGACGTTTTAAGTGACATGTCATTTGTAGGGACCTGATAAGGTCAATTTCAGGTAACATGTCAATTGAAAACTGCTGGATAGGTGATACTGTATATGACATGTCATTTGTTGGGGCATGTAGGGTAAATTTCAGGTAACATGTCAATTGAACACTCCTGGATAGGTGATAATATAGATGACATGTCATTTGTTAGGGCATGTAGGGACAATCTTAGGTAACATGTAAATTAAAGACACTTGTTGATGACATGTCATTTGTAGACTCAAACAATGCCAACACCAGATGACATGTCAATTACAGGAACATTTTAAGATGATATTTCACATTAATTCTCGTTGCAAGCTGACTATGCAGATCACATGTCATTTGTACCTACATTGAAAGGTGACATTTCCAATGAGTTGAATGCTCATTCAAGGCTGACATGTCATTTGGAGAGCCATTGGTAGCTGACATTTGAAGTGACATGCCATTTGAAGGTACATGGTAGGTTCCATTTTAGATAGCATGCCAATTGAGTACACCTGAAACTGTAGATGACATGTCATTTGTAGGGACATGGTTCAGTAAATTTCATGTGCATATCAATTGAATATTCCTAGATAGCTGACACCGAAGATGACATGTTATTTATAAGGAGATTCTAGTGTGATATATTAGATGAATTGTTGTTTGATGAGTCACTTGTAGCTGATATCCTTGATGACGTGTCACTTGTATGGTTATTGAAAGCTGACATACCAGTTGATACGTTATTTATAGGGATACTGAAAGATGACATTTCTGATAAGCAATCGCTTTAAGAGTCCTTGCTAGCTGACTATGCAGATGACATGTCTTTTATAGAGTTATTCAATACCGACACCACTTGACATTTAAAGAATTATTGGTAGCAGATTATTCAGATTACATATCATTTGTAGAGTCCTTCAAAGCTGACACCAGATGCTATGTCATTTGTAGAGTCATTCAAAACTGATATACTCGTACTAGGTGACTTGTATTTTATAGGGACGTTGAAAGGTAAGGATGCAGATGAATTCTTGAAGAGTCGTAGGTAGCTGACAATTCAGATTACATGTTATTTGAATAATTACTGTAAACATTTGTTTGAGATGACATATCAGTAGTAGAGTAATTAATAGCTGATATTTGTAGTTTATAAGGGAAATTGCAAGGTATCGGTTCATAAGATTTGTTGAGGAGTCGTTGGTAGCTGACAATTCAGATTACCTCTCATTTGTATGATTATTTTTAATAGTTAGATGACATATGAGTAGTAGGTCATTAACAGCTCATTAGTCAGCTAGCATGATATTTATGGCTAGTATTCATTACGATTCATTTGCCAGTTCTTCCTAATGGATATTTCAGTAGCTGACACCATAACTGACATGTTAGTGAGAACCGTCAGATCGGTTAGCTGAGCATCTGCACAAAAGTTTCAATCTGATTTCCATCAAATAAACATCTCTAATAAATTTGTTGGCACATCTGGAAATATTACACGCTGTCAAGTCACTGCACGGATAATAGAAAATACATGCAGACAAACTGCCAATACGCATATTTGATTTGTAGTAAAGAGATGATTTCTAGCACAGGCGCCTGGTGATATGACAATATATTAGATGATATATGGAGACCCTTTCATGTTGAGAACATTTAACAATTTGCTGGTATTTGCAGACACTTCCATAGTGAGAATATAATTGATTAATGTCCTTAAGGACTTTAAGCACTCAAAAAGAGTCAACACATAAATAAAGTCTATAACAACTAATAAGTAATTATTTTATTTATATTATATTTTTCAAGGACCTCCACAAAACTTCTTCGCTGTATAAGTTTGTATAATTTATATTATAATGAAATTCTCATAAATGTTTCCCATTGAAGCGATTACTCAGCAGTTAAGTTTCCTGCAAACTTAAGCTTAATTTTATAATTCCTCACTTAATTCTGATGAGTATCTTGCATGTATTCAAAACTTTTCCCTTAGAATAAGTAACTAATGTGATGACAACGTACCTCTCATCACAGTCATTTGCAACTCGTCATCGATTGTCATTATCCGCACAGAGCAGTTGGGGGCGGAGTCCGTGCATGTGAAACTTTTTCCACCTTAAAAGTAAATGCAGTGAGCAAATAATAGTGCTCCGTGTAAATGTTTAACTACGTTACTTTAAAGTTTGCCCTGTTTTGTTGGTCGTACGAGCAAAGTTTGTTAACTTGTCGCATGTGCCTGCACGATTATTAATATGCATACTTCATGACCTTCTGCTCGCGTATGTGGGCCACTTTCTTATGCATGGACATGTCTTCGCAGCTCGTTTGTGCATGTAACGTATGCAAATTCCTTCAAAGTTTAATACAAGTCCTGCTGCTGTTGTGCAAAGGAACTAGTTCCTGCAAGTTTCGATGAGGAACAAAGAAGTTTAAAATAGAAAAATAAATTAAGATAAATATAATCACAAAATAAAAGTAAAAAATGGTTAATTAAAAAACAAATATATACAAAAATATAATTTAAAAAAATAAATAAATGCAAAAAGCATCAAAAAGAACATAAAGAAAAATTATCTAGAAAAACACAAAGACAAATAATAAAAAAGGTAGACATATAATTAAGAAACAAATATATAAAAATATGAACTAAAAAATAAATAAATGCAAAAAGCATATAAAAGAACAGAATTTTTTATTTCTTCCACAATTGTCGGGACTTTCAGGTCATGATGGAGTTGGTTGTTCGCTACGTAGTATGGAGCTTTTGCAATCATACGCATCGTTTTTGATTGGAATCTCTGGAGAGGTTGCCGCAATGCCCCACAGCTGTATACCATATGCCCATATCGGTTTTAAGACGGCTGAGTAAAGTGAGAACTAACTTTCGAGTGAAACTTGGTAATTTCGATTCAGCAGCCAGTGTAAATTTCTAAGCTTTATTCCCAGCGCCTTACGCTTGGTGAATATGTGAGTTTTCCATGTGAGCTTGCTATCGAGGTGCATGCCCAGGTATTTAGTCACATTGCACTGCGGTATATTCACGTCGTTCAGTTTTACGGGTGGGCAGGTGTCTCGTTTAAGAGTGAACATAACCTGGACAGACTTAGTTCATTGGACTTGATTCGCCAATCTTTCAACCACTGAGTCAATTTGTGTAAGCCCCTTTGAAGTTTAAGTGACACCAGTTGTGGAGAGGTGTCCATTGCCAGTACAACAGTATCGTCTGCAAATGTACCAACGTTACTTCCTTCGGAGACAGGGAAATCATATGTTTAAAGCAAGTATAGGATGCGACCCATGGCACTGCCTTGGGGTACACCGGCTGAACTTTCGCACATTTCAGATTGTTCTTCACCCTGTTTTACAAAGAAGTATCGATTTTTTAGGTAGGATTTGATAAATATGTAATAGTTTATTGGAGGTGTTTTCTTTATTTTGTAGAGTAATCCATCATGCCAGACACGGTCGAAAGCTTGGGATATATCGAGAAACGCCGCTGTACAGTATTTTTTTGCTCGAATGCAGTGTGAATGCAATTTACAAGTCCATGAACCTGTTCAATTGTATTGTGTTGTTTCCTGAAGCCGAATTGGTGATTAGGAATTAGTTTTCGTTCTTCTATTATTGGTGTTAATCTTTTAAGGAAGAGAGTTTCCAAAATTTTAGAGTCGATCGGCAGCAAGCTGATGGGGCGATTTGACTCAACTTTGTCTGGACTTTTTCCGGGCTTAAGGATCATTTTTACCTGAGCCACTTTCCATTGCGGGAGAACAAAGCCAGGTAATAAAACAGCATTGTTTATGTAAGTCAGGAAAGTGAATCCCTATTCTGGAAGCTGCTTTAATATTTCTCCACTAATGAGATCGTGTCCAGGGGCTTTTATTGCTGTAAGCTTTTCGATTGCTTCCTTGACTTCCCCTTTTGAAAATTTTTTTATGGGCAGGTGCATCTGGTAGATGTGTCCCGAGGTTTCTCTTACGCTTTCTGCAGTGATTGGAGATGGTTCGATTTCGTGTGGGGTAAACACTCTTTTTAAATACCGCATGTGTGTGCATGTGCATTTTTTGAGATCACTTTTAGCCCATTCTTTGTTTTCCATTCTGATGGCAGATTGTGCCAGAGTTGGCCTCTTTAACTGTTTTGTTGCTTTCCAGAGGGAATAATCGGTGGGAGCGTTTGCATCAAGGTTACTGAGATAGTACTGAAGTTGAGAGTTGTGTTTTGTTTTGAGGAGCTCCTTGAGATCTTTTGAGAATGTATTTCGTTTTTTTTTTATCCCCAGGATGTCTGCTCTGTTGCCACTTTTTTCTTGCCCTGCGTTTTTTTCCCAGTTTTTCTTTCACAAGAGGAGAGATATGTGTGCATTGATGCTTGATCAGGGGGGGTGTTGACTTCCAACTAGCCTGTTGGAGGCATTGTTGTAGTGTTCAATAGCTATCATGATATCTTCACTAGACTTAAGTGAGTGCTTCAGGTTAAATGTGGATGATATTGACAGTCGGAAATAATTCCAATCAGTTTTGCTGTTGTAAAGGCGACATTCAGAAGGTGAGTCAACGAAATTATTATTTATTGTAAACATTACTGGAGAATGGTCAGAGGATTTGATCATAGCATGGGCTGCATGTTATATCCCTAGTCGACATGTTGTTTCAGCACACTAAATCAATTTATTTTTGTTTTTGTTCACTTTGCGATCTATCCGCTATGCAGCTGGAGAAGATTACCGCTTTTAAAATGTTTCACGCTGCGATCGCGGCACTGCAAGACACGGACAATATGGTTACGTACTCTTGAGTACAGTTTTTAATATTTTTGAATTAGCTTAACACATTTCCCTCGATAAGTTTGTTGAAGGACACTTTCTCACTTCTACGTACACCCTTTTAAACTAAAGATTTAGTTATCTTAGAAATAAATTGAAATAATTCTATGTAAGCAAAACTCTATTTTTTGCAAGGTATTTACACTTTTTGAAAGATTGCTGGGGATTTCCGTACCAAATACATCCCTTCTAATGGCTCTGAAAGCTCTGCATTCATTGTGCAATGTTGAGACTTTGGCGCTGGTTCTCTTTGTGAAAATGAGGCGTGTCATAACCGAAGTCGAACAAAAATGGTTACTTCTTCCTCTAAAGTACATATTCCTGGATAGGTGGGTTTGAATCCTACTGGATTATACGATTTATTATTATGAGTAAAGTTGTTCCACTCTTTCATTTTTTGTATATTAAAAGATTTGTTAATGCGTAAATACGCATCTCTGTAATTCCTCGTGTAGAAAAGTACAATAGGGGATGCTTTACTGCTCTGACAACGGTTGAGTCTGCGAATTCGTTGCCATCGATTCAAATTTGGGAGGATATCCATCTGATTTTTAATTTATTAGCGCATGCATACTTCTCTTATATCTGCAGCAAGGATGCCCTCATTGCTTATAGTGCGACTTACATCTATGGAAGATTTGCTATCAGAGCACATGAAAAATCTGCGTTTGCGCGAGCGAACGTAGTCCGTGGCTAGTTTTATTGACAAAAGTTCAGCTTGTGAAGATTGAAGACTATTGTTGTATAAGGCCAGTAGATATTAATATTCCGCTATCGGTTACAACTGCGAGGATAGTGCATTCGGGTTGTTTAGGGCCATCAGTCATAGAAGGGTCCACTGATTATTAGTCTATTTGCTTGTATGCTCTGCAAAAAGTTTTCAATAGGTTTCTGGGTATGAGTATGATATCAGATCTAGTACAAATAATGGGTCTTTGTGATCCCAAGGAGAACCTCTTAGGAAATAATAATAAAGAGAATAATTTGAACGAAACATTAATAATAATAATAATAATAATACACGATATCCCACGTGGGTTACTATTCCAAAATAAGCAAGTAATAAATGAAGTTTGGACCAAGTTAGCACCATTTTTAATTATTTTTTTTAACAAAATATTTGTCTTTCACACCTTAAACTCATTAAAAACTAATAAATAAATTTGATCCGGAGGTCGTTTATATATATTCTATATATTTTTACTGATATCGACAATATTTATTAATATCATTTTTATTTTTCTTATTATTTTTCAATACATTTCATCTCACAGCATTTCGTAGTTTAAATTGGAAATAAAATATTTAACACTCCTTTCAACTTTATTGCTGTATATTTGTTGCTGTCAATTGGCGTACGAGGCGAATGTGTGACATTTATTGGTGATTCATGGTATCAATAAAGTATTCAATTATGTGTTCTTCCGTTATAAATTGCTTGATGAGTTTTTAAATGACAGTTTCGCTGCCTGCATTTAAACAAGCAACAAGAGCTGCAAACCAGGGATCAATAATAAGCAACTTTTCCGGCACAAGTTTATAAATGAATTCAGAGTCCTTGTCTTGTCCGAAAATAAAGCAAATGAATTTTGATTAATCAGAGGGCTTGATTAATAGGCAGAAACATTGGTTAAGAGAGCTATAAGGTGGTCCTTTCACAGCTACTTGCATATGGTCCACAAGGCGGCTTGTGTAGCAAAGTACTCTTTCGTTTAAATACGTTTATGATTAATAGCAGCGAATTTACAGCAAAGATAGAAAACGGAGTAGAAGTAGATTTAAATTATTTTTTATTAAAGGAGGGAAGATATTTCTCCAGAAGGGAATCTAACTCCAGTTGGTAGCTCTACAGAACCAACCGAGCGAGTTTTCTTAGTGGAAGACGTAGTAATAAGTCCTCATTTACAGCGAATTTTGTTTTGTCCTTTCAATAAGATTTCCTCTAAAAATCATTATTATTCGGCTCACTTTAGTTCAGTCCATCCTCCAGTTCTTTTTTTCTGGTCCTCAAAGACGACACAATATTAATTTATTCCTTTATAAATTTCCTCGTTATCAATTTAGTACTTTTAGTTTAAAATGTTCCCTCTTTAAACTACTTAAGAATTTTTGTTTGTACTTTCAATAGGATTTTGTCTAAAAATCATTATTATTCGGTTCAGTTCAGTTTATCGTTATCAATTTAGTCCTTTTACTTTAAAATGTGCCCCTCTTAAATAGACTTAAATTAATTTATGAGGATTGTTTATGAGTTTTTGTGAAATATGTACAAAAAGGACATGACCACAATTCTTTTATGTCCCATTTTTTTGTTTGCTTCCACATACACCCAAACGTTGGCCATCTACACACTCACACACACTCTCAAAACCACTCCTAGGCAGTTGCTCACATAAGTGTAGCTAATTTATGCGCCAAGTCAGTCAGCGAAAGCGCATAATTTTCACTTTCACATTTTCATTTCCGTTCCATTTTCCGCTGTTCGCTATTAACGGAAATGCATGCAATTTTCCCCCAAAAACAAACAAAAATTAAATATGGAAAAATTTGCAGAAAGACAAAAAATCCGGTCGGGCAAAAACGATACGGAATTTCATTAACTCAGCGCATTTACACAGTTTGTGCGGTGCTTTGTTCCTCGACGACAGTTGCAACTTTGGCGTTTAAACTTTTAAATATGCTAAACATGGCCCATTAAGTGGTGCAGCAAACTGCACGGCCTGCGAAATGGTGTCGCTTGTGTAGGTGGCAGTGGCACGTGAAGAGCTCGACAACCGCAACTGTTGTCGTTGCCGTTGCCGTTGCGGTTTGGTCGAGTGGGGCGGATTGGTACCCACCCTGAGGGGGTTAAACTCATTAAGTATTTTTGTGTGTCAACTGTGCCGCTCTGCATTGCCTTTGCAGCACAACATTTTCCGGGTTGACAGCTCGGCACTAATGCCCTAATATGCCGCTCCGCTTTCCGCCAACCCAATGCGTACCACATGCCACATGCATGTTCAAGGACTAATTTTATTTATGCCACTTGCTGGTGTGCCTTACTTTTTATTTTCATAATTCTTTTTTTTTCCTTCGCTTTTCTCTGTACTCTGCTGCTTCCTTTGGCGTAGCATGCTCTCACGTTGCAAGTGTTGACACATTATGTAATGTTGTTGATTTCTGCTTCGACTGTTGCTTTGTTTTTGTCGGTGGTGCCAGCGCTGTTGCATACTCGTCGTATATGCAGTGCTTGGGGCTTGGGGGTGCAAATTTTCCCAGTTGCATAAATCAATTGACGATGTGGTGGTGGTAGAGGAGGAGCTGGCTGCCGCCTTCTTCGTGTGCGTGTGTGTATTTGTGTGCCTTGCAATTAGCATGCAAATGTGGCCACAAACAATTTCTGCGCTGGCTGCCATGCGGACTGAAGCCAAAAGAACGACGGCGCGCTTGACGCACGAGTGGCACTTCTTCTACTGTGTTTGTCTACTGAATTAAATTTTTTTAATTTAATAAAGTAATGCTTAAGTTTTTCACATGCATAAATTGCAAAGAGTGCCAATTTTATGGGAGATGAATTGGAGTCAAGTACTTTGGGAATTGAACCAACTGGTGTATTTGTATTTGGAATATGGATTAAATTTTCAAGTGAAAAAGAGTTTTAAATAAGGAATAAGAAAAAATAATATGTATCAGGATATATATATATTCTATACATATTAAAGATATATTATATATATATATATATATATATATATATATATATATATATATATATATATATATATATATATATATATATATATATATATATATATATATATATATATATATATATATATATATATATATATATATAAATATGAAAAGTCACAGGGAATATTCTTATTTGTATCCTGAAAACAGCCAAATCTATGCTCAAACCTTCGAATCGCATTGGATAAACAATATAAAATTTGCTCCTCAGTATTTGGGCGCTATCCTTGCGCTGACTATCACCACCTTTAAGTAGGAGAATTTAAGTCAGTACTTGAACAGCGCCACACCGTGGTAGGACAACGGGCCATTAGGTGTGCTCAATTGTGCTTTTAGGGAAATACGCTGCCACTCCTACCTACCTACCTACCCTCAATATCTACCGAATATGATCAGATATTCTTACATGGACATTTGTATACCTTTTCCACTAAATGACTGCATCCTTAGGCAGGTTGGCTACTGTATAGAACACATATTATCGATCAGAGGCACCAACCTTCAAGTATGAATTCTCCCCATCTATACCTCTTGAAGCTAATTGCTTTTCCATTTGGCTCAGTTCGATTAGGGTCATGATAAACTTCAGCATTTAATTCAGTTCAATTTCTCTGAAACTCAAATCAAAATGTATCAAGGATATTCTGACCTTTTTGTTATAATTTAGTAGCTTTATGTATTTATTGGCAGATATACGAGGTTTGATCAAAAAATAACCGTTATTTTCAATTTTTTCAAAACGCATTTATTTATTCATCAACAACTATCTTGTCCCCTTCAAAGTAATTCCCCTCAGATAATACACTTATGCCAGCGTTTTTTCCAATCCTCGAAACACTTCTGAAACGCTTTTTTTGGTATCGCCAACAGCTCCGGTTTCGATATTTCTTTTATCTCCTCAATCGTAGCAAAACGCTTTCCTTTCATCGGTGTGTTCAGTTTTGGAAAGAGGAAAAAGTCAGCGGGGGCCAAGTCAGGTGAATACGGTGGTTGAGGCATGATAACGGTTTTGTTTTTGGCCAAAAACAGCTCCTGAGCGATGTCCATGCGACGTTGTTTTTGCTCAAAAATTAACAATTTTGGAACAATCTTCGCTGCCGCACGTTTCATGCCTAAAACATCCGTAAAAATTGCTTGGCATGAGCCGAACGATATGCCAACATCATCAGCAACCTCTCTGATAGTGATTCGACGATTATCCAAAATCATTTTCTTCACTGCGTCAATGTTTTCATCGGTTGTTGACGTGCTCGGGCGACCAGGACGAGCATCGTCATTGACATCTTCTCGGCCTTCATTAAACCGGTTATACCACAATTGAACTTGTGTTCTGCTCATAGTAGACTCGCCAAAGGCCACAGTCAACATTTCAAATGTCCTTGCGCATTTAATTTCATTTTTTACACAAAACTGAATACAGTTTCTTTGATCCATTTTTTCGAATAGTACAAAATCGAAGAGCACACCAAAACACGACTAACCTTTTTATCTGTCAAAAACAAACTGACAATCCAAAATGGCTGGTATTGCCAACATATATAACAGACATGTGTACCAACATAACAGAAAAAAAAATGCGAACATCGAACATACGTAACTCACGAAATTTGAAAATAACGGTTATTTTTTGATCACACCTCGTATATAGATAGATATGTAGTAGAAAGTTAGGTTGAGTGACTGCGAAAAAAGCACACTTAGGCCTGGATTGGTCTATAAAACACAAGTTCCTTCTTCTCAAAAGTCCACTTATTTTAAGACTTTGATAAAGCCACTGATGGCGTTTATTTTTTAATTGAAGTGTGACCCAGGAAGTCCAGGAAGCAGTCACCCAAGAAAGTATTTCTCCTTTTGGCCAGCGCTGGTACAGATCAAATGTTCGATGGACTATTGCTCCTTCTCATCAATGCAAATCCTGCAAAAGTCATTTGAGACTATAGATATAAAATATATGGTGGTTGTAGCCTAATGGGTTTGACTGAGATCTGCTGAGCAAAAGAGATTATGGGACGAACATTGTCTACGAAAGGGAGTAGATTGAAGTCTCTTTTTAAACTTTCAACATATTTCTAAGATTTTTTGTTTATTTTTTAAAGCAAAGTTAACATATCGAAAGGATTAGGCATTCTTTTTTTATAATTTTTGAAGCCTGAGCAGAAATACCGAGAGCCTTCGCTGCTAAAACCTTTTTAGTTGCAAAAACTTTATTCTCACCAGAATCATCCTTAGGAATTACATCGAGAGGAGGTGTTTAAAAAAAACGAAGGGGATGTGTTTTTAGACAAGAAAAGAGGGACTGATATATTAGTTTAGTTGTTTCTGTATCTCACACAAGATATCAGAGGAATATAGTCCCAGTTTAATAGATATAAAGCCAAGTTTAATTTCCACCAAAGGATCTTGCGTAACTCCTTGCATTTAATAACAATTTTATGTCCTGCTTTGAGGGTTAATTTTGACATAATTTTTAATATTTGTTTGAATAATTAACCAATTGTTTAAATAAATAAATTTAATTTCTATCCAAATATTGAAATTTTAATATTGTTTTTTTATTCTGTATTTGATTGTTGTTTTTATATACATATAAAATTTTTTTAAATAAACAATAAATGATTTTTTAATCATGAAATGTCCTCTTTTCTTGCTGCCACGCAAATAAACCCATGAAATGACTTTTCATCCTCACATGAAATTTTCTGTTTTATTTGCTGTAATAAAAATGGTACTCATACGCTCAGGTGTCCCAGATACGTGAAAAGCAATGCGCCCACCCACTTCCACTGCGTATGTGGGCCTGAAAATTGTTTACGTGCTCACTTCAAAATATATTAAAATATTTTTACTCAGAAAAAAATTTAAAATTTTTCTCTTGAAACGCGGACTTTAGTTTATAAGAATGGCAATTTATTCAGTAAAATACTCTGAAGATTCTCGTGACAGTTTGTTTTATTGTAAAGGCCTCACACTTAGCAGTGCAAAATTATTCACACCTTATGTTTATTTACTCGCACAGCACTTTCCAATTGTATTAATTAAAATGGTAGTCTTGCCTGCAGTATGAAAGCCAACAGCACCCACACACATTTATTTCATTCCAAGGATTGTGTTTGTTTTTGTGCTCATGTACATTGTATATACCTGCAGCAAGGCTCTTAGAAGACTCCGTCGCCGAGTCACCCAATTTCGTTCATGCCTATATAACTAAAGAGCGTATTTACCTTTAATTGATGTGCCTGCTTACATGGCCAAAGAGCCCACAAAAATTGTGAGAAACCTCGTTCGGAGAACATAACGACAAGTGTCCTTGTAGGCCGAAATGTGGTTTCATTAAAATAAACATGCCTCATAAAATACAAAATACTACTTTGCTCACAGAAGAGCAGCACTTAAGGCGCTGTAGTGCAGGATAACCACCGCATAAGCTGTGTGCCGGCAAAGTTTGAATAACTTTTGAGCATTTAATGCATTTTACCCATTAAAGTCGAATCCCATCACATCACACAAAGCACTGGTGGCCGGGTGGCTGGCTACACTTTATCCAGCCAAGTGAAAAAGTGAATGTGCCGTAATTGGAAGCAGTCCAACTCGGGCAACAATGCCGAAACTAATGAGTGTCAAATGCAGTGTAGCAGCGCAGTGGCTGCCAAACGTATTTAATTGAAAATTGATGGCTTCAGGTGCAGAAAGATAGAGCGATGGTCACACAAACACAGAAATGGAGAAAATTGAAGAAGCTACATTTAAAAAATATGGCAAAAAGGATTTAGAAAAAATAAAAGAAAAAACATAGAATAAAGTTGCTCCGAGCTGAAGGAGAACAGGAAACAACTTGTGTGCTGGCGCTGCATGCATGCACGCCTGTTGGCAAATTGCTGGCAAGCGCCAATTCAATATTTGAACGACTACGTACGAGAGATACACACAGGAGTATGACAGAGCGGAATAAACAGGGAAAGTGCTCAACTGGTTAAGCGCGTAGGACAAAGGGGTTTGCACGAAGCCTGTACACATAACCCAATTTAATTCAATTCCTTTTTCAATTTGCTGATGTCCTTGCATGCCCCTTGCATGTAGGCATATGTTGCTATTAATTGTTCAATTTCTGACTTACAGCGTGATTCTGTGTAATGCAAGCGTAGCATTGCGTGCTCAAGTAGCGTGCAATTTGGCATATCCTTTTGGGTTAATGGGAAGCCACATGATAGCGATGATGCAGCTAGTTAGGAAGAGGGTGTGTATCTTTTTTGTGGTTTAAATGTGTGTTACGAAAGTTGTAAATATCATTTTTATGATATTTAAAGTTAAATTATTGAGGTAGTTGGTGAGGATTTTACTGAAGAAGTCTAATAGGCAGTTCAATGATTGGTGTAGCTCAGCACACACACAGGACTCTCTTCTTTTAATTGCACTTGATTCTACTCCACTTTCTCCTATTTTTCTGGCCACTTTTTAAATTTATTCATCTATTTTCTGCTGCATATACTTCCAACTATCTATGAAGGTCCTTGATCTGACCGAGAGTTCTTTATTAAAAATCTTACAAAATTTTAGCCAGCTTACAGAAGACTCAATACTCAAACTTAGTAAAAGCGGAGTGGAGGTTGTGGGAGTTACATACTGGATTAGCAACAATTCGCATAAAGACTGGTCACTGATATGGACTTGGCGAAAGAACTGTAAAAAATATTCACTTTTTTAATGCTAATTCAATGTACAACTATGTCACTGTTGTAAGACGAACCTTTTCAAGCAACAAACTTGTTGAATTAAAACTTAAGATAACTTGCGATATGAATCCTTTATGCCGATTCTATACAATCGGAGGTATTCCCTGCAATCTTCAGGGAGCCTGACATGACCCTCATACAATACCATCTTAATACAATCCCCATGCAACCTCCATATAACCTCTATGGAACCCTATGCATCCTCCATGCAACCTCAAGGCAACCTCCATGTAACCGTCATGCAACCTCAAGGCAACCTCCATGTAACCTTCATGCAACCTCAAGGCAACCTCCATACAACACCCATGCAGCTTTCATGTTACCTTATGGCAACATTAATGTAACCTATATTGAACCTGCACGCATGCACCATCCATGGCACCTCCATGTAACCCCCATATAACCCCCGTGTAACCTTCAAGCAACCTCCATGCAACTTTCATGCAACTGAAAATTTATTGAACTACCTTTTAGAAACTTCTGGGACATATTTTGTACAAATTAAATGCAACTTCTGTATAAGTGAAGGTATTTTTGTCAAACTTTGTACAACTTCTGCGACACTGAAAGGGTTTCGTGGAATCTCAAAGTATCATGAGTGTAACTAGAAATATTATCCTCAATCTTTGGGGAGTTCTTTTGCACTTATAACATTTATTTGCAACCTTTCAGCAACATCTCTGAAGCAAAGTTTTTGCTGCAATCGTTTGGTTTGACGCAACTTCTATGGAAATTCAAGGTAACTGGAAACGCTTCACGCAATTGTTAGGAAACTAGCACGCAACCAAATATTGTTGTGGGCTTCATGAAACTTCTATGTTACGTAAAAGGGTATCCTGAACCATTCACCCAACTCAAATTGTCACCTACGAGTTTTCCGCCACTTCTCTGCATCAAACTATATTTTCTGTTAGCTTCATTCAACATTTTCAGCAGTTAAACTGGTTTTAGGTAATCCTTCCGAAACTTCTGTGCAACTAGTATGATCCTTCTACTAATTGCCACTACTTCTTATTCTACTAGTTAGCATTGTCATTAAAGAATCTTAAAGCTTAGGACACTGAGTCATTCAGTGCCTCTTTGAAGGACGTTCTTCACTTCATAAGAAACCTTGGCAGGTCTTCCAGAAATCTCTCGCCAGCATTCATTTAAATAATTTTCCATTTATATCCTTACACAATGGTACTTCAAAATAATGCCAATCTTCATTGATGCAACTGCATTCAAAATGTTCAACATGGAAAGTGAGCATATAAACAACCATCAATATAAATTGAAATTGACTGCCATCATTGCCATGATTTCGGATACAAAGGCACAAACAATGGAAACACAATTCTAAGTTGTTTGCATATAATTTTTCTTATTTGCTGAGCGCCATTTCTACTGACGTTGCCATTTCTGCTGTTTCTGTCATATTCGGGTCAATTTATTGAATCAGTGGAAGTATTTTGTGCTTGCTGGTTGACTTCATCCGTTAGTGCAATAAGAGTAAATACCCAGTAGGAAATTTAGAATAAGTCCGTCAGTGCAGGTTGGAACTGCTGATGAGAGTCCTGCTTATAGTTAGTCTTAGGGGAGGACACTGGTGAAAATAAAGGATACATTCATTGAATTTGTAAGAAATAAATGTATAAGTTTTTAAAAGGATTCTGTAGAAGTCTGTCAGAATCACTTCTATTAGTGCTTAGTGCTTAGGGAATTTAGGGGTAAAGTGTGTGAAAAAATCACTGCTATTTACAGTACTTAGAGTCAGATTGTGGGAGGTCAAGGTTCAACTAGGAGCGTCGAGCAACAATGAGAGTCAGATTCCTTTGAGTTTGTTAAAAGAAGCTAAAGTGGCACAATTTGTGAACTAAAAGATATATCTAGAGAGTACTTATAACCGCTTCTCTTAGTGAAGTCTAGTGAAGCGAAGGAGTAAGGTCCTTTTAAATAAAGAGGTAAGGTGCAACTGGTGCTTAAAATTAAGTGAGCAACTTACTTCTTGCATCTTGATCGTGAGACAGTTATAAAGCAATATATTTGTTATGATCTCCTGAATCTTGGGATACTCTCTGCTTCTTGCTTGTTCCATTTCCTACGGGGTAATTATGTTCTCGATCCTAACAGAAGCTGACAAACTATTCCTACAGCTTGAAGGTCCGATAATCTTTTTTTCCTAATTATGAACTAATGTGGTATCAAGTGATTACAACCCCTTCTATTAGTGCTGCTGACGGAAGCGAAAGAGTAAGGTCTGTTGAGAAAACACCTTCCAACTGTTCCTTATGATGAATGAATGAAATGATCAAATGAAGCAAACCCATGGGTAACCACGTAATAGTTTCTTGAGAGTTTTATATATGACACCCTTCCCATTTATGATTCTTTCTGTTACCATTTCCCACTGGGTAGGTAAGCACACTCTTCGTCCTTTTTGTATATTTTATGTGTGCATTCGCTTGAAAGTTTTTCCTTCAAATTTTGACAGTTTGTTTTTGCATTAAAATATAGTGCAGCAATTTGAGCAACGATTATTCTTTGTTCTACTTGTGAGAATTTGGGCTAATGGCGCCCCTGATGGAGTGTCAATTTAGAAAAGGCAAATATCAACAACAACAAAAATGAGTTGCATAAAATTTGTTGAAGAGCTTCCTTCCACCACAATAGATATGACGATTTGAAGCAACTTAGTAGCTTGGCTAATTGAGCTCAATTAAGTTTGATGTCCTTTGGAACTTTTCCGGAAAGCAATTGGATCTTTTGTATACGAAGTAGTTAAATACCAGCAGACAGAGGCACTTTGCATATTTAATGACAATTTTCATTCACAAAATGTCAACTTTAATGATGACTTGTTCGTGAGGGCGTAGTAGAGGCTAAACATTTCCTTGATCCTTGAGCTCACATTAAAATTCTATAACATGCGTAATGGTTTTGTACTTGTTGTCCAGCCTTATTGCACAGGACCAACAAATGCAGTTTAGAATTTAATGAATATTTTCTGAACTTGCTGCAAAGTTCAATAAAGGAGGAGGCGTTACAGTGAGGGAAGTGGTCAACAAACTGACATATAAATTCTTAATGGCTAAATTTCAAACTTTAAAGCGAGTATTCCAATGAAATAATTGTGGAAAATAAAATGTTGGCCTCAACTAAACTAGGGTCATAGCTCCGGCACAGTTTTTACAAGGACTCCAATTATCAATAATTTAGTTGACAATTGAAAAGACAGCAGAACCCAATTCAATTCAATTGCAATGGAATTGCAATGACCATATACAGGCGGTGCAGTTTGCAGTCTTTTCTACCTAGAGAATCCTCATGTTAGAAAGCCTAAAAGGTTGTTTGTCGAGGGTCATTTTAAGGTTTTAAATGTTTTTTGTCGAGGCTCATTTTAAGCCCTTGAAGGGTTTAGAACTCTAATTTTTTTATACGAGGCTCTTCATAACCTCAGTTCATTTCTGTTTCACTGATTTCTGGTTCATTAATGTGGCTTCTTCACAACTCATCTCAGAAATATGTTCAAAAATGTTTTGATTGCTTCTTAATATAAGTGAGAAAAACTTTGTATGCAAAAGCAATGCCAAATCAACACGAACAAATAAATTATAGGATATTATGTCTATGACGTGCCTCCACCATCATCAAATCCCTTTCGATTTTCAGGAAATTCTTCCTAATATTATACGAACTTCCACGCAGAAGATGATTGGTCCATAGAGGCTCCAAACCACACTTCTGATGTAACTACAAATGATTGCTTTGATATTGACTATTCATTTGCACTGTTTTGTCATGCACTGCATTGCTTTATATCGTTTTCATTGCTTTATTATTTACATTTAATGTTACAGGGGAAATACTAACACCGCGGCCCGTAAGGACCTATTGTGCTAACATTGCCTTCTTATACTCTTACTGCTTTCTCAGACCGTTTCTTTATCAAATTGGATTAACTGTCCCACAAACATTCTGTGCATACTTTTAGGGATCATTCGTCCCTAATCACTGTTCCTGCATATTAATTTTTCACTTTGGCAACGGTTTAAAATAAATTTAATTTATTAAACTTTTTTCAATTTCTTTTCTTTAATATATTCATTTATTTAATTAGTTTACATTTTTAAATTGAATTTTTAATTCAATTTATTTCGTTTTTTAATATTATTATTTTAATTGAATTTTAATTAATTGACTTTTTTAAATTTTACATTCAATTTATTTCCTTTTTTTGTAGTTATTTACTTTTTATTTATTTCTTTATAATTATTTATTTTTTTATATTTCTTTATTATTTAAATATTGTTATTGGATTTTCGACCTCCTTTTTTTATTATTATTTTTTTATATTTCTTAGATATTATTATTTGTGTTTTCGATGTATATTATTCACTTTATTTCATTTATTCTCCTTTATTTATCAATAGGAATTTTAGTATTTTTTTTCTCTATATTATTTTGTTATCATATTAACGAAATTTTATATTTATGAAAAAACTATTATTTTTATATATATACTTAATATACTTAACATTAATTTAATTTATAATATACTTAACATTAATTTTAAAATGAAGTTTCCATTTTATTTATGTTCTTTTAGCATTTGCTTTCATTTTTATTTGGCACGATTTTCGATTCTTATGCTTTCTACATTTTTAGTTGTTATACTAACTCTATTTTATATATATATATATATATTTGAATTATCTATTTTTTTATTATTAAACTCTTTCATACTTAAATACTAATTTAAATTTAATCAAACCCATCTTATTTTTTGTATATATGTTAGGTTCAACACTGATTGTTCAAAGCACACTTCTTAATTTAACACTTAACTATAAACCTTCAGAAGCACCTTTTCCCAAAGCAGAATTGAAAGTGAGACCAATATTTGTTCAATCTAAAATGTAGCACCTTTAACTGATTGCTTTCTAATGTACGCCAAGCCACAATTACCTTCTTAAAATTGTTTGTGATTAATGCGGTTTTTATGTTTTTGTATTCAAATTATGTTTGCTTATGTTTTTTATGTTATTAAGATTTTTTTCTCCATATATTATTATTTATTGTATGCTTATGTTTGTATCTTCTGTTATTATTATTTACTTCTTATGTTTGTTTCATGTAAACTTTTTTCTTATGCGTGTTTCTCGTATTTTTTTACCTTATGTTTCTTTCTTATATTATTATGATTTTTTTCTTTATGTTATAGTATTTTTTTCGTGCTTTTTTTTACTTCTTATATTTGTTTCTTATAAGTTTTTTTCTTGTGGTTGTATCTTATTTTTTAGCTTTTTTATTATGTTTGTTTGTTGTTTTTCTTAGCTTTTTTATTATGTTTGTTTCTTTTTTTATTAGCTTTTTTATGTTTCCTGTTATTATTTTTTCTTATGATTTTTTCAAATATTATTTGTTTTTTTTTAGTATGATTTTTTAATTTAATTGTTTTTTCATTTTATTTTCTATGCTTATATTAATTTGCATTTTAATAGATATTTCTTTTATTACATTTTTATAAGTTTGGTATTCTATTTTTGTTTTTTCTAATTTTTTATTTTATTTTTTCTAGTTTTTGTGTTCTTATTATTTTCCTTTTTCCTTACGTGGTCTTTTATATTCTTTTTACTTGTTTTCCTGGCTTTTAAGTTTCTTTATAAACCGCTTTCATTGCCTTGACACATTGCTTTATCTAACGAATAAATTTCACTGTGTTATACGTGCAACTGATGCCATCTCAAATGATGGAAACAAACAATGGAATAAAGGAACAAACAACTCAAGGAAAAACAACAACAAAACGCCACAGAAAAGGTTGAAAAAGCTGCTCACAAATATCTTTGAACTTTGTTTGTACTCTTCACACAAATTCAGTTGAAAATTATTTATTTCTTATTTTTGTTTCTATAATTCCTTTTTTATTGACACATTTCTTCCTTATTTTACACTTCTTTTATATTTTTGTTTATGTTTTACTTGTTTTTTGATTTATTTTATTTTATTTTTGTCTCTTAATTCCTTTCCATTTGACTGCAATCCGAAACTTGCTTCCTGCCAGACAACACTCGCATTGTTTCCACACTACTTAAACTTTTATGGTGCAATTACTGCACACATGCACCCAACTTCCACGCTCGCATGCACACGCACACATGCTCAGCCACATACATCCACCCACCCACCCACTCACTATTCATACTCATTCAAAGCGCCTTCCGCTTATTTTGCAGTGCTGCAACTTGTGCGCCACAATTTGTCTTTCGCTCTTCCGCCGCTGATCTGAAATCTTTGTTTGCTGCGCCATTTCGCCTATAATTCTTATCCTTCGAAGGAGTCTAAAAGTCTTTCAAATGTGGCAAAAGTTAATTCGCAACAGTTTCCAGTTTCATTTGCTTAATTTTGGCTCTTCCGCTCACATGCTGCAGCATGGAAACGTCAAAATGCTGTCATGGCTGTGCTATTTCTAATTAAAAGTGAAATTACTTTGGTGTGGCGCTCAGCCATTTCAGTTCCTCAAGGTTGCACCTCTTTGGGGGCTCCTCTGCCACAGACACTTTTCGAGTGCTCTGGGTTTTATTTACTTTTGCCAATTTGATTAAAAGCACAAACATAGCTGAGAGCGTCGTTGAAATTTGTAATAATTCTTGGCCATAAAAACCTGGGCGCACGCAATGCACCTGGAGTGGAAATCGTGCAGGAAATGTCGAATAAACCAGCGTATTTAAAGGTGCCGCCCACATTTTTTTCCATTTTTTTTTTAGGGTATTCGCGGTAACTATTTTAAGGAAAATTCAATTCTTGCACGCAAAGGTTACAAATTGCTGGACAAGAAGCCAGAGAAGAATGCCTAGAAAATTTCAAAGTGCACTGCAATGTGAGGGTGTCGTGGGCAGCTCTGGCGTATTCTTAACTATTATTTAAAGTCCGCTTAAAATAGCCATTCAAAGTGGCTGATGTGTGGAGGTGGTTGTGGGCCTTAAATGGTGCTTTAAATGAAATTTGCTGTGAGTATAATAATCTGTGAAAGTTCATATGTGTAGGCGTGGTTAGACAGGAAATGAGACCAGCATATGGAAAAAAGCATTTTCATGCTAACTACAATTATTGATTGGTTGGTTTGGTGCATCAAACTGCATTTAACCACATGCTTCGGTCACAAACTGTATTCAAACTTAAAAATAATTTCTGACTGGGAGTCTCTTCCTGCCAGTCTCACCTCTGGACTGTTATTACATCATTTATATATGTAAGCAGCCGAGAAGGATATAAGATTCCTGCCATATTCTTCCAATGTGTTGTAGCCATGCAATACTTTTTATGATCGAATAGAGTAAACATAAAAAGAGCAAACATAGAAAAGAAAAAGTAAATATAAAAAAGAACAAAAATAGAAAAGTAGAAGTCAACATAGAGAAGAACATAAATACAAAAGAAGAAGTAAACATAAAAAAAAACATAAATACAAATGAATAAGTAAACATAAAACGGAACATAAATACAAAAGAAGAAGTAAACATAAGAACAAATAATAACTGTATATATTTCAGTACAAAATTTGAGGTGAGCTAAGTTCCACACAATTGCTCCCTCGTAATTGAGTAACTTTCATAACCTTTCTTCACTGTAAATCTCCACTGCATTTTCATAAATATACCTAAATAGTTGAGGTATCCAATCATACCGGGATAGGGTCACCAATTTGTCCCTCCGCGAATATGAACATAGTTTGATTTTCCGCATTAGGTATCCTATGCTTCGTTAGTACAATAAAAATCTCCAAAGACTGTAGCACTGTCGGTTCTAAGAACATATCCATAAAAATTCTCACTATATATGATTCCACTGGTCATCCTTAGCTTATGCTTGCAGGACATTTGCTCCTATTTTGATAGACAATAACATAATGCTGCTTTCTAGTACCAAATATTGCTAAATATTGGCTCCGAGTTGGTGTGTCGTCATCCTACTCAGACCCATGTCCTTCGGTTAACTTTTTGTAACCATATTGGGATTCTTCAGCTTATCTTCAGTCATCCCACGTCCTGTGGGTAACTTTTTCTCCCCATTTGGGATTCTTCACTCTATATTCATTCATCCACGTCCTGTGGTTACCTTTTTCTAAGCATCTTGGGATTCTGCACTTTATGTTTATTCATCCCACGCCCCGTGGTTACCTTTTTCTAACGATCTTGGGATTCTTCACTTTATGTTTATTCATCCCACGTCCTGTGGTTACGCTTTTCTAACCATTTTGCGATTCTTCACTTTATGTTTATTCATCCCACGTCCTTTGGTTAACTAAAGATTTAGTCTATCTTCACTCTATCTTCTTTAATATTACTACATATATTTTACAATATCCCAGACATGTTCAAGCCCAACTGCTCATGTGCTGATATCTTCTGCAGGGTTTCATCATGGTCCATTTATTATCAAGGTACTTTATCTATAACGCCCCTAATGCAATCCGAATGGTTCCTAATCATTGAATGAAACTTTGTTTAATGCATTTACTTCTATTGCACTTCAAACCACTATAACCATGTTCTGGGTACCACACAGTTTCAGGTTTCGTGCACTTTTTAAGACAAATAAAGTACTGATTCCGACGATCCTGCTAACCAAACGATTCACCTATGGAATGTCCTATCTGAAAGTAACCAAAAATTCAAGTCGCATAAAATATTCCTCTCTAGAACCATCAGTCAAATGTGGCCTTGCTTACTATAGGACATCTAAAAGTCTGCTTATATGAACCTTTCGTCCATCATACACCCAAGGGTTTAATATGTTAAGTTGTTTTCGGTTACTCTGAAACATATTTACAACGTTAGTTATACAAACAGCCTTAATTTCCTCCTTATCAGGTTACTTATATACACGAGAACATGTCACGAATACAATGCATTCAGTTATGACCACAATCTGGTAAATTAAAGCGTTCTTCATAATGGGGAATGGGGAACAAATTTCCCTGGACCTGTTATTTGTTGATTTTCGAATCCTCGGTATTAAAAAGTCTCCAAGATCATGCTATATGACATCTTGCAGAGATCTTTCTGCATATTTTCCTCTGCTGCCTGCAGTTACCAACTGAACTGGTCTGTCGCATTAAGTCATCTTTTAATAACAGAGCTTTGATTTTGAGAATTTGGAGGAAGTACATTATTATCACATATGTACGGATACATAAGTGTGATTCGATACATTTCTACTGTGATTTTGAATCACCTCATCAATATCTGAGCGCTTTAGTCAAACACACGAAATTGTGCCTTTTTTTACCCACACTTCAATGAAGTTCACTAATGTGACCCTACTAACGAACTAAGTTTTTAATTGCACGGCTTCAATTAATTTCTAATTTACGAGTTGACACATTAACCGCGAAGCCCCTTCGAATCATGCCACACATCGTTAAAAAGAAAACATTATTTTGTTTTTAAATTGAACTTCCGCATTTTAGATTAAACATCAATTTCCGGCAATGAACACGCCAACGTCACGCTGGCCCGCTGCTAATGGCCCCTATACTCAGTTCATAAACAAAACACCTGTAAAACATTTTTATGGTTGCACACGGGTGGCCACAACAACCATCACCGCCACCACAAACAACAACAACAACAACAATAAAGGTAGAAACCAATGCAACATTGTAAGCCCACCACTTCCGCAGCGACCATTTTCGTGGTCTTTGTTGGCACACAATCAACTGCGGCGACCACCGACGCCTCAGCCACCTTAATCAACACCACGGACGCCCTTGAGCCGCCAACAAAGTCGGTTTATGACAAATTTCTAACATTCCTTCACGGTTTTAGGATAGTGGAGCTCCCTGCCTGCCTGCCTGCCCGCCTATCTGCACTGCGCGTGTAGGGTAATCTGTAATCAAGAAGCTCAACTTTTTCCATTTCTTTTGTTACACCCCTGCGCGTGGAATTTCAGTTGGCTCCGGCGTTGCACACTTTGGGCACAACAAAGCGACGAGGGGGTGCAGCGTGGCAACGCGGTTCAATCGCAAACGCAACTGCATGTGTGCTGCAATTGTTGCAGCGCAAAGGTCACAGGAGAATCATTGTGGCTGCGGGCCATTTGAAAAGAGTTTTTGCCCCAGTTGAGCAGAAATTTCCCTTCCGCTTTTGCAGTCAAAGTTGCCGGCAGTAATCGTTAAAATGCCGTCTATTTATGTGCCGACGCGCACGTAGCGCATATAAAAGTGTGTGCCGCTCGGCAGACACGTATTTATGAGTCCTTAGAGCGCTGAAATCTGCTCGACTTATATTTTAAATGCTTAACTAGGCCAGTGAAGAGCGGAAGTTTATGCCGACAAACGCGTGAAATGAAATCGGTTGCGAAGTGCGAAGCAAAGTAATTCACGCATTTCATTTTATGGGCGATATTTTAAAAAAAGACCGAAACAAACTGATACAGCAGAGAAACAGTTGTAGAGATACAGGGTGGGAGAAAGAAAATGAGGGAGAGATTGAAGAAGAAAATAGGTAGAGAATGGAGAAGAACATGAGGAAGAAAATGAAGAAGAGAATGAAGAAGAAAATGAGGAAGAAAATGAAGAAGAGAATGAAGTAGAAAATGGGGAGGAAAATGAAGAAGAGAATGAAGAACAAAATGAGGTAGAGAATGGAGAAGAAAAGGAAGAAGAAAATGAAGATGAGAATGAAGAGGAAAACGAGCTAGAGAATGAGGAGAATGAGAAAAATAATGAGTAAGAGAATTAGAAATATAATTAGAAAGGGAATGCGAAAAATAATGAAAATAAAAGGAACATGAGAATGAAGAGAAAATGAGAAGAAGCAAACAGAATGAAAATAAGAATAAGAAAGATGAAAGATAATGATGCGAAAGATAATAAATTCACAAATGAAAAAAGATAATTAAACGCAGAATGTGACGTAGAATGAGAAAAAGAATGACCCAGAGAATGAGAATATGAACGAGAACAAGAGTCAGATAAGGAGACGCCGAAAAAGAAAAAGAATGCGATATATAATGATGAACACAATGAGATAATAATAAGAGAAAGTGTGAAAATGAGGATAATGAGAAAATATTGAGAAGGGAATGAAAGAGATAATGAGAGTGAGAAAGAAAATGAGATAGAAAATGAGAAAGAGAGTGAGACATAATGAGAAAGCGTATGAGAATGGGAAGAGAATGAGATCGAAAATGAGAAAGAGAATTTTAAAGAGAATGAAAAAATTAGACAAAGAGAATATGAAATATAATAAGAAACAGAATGAGAATGATATGAGAGAATGATACGGAGAATGAGATGAAAAATGAGTAGATGGAAGAGAGGTAAATTGATAAAGAGAATGAGAAGGAGAATGAGACGGAGAAGGGGAACGAGAAAGAGAAGGAGAATGATAAGGAGAATGAGAATGAGAACAAGTCCTTGGATTGGCATGTTAAAACTCTTTAAAAATGTTGTACAACTTGTATAAGAGAAAGTGAATGGGAATGAGAAGGAGATTGAGAAGAGTATGAGGAAGAGAGTGAGATTGAGAATGAGGAGGAGGAGGAGGATGAGGAACAGAACGAACAAAGTATGTGAAAAAGAATGAGAAAAAGAAAGAGAAAGCTAATGAGAAAGGGAATGACAAAGAAAATGACATAAACTATGAAAGAGAATGAATATGAAGAATAGAATGAGTATGAAGAAGAGAATGAGTGTGAAGAAGAGAATGATTATGAAGACTCTGAGTATCATAAAGATAATAAGATGGATAATGGGAAAGCTAATGAGAGAGGTAAATTATAGTCAGAACTAGAATGAGAAAGATACTGAAAAGGACAGTGAGAATGATGAAAAGAATGAAAAAGAGAGTGAGAATGATGAAAAGAATGAAAAAGAGAATTAGAAAGAGAATTAGAAAGAGAATTAGAAAGAGAATTAGAGAGAGAATGAGAATTAGAGAGAATGAGAATTAGAGAGAATGAGAGAGAATAAGAGAGAATAAGAGAGAGAATTAGGGAGAGAATGAGGGAGAGAATGAGGGAGAGAATGAGAGAGAGAATGGGAGAGAGAATGGGAGAGAGAATGAGAGTGAGAATGAGAGAGAGAATGAGAGAGAGAATGAGAGAGAGAATGAGAGAGAGAGAATGAGAGAGAGAGAATGAGAGAGAGAGAATGAGAGAGAGAGAATGAGAGAGAGAATGAGAGAGAGAATGAGAAAGATAATGTGAGAGAGAATGAGAGAGAGAATGATAGAGAGAATGATAGAGAGAATGAGAGAGAGAATGAGAGAGAGATAATGAGAGAGAGATAATGAGAGAGAATGAGAGAGAATGAGAGAGAATGAGAGAGAATGAGAGAGAGAATGAGGGAGAGAATGCGGGAGAGAATGAGGGAGAGAATGAGGGAGAGAATGAGGGAGAGAATGAGGGAGAGAATGAGGGAGAGAATGAGGGAGAGAATGAGGGAGAGAATGAGAGAGATAATGAGAGAGAAAGATATAGAATGAGAGAGAGAATGAGAGAGAGAATGAGAGAGAGAATGAGAGAGAGAATGAGAGAGACAATAAGTAAAAAAGTATGAGACAGAATGAAATAGGGAATGAGAGAGAATGACAGCGAGAATAAGCAAAGGAAGAATATGAGATAAAAAATGAGGGAGCGAATCAGGGAGTTTATGAAAGAGTTTTAAGGGAGATTATTTGCGAGTTTATTGTAGAAAGAATGATAGCAAGAATAAGAGAAATTAATAAGAGAAAGAAAGAGAGAAATAAGGAGAGAAAGAATGAAAGAAAGTATGAGAGAAAGTATAAGATGAAGAACGAGAAAAAGAATGAGAGAGAGATTGAGAAGGATTTTGAGAGAGAAAGGGGTAATGCCATAGAATGCATGACAGAGTGAGAATGTGGGAGAAAACGAGAATGAATTAGAGAGAGAGAGAGACTGAAGATAAGAGAGAGAATAAGCGGATAGCATGTAATGGGAGAAAATAAACTGAAATGGGAGAGAATAAAAGAAATAGAGAGAATGACACAAATAAAATAAAAATAAAAATAGTTAAAGTGAGAGACAATAATGAAATAGGAAGGTAAAAAGAGAAAGGGAGAGAGAGAGACGAATAATGAAATAGGAATAGCTATAGAAATATAGAGATACGAGGTGTGATCAAAATAACCGTTATTTTCAAATTTCGTGAGTTACGTATGTTCGATGTTCGCATTTTTTTCTGGTTATGTTGGTACACATGTCTGTTATATATGTTGGCAATACCAACCATTTTGGATTGTCAGTTTGTTTTTGACAGATAAAAAGGTTAGTTGTGTTTTGGTGTGCTCTTCGATTTTGTACTATTCGAAAAAATCGATCAAAGAAACTGTATTCAGTTTTGTGTAAAAAATGAAATTAAATGCGCAAGGACATTTGAAATGTTGACTGTGGCCTTTGGCGAGTCTACTATGAGCAGAACACAAGTTCAATTGTGGTATAACCGGTTTAAGGAAGGCCGAGAAGATGTCAATGACGATGCTCGTCCTGGTCGCCGGAGCACGTCAACAACCGATGAAAACATTGATGCAGTGAAGAAAATGATTTTGGATAATCGACGAATCACTATCAGAGAGGTTGCTGATGATTTTGGCATATCGTTCGGCTCATGCCAAGCAATTTTTACGGATGTTTTAGGCATGAAACGTGCGGCAGCGAAGATTGTTCCAAAATTGCTCAATTTTGAGCAAAAACAACGTCGCATGGACATCGCTCAGGAGCTGTTGAACATCGTCAACGACGATCCAGATTTCCTCAAAAAGATCATAACTGGTGACGAATCGTGAGTGTATGGCTATGACATTGAAACCAAAGCCCAATCATCCCAATGTAAACGTCCAGATGAGCCAAGACCGAAAAAAGCACGTCAAGTTCGGTCGAACGTAAAGGTCTTGCTGACAGTTTTCTTTGATTGCAATGGCGTGGTCCATCATGAATTCTTGCCACAAGGTCGTACGGTCAAAAAAGAATACTACTAATTATGCGCCGTTTGCGAGAAGCAATTCGTCAGAAACGCCCAGAATTGTGGAAAAACCAATCATGGATTTTGCACCATGATAACGCACCAGCTCACACATCGATGCTTGTGCGTAATTTTTTGGCCCAAAATAAAACCGTTATCATGCCTCAACCACCGTATTCACCGGACTTGGCCCCCGCTGACTTTTTCCTCTTTCCAAAACTGAAGACACCGATGAAAGGAAAGCGTTTTGCTACGATTGAGGAGATAAAAGAAAAATCGAAACAGGAGCTGTTGGCGATACCAAAAAAAGCGTTTCAGAAGTGTTTCGAGGATTGGAAAAAACGCTGGTATTATATCTGAGGGGAATTACTTTGAAGGGGACAAGATAGTTGTTGATGAATATATAAATACTTTTTGAAAATAACGGTTATTTTTTTATCAAACCTCGTATATATATATATATATATATATATATATATATATATATATATATATATAGATATATGGGGATATGGGGATATAGGAATATAGGAATATAGGGATATAGGGATATAGGGATATAGAGACATAGGGATACAGGAATATAGGGATATAGGGATATAGGGATATAGGGATACAGGGATACAGGGATATAGGGATATAGAGATATAGGGGTATAGGGACATGGGGATATGGAGATATGGATATATAGAGATATAGATATAGATAAATGTAGATATATGATAATGCTTTTTTTATATTTAGTTTACTAAAAATCATTATTTTTATTAACATATTGGACTTCAACCGCTTTCTGTTATACGAACAAACTTATAAAGGATTATAAAAACAAACTTGCATAAAAAGAATCTCCCAATACACTCCTTAATTTCCATCCTTATCCCTTCTTCTGTGTTATCTGAACTCATAGGCTCGCACATGTTCACAACCATCTCTGGCCATAGAATATAAAAATTGTCATCCAATCTGTCAAATCCTATCTGTGTTTCCTTCAAACGTTTAACGTGTAAACTGTGTAAAATCTATTTGGAGCCCTGGAAGCAAACCAAGCACAACATATGGCACAGACTTACTGCATATCCTGTATCTTTTCACAACTTTTTCATTTCTATTCTATATTATTTATTTATAAAATGAGAAATAGTAATTACAGCCAACTTTAGGAGCACTAACTGCGAGGGCTCGCAACTCTCTTCATTTGTAACAGTAATCGTAGATTAATTGTATAATTTTGAAAGCTTCGTAACCAACTTGTGCCTTATTTCTTAAATAAGTAATGCGTATGTAGATGCAACATTTGCAAGTGTATATATTTGCTGGCACCTATATCGTATAATATGGATATATATGTATATATATTTTTGTATTTTTTTTTAAATTTATTGTATTATTTATTTTTATATAATTAAAAAACTGAAATATCATTAAAAACGTTTCTTTTATTCTTCTTTTCATATTCTTATTTATACTTAATTTCTAATACAAAAATATGAAATATCTCTGAAAACTTAACAAATGATGTGCCAAATTTAATCATATAAATATTTTATGCGCCTATGCATATGCTTTGAAAAAGATTTCTTTTATTACCTGCTGGAGTCTTAAAACAATTTGCGTTTTATTTGTTTGTAGCATTTCATAAATTTGTAACTCCCTGGGGAATACACCAAAATGCTTGTCACTTCGAGCCGCTTGAATGACAAGCAGTGACTGGCGACTGATTTACGTTCAGCAAGTCATGCGAGAAGACAATGCCGCAGTGAATACGGAGTCAGTTTCCGTGACTAACACTCTGAGGACTCTTTTTACAACCCAACTCTGGGTGTTTTTTCACAAATTGTTGGTCATTAAGCTGTATACATTTTTATGGGGAATAGTATAGCGAAAGGGATAGGGTATGGGTGTTAGGGGGTATGGGTGGAGGGACTATGGGTGGAAAGGTTGAAGGAAGAGTGACGGGTTAGAATAGTATATGATAGCATGTCGCTTGCCTAACAAAAACTAGACCAACATTTTAGTCATTACTATCATGATCAGCGGCGCCACTTCATATTTATTGCGTAATAATTACACACAAAAAAATACCGAAATGTAATCAAAAAATTAAGGACAACAAAAGAAGGACTAAAAGGGAGAAAATAGGCAAAAAGTGAAAGTATTTTATTTGAGGAAAAACTGCTGGAAATACTCGTGTGCAATTAAAATGTCAAAAGTGAAAACTTGCGTGTCACAAGGAGGAAAAAAGAGCAAACGAAATTTGCGTGCCAGCGGGTGTGGCTGGGTAAGCGTACGTGCGTGCTCGCAACACATTTTCAAATTAAATGCCTACAAAGGAGCGTACAGCACTTTTGCTGAGTTTGTTGAAATTCGTTAACTATGTTGTCCAAGAATCCTTTAAGGACATGAGTGTATGCTCAACACTACCTCCGCATGTGTGTAAATATTTTGTTAAAAGTAATTGAACATTTTCATTTATGCTTAACAAATCATAACAACAACAAAATTCATTTAAACATGACTATAGAGGTGTATGTACAAGTGAGTGGTTAATATGCGTGTGTGAGTCGTTGATATGTGTATGTGTGTGTGTGTGTGTGTTGTTGCGTTTCTGGGCTGGCGATTGACATTTTTGTGGTCTGTTGTTTCTGTCGCTCACGTTGTGCTGCATGGGGGGAAAGAAAGACTTGTAAATTAGCTTCAAATGCAGGTGCTCCGTCAGTTGACATGTGTTTTACGGTTTAAAAGGGTTTATTTGTAGTAATCGGTGCGTTCGGACATGGCTTGACAACATAATAACATTAGTGAAGAGCTTCAGTTGTTGACTCTGACACATAAAAGGCTGATTTACTTAATTAAAGTTGTGTCCCTGGCGTCTGCGTATAGAATTTATTTTAATTAAATTCAGTAAAATTACCAAAGGGCAGAATGTTTACTCTACACATCTTAAATGGTTTTTAGAGCCGGGAACTTACATAAGAGATGTTCTACAGTCTCCTCCTTGTCTTGATCCCCACAGCTTTTGCAGTATTCATGAGAGAATACTCCCAGATTAAGAGCATGCCTGCCGGATAGCCAATGACCAGTTATACAAGCCACGACCTTAGACATAACTTCTCTCGACAGGCCAAGCAAGTCTCTAGATTTTGTCCTATCAAGTTTCGGCCACATTAGCCTAGTCATTAAGCAAGTGCCTAGGACCTTTAGCACAACTCTATCCTTAAGAGCTATTCTTAACCCTTAACGGCTTGTCAAGTAACTACAAGTCATCTTTTCCCACCAAAATGCCTCTAGTCCTTCGAAATTTAGTTTCATGCGTTTCAAATTGCGAATATCCTGATATTTTAACCCTTAAAGGCCTTCATAAATACCGCTTGATTTCCATATCGATATCTGCTATTGGGAAGTTACAGCTTAGAAATTTCATCTGAAATTCAGTCTATTTTAACAATTCAACACTGAAACTATTGAACATTTATTTTGATCAGCTGAGTACATAGCTCCCAGATTTTCAACCCTCGTTCCCAAATATAGTTGAATATCAGTGCCCTTTCTATAAGACTTGTTTCAGTTGTTTTGTAAATTTTGTTTGGTCTTCAATCCCACATGATTGTGCTCAGTTAATTCGTTAACCCTTTACGAACTGTCTCAAATAATCAGCTAATTTTTTTCTGTTTAATAAATGGTTTTCCGTACCAAATAATCCGAAATGTCCTTGAAGAACATTTCCCACCTTTTTGGGTTATTTGGGGGAAATCATATTTTTGAAATTTTAACCCTTTAGCAGCTGGTTTTAATATTTTACTTTAATATAAATGAATTTCTTTATAAACGAATTGCTTGATTTAAAATTAAATCAACCCACTGAGCTCTCGGAATGCTATTCCATTAAATAGCAGAGAATGCAATTCCTTCCTTTTCCCCTGTTCCCCTCCTTTCTGCATATACTCTGCTCATCTGAGTAACCCCTCCACACGCTGACGTCCTTAAAAGTTCATGCGCCCAAGGAAACGTGATTTTCTTCCCTACGCTTTGCAATCGGATGTGAATCTAAAGTGCCTGTGTAGGGGTTCAACAGTGGCAATGGTCACTTAGGCTACTCGAGCTTTCTTCCTTCCTGTCATTGAGTTCTGCGGCAAGCAAAGTGGAAAATTGCTGTTGCTTTTGTAGCAACGTTTCTTTAAGTGCCCGATACTGTCACTCATACCACGTCTTCCTCCCCGCCAAGTGTCAGTGCCATTTTTAATTTCTATTATAAATTGTTGCGCTGTCAGTTAACGACAAACAAGTTCAGTTCATGGCATATTTTAAGCTTCCTCCACTTCGTTTCCATGTCAGAACAAATGCACGCTTGGGAACTACGGAGCACTTCTCAATGTATTTCAAACATGATTGATTGACTTTTGAAGAACTTTTTTGCAAATTGGCTTTCTTGTTGTTTTTTTTAATTTCTGTTTCTCTAATTTTATTTTATTGTATTATTTTGTGGCTTACTTAAGCAGGGAATTATGAGATATAAAATTGTAAAGAAAACTGTGACGAGTTTTATTGCTGTGCTAATGTCATTGGAAGTTTCTACACGAAAATTGAGTTGAGATGATTGCTTTGCTTGCTATCTCTTAATCACTTCTTACTAATGACTGATTACTAAAGACATATTCGTAGTGTTTTATTGTGATTCATGTTTAGTTATGAATATTATATTCATGTTTAGTTATGAATATTATATTCATGTTTAGTTATGAATATTATATTCATGTTTCTTTATGAATATAGTAATATATTAACATCCGTTTTTTTCACAACAAATTCCCATTATATATTTCTTCTTGTCGCCTAAATGAGACCCTCCTGGGTACGATTGCTCCCGGTATATTTTTGCTGTGAAGCACATCATGCTTTGATTACAATAGAGTCTTCAATTTCATTCTGGAATCACTCCATCATTTAAGACAATTATTTTATATCAATTTAATTTTTTGTATGGAAGAAAGAGGACTTCTAGTGCTAGTAACATGCCAAACTATACCCCAAGCAAGTTTTCCCATGGATCGTTTCTCTGGTCACTTCTCTTACATCGGCCTTAGTTCAAGATCAGAGCTTAGTTCAAAAGTTCCTCTATGAAAGTGAAGTCCTGCCCAAGAATTTTGAATCTTAAAATCTTGATAATACTTTGTATGAAGTGCTCTTCTGCTTCATCCACTTTTCTGAAATACAGGTCCAATACGAATAAATCTGAAGTCTTGAAACTTGAGAAGCCCCTCCACTGAGTGGTCTGCTGTTTAGTTAGAGCTCTTCATGGAGAAGTGGGGAAACATTTCCATCATGTATATACAAGAGTTGTATGTCTTCAAACTGCGAGTGTTCAGCTATTTTCTGTTGCTTTTCAAAGCCTTGAAACTGAAGATTATTATTTATAGAGTGTTCGGCTGTTTCCAGTTGTTCTTGCTGATTAAAGTTAAATAATGCAAAGCCTTGAAGCTGAAGAACCCTCTTGATAGACTATTTAGCTGTTCCCAACTCTTCTTCAGAGATACTAGTCTTGAAATGTTCATCTGTTTTTTGGCTTTCCTCGCAGTTACTCGTTCAGGAATCTTATGTCTTAAATCTCTTGAATTGTTTCCATCAATTTGTGGGACAAAACAGTTAATCTTAAGTATTGAAACTGCAGCAATCTCTCCATTAAGTGTTCTAATGTTGAGAAAGAACACTTGTTGTAGAGCTAGGTTCATATTTCCATCAAGTTTTCCTCTTCATTGTAAGTACCTGAACTTTCTGTCTTTCAACTTGGAGTGTTCGTTCGGCTGTTTTATTTTTTCTCGCAGGTAAAAGTAAAACAGTCTTGAAGTTAAAGAAACCCCTTCAAAGAATGGTCAACTGTTTTCACATCTTCTTCACAAACTGTTTCCGCATGTTCTCCACAAACTGTTTCCGCATCTTCTTCACAATAACAAATAATCCTGTGGAAAGATGTCCATAAAGTGTTCTGCATTTTCTTATTCTTCTTCGCAAATGCAATCCCATTAATATTATACCGTGGATTGTAACAATTATTCTTATATGAACCACCGTTTTTTTGTGTATAATCCTAAGAATGGCTTTGTTAGGTCCATGGCAATAATTTATGAGTACCTACGGCGTCTCGCAAGCCAAGCTGAAGCCACCCCAGGAAACGTTCACGGCGTGAACACAACATCAACAATACTTGAGAAGGACCCCAGAGAAGTTGCACTGAATTGTACTTGAACTATAGTAGGCTGTTTTGCTTGTGTCTATATTGAAAATAAGAGAACATAATTGAAAACGGTTATTTATACCCTTTTGTATATGATTTCTATTAATTAAAGATACCATCAATACCTTGGAGGGATCTGAGACAAATTTCACTGAATTGTACAGAGCCTTAGTACGGTGTTTTGCTTGTGTGTATATTAAATAGAAGAACATAATTTCAGTCTAATATGTATCCCTATATAAGCATTTTCTTCAACTTGATCCAATTTATGCCAAGTAATCAATCAGTGGAAATGTAATAAAATTCAATCAACGCTGAAGTTGCAGAAAAAAGGCTCCTTTTGATAGAAAAAATCTAAAACAAAAACGTCAAGTTACAAGCTCATTGAAGGACAATTTGCTGCGGGAAAACGTATTAAAGCGTATTTTACGAACTCGCAGGAATGAACTCGTGCGCACATCACTCCTCAGTCTATCAATCAATCTGTCTCAAGCGGATATAATCACTTAGATATATTGTGCAGCATGATTTTACGAGCACTGTGGTGCGTGTGCGCAATTTTTGAAATGTGTAACAGAAAACGAAGCGGAAATTTGTATGTGTCAGTTTCATGTTGCATGAGCAACTCTGTCTCCCACGGATAGGAAAATTTGTTCTCATTTATTTTTTTTATAAAGCAAATTGCTGCAATTTGCTGCGTGTGCATTACACTGATTGCACTTTTATTGTGCCGCACAATTGTTGCAGGAGCGTACTGCGTTTTGACGGTAACGCAAGGTAAGTGCTCTTATTGTGGCCGCGTGCAGTCACAGGCGATCAGAGTGAATGGCGGTGGTGTATTATAAAGTGAGCAGCACTGTCATTGTGCTGTCATTGCTTATATGAATGATATCACTGAAAACACTTTGCATACTGCAAAGTGATGTTTCGTTTCATTTTGTTGGATGAACGAATGTTGAAGGTTGTTCTTTCCAAACATTAATTTATTCATCAATTAGAACTACTCCCACATCCTCTGGAAGGAAAGGGACCCTAAACCAAATATCGTAGAATAATGATTAATATATCGTATTTGCATAAACTGCCTGGCCTCGGAAGTGCTGTGAAGTCATTCATTAAATCAAATTAAATAAAATAAACCATAAACGCGACGTTTTACTAAAAAATTAACCTGTTCACCAACAAAAAAGTGCTCTCCCCGACCATTTTATGGAATTTTTTCCTCCATCAGCGTTTAACAAACCATAAAAAATGTCGCCTGAAAACCTCAACAACCTTCTCGCTTCTCTGTGATAAATTGCAGGGAATTGTAAATTTTTGTTCGTTTGTTTTTTTTTTTGTTTTTTTTTATACATTTTGTAATCGCCTGCAGTCATTTTGTAAAACAAACGCAAACAATTCCACTTGATTTTATTTTCGCTGGTTCGTAGTTTCTTTTTGCCCCATCCCCACCCCTCAAACTTGAAGCTCCCCCAGCTCAAAGAATGTTTCAAATCACACACTCGTAAATTTTATAGTTCCACAGTATCAAAACCCAGCATAAAATGAGAATTGTGTAAAATATAATAAAATATGAAAAATGCTCAGAAACTTAAATGACGCCAGTGGAGAGTTTAACATTTCTTTGTAATTTGTCTGCCACAAGAAGCATGGGGATGAGTGTGCCAGGGAAGGCGGGAGGAGACTGCGCTCTGTTCCGGTAATTTACATGAAACTTAAATAAAACATGACATGAATGTGAACATGCAAATCTGTGCAATTACACATGTTGCTCATCTGTCGGGCGGAATGTTTAATTCAATTGTCTCCGCAATTTTATGATGCTTTAATTGCAAACGAAATTATAATTATAATAATATTTGCAACATTTTTGTGTGCAAAAAGTGAGAGAAATTCAAAATTTTTATTAAATAAGTTTTAATAATAATTATTTTATAATAATAATGATTTTTTAATAATAATGATTTTTTAATAATAATAATTTTTTAATAAAAATAATTTTTAATAATTAATATAATTACTCTCGAATAATTTTAAAATTAAACAAATTGTGGAAAAAAACCATTCTTTTTTATTAAAAAAATTTTAACTTTATTATATAATAATTTTTTTTTAAATTTTTTAAAAATATATTTATATTTTTCGGTATTAAAATATAAAAATTTAAAATATTCATAATAAAAGAAAGAATGAAATCTACAATTATTTGTGCTTTTTTATTAAGTAAACAATTGTTTTTATTATAAAAAAAATTAAAAAAATTTTTATAAATTAAATATGTATATATTTTTTTAATAAAAAAAAAAAATAATATTAAATATAAAAAAAATATAAAATTTACAATTATTTGTGCTTGAAAATATAAAAATATTATTTTCTTAATAAAGAAATTATAAAATTATACATTTGTAGATTAAAAGAAGAAATCTATAACTTTTTAAATGCAAAATTTTTAACTTTTTTGTGATAAAAATTTAAAAAAATACTCTTACATTGAAAAATTATTCAATTTATTTTTTTTTTTTTCTTTAAAAAAGAACCATTTTTTAATTTTATGTCAAAAAATTTTTAAATACTAATTTGTTTGTGCTAAAAATAGGTAAAATATAAATATTTTTTTTGGCTTTAACAAAAAAACAGAATTTTTAATATTAAAATGATTATGAAAATTACAATTTTCTGTGTTAAATAATTATTATTAGAAAATAATGCAATTTCTTAATAAATAAATTTATAAATTTTTATTAAAAACAACTTATAATTTTAATTGTAATCATTATCATTGGGATATAAAAAAATAATAATAAAATATAATAATTATTCTATCATTTTAAAAAAATAAATTTTATTTGAGCACAAAAAATAATTAAATAATTTATTTTATAAAGAAATTTTAATTTTGAAACCAAATTAATTTGTAAAATTCGTTTTTTTTTTTATTTAAAAATTAAACAAAAAATATTTGTCTTAAAATAAATTAAGAAATTCACTTATGTGGATCAAAGAAAAAATGTTTAATTTTTAAAATTAAAAGCAGAAGAAATGTATAATTTTTAAAATTAAAAGGATAAAAGTTTAAAGTTTTTGGAAAAAAATTTGTAAAATATTTTTTTATTTTTTATTATTACATTAATATTTTTTTTCGCTAAGAAAAAACATTTTAGAATTTTTTAAATTAAAACCTTATGTAATTTATAAATTTTTTTTGTGGTAAAAAATTAAAAAAATAACATTCATTGAAAAAATGATGGAAAAAAAATATTTTTGAAGGAAACAAAAATTTTTCCAACTTTAAATTTTAAAAAGATTCTGAAATTTATTATTTTATAGAAAATTAGAATTTTTTGTAAGTAAATTTAAATTATTTTTGTGATAAAAAAAGAAATTTATAATTTTAAATGAAAAAAAATTATTTAATTTAGAATTGTTTTATGTAAAAAAATTTTCAAAAATTTATTTCTTCAACAGAATTAACTTCATATTTCTTCGTTTCAAAAAACATATTTTAAATTTTAATATTAAAAAAATATGAAATTTATAATTTTTTGTATAAAAAAATATAGCTTTTTCTTTGAAAACTATTTCTGTTGAAAAAAAGATTAAGAATCATAATTTTTGTTGTTATTAAATATCAAATTTATAATTTTAATTTTTTGAACATTGTATGAGTTCATAGCTTTTTAATTAAAAAATATCAAATTTTAAATGTTTTTTTTTAAATAATTATAATTTTATTTTATTTAGAAAAACCTTTTGCATATTAAATTAATTATAAATTTTTTTAAATTTATATTTATTTTACTAATTTTATTGACTCGAAATTTTAAATTTTTTCTATTAAAAGATTTCAGATTCTAATATTTTTGTATACAAAAATTATTTAAACAAAAGTTTTTTTGTACTTAACAAAATTTTTCAGTTTAGATGGTATTTTTAAAAAAATTCTGATTCTTTATATGACCATCTCATAATTCATGTATAAGCATGAATAAACATTACAATCAACTTATATTCGAAACTTTCGAAACTTTCCTATTACCAACTCGTTCTTTGTAATGCTGTGAGTCATTAGTCACAAGGCATTATCGATGATCATTGTTACTCTGATACTATGAGGTATAAAAACTCAGAAGGACATCTTCTTTGATCTGGTAGATAATATTTGCGAATGTCCTGGAATATTCTAGAACGCAAAAAGCTTATTTCTGATGGGGCAATATTAAAGTAGCCAGAAATTCATCTAGTTAGTCCTCTTCCACATCCCCGAGGCTTCTGCAAAAGTGTTCCATTTGAACTGTTGAACTATTGTACTCCGTTTTCTTTCCTATCACACAGTGACTTTCCTCGTAAATTAATTTGCCTTAAAGTTGTCCGCAATATCCCCATGAGGCGACCCCTAACACAGGCCCCGCCTTATCTGTTCTATTGTATGTTGTAGTAATCGACAGTAATGACCATCGTAGAAGGTATGATCCTGTTAGAGTTAACCTTAACAAAATAACAAAATCTGAATTCCAATCTAAATGTCTGTGGATGACAGATATCCTTCGACTTTATCCGATTCCACTTCCGTCAAGTTAGAGCAATGTGGGCTTTGACGTCTATTGACAGACAGTAAAATAGTCTGGCTTCTGCTTGGAAGACAATAGTCTGGTAAAGACAACTTTGATTTCGGGTTGGAAGACACCACAATAGTCTGTCACACTCAACTTTGAATTCTCCTTGGATAGTCCCACAGTTGTCTGGTAAGTAAAACGACATATTTATATTGATACCCTCACCAACTAATCAATTTTTGAGTCATTTGTATACATGGGCAAAGTGTCACCATGTGGTGGAATTCCATTTCCTAATATATCTTGATAGAGTTGACCAGAGACTTCTGTAGCTCCACTGATATTTTAGTTATTTATGACTGAACGTAAGGGGCCTCTTGTTAATTAAAATACTCGAACAGCTTCCAAAAGATGGAAGGCGCAGTTCACTCCTGGATGTGGTACATACTTTTCCACTTTTGTAATCAAGTCTGGAAGTAATTTTGACAGCCCAAAGAACACTTCTCTAAAGCCGCCTTTTTGTGCGCTGCTATGACCTCCTCTTCTGGATATCATTTCCCAAAGAACCTTGTTGTAAATGTTTGGAAAGAAATATGGGTTACGGGGTGTCTAGTCAGTGTTCCAAGAATTTCAGGTTCTGACCCATTAAAAATAAAGCTATCTTACCTACAAAACTCGTTTAGGAGAAGCATGCCGTGAGTCGTGATCGTCATACAGTTGTGAACTTTATCTCATAGTGATATGTTCTGGCCCTCACCCCTAATTGTTACTTTCGAAGTGATTCAATTAAGTATTTTTGTGAATCATCGCCAATCTTATCTGGATGTGATTTTGTTGAAACTTTTCTCCACATTGCCGTATCAACGAAGTTCAATGCCTTTCAGTGTATGCTTATGGGGAACAAAGACAGAAGATCATGATTCTAAACCTCAGCTATAACTCTGTATGTCTCTTTACGTGCTCATGTGATACTATAATTATCCTGACCATGCGATCTTTGCAACAAGAGTTATGTTAGTGCATCCAAAGACATGCTTATCCAGGAGCTTGTCACAAGCACGGACAAAATCTCTGGACCACTGGAGTCTGCGGTCTACAATGCGGTGGGCTTTGGCTTTTCCTCCAATATATTTACGATTTGTATTCATGAATTTCTTCAAAAACCATCTCAGGCCCTCTTTTTATGTTTTGTAAACGCGATTTTATTTTTAAACTGCTACTAAGTGTGAACGGCATAAAGTGCCATCTAGCGGCCAGTAGTTCAAACCAACTATTTCCAACTATTTTTAAAAGTTATTCTTCCAATATGGTCACGATTTGTATTCATGAATTTCTTGAAAACTATCTCAGGCCCTCTTTTTATGTTTTGTAAACGCGATTTGAGTTTAAATTGCTACTAAATGTCAACGGTATAAAGTACCATCTAGCGGGCAATAGTTATGATGTGTTAACTCCCTTACAATACTATAAACATTTATTTAATTTAATGCCTTGAGATGCCTGCAATTTACTATAAATTTTAATGTTTAAAGATATTGCTCCCCTTTCATTTTTCAGAGATAACTTTTCCCTTCTTCCTTCCTGTGTGTCCTTAGTCTTGTGTTTACTGCTAATTATAAAACAAGCAAGATCAAAAGTTCATTTAAAAGCCCTCTCATTACAACATACTTTTACCCCATTTACGCGCTTAATACCCTCATAAAAAAAATGCATTAGTGGCCCCTTAGAAAGACAGCGGAAAACACCGCTTCCAGAATGAACTCGAAGCAGCTGGCGATGAGCACCACGAGCCGCTTAACACAACATACTCATCGTTCCCACTTCCTTTTTAGTTTTTATTTACTTTTATTTCACTCATTGTAATGCTAAAAAAAAAACATAAATAAATGTAATAAAAATAAAAAAGGCAGGAAGAAAGCAAAGCAAACGAGATAAAAAATTAAAAGTTGCACATAATGTTTGCGCACTCGACTAGACTGGAGCCATAATTTCACAAGTCTATGACGTGTGTGACTGGATGTGTCTCCGTCGGCCCATAACGTTGTCAGCAAAAACATATCCTGTCTCCAAAGCCACCCACACGCCATCAAACACCCACTTTGGCGCATGTTGGACAATTGACAGTGTCGTTGAGTTGGATATTGACGCTGGTTATTTGGCACTGATTTCTGTCCAGAGTGAGTGTGTGGGTGTGGCTGTCTTTTGGCAGCTTTCATGTGTTGGTGGGGTCATATAATTTATGAGTTTATTTTTGGCACTGATTGTGCATTTAGATTTTCACAGATATGTCAACAAAATTATAAGAACAGAGATAACGCTTTGAACAGTTTTGTTTGAGCCCGGCACACTCTGATACAGAATTGCATGGCGTATGAGTGACTTTAATTTATGTCCTTCCAAATGAAAGGGATGCTAAATATTTTGAGTGTGAATGTGTGTGTGATTGTAGAAATAAATTTGAAAGAGCTGAAGTAGGCTTAGTTTGAATTAGTTTGATTGAATTATGTATGAGGAGAGGCAGGATTAAAGTCCTTAAGTTATTATGGGGAAGATACATACAAAAAACAGAAAGGGTTATGACCAAGAGGTTTGAAGGGTTCGAAAACTCAAACGAAAAGTACAGTGTCAGTAGGGTGTCACAAATTAAACCACTCAGCAGAAAATAAGTTTATAGCACTTCACTCACCGGAAAATGGTTACCGATTGATCCAAGTCATTAGAATTGAAGTTCAACAGGGGGATAATTGGAGACAATTTTATTCAATTAGATTTTTCAGCCAACACATGAGAATTTTGTGAACAGGAATAACATTTTTTATACTTTATAATAATAGATTAAATAATTAATCATTATATTCGGGTGGGATTCAAAACATTTCCATCAAAGGTCGAATGGCAAATTGTGACGAAATTCAAACTGAAATTGGAAAGTTTGATCCACACATCTGTATATTTTAAACACCAACAGATTAATAAAGAAATAATCATGAATACAGAAACAAATACCGAAACATTCTTTAGAGATTTGATCCAGAATATTGTTCTCGTTAGATGGTTTAAGAAATTGTACGTTCCGCTCTTTAAAAGAGCAATTTTCGTACTATAAAAACGAATTAAAAGCGGTAGCTCGGATTATAAATAATTTTCTATTATTAATCAGAACATTGCTCCGCTTAGTTCCAGAACTTTACGATCCACAATTGATATGACTTGGGAACATAACTATACGCTCTTCAAAAGGGAATCTTTTGTGATTAAAAATAAAATTGAAAGTTTTATCTCCAGATCGAAACTTAACATTTCTTGAAACTGAACATTGTTCCGCTTAGTTCCAGAACTTTCCGATCCATAATTGATATGACTTGAGAACATAAATATATGATCTTTAAAAGAGAAATTTTCGTACTATAAACACGAATTAAAAGTGGTACCTGGGATTATAAATTATTTTATATTATTTATCAGAAAATTTTTCGCTTAGTTCCAGACCTTTACGATCCACAATTGATATGACTTCAGAACATAACTATCCGCTCTTCAGAAGGGAATCTTTTGTAATTAAAACGAAAATTGAAAGTGGTTTCTGGAGATCCAAATCTAACATTTCTTGAATCTGAACATTGTTCCGGATAGTTCCAGAACTTTGCAATCCATCTTCGAAATGAAAAATTCAAAGAAATTGTAACTAAATTTTAATTTTATATCACCATATATGAATTGATCAAGAACGAGAACATTGTTTCGCTTTCATCTAGACTATTATTCCAGTTAGATCGAGAAATTAATGATGCGAGCTCAAAGATAAAAATTTCCCCCAATTGGAATTGAAGAACAATTTTTGTGTCATTTGAAGGAGCAAAACTCTGTTTCGATTTGAAAGAGAACATTATGATGTGAGGTCGTAGAGGATAATTTCACGAAATTTAATCAATTCTTTAAGAAGAACCATTTCTTGTGTCATTTCAAAGAGCAGAAAACTGTGCCGATTTAATCGAGATGGGAGCTTGCAGAGGATAATTAACTTTGTGTATTTGTTCAAGGAGCACATCTGTATGTCATATCACATATGTTCCAATATGATCTGGAATTATGTTATTATTATATATATTGACCCATAACATTGTTCCAATTTTTATGTTCATTTCAAGGAGCAGAAAATAGTTCAGATTTGATATTGAATATTACAATGTGAGCTCATTAATTGCAACTGCAATTTAAAAGTGTATTGAAGAGGAACGATATTTTGTCTCATTGCAAGGACCAGAAAATTATTCCGTTCTGATACAGAATGATGTTCTGGAATTGTTGATCCAGAAAATTGGTCCGATTTGTTCTAGATAGTTCATATCTAAACTTCACAATTGCTTGAAGTCAATTCTCAATGTTCAGATTAGAGATCAGGCAGCAAGCTTTAACAATAATCTAAAATTTATATATAGCAAAAAGTATCTAAAAGATTACTAATTAGAAAAATTATTATACTAAACCCACACCATATTTTTGCCTTTACAGACGCAGCGAATTCCTAGGATGCATGTCCTTTCCGCTACAAACACTAGTTCAGCAACCAATTAACGGCTCCTATAAACTACAATCGCAGGCATGCTTAAATAATCCGCAACCGGCTGTGCCCCAGCAAGCAGCTACGCAAACTCACCCCAACGCCCACACCCAGCACTTGTGCACACAACAGCCGACAACGACGACGATGACCACAGTACCACGCCAGAAGAGCAACGACGATGACGGTGTCAGCATCGACAGCATGGCTCAGGCCTCCGCTGTCGATCAGCCCATGGTGTTGAGCAAGAAAGCTCTCCACCAGCGCGACGCCGACGAGAACCTCTTTCTCCGTTTCCTCGAACTAGATCCGCCCATAGATGCCACAGCGGGCAACAGCACCACCACCGTTACTGGCACTGCAACAGGCGCCGGTACCGGCACTGGCAGCAGCAGCGGAGCCAACAATGTCACTGGCACGCCAGCTTCTGGCGCCGGTGGCCGCCGTCTCTCCGCCACGGGCAAACCCATCGGTCGCACGCCCTTTACCATGACCAAACGACTGACCCGCACCGCCGAACGCGGTTTCGGCTTCTCGATTGTGTGGACGCATCCGCCGCGAGTGGAGAAAATCGAACCGGGCCTGTCGGCCGATCGCAGCGGCATTATGCCGGGTGACTACGTCATTTTTGTGGACAAGCATAATGTGGTCACAATGCCAGAGGCTGATGTTCTGAATTTGATACGATCGCAGGGGCCCACCCTGACATTGGAGATTTTCAGAAGGTCAGGTTCAGGCGGTGGCGGCGGAGGAGGTGGAGGTGGAGGTGGCGGTTCGGTGGCACCGACACTCAGCGCCACTGGACGCTCCAATGCCACCACACTGGTGATGAATGGCAAGACTACTCCGTCGGCAGCTCCGCACATGCCCAGTGCCGCCAGCAATTATGCCAGCGATGAGCTGCAATCAACGACGACGACGACGGCCGCCGTGGCTGTGCCACCACGTGGAACGTCGACGGTACCTCCGCCAGTGCAGGCGCGGCCATCCACGGCGTGCTCGGGCACATCCTCATCGATAGAGGCGGCCAAGCGGCGTTTGAATTTGCCGCAGGTCACCTTTAGCAAGGAGGTAGGCAAGGGGGTTATTGTGTAGAAAGTACGAGGAAGTGGGGAGTAGAGAGAGAGGCAAACGAATTTAAATGCTTTTTAAGTATGAAAAACAATTTTTTTTAGTTTATAATTTTGTGTCTTTTTTGTTGCCTTGTACAAAATTTTTGTTTTAAATTTTTAAGTTTGTTTTTATAATTTGTTTCTTGAAACATAGCCAAATTATGTTGTTCTGTTTTTATATGCACACTCGTATTTATTATTATTTGATATTATTATTATTTGATATGTGCAGTTATTTTGCATAAATTGTGTATAAAACTTTTGGCTTAACCCTTAGTTGCCTTGAACGGCTCATGTATGACACATAATGCCATATTCTTGTTTTATGAATTATATTTTATTATATTTAGTAATTATATTTAATTATATTTAATATTGAACATTATTCAAGGACAAAAAATTATCAATCTGAAATTTATCAGCAGTTTTTTATAAAATTATTACCAATTATTTTTTAATTGAGTACACATCTATTTTGTTCTAATTTTACAAGTTTAGTGTAAAAATATTTTTACAAAAATGCCTCATTGTGTAAATTGTAAATAATGCATCCAGAAAAAAATTATATATAAAAAAATGATACACACAAAAAATGTATATATATAAACATAAAAAATGTATACATAAAAACATGCAAAATTTATAAATAAAAACATGAAATATTTATACATAAAAACATGAAAAATGTATACATAAACACATGAAAAATTTATACATACAAACATTGAAATGTATACACATAAACAAAATATATATATATATATATATATATATATATATATATATATATATATATATATATATATATATATATATGTATTTATATATATGTATACGTATATATATATATATATATATATATATATATATATATATATATATATATATATACATATATATATATATATATATATATATATATATATATATATGTATACGTATATATATATATATATATATATATATATATATATATATATATGTATATATATATATGTATACGTATATATATATATATATATATATATATATATATATATATATATATATATATATATGTATACGTATATATATATATATATATATATATAAGAAAATTCTGTTAAGCAAAAAAAATACTTTTTACCTAAAAAAAAGTAGGTGTTTAAAGAAAAAACTTGAAACTATTTTGTTGAAAAAGTTGAAAATTTTTGAAATATCAAATTTTTTGTTTAATTGTATTTAAGAAAAGATTTGTTTGATTTGGTTTACATATAATTGAATTTTTTTCAAAAAAATATGACTTTGTTTTTGTATTCATTTTTTGTTCATTTATTTGTTCTTGTATAAAATAAATGATTGTTCAATTATTGTTTTTTTTTGTTAATTCCTGCTCTGAACGAATATTAAAAAACAATTATTCATAGGCTGTTAAATAAGATCCAAGGTAAATTCTCAATAAATATTTTAAATTATTATATAATTAAAATATAAAATTTAAAAAATAAACTAAATAATTAAGGTACCATTATATAATCTGAAAGTACTTACACAAAAACACTTTAAACCTATGCCATATTTCAGTGCAGTTCAAATAAGCCACAAACAAGATTCAAGTTTGTATATATATTTTTTGCTTTATGCGATCTATTTAATCCATATTCGATGAAAACTGTCGAAAAAATACCTTTTTTTATATTTTTTCTATGTCCTACTCGAAGCTGTTTCTAATGTTAAATAATTAACACATCCACTCAGTTGTCATTTGAAAATAATATTGATTTTTTTTATATATAAAAAAATTCTTATATGAATTTAAAACGATTTCTAAACCAATGCTTGATTTATTAAAAAATATTCATTGAAAGTGTCGTAAAGAATTAATGATTGATTTATACGCTCTAACATCCTTATAAGAGCTCTATGGTCCTCTTGTAACAGCTGAAATGAGGATGAAGAACTTTTTTATTAATTTTTTAACAATCATTTTCATGTTTTCTATTTACCTTCCATATTTGTAATTTGTTTTTCTATACTAAGAAAATAATTATGTACATTTATTAACAGAAATTGAGACAAACAAAGCCCAGTGACATATTTCTTCAATTTTGCTTATCTTATATTAAAAAATGTATTTTTATATGATCCTTTATTTCTCTGCAAAGACTTGAAAGTAAAAAAAGTATTGACACAAGAGTCTGAAACAAACTTAGTAATATTATTTGTTAATATTTAAAGTAATAAATTGTTACTTTGCAAATGACCATACACACCCACCCCATGTACATATTCTGTCGACATTTAATAATCCTTGATCAGAAGCATAGCAAGAGTTTCGAACATGAATACTAAAGTACTCTTTGTGCTCCTTGTGAACATTTACTAAAAAAAAGGATTAAACTAATATGACTAATTTTTCATAGAAAAACGATTCAAATTCTAAACAAAAACTGACTTCTAGAACAGTTCATAACTGAAGGCAATCCTTTGTCCTTACAAATCCTTTCAAATGACCGATTCTTATTTATAAGTAAATAAAGAAATACATATTAACTCTGAAATTGAGTTCAGTTTTGGAGTTCCTTTAAATTGAAGGCAAACGCCCCCAATGCACATTTTTATTTCCACTGATACGGAAGGAAGTACTCAAAGGAAGCATCAACAAAGTTCTTTAACAAATGTATACAAATCTAAAGATTTAAACACAAATTTAATTTATAAGAAAAATTATAAATATTTGATACAGAAAAAAATCTAATATAATTAAAAGATAAAATATATTGAAAAAATCGTTAAAAAAATAAACTGATTAATAAAAATTAAAAACAAACAATAAAATTTAACAACCCAAAAAAATGTAAAAAAATGTGATTATTTCTGGGAAAAAACTTACACAGAAAATACACAATTAAAAACATAAAAAAGCAACATATTAACTAAATTGGAGTAAAGTTTTAACTCATTAATTAAAATTTAATAGAAAAAAACCATTAACAAAAACAAAACAAAAAAAAATTTAAAAAAACGCCAAAAATTAAATAAATGGAAATAAAATATAAACTCAATTATAAAAATTGAATAAAACATTATTAATAAAAACTAAAAAAAAGAAAAAGAAAAAAAATTAAATTAATTAAAATAAAATTTTAGCTCAATTATAAAAATTGAATAAAACATTATTAATAAAAACAAAAAAAAAGAACAAGAGAAAAAATTAAATTAATTAAAATAAAATTTAAACTCAATTATAAAAATTTTATACAAAAATTATTAACTAAAATTCTAAAAAAACAAAAAATATAAATAAAATAAAAAAGAATTTTAAAATAATAAATAAGTTAAAAATTCCAAATAATAAACAAAATCAAGTGAATAAAATCCTCCAAGAATATGCCAATAAATCTAAGCAGACATTTTGCTTTAATAAAAATATAGAAAAATTATTTGTATATTAAAACAATTGTTTTATTTCTACAAAACCACAACAAATATGTTACGACATTTGAAAAAAAACAACCACAAAAGGATTAGAATTATTAAAAATTGAAAACAACAAAAAATTTTTACTACAATTTAAAAAAAAAAACACAGAATCTTAAAAAAGATAAAAAAGATAAAATTAAAAGATTGAAAATTTTGTTTACTACACAATTAAAAAAAACACTTAAAAAGCTAAAAATTTTTCAAAATTAAAAGTCGGAAGAAAGTTTTTTTTTCTGAATAAATAACTTGCAGACAACAAATAAAAAATTGTAAAATTTTTAATTTAATTTCTATTGGCCATCCGCAACGACGAAGAGTTGAATAAACTGTTGTCGGGCGTTACCATTGCTCAAGGTGGTGTCCTACCAAATATCCAAGCAGTACTCTTGCCAAAGAAGACTGAGAAAAAAACATCGTAAAATGTGAATCATTCAATCAGGAACAGGAACCAGAAACCACAAACCACGAACGTAGAAATCAGACACAATTACAAAAACCAATAAAAATGGCAGTTTACGAAAAATCCCTTATAATTATATAAGAGAAAAGAAAAATAAGAAATACAAATTTGAGTTAAAACAAAAATAAAAAAATATATTAAATTATAAGCAAAAAAATTGCAAATAAAATTTCAAAAAAAGCAAATTAAAGAAATAAATATATAAAAAAATTTATATATAAGAAAATAGAAACACAAAAAATAAACAAATAAAATTTATAAAATATTACAAATAAAACAAATACATAAATAAAATTTAAAATAAAAAAAAAATTGTAAAATCAAATTTAAAAAACATTGAAAAATAAAATAGTTTCTTTTTATTTATGTTTATTTTTAATTTAAATTTTTATATTTTTATTGATATAAAATGATTCCTATTCTTAGGATTTTTTTATTATTATGTATATTGAATTGTATTTAATTTTATATTTTTTTTATTTGTATTATAAATCATATTTTTTAATTGACATAAAAAATACAGAAAAAAATAATTGAAAATATACAGGTTTTTCGTATAATAAAAAATATAAATTAAATAAAAATTAAATAAATAAATAAGAGAAGAATAAATAATAAATTAGTAGATAAATAAAAATAAAAAAATTAAATACTTTCATAAGTGAATCATATAAAATTTAAATATTTTCATAAATAAATCATAAAAAATTAAATAATTTCATAAATAAAAAATTAATTTAAAAAAATAAATAAAAAATGTTAAAAAGCTTAAAAACAACAAATAATTGTAATAAAATTAAAGAAACAAAAAGTAAATTATAAAATTAATTAATGGAATGAACAGAAAATTAATAGAAATTTAAAAAAACAATTATACACATAAATACAAATTAAATAAACAACAATTAATTGGATAATAAAAATTAAAGAAGCAAAAAATATAATAATAATTTAAATAATTAAATGCACACAAACAAGAAAAATTAAATAAACCACAAATAATTATATAATAAAATTAAAAAACAAAAATGAACATGAAAATAATAACATGAACACAAATATAAAAAAATATTAAATATTATATATATTATATAGAAATAAAATTGAAAAATAAATATAGAAATTAAAAAATTATCAATAATGTGAACCACAAAAATGAGAACAGAAAAATAAAATTGTTTTTGAAATTATTACTTTGAGGCGTATAAAGAATAAAAATTGGAAAAAATGTTTAAGTATATTTTAGTTTATTGCTTATTTTGCCCTATTGAAGTATTTTGTAAATATAAATTTGAAATTGTTAAATCAAAATTCAAAATTAATAATATTGTTCATATGGATTTGTAAATTTTATTAAGTTTCTCTTTTTAGTTTGTGCATTTTTCCATTAAGTTTAAATTTATGTTATTTTTTAATTGAATTCTAATTTTTTAGTTTTCTTTAATTCACATTCATGCCTTTTGTATATTATGAAAACACGCTAAAGTGACAATAAAAGATTCATTGAAAAAATTATTCTTTTCATTTCATTTCGCTCCTGCACCTTTTTATTTGTTTCGCGCCATAATTACTCTCTCCATCTCTTTTCGTGCATTTACTATTTTGCTCTCTTTGCAGTCAATTGCACCGATTACCGACAATCGACGCCGCATTCTGCTGCAGCTGATCAGTCGCGAGCAGAACTTCATGTCGGCCCTGCACTTCGGCATGCAGCGTTTCGTGCAGCCGCTGCTGGAGCGCAAGGATCTCATTTCGCCGAATGATCACCGAACGCTCTTCCAGAACATCGAAGAGTTGATGCGGCTATCGGAGGATATTTTGGAGCAATTATGCAGCGAAGATCAAGAGCCGCAAATGAACTTCGCATCGCGTGTGTACCTGTCGAAAACGACGGCCATATGCGCAGCCTACAAGAAGTACTGCAACGGAATCAAGAGAGCCGATTGCGTGCTGGTGAGTAGAGAGAAGCATTGCCATGGCGGGAAGCAACCAGTGATACACACTGTGTCTCTCAATGTTAACACCAGGCATATCCTCTTAACTAAGAATTGTCGCTCTACTACTTGTAGTTTCAAAACTATCTCGGAAGTTTAGGGAACAGGTTGATGTTCATAATAGTCCAGAGACTGTCACAACTGTCAGGAATAAAGTAAAAAACCCTTAACTATGGAATATGCCTCTCAACTTTACCAACTTCAAGTTACTCCGGGCAGTGACACATTTTTTTTGCTTTCGTATTTATGAGTATCTTTGATGGTAAGCGGATATTCAATGATATAAAAATCATATGGGACAGGAACTTTCACAGTCTTGAAACCATCTCCAGATCCTTAGATTCGAAATTTATATTGTCTGTTTTTACTACAACCTTCCATAACATAATCTCAACCGCACTGCAGTGATATTTATTAACAGAAAAAACAAAGAGAAATAGAGATAAACATAAAGACAGAGATAAAGATAAAGATAGAGACAGATATAGAGATAGATATTGATCTTGAGATAGATATAGACATTGAGATGGAGACTGAGATAAAGATAGAGATAGAAATGGAGATAGAGATAGAAATAAAGAAAATAGAGATTGAGATAGCGATGGAGATAGACAAAGAGATAGAGATAGAGATAGATATTGAAATAGAGATAGATATAAATAGAGATAGAGACAGAGATAGAAATAGATATATATATTGAGATAGAGATACAGATAGAGATACAGATAAAGAGAGATAGATATTGAAATAGAGATAAATATTGAAATAGAGATATAGATATTGAAATACATATAGGGATAGATATAGATATAGAGATAAAATGGAAATAGAGCTAGAGATAGAAATAGAAATAGAGATAGATTAGAAGTAGGGATAGAAATAGATATAGAAATAGAGTTAATAATAGAGATAGAGATAGATTTTGAGATAGAGATAGAAATAGAGATATATATAGAAATTGGGATAGAGATAGAGAAAGAAAAAGATACAGAGATGGGGTTCAGGGCGGATTATTTTAAGGTAAAGACTCTGACAGCCACTTCCGGAGAACTCTTTCAAGAAAACTCGATGCTTCCTAGTGGTGGCCCCAGGCAATGGTTTACCAGCAACCGCTGGTTCTTATCCAAAGCGAGCGACGATTTTGTCAGCGACAACCTCGAAGGGGCAGCTGAAGGGGCACCGGAGGACAACAATTGGAAAAAAAGAAACATATAGAGGTAGAGAAAGAGAGAGATAGATAGAGGAGAAACAGTTAGCGAGAGAGATATCCAGTACATCAGAGTTCCCCAAAGACAATCAACCTGAATTATATATAATAACCCTGAAGTCTGGCTCAAAGAAATTAGTGTTAGTGTTCAAAATGCCTTTGACATGATCTACAACTAGACTCAATTGCGTCAATATAGTTCAATTGCGTCCATATAGTCTCTCATGGTCTTAAAATCATCCCAAGATAGCGCAATATAAGCTCATCTAATTTTGAAATTATCTTCAGTAATTTTATTCTCAATCTTATGTTTACTCTCAGAACAGTTCTGCAGGGACTCTAGATAGAATCTACTACGATCTCTACAGCATTAGGAAAACTCAATGTTGTTGGTGAACCATGGAACATATTCCTCAATTTTCTCAATTCAAGCTCACCTAGACATGCAACTTTTCTGTTTCTGGGGTAGAAGCATCTCTTAGACTGTTATGAGATATAAGACTATTTACTACTCATTAAGAAGAAGGAAAGAAGACCGGAAACATCTGCCAATTTCAAAGACCTCTCCGATGTCCCAGTTCCCAGAATTTTAAAAGTTCCGGTGAACCCATTATATTCCGTCAATCACGGGCGAAAGATGACCTGGAAGCTTTTCTCAAGAACTAATTTCGCAACTGTTTTCTCTTTGAGCTTCACTCTCAGTCAATTGCTTCACTCTCAGTCAATTGCTTCTACTCTGAGCAAAATCCCTAATATTTACACTCAGAGAGAAAGAGATTAGAGCACATGTTTCAGGTTGTCTTTCTTCATTCTCAGAACAACACATTTGCTTTTTTCTCTCGCATTATCCATGTTTTTATATGATCTAATTGCGTTCGTTCACAGGTCAACAAATCCCGCCAGACTGGGTCCGAATTCGTGTCCTTCATCACTGAACCGCAAGTGCCCCGCAAGCGGCCCGACTTAACCATGTTCATACATCGGCCGCTGCAACATTTTCGCGAAATACTGAAGCTGATGCAGTTGCTCGCCTCCAATTGTCACGTGGACACGGAGGAGCACAAGAATTTCAGCACTGTTATAAACGAATTGCAAGCGGCATACCGTGAAATTACCGTCAGCAGTGGCCTTATGGAACCGTTGGGTGAGGGACGTCCGCTGCTGACGCTGCAGGACTTGGAATCACGCATGGTCTTTACGAAATGCAAACCCTTCACGCTGGCCGTGCAGGGACGTCAATGGATATTCGGCGGTGATTTGTCGCGCGTGGAAGGACGCTCTGTGAAGCCCTACTGGACTTTACTATTCAGTGATATTATTGTATTCGCCAAGGTCAGTCGAGATCGCGTGCTGTTCATAACGGAGGAACCGATACCGATCGCCAACATTGTAGATTCCTGTTTTCACATGCGGAAGAAGAGTAAGTACAGAATTATTGGGGAGATTTTTGATGTTTTTGACTCAAGTTCCTTTGCACGCACAGCTACTGAGTTCCGGTTGACGGTGGATCCGAATGGGCGGCTGGCTGAGAGTCCTACTGGGTACTGTGCGCCCGACTTATCTCGAACGCCCAAGAAAAGTGCGAGACGTAAAAATTTAATGATGCGCGCTCCGTCCCTGGAATTGAAGGCTGTGTGGCAGAATTTGTTGCAACGGCAAATGTGAGTATCCGAAAGCAGATAAACATCTGTGGAACCTTCTATTTAACTTTTTTCTTCCACTAGTTTCCTGGTGAATGCCGCTCTGGGGTCAACACCGCTTTCCAGTCCGCTCGACTCGCCGGACGTGCTAAACCCTTTGGTACCTCTCAGCGACATAGGCATCGCCGCTTCAATTGGTTCCATGAAACTCCCCTCAATGGACAGTATCAATGCGAAGAATCAACAACAGGTGCGTCTGTGTCGCCAGAACCAATTTAGTGGTGATGGTGACTCATGTGAGAATCTGCAGCGGTTGGCGAGCACACTCGCCTCTCGCTGCAGCACCCGCATGACCCAAACGCGGGACGTTTCCTGCTCATCACAGACTGACTCTCCAGCACGTCAGCACACGCTGGGCAGTGGTAGTGTTGGTAGGTGTTGCGCTAGTGGTGGCGGGGTACTCACCGATAGCGTAACTTCCCTACGCTCTCTGGCGCTGAGTCGTCGGCACATGCACAGCACGACTCAGCAGCTCTCCGATTCACGCCCACTTGCGGCGACACGTGCCTACAACACCAGCACCACAAACAATTCCACCACTTGGCTTAGCTGCAGTGGCAGCAGCCTGAATACCCAAACCCTCTGCTCCGGTGAGCATCTTTCCACGTGCAAATGTCTCACGGCCATACCGGAAGCGGCGGCCGAAACTGGCGACGAACTCAAAGCATTTGTGTTGCATCAGCGTAGCGTGGACGGTGGGGAGCGTGTTCTGTTAATAGATGAGCAGGGCCATTGCTGTGTGACCACCCGATCAGAACTCGCTGGAAGCAGCAACAATCTGCGCGACAGAGTGCCCGCTCCTAGAACGGCCCCTGTGAAACCGCCCAAGTTGCTGGAGTTTTCTTTAAGCTCTGTGGGGCGTTCCTTCATAGATCACTCAGATTTAGCACTCCCCAACGATTTGGCAATTGCCGCGCTCACCACACCCGATACGCCAACGCCCAATATTTCACCCACTTCTCAGCCCTGCAATTCGGATGCGTTCTCCAATGATTTTGTACCAACGCAAAGTATCAAAACTCAGGAATGCGAAAGTGCGACTAGCAAAACCAAGAAAGATGAGGGTATACCCTTGGCCCAGTTTGGTGGCTCTTGGGATTTGGTTGAGCTGGATCTGAACTTGCACGAAGTCAATTTAGACACCTGCTATGACACCGACGTCGAGGAGTATATATTCCTCGGCGATGAGCGGAATCAACATCATGACGATGACGATGAAGACGATGATATTGGTGATGTTGAAGTGGTAATCGATGTAGATGACCCTTTCGGGGTTCTGCCCACCAGACCTACACCACCGGACTCACTAGATCTGTGATTGGGGTCCGGAAGTTATGGCGTAGCTATTAAAAAAAATTCCAATATAAAATTCGTTGTTCCTCTGTAAACGTATCCTTGATATATGTACTTCTTTCGTACGTACACAAATGTAATCCATGTGTGAGCTTATTTTTGAACCTTAAATTTAACCCTTACCACGTCGTTATATTAAACAGTAGACTTTAAGTTTAACCACGCCCCTACCGAGCAACACAATTACACTAGCTATAACTGCAGGCTTCCAATTTGCATACAATGCGCCAAGCGAGGTTACAGGTCATCAGACTGAAAGGTCGAATAAAGGTCACAGGCCCACCAAACGATTGACTGCGCTATTAGTCAAGGTCAAACTGAGGTCGTTTCAAGCCACATTAAAGCCTCACTCAGCCTCCCATGCAACTTTCACAGATCAGTTATCTGCTTGTAAACAGAGCACATGAACCTGTCTCTCTATCTCTGCATACCTCTCACATTTCTTAACCCTTACTCCACCAAAACTAATTCTACACAGATCTGAGTGTACGACATAACTTGAATTATTATTAATTTGAAATAATTCTCTGACAAGAATATTTTTGAAACAAATCAAATATCTTTGAAATATTTCACTATAAAAAATTAGCTTAAAAATTATTTTTAGGACAAATTAATTGTCAAAAATTAGTTTCAAAAATTTCGTTAAATATTTTGAAAAAATTTTTTTAGATAATTCACTGGAAAAACTAAAATCTAAAATATTTTTGAACAAAATTATTTTAAATAATTCATTAAAAAAATTTATATTCAAAAATATTTTTGGAAAACATTTTTTCAATAATTAAATTGAAAAACTTTTATTGAAAAAAATTATTTTAAATAATTCAGTGAAAAATAAACTAAATTCAAAAATATTTTTGGGAAAAATAATTTTTAATAATTCTCTAAAAATATTTAAATTCTAAAATATTTTTGGAAAACGTTTATTTCAATAATGAAATTAAAAAAAATAAATTCAAAAAAATTCTTTTAAATAATTAACTGAAAAAAAGTAATTTCAAAAATTATAAATAATTAATTTTAAAAATTCATTGAAAAATGTTTCTAAATTTTATTAGCTTAAAAACAATATTTTCGAAATTAAAAACAATGTTTAGATTTATTTTAAAAAAATCTTTTTTATTAATTTATTTTAAAAAAATTTTACTGAAAGTATTCAAAATAATTTTAAACAAAATTTTTTTTAAAAATTCAATCAAAAAAAGGTTTTGGAAAAATTCATTTTAAAAAATTTATGAAAAAATATTAATGCAAAAATATTTTTGGAAAAAAATGATCTTTAAAACAGTCAGAAAAAAATTATTTAAAAAAAAATTTTCGAAAAATTTACTTCATAGAAAAAAATGCATTCAAAAATATTTTTGGAGACAATTAATTAACAAAAATTATTTCCAAAAATTAAATTTTTAAAAAAATTATGAAAAATTTATGCTAAATAATTCACTGAAAAAAAAATAAATTTAAAAATGTTTTTGAAATGAAAAAAACCTACATTTTACAGGAACTTTTTTTTTAATTTTTTAGTTCAAAAAAAATTCACTGAAAATTTTCAAATTAAAAAATATTTTAGAAAAAAATTATTTTGATAAAATTTAATTTTTTAAAATTTTTAACACAGAATTTTTCCAAAGTTTACTTTAAATGATTCATTTAAAAAATTCGACAGAAATATTTTGGAGAAAATTATTTTGAAAAACTTAATAAAAAACATTTATCCAAAAATATTTTAGAAAAAAAAATATTTGGATAAATAAAAATTTACTTTAAATGATTCTTTGAAAAAATTTTTCAAAAATATTTTTAGATGAAATTGTTTTTAAAAATTTATTTAAAAACTCATTCAAAAATATTTTAGATAAAAATTATTTAGGTAAAATTTTTCTTTGAAAATTCATAAAAAATAAATTTTCCAATAATTTATTAAAAAATTCATTAAAAGATAATTATTTTGGAAAATTTATTAAAAAAATTCTTTCAAAAATATTTTCGAAGAAAATTAATTTAAAAAAATTCTTTAAAAATAATTATTTCCAGAAAAATTAAAAGAGAAATTTAATTTTTAAGAAATTAATTTTACTCTAAACTCAATTTAGAAGGACAATTTTTGCTAATTAATTTTATTCTGAACTTAATTTAGACGGAGAATTTTTTGTAATACGCTACCTCGTTGCATGATGTGCTCATATTTTAGAAATAATATTTAAATTATTTTTCGTTAGTACAATAATTATTTTTAGAAATTTTACTAAAAGCGTCTGAAGAATTTGTGTAACAGCCTCTAACTTAGACCCATTTAAATTCTGAATCAAGGCTCAATATTATTAAACATGGTTGTTATTAAATTATTAAAAATCATTCATAATTGTTAAGTAATTGTTATATTTAATTATTTAGCAGAACTAAATTAGTAAAGCAATGAAACTATACTCCAAGTAATTATACTATATTGAAGCGCTTTAATTTCGTTGCCAATAATTTTCGGAACCGAAATTGTAGTTGAAATTTATTTTTATTAACGAAACGAATAAGAGTAAATATAATTTTAGTGAATTTATGGAGAATTGTTATGGAAGAGAATATGATATTTGTTTATTTAGATATATTTTATGAAATTGTTGTTGCTTTTAGCCATATACTCGGCCTTAGACTCGTGCATACTTGAATTGTTTCCACATTTGAATTAACTGTAAGTAAATAGACATAAGCCTAGTTATTTGATAATAATATTAACGCAAACATATTCGTACATCTTCCAGTATAGTTAACATAATTGCTATGAATAGTTCCATTTCTCGAGTCCTCTTAGAGCTGTAAATAATTTTTGTTTTCTTTATAATTAGTCTTTAATATTATTCATTAATTTTATTTATATATTGTAAATATGTTTTTGATTCTGAAAAAACTTCTTATTTTAATTGTTTATAATCTTTTATGGTAATTAGCCACAGTACTGGAAACAAGTCGTCCGAAGGTCCTGGTCTTCTACTCTTCTGGCACTATATACAGTTCCGTCTGTAATGTTTCTTATTGCAATTCCTGAAAGTCAGGCCCCCATACTAATTTCTGGAAGTTCCTACATATATCGAAGAACAATGGCATTACAAAAACCCCCTGAACATAATGCCCGAAATGGTGTTTCATGCTAAGTACGAATTAAGTAGTTAAGAGACCCAAAGATTTGGAGATACTATAAAAAATCGAATCTCAGTACATCATGCACTACATAAACCTCGATCATAATCCCCGACACGGGTTTTGTTGCTTAGTACGAATTAAGTAGCTCAGAGATGGAATCATCTGGGGAATCTATCAAAAATCATGTAATAAACGAACGCACAATTCATCGGATCTATCACGATGACATTATCGAACTATATAAAATAATGGAGAAGATTTCTTTATGATAATGTTACAAAATCATGGAGATGATAATTTATTTGTAAACATTATTCGACAATTTTAAGTTACACTCAATGATCTCTCCAGGAGATCAGGAGATATATTGTAGTCCACATTGATTGCATGAACTCTGTGATCACAGAGCTAAGTTCAAATTCCAGTTAAGATTTTCTTGTATTTAGCCATGCCCTAAGATCTCCTATTTTATCTCTTTCCTCTCTCTTTTCTCTATCAAAATAATCCCCATTTATATGAAGATAGTTTTCCTCCCCTTTCATACCATACCCATATGATTTTTCAGGCAGTTTTCATATCGCCACTAATTGTGCCATCCATGCTTGTTACTTAGTATTAGTAGGTCTGACCATATAAACCGATCTCCTTTTCCAACGCATTCCTACTATTGGTGTTTTTATGTAAAGTAGTAGTAGTAGTATTGCTATTCCATCACTGGATTGTATGAAAGTAATTTACTTCAACATTAATTAACTGAAGGGATAGTTAACAAAATTTGGCAATAAGACTCTCACTTTTACCTCTTTATTACTCATATCGCTGCTGCTTCCAAATCACAACATAACTCAAATCAATCAACGAATTCCTATTTTATTACTTTCTATTGCTAACTTCATTCCAGCACTAGGACCTTTAGTAAGAAATATATTAACATTTTTCATGATTGATCGGGAATATAGAAAAAGCTATTTCATCATAGAGCGTTTGTATAATATTATTTTTAAAATTATGTATTAATTTATAAGGTGTATATTTGAATTTATATTGGAATTTTTTACAGCGAAACACTGATTTGGTTGTTATGTTTTCTTATTCAATTTTTTTTCTCTCTATAATAGTAAAATATTTTCGTTGTTATAATTATTATTACGTTAAATTGATTATATTTTTTTCATTTAAATATAAATTCAATTTTTTATCTTTTTTTATTAAAATAGAAATTTAATTCTTTATATTTTGTTCATTTAAATACAATTTTAATTATTAATGTTTTTTTTTAATACAAATTTAATTATTTATATATTTTTTATTAAAATATAAATTTATTTATTTGTATTTTTTTATTGAAATAAAATTTTAATTATTTATATTTTTGTTATTAAAATACAATTTCAATAATTTTTTTTTAAATACAAATTTAATTATAAATTTTTTTTTTTAATACAAATTTAATTATTTATATTTTTTTATTAAAATAAAAATTTAATTATTTATATTTTTTTTTTTTGAAATGAAAATTTAATTATTTATATTTTTTTATTAAAATACAATTTCAATAATTTTTTTTAAATACAAATTTAATTATATATATTTTTTTTTAATACAAATTTAATTATTTTTTTTTTATTAAAATATAAATTTAATTATTTATATTTTTTTTATTGAAATGAAAATTTAATTATTTATATTTTTTTATTAAAATACAATTTCAACAATTTTTTGTTTTTATACAAATTTAATTATTAAAATACAAATTAATTATTTATATTTTTTTTTATTAAAATAAAAATTTAATTATTTACGTTTTTGTTAAAATTAAAATATAATTATTAATATTTTTATTTAAAAACGTATTTCATTTCAATTCGCACTTCTCTAGATATTTAATAGCATGACAATTTTCCACTTCTTAAGTTAATTATACTATATCCCCACATTTCCACATTTATGACCACTTTCCCTAAAATGCAAGAAATCCTTCTATTATATAGAGACCGAAAGCAGTTCATCCTAAAAGGAAGCAATCATTTTAAGTGTTGTTTCGAGTAGCTCCGATTTCAAGTTTTAGTATAACCTCATCACACATAGTAAGCATACTTTTAGGGTGCACCATTTTAGTCTCAGAGGCGATACAAAAGTTCTTTTCATCACAGTTCAAGTTAAATACTGATATCTCTAAATTCTCAAATTCATTATAAGTTCTACATAATTTTTTGGATGGGTCATTAATACAAATGCAACTTGTGATCACCTCTGTTAAGTTTTTTGGATGGGTCACAATTATCACAATTACAACTTCTTTTTTGCATATGATAATGTCGACATTATGATGACAATTTCGAACAACATTTAACAACTCGTTATATGCTCTATTTTAGTTTAGTTTGCATGATTAAAATATTATTAATATTATGTTGAAAGTCACATTTTCATTTCTTCAAATTTAAATATTTGTCAAGTTGTAAATTGAGACCAGCAATGAGTACACTTATGAGGGACTTTTAGGGACACTTTTCCCCACCTTTAGAGATCTTCTCCATTGTAAATAAACCTTTTGTGGTCTCTAAACGAACAACGACGTCAAGTCCTATTTACAAACCTCATGTGAAGTATACCTTTTACCATTAAAGAAGTTCTGAATATATAAAAAAGTGTGTAGTTAAAAGATCAGGGTTATATGGTAGATGTATCACAATTCTCCAACTAAGCCTGATTGTCTTCGGCACGCATTTGATGTGATGGAAGGCAACACTTCGCATATTCATCACTGTGTGTGACTCCTTCTTTCGATTCCTTTCGTTGCCAGTGTAGATCCGGAACAGTCTTATATTCCAAAAAAACTTATTCATGACTTAAGAATTCGGAAAGGAATTTTAACAAACGATTTTCAATAAAAATAATGAAAAACATTTTAATCCAGACTTTTTTCCAGGAGAACAAATATTTTTGTCCTACCCACATGAAACTTTGAGAATGACATAAAGCAGAAAACATAATCCTGACCATTTGCAAGAGAAACAGAATCCAGTACATATGCAACAGAAACAGAATCCAGTACATTTGCAACAGAAACAGCATCCAGTACATTTGCAGCAGAAACCACAAAATTTAACGATAGAAAATGAGCGCTTGGAGACAGAGCAGAAACAACTCACGATGAGTTGAATTTTGTAGTTTCTGCTGCAAATATACTGGATTCTGTTTCTGTTGCATATCCACTGGATTCTTTTTCTGTTGCCGTTTCTGCTTTATATCCCTCTGCACTTTTAATGTGAAGTCATTCGATTGAACTGAATTGAAGGGATCTGAAGAGGAATCATTTATATATGAGCCAGTCGAAACTGTTCAATGAAATGGATATGGATCTCCCATCTCTCAAATGAATCTATACGCATACTTAGTGTACTAAGATTTTAGGATGACGATAAATGCACTGATGTGTGTGACATTACTGCTGAATTGAAGCGTACCTGACTAGTGTGAATTGACCTTTATACAGATATTCTTTCTTTATTATTGCTCTATATTATATATATTTATATATTATTAGTGGTTATTTTGTTGAGGCAGTACGGTTTCATTTTTCTATTAATGAGTGCGTGCAGTATTTACTTTCTAACAACCAACATAATTATATTTTAATTAATGAAATAGTTCATTTCCAAGCACAATTTATTTTTCTATTAAGGACATAATTTATTTCCATATAATTTATTATATTTCTTAATTATTTGTTTTTTTAGTCGAGTCGACGATCTTAATTGAAAATAGTTTGTTATTTTTTAAATAAAAATTGTTTGTCTTTATTGAAAATTAATTTTCCGATATGTCTGGATCCTCCGGAATCCATCTTCAAGGCAATTTCCTGAATCTATTGCTTAAATGTTAAATACGGATTATTTGTTATTCAGACCTTGAAATCGATTAAAAAGCTAAACATTGAATTTCATCCGGAGGTCGACAATATTATATTTTTTATTATTAATAATTTATTTATATTAATATTTTATTATATTAATTTTATTTTCCACAATCATTGACAGATTATTTCCAACTATGCTTACAAAGATATTTAAAACAACAAATAATGAAATAAAATATTCACAATATATAACTTTTAAAAAATGTATTTTTATTATTATATATTCTATTTTTTTTATATATATATTTTATTAGTATTTTTATTATATATATTTTTTATTATTTTTTATTATTATATATTATATTATTTTTTTATTATATATTTTATTATTTTGATATTTTTACTTTCTTTAACATATTATATTTAATAATATAAGAGTTATTCATAGAAATATTGTATTGTATTTATTTTTTATATTTTAATATTTTGTTTGGTTTTTTATGTTTTTTTATTTGTGCTTTAATATACTTTTTTATTTTATATTTGATTATTTTATTATTATAATATTTTATGATTATTTTATTATTATATAATATTTTTTATTATTATATATTTTATTAATTGTTTTAAAAAAAAGGTTTTTTATACTTTTGGTTTTTTGTTATCATTATTGATAAAAATTTTTCATAGAAATATTTTATTTATTTATTTATTTTTATAATATTTTTCTGATTTTTTATATTTTTGAGATTTTATTATTATATAATTTATTATCATATTTTTATTATATATTTTATTATTTGTTTCGAAAACAGTTTTTTTTGTTTATGACAACAATTTTCATAAAAATATTTAGTTTTTAATATTTTTTTGTTTTGTTTTGTTTTCTTATTATTATTTATTTATTTTTTATGTTTTGTTTTGTTTTTTAATTTTTTACTTTTTATAACAAATTTGTATAAAAATATGTTATTTTAATATTTTTGTTTTGTTTTGTTTTTTTCCTTATTATATTTGACTGTTTATAACAACTTTTCATACAAATATTTTATTTATTTTTAATAAATTATTTTCTTTATTATTTTTTCTTAATATTTATGACTTTATAAAAATTTTTCATAGAAATATTTAATTTATTTATTTATGTTTAATATTTTTTTATTTATTATTTTTTCTAATTATTTATGACTGTTTAAAACAATTATACTTAGAAATATTTTATTACTTTAGTTATTTTTAATGTTTGTTTTGTTTATTATTTTTTTATTATTTTTTATAATTGCTTTTGACAATTATCTTTAGAAATATTTTATTTAAGTACACTTTATTTAAGTGTAGTTTTTTATTTACTTTAACATTAGTACAAAATGTGAGATTTTTAGCAATATTTAAGTATAAAATTATATAGTAAAAAAAAGAAAACGCTTAAAGTTGTCATATTAGCGCCAAATATTTTTAATCATAAAAAAGCGCAATAAAAAAAAATTCATAAGATCAGTATTAGTGAAGATTCCAAAATTGTACTCTAGCCTAGTGTAAATGTAGCTAAACTTGTGTCATTTTGCCATTTTTAAATTGTAACATTTGTAAAATAGAAAAAAAGAAATGCAAACAAAACAAAATACTAAATTTAAAAGTTAAACTTGAACTTAGTACAGATAATATTTTTTTTTTATTTAATAATTTTGAATTTATTTTTTCTCGTATTTACACACGATAATCAATAAAATGAATTCTTTGAATAAAAACGCTTGTGAGTTTATTATTTAACAAAATAATTTTCATAAATTTTTTTCTATTCCCACCTTTTTGTGTTTTTCACAATTTCGGCAACATTTCTACTCGATCCCCGTTCTCTTAGCTCCATCTTATTTTTGCCCTCAAAACTATTTACATTTAAGTTTCCTAATCGAAATTGTCGAAACGTTTGAAATTGAAAATTGTGATGGACTCTGTTTTTAAAATAAACTTTAACTGAAATCAATATTACACTTATAATTTATAATATTATTTAAGAAATTATTAAAATTTTAAAGCTACTTAGCATGGAAATCCATTTTAACAAGCGTTTTTAATCAAAGACATTTTATTTGTAATTTTTTTGATATACATATATATTTATAATTTTTATTTACATTTAATTGTAACATGATTTTTTTTTAATTTTGCAATCATTATTTTTAGTTTTATGAAATTTAAAGCAAATATTACGTATAATTTTAAATTTTATAGTTTCTTTTTATATAAAATATGAGCCCATCACAGTTTTCCATTTTGTTGCCTAAAAGTATGCATTTAGTTTACCACAGAAGTTTCGGTCATACGATAAAAAAACGGTTTGTGCCAAAGATAAAAGTGAGTTAGCAGAGGTTCTTTGGTGAACGGAACAGCGACTTCTCGTAACAGATTACGAGTAGTCAGACTCGGTGATTTAAATAGCGAGTATAGTCAATACACAAACCCCTTTTTAAGTAAGGAAATGTCTGTGGTCACATGCAATTAATTTCAGTTGCTGGCTGAGATATTGTATTGTCCGTAATTCTTAACCTACGACATTCTCAACAGTGAAATAGGTAATGAAGAATCCGTCCTATATTTAGTGTTGTTCTGTCATCTAACTATTAAAATAAGCGAGGGGCGCTTGTCAAATCCAACGCATCCATTGTCATTTTAACGACTGCTAATAATTTATTGATTGTTCGTCCTCGAAATCAAAGGTTAATCTTTAGCTGGATAGAGGCCTGCTCCACTGAAGAAGTTAGCTTTGGAATAGTCTAGGTCGCTTCTGCATAAAAATTGCTTGAGACATTTTGTCTGTTCTTCAACGAGAGATTGTGGTCAACATAAAGCAATTCGTTGGTGGTTTTCCTTATTAGCTTCTTGATCAAATTATCCCATTTCCCATTTCTGCTCAATCCTCGAATTATTTGCATTCAGGTTGCAGTGTGTCATCAGCCCATTACATAAATTTTATACTATCCTTTCAATTCATACAGACTAAGCGCCTCTCCAACCACTCCGATCAAATCGAGATGTTAATCGATGAGAAGTGCCGCATACTGAACAAGAAGGGCACACCCAAGTCCAGTGCCATACATTTAGCCAACTGGATGAAGGGACAATTGGACAAGCAGCAGGAGCAGGCACGACTGGCTGCTGCGCGTTCTCAAGAAAACATCAGTCACGATGATGAGTATTTACTTTACCCGGCGGAAAGCGATCAGGATGAGCGCATCACTTACTGGACGCGACAGCAATTGGAGAAACGCACCAAAGAACTTAACCTGGCCAAGGAAAATGGTTATCTATCAGCTAAACCTAACTTTGGCGGCAAACGGTTGAGTGGCGTAGAGGAGTTGAGTGTCAGCGATATTTATTCGGAGGGTGTGAGTCAGATAAGTCAATCGCATAGCACCACTTCGGATAGTCAGGTAAGAGGTTCAGCAGTTCATTGTTCATTCCCTGAACTTTCCTCACATCTATCACCTCTTCGTAGATCACTGTACGCTCTAGCCCCAATGTGCTTGATAAGTTAGCCGTATGCCGTCATTGTCATAAGAACTGTCAGCAATCATCTGCCACCCCCCCTAAACACCGTCCCTCATCCACTTCACCTACAGCAGCGGCAGCGTTGATGTGCAACTCTCTAAAGGTGCAACATAGTCAGTCATCGCCCAATCGCTGCTGTAGACTGAACGGTAGCGCTAGTAGGGCGGGTAGTGTCACTAGCATATCATCAAGTACCGTCACCGGGGAACATCTGAGCGATCGTTCATCCAAAGTAGTGGCTAGCAGTAGCCGTATAGAGACCGGCGACACTGAGAGTGATGTAGCGCAACTAATAACTGACGATCTCTCACAATCCGAAGCGACGGACGACAGCGTTGGCGGCATCCCCAGCACCAGCAGCGGCCTCGACGAAGCCAGACGACGAATCACCGACTCCATCGGTACACTACGAATTTTAGATGAGCGAAACGAAGCTCTTGAATTGGATGGGCCCACGCAGAAATTGATGAACGGACATTGCTCGAGCTCGTCGGGTGGGGACAGTGATAAGAAAGCCAGTACTGAGCAGAAAAGTAAACCGGAACCACCACCCAGAAAAATGAAAATCACCCCACAAACCGCCAAGGAAACTATAAAGGAAGCAGCAGATCAGCAGGTGAAAATGACAGTCACGATTACAGAAACAGCGAAGGTAGTACAAGCAAAGGACGTGGAGGAGGAACGTAAGAAAACGGCCATCACACCAACGAAGAGTCCCAAATCCCCTAGAACACCACAAACGCCAAAATCTCCGAGTACATCTATGCGTTCTTCTCAATTCGTACCTTGCAACTGTGAGTGCACTCCGGCCGATTTCGAACACAGCACACTGAGTCCTGATAAGATGGAGCAGGAGACTTGCAAGCTCATCGAATCCCCCAAACAATCACCACAAATGCCACGTCAGCAGAGCCATGTGAAAACCTCCGCTAAAACTCCCGATGACCCGCACAAGCATTGCAAATGTGTTTGCAGTAACAGCGATAAAATGGCTGATCGCAAAACCGATCCCGACGACGATGATCTTTCACTGATGCTCATCGGTTTGGCTCAGTTCACGCCAACAGCCAAGTTGTTTAATATGAAAACGCCAACGGCACCAGTGCCCACACCCACTTCAGCCATGTTCAATGATGCGGGTTTTGTACCAACAATTGCCGTAGTGCCACCTACTCCCGAAGCCATCCTAACCAAAACATCCACTAACGTTTGGGATAACAGCGCGACGGGCATAACGACCAGCACCGCCACACAGCTGCATATCAACAACACACCTCGGCAAGCGGTGATCGAGAATATACCGGAGGACTCCTGCGACGAGTCGCCACTAGATGAGGAGCCACCCTACCGTCCAATGAGCAATGCTTTACGTCGCTACGGTACCATGTCCAGCCTAGAGAAAGTACCGTCCGAAGACCGTATCGAAGACGGCGATTTAGAAGAGTTGGACTACGATGACGATGTGGACGACAATGCGCGCACTGACAACGTCGATGACGATGAATTTGAAGACGAGGACATACAAATTATAACCAAAGCGATATACGATAATGACATGGAAGAAGCCAGCACCTCTGCCAATGGCACAGCTTGGGCCAGTCGTGCTGGCTCCTACGTGGCTGGAAAAATGTCGTTCTTCGAAGAGTCGCGCGCCTTCATTGACAAGTACTTGGGTCGCTGGAATCAGGAGCAAGCCACACAAGCGACATCCGAAACCGATGAGCAATTAGATGAGTGCACCTCAGGAGCCACATCGGGCGAGGAGGTTTGGGGTACGCCGACAAGTGGTGGCGATAATGATGATCATTTGGTGAATTCGGAGAACACGCATTCGGTAATTTTAAAAGCGATAAATTGAGAGAGAATTTATACTGAGTAGAGAACATTTTCAGTCACCAACCAAGTCAAGTACTTCCCTGAACGATGACGACGACACGGAGCTGATGATGGACGAACTGTTGATGGCGCCACCGATGTCAGCGAGCACTATACGCGGACTGCTGCCACGGTAAGTTACGCTTAGTTGAGCCGAGACTTTAGTTGGACTTTCCAAACTTAATTAGTAAATTCCTTCCCATTATTAAATGTAATCACTTGTAATCTATAAAAATATTTATACCTTCTTTTTCAATATTTTCGTAGTTTTTACAGGTTTTTAATGATACTTTATTAGCCATTCATATAAATCTATCATTACTATAGTCCATCCATATACTCCTACTATATACTCCATTAGATATCAGCCGTAGTTGAAGTTAATACATTTTTTCTTTTTAGAAGGTGTTCATGATAGATGAGCAAATATTTAAGCTTAACTTAGCGAAGGCGTGGATAGCTTTAGAATGCAAATTGGCGATATTCCCGCTGGGATATTTGGGGGATCTCTAAGGTAGAATACAGATTTAAGTGAGCTAGTGTGGAATTTAGATGGATGAAAGTATAAAGTAGAATCAGTCACTGAAATTGTCGATGATGGAGATATTAGAGTACTTAGAATTTAATGTAAAGTTGACATATGGTAAGTTTGATTAATAGATGGGACTGACAGAACAGATTGAACAGAGGCAGGAAATAGACACTATATATAGAAAGGGCTGTCGACAAACTACGGGCTGATTATACTTCTCAAAGTGAATGGATTGAGTAGATTTAACATTCGGGTTAAATTTGGAAAAACCGATTGAAGTGAAGCGAGTTAAAAAGGACTAAGAGCGACTGGAAGACTAAGTTAGCTGAGTAACCCACAGAACATACTGGATAAATGGAAGAGAGTAAATTTTACTAAAGACAGTCTGAATCGAAGAAAGAGCATACGATGAATGGAATCAATTTATTGGAGTTAGAATAACTTGGATAGCAAAAATTAGACTGAACGTGCAAGATATATTTGAACAGACTGAAATGTACAACGGACGATCTGAGTCAGATCAAGAGAATAAGGTGAACAGAATTAAAATCTGGACAGATGGAATTAGTTGGATACTAAAGAGCATGCTCGATAGATCGGACAGACTGCAATTTACAACGGACAATCTGAGACGAGTGAAGACCTTGTAATTAAGAGAATGAATAGAACACACCAAATAAACTGAATAGAGAAGAGTCAACTGAATGTACTACATAGATTTGATTGAAATTTACTGGGCTAAAGTGTCGTCATATATTTGACAAGTGACCGGGTCTGGATAAATTGGACAGACTTTTTCATGGTGCAGATCACATCAACACATCAAAAATATGCTGGTTCAGACAATAGTATTAGATTCTTACGCACTCAAATCAGATTCACAGATGAGAGAGATTGGGAGACGGAATAGAGAAATTAATGGCACCTCAAGACAAGAAAAAGATTGGACAGACTTGATCTACAAATTTGAAGAGTCCAAACATATTGCATACATAGAGTGCACAGAAATAAGATAGGATAGATGAGAGTGAGCGGAAAAGTGGAATAAACTGGCACGGCAGGATATATAGGGGAGACTGGAAAAGTGAAAAAAACTGACAAGGCGAGATGGATTGGGGAGACTGTATGTATTGACTGAGTAGGCGTCAAAGTCTAGTTCCACTAATGAGGCGGAAAGATTGAACAGGATAGATTGAAAATGGGTATTGCAGCCACCGAGGAGATGAATGAATTGGGCAGACTGGAATATTGACTTATTTATTTATACCATAATAAATTATATCTGCAAGAGTTTGTGAGAGGAAGTACAAGAAAGTAGAGTCTTCGAATCGAAGAGAAAAATGTTTGCAAAGAAGCATTTCCCTGGATGGCACTCGAACCCGTGACTAACCACTAAACTGCGGAGGACGACAGATTGATTGTGAATGTGAGATATTGTACAAATCTAACAGACTAATCAGGTTGCACATGCCGGATAGGCTGGATAAACTAAATATATTGAAGGGACTGGAAAGACTGCAATGACTTCAAAGACGGAATTTGCAGACCGAATAGAGACTGAATAAACTGACCCATAACTGCAAGACTGAGTCGAAAGGAACCACACCTACAAAATAAGAAGACAGAATACATAGACTAGATGGCAGGAAATGAGTAGACTGAAAGAACTGAAGAATAAACTGGCCTATAATTAAAAGACTGAGTCAAAAGGATCAACACTTACCGAATAAGGAGCCTAAAGTCAATTAGTAGAAGGGATACAATTAGTACTAATAATTAGACTGAAAGATTGTGAAGCGTTTACACTGAATAGTCAGGATAGAATGAAGAAATCGATTCTATGGTCGAGGATTGCTTTGACTGAATAAACTGATCCATAATTGAAAGAGATCCATAAGTGAAAAGGATCAATACTTACCGAATAAGAAGACTGAATGGATGGAATAAAATGAGTAGACTGAAAGAACGCAAACTGTTTACACAGAATTAGTCTGTATAGAATGAAGTAATCGATTCTATGGTGGAGGATGGTTTTAAGGAAGATCACTTTTTGAACCCGCAAAAGTTCGATTACCTAGGAAGCAATCCTGCAGATTACCATAGTAGTCGAATAATATTATACAGATATTTATATCGCCGCCATCATTAGATCAGTTGTACTACTTAGTCTATATATTAGTTTATATTCTCATATATTATGTTCGTATGCTGTAGTTTATTTGTAGCTAGCGACCAGCCAGAAAACATACACACAATAGGTCACACACCCTACCGCATTTGTGGATCATATTAAATACGTAACACTCTACTGAGTCAATAGTTTAACGATTCTCACATTGTATTTTCAAAATTTTCATTCATCATCATTTCATCATCAATTAAAAACAATCAAAATACAAAACAAAAAACATCTTAAAATCAACTCGTCTCCTCACCTCACGAAAAACTGAATCAACAACATATGTAGACGTCGCTTAGAGCCACTTTTTGAGGAGGAAACCGAAAGTGACGAAGAGAAAACCCAACAAGAAAGTGAAGATCTAAAAAAGGTGGGTCGACTTTGTACACATCGCATGCAAATGTTTAGAATGTAAATTTTCGCTTTTATCTATCATTCTTTGAACAACAAAAAAAGATGAAAAAATTTGCGCTTTACAACACTTATTTATTAACTCATTCACAGTTCATCGACTTCATCACTCACTCATTCATTTTGTGTCTTTGTTCTTTTTGTGTCTTTTTTCTTACTTTCTTTCCTTTTTTCCACCCACCACATACAACACCACCACCACCACCATCACCATTAACGCATTGCATATGTTTTGTTCATTGTTCATGTATGTGTTCGTGTGTATTCAATTTGTTTGTGTATTCCTTCAGAAGGTGGTAGTGAGGCTAGTGAAACTCTAGCATACGTTGCAATATTGCAAGATCATTGAAATAAAAAAATGATAACCGCACTCTCATGGCCACAAATGACACAAACGCACTCGGCTCCATTTACCAAAAACTCGTACAAAACCGCAAAAACCGCTCACACCACTCAAAATTTGTTCAAACCGCACCTCAAACAACAGCAAAACAAACCACAAAAACAAAATAACAAAATAACAATAATAATAAATCGAAAAGTAACAGAAAACAATTGACATACAATTCTGACCATATCCTTCTTCGTTCGTTTGCAATGCAACCGCGCAACCAAACCCAAGTAGCTCGCTTTAAACCAGAATTGATTAGTTGAATTCTATTCCCAACAATTGGTAGGGGGAAACAGCGACAAATGGCCACGATTTAGAGCTGGATTCAGCTGGAAGTTCAAGCGACGAGGATCTGACGAACGAGCAGGAGGAGTACGACCGGGAGGAGGAGGAGGACGAGGAGCCGATCTCGAGCGAGGAGCGCTTAGAGGCGGACCTGCCGACGACAACGCTGGGTCCACGTCCGCTACGACATCCAGTTACAATACTGCCAACAGCAGTGCTGAAGGCATCCTCCTGCGAGTACCTACTCGAACAGCGTTCGGCGGTGGCTTTGCGAGCCACCAGCAACTGCAGCGCCAGCTCGCCCGCAGCGACAGCTTCTTTCAGCAGCAGCGACCACTCCAAATTGGCAGCGATGGCGGTGACGGACGAAACAGTCACGATGCAGCTGCAGACCACGATGATGAGCAGTACAATGACTATGACGCTGATGAATCATGCGCATTCATCGATTACTACAACAATCAACAGCGCGAACGCCACTACCAGCAGCAGCGACAACATCGGTTGTTCCACAACAACCAACCCCAGCAACACCATCAGCAGCACCACCACCACCAACGCATCCACAATGATTGTACGACAAGCGAAATTCCACCCACCGCCGCCACCGCCGCGTCGGCTCCTGCTGACGCAGACAAATTTAAAAACCAGTGGAACGCAGGCGCCACCAAACGCGGTAAGTTGTAAGCGACCACCTGGGAGACTGAAACGATGCAAATTCGTTCAACCGTACTCTTCTATTGCTATTGCAGCCACAACCTCAGCGAAAATCTGGCGCTACTGCTGACATTGGCTCTTCAGTGGATGCCGGCGTCGCAGACAGCAGCGGCACTGGTGTTCACGTAAGTCTCACGGCCTCACCGCACCCATTACAAATGACGTCGACACCGACGCAGACGACGAGGGCACCGGCCAAGGTTGCCTCCAATATCAGAGGCTGTGTCGGAAATATCGGGCCAACAGGAAAACCGCGGCAATCGTCAACAATAATCGAGACGTCTCTGCTGGGGTCGGTGGCCAAAAGGCCCAGCTCAACCGCATCACCAACAGCTTCGACGAAGCAGAGGCAGCTTCCGCAGACGTCGCAGCAGGTGCGGACAGCACCAGCTACTCGCGGCGACAAGCCAGGCGCTTCAAAATCGGACGCTGTCCCAGTGCCCGCTGGCTGCGGTTTAAGTCCTCGCCTCGAGATGAGATTGGCACTCAATCACGATATACTCGGCGACGAAGACTTGATTTGCTACGATCCTGGTCCCGATCTAACGACTATTCTGGGGTAAGCCAAATTCCGCTGCTCTCTGAACAAACACATTTCAAAAATTTTCTCTCTATTGATCCGACAGGCACGACCTCTCCACATTTCAGCGTCTGACGGGTCGCGATTTATTGAATCGTTCAGCAACGAATCGCATTCAGCCAAAAGAGGCTGTCATATCGTTCTCTCAACAGCGAAACTCGAAGATGGACACTCCCACGGTGAACAGACGACCGCGTCCGAGCAGCGGATCCGCCCCAATCTCGGCAGCGGTCGCTCTGGGTGGTTCGGCTCGAGTCGGCGGCGCTCCACAACTCCTGCAGCCAAATCGAAATACATGGAGCAGTTCTGCATATGCGGATCGGAGCGCCGGCGAGAGCGCAAAAGGCGCCGCCAACAACAAAAGCTACAACTACAGCAGCGACGAGAGCAACTTAAGCGATCTGGAAATCTTAGCGAGACGCGAGAAGATATATTGCATGTCTCAATTGAAGAGTGGCTCACAAGCCAAGACAACGACGATGACGACGACGATGAAGAGAACAACCACAACGAGCAGCAGAGATTCCTTAATGAATCCTCCACTGATGAGGGCGACGAGTATTACTTCGATGGGCGCGGAGACTGAGTGTGGGACAAATGCGCAGGGGCGCAGCGGCAACGGTGCTGGGCGAGTGCGTAAAATTGGACGAGACGAGACGGCGCTAATGGAAGCGGGCAAGGCAAATCGTCTGTGAGTATAAGATATAATAATTACTCACGTTCAGTTTCTAATCGTAATTTAATAATGGAACACACTACAAAAGAAGATCAGATCAGAGGATTTTATCAATTATATGACTGGAAACCACTGCAGTAATCCAGACAAAGGGAGCAGTGTGCCGAGGCTATCTGGGAGAACACCTCCCTCTACTCATTCCTTCGTGTTTCAACCTTCTGTTAAAGAATACTTTGTCCAGATCCTTTCTTAATTTTTTGCATAGTAAAAGGATAATTTCTTAGATCCTTGATTCGGATATAACTGAACTTCCTTTGATCAACTTGAAGGAAGATATTAATTTATGTGTACTAAGGCTCTCTCTCTGTTCTTTCGAGTTTGAAGCTGATAAATACAAAGTACTTTGTGAATACCTTTTATTTATTTCCATAGCGATTCTTCTTCCCTTGATTGGAATATTACTGGACTTCCCTTGATCAGCGTGAAGACATATACAATATAAACACTCAAGTTGTGTGAAGACATTTTTATCATTCCTTGATTAAAATACCACAAAACCTCATTGGAAGAACTTGATAGAAGATGTTAAAGACCAGAACTATTCCATATTGAGAAGGCGCTTCCATATAACTTTCTTCTAATTCATGGAATCTAATTTGTAGAAAACTATTTTCTGGAGTTATAAATATAACATAAATTCTTCTGCATTACACTGGCTAACATTTATTCCAATTTGAAATACTTTGTAGCCCGAAAGCTCAAATGACAGTTTGATTTCTTATCTTGTTGGGCCTATGAATGACCTGTGTGTCTTCTAGCCGAGTATTCGTGCCCTTGAAAGCCACTTAAACATAAGTTGTTGGACAGTTTTCAGCAGACTCCAAATCTAGTTACAGAAAAGCAGATCAGAATTCATCCTTCACCTTTTAAGCCTGGTTTTTCTTTCTATCAATTGAAAATAATTTGAATTGTTTCTTTTTCATACAATTTTTGCAGAATTAATTTCATAAAACGGCGCAATTCGGACAATCACATTTCGCCAAATTGTTCACAAACCTCACTGAACGAATCGAACGCAAGCAGCACACCCGTACACAGGCAGCAGCAATTAGCTCAGACGTCACCGCGTAAAGACAACGTAAGTATCTAAACTATGCATTATTCAGATGCCTCGATGGTAATCAAAAAATTATTCCCATGAAATTCCTTCAACATAAAGTAAATTAAAAACTCTCCTGAAAAGAGATTGAAATTGAAAATACTCCACAGATGAAGATCAGTGGCTAGATATAATTTGCGCCTGTTTCCTTATTTGCTTAAATCCTCCAAATTAGATGTAGAGAAGTAGTCCTGCTTGACACCACGTTTAACCGTACGTCTGTATCCATAACTAGTGCAGTTTCTCTATTAAAGCCTCAATCCTTACACAATTAAATTATATTTATTCATTACAAATATCCTTCCCACAGAGTTGGCATCTTTGATCTTGCCTCCTCTTTTATAAAAGAAGCTCATAAAAGTATGCTACGATTTATTCCCCATTTTAAAACCTTTTCAAGAGCAAACAAAAACGAATTCAAAATGGGAAGAACTCCTCTTTATACCATCGAATTCTTTAGCATGCTTTTAGGGTGTACAATGAAAGTTACTGTTCATAAGATTGTTCCATTTTTAATTTTTAATTATTGTAATTTCTTTTTATTTTCCACAGGATAAACCTTCACTCAATCGTCGTCTGTGGAAGCAAATTACGAAACGGCGTCGAGCCAATTCCGTGTCGGAAATTGTTGCCAGCTAATTTCACATGCACTTCTACGATGCACAGCTACACTTGGCGAAGCCAACGCACGAAATTAGTAATGAAAAAATTTTCGTTTTCAATTCAAATTTAATGCAAATACAATAGGAAATTAGTAGGCCTAAAAGTGTCGAAAAGTTGTTAGGAAGTTAGTAGTAAGAATTTTTTTAGAAATTTGATTGTAGCACTTTGTGGAACCGGACTTCTAAATCGAATAGTTCAGGCGTCATGTATTAAGTAAGGAACATATATTGTTTTAAGCTTTTGATGGCTGGTGATTTTATTTTCAAATTAATAAAAACGAACTGTTTGAATGACATAGTTTATAGCAGAATTTATAGTATAAGGAAGTTGGGTGTTAAGGGAAGTATCGAAAAGGACTAAAGTACGTAGGCTGCTGGGCACATACGCTCTGGTAGAGCGAAATAAGCTTTAATGGAAGCACGACTTGTGTGCTAAGAGATTTACAGAAGACCACTTAGAACAGTTTTATAGACGGAAAGTAGATTTCAGTTGAGAATAGCAAGTGTATTCCTAATGACAAATTATCAAAGTGAACCGTACCTAGCGTTATGCATTTTCCTGCAAGGGACTTGATTAGTTTTGAATTTTGCAAAATTTCTGTCCATAGTTGGTGCAAAAAGAGCTCTGCTCACAAAATTTGTTGGTTTTTTTTTGCCCGACACTGTAATAAAAACGACTTCAGACTTAGCAATTATCCTGCCAGGGAGCCTAATATTCTTTAAATATAAAGTTTCTCCTCGGTTCGGCTGAATAAATAAAATTGCATATTTTTAGGCTTTGGTATGCAACTGGAAATATTTTCGCTAAAATTGTTAGAGCAAAAAAAAAATACAAAGAGGAATTAATATATTTATAAAAAAAGGATTTTAATTAGATACAAATAAATACTTTAATTAATATTAAATGCATATGTATACAGGGTGCTGCAGTCACTTAGAGAAGGGTGATTTCTCGACCATAAAACTGGAAAATGTATTTTTCATAATAATTTCTCTAGCAAATCCAAAATAATGCTGATTGTATTAATTAAAGGAATAACGGAATAGAGAAGTCAGCTGCAATTGATAGAGCACCTAAAAATATGCTACTGACGCATACCACATCATATGAGAGGCATGGTTTTTTCTCTATGGAAAGTGGGCAGCATATTATCAGGTGTCACGGAACACTATTCATGAAGTGAATCAGATTTGTTAAGTAACGAACCTTATCAAGTGTTTCATTAAAGTTCTTCAGAATATACGAGAGTTATTATATATATAGAGTTCCCCAGTACTTATTAGAGTACTACTGCCATTTCCTTTCGGCAGGGCCTCAGAATGGGCATACTCAACTCATTGAAAATGGGAAGGTCAATTCAAGGTTATATACTTATATAAATTAACAAAGAAATGCTCAATAAAAGGAATTTAAAAATTAAAACAAAAATTTGAGTCAACTGAAAACAGTAGATTAGGTTAGGTTATGTTAACCAGATAGTTTGCAAATTGGAGTCGAGGGACCAGTGACCCATTGTGATACCTGTTCTGAGAGAGAAAACCCTAACCCCACCCCTCCTGGCCCCTTCTTTAAAAACTCCCAGCTTCCCGTGATCTGAAACCAACCAGAAGCTTTTGTGAAGTTGAGAATATCAATTAGTTTCAGCTCCGCTAATTCTAGTAGTTCTCCAAAGAAATCCGAGCCCACATATTACCGTATTTTATAATTTTCGATGTCTAAAGCTGTGGTCTAGAGTGTTGTTGGAGAGACTCATACTGTGGGAAACTAAGATTTGCATCACTAAAATACTGAAATTTAGCCTATTTTTAACTTGGTCTAAAAAGGGCACCATAACTGTGATTTTGAGTGGAAAATTATGAAAATTATTATGTGGGTTTTTCTTCTTATGGTTCTTCTTTCGATTATTCCTGAGTAAAACATCTCAGGTTTACAAATAATCATTAACATTTGTGAGTATGAAATCAATATTAATATTCCTTGATTTTGTGGCAATCAAAAATTTCTTCATTTGTCATTGTTTCACACAACTTTGTTTTAATAGTGCACCCAAAACTGTGGACTTGAGTGGAAAATAAATGCGCAATTGAAACCCACTTCTAGAATAACATGAACTCATAAAAGTATGCTTTGTTTTTGAACAACTTTTTGTGCATATGCAATCAAGCAGTAGAGGCTTAACTCGAAAATTATTCACTGCTCACTTCACACAAATTTCTTAGCATGCTTTTAGGGTGAGTAGTGAATTTTTCTTCACCACAAGAAGGTGGATGAGTTTCTTCGACTATGCCAGATGAGTTGTGGCTCATTTCTGTGTATACCATCACTTTCCTTTGTATTCAAATTTGAATTAGTAAAGTCAACTGTAAAACACCCTGTATATGTACGGTTTAATAGCGAAATTTTGCCTTAGATAATTGTGTATAGCATATATTTACACACTAACACATCAATTATAAATTTGCAAACGAGCTAAACGAAAGTAATTTCCAAATATTAACTTTAATGCTACGAAATTATATTATACATACATATGTAGTTATACAAAAGAGAATCCCTAAATTAATTAGCTTTAAAGTGTACAATGTAAGAAGACGTGGAGGAGAGGACAACCTTTTCAATAATGTATTAAAAATCTTTTTGTGAATTATACTTAATTACTTAAATGAAATAATTATGAATTAAATTTCAACTGAGACAGACAATTGCAGTTCAGGCAAATCTTTTGAACACAGTTTAACTGATAGTTTTAAAAGTGTTAATATTTAATTTAAAAAAAAAACACGTGAAAAGAAAAAAATAATTTTTATCAAACTAAAATAAAAAAAACGATTTAAAAATTTATTTAAAAATATTTAATTAAAAACATTATTTAATTATATATGGATATGTGCAAATAAAATATTTCAATGTTGTATTTTGAAAACCAGAGATTACAAAAAAATATTTAACGAACTAAATTTAATATGATGCTGCAGATTTAACTTAATTATTTATTATAATAAGAAATTAATTTTTAATAAAACAAGTATCAAAAAATATTTTTAAATAAAAATTTAAATATTTAGAATAATTGAATTGAAAAATAAAGCAAAAAACAAACTAAATAAAAAATGACAATTTAAAAATAAATTGCTTTACAGTATACAACAGAAACTACGTATATATAAATTTTGACTATTCTAAACTTTAGCTCCATGAGCACATTTTTAGCAAATTAAATTAAATTAAATGAAAAAAAATATTACGAAAATTCAAATTTATGCAATTATTATTATTAAATAAAAAATACACAAATAATATTAATATACAAAATTATAAAAATTAATAGAAAAATAAATCAAAAAATAAATAAATTTAAAAAATAAACTCTAAATTACATAAATAGAATCATTTTCTTGTATTTTTTAATATATTTTTATTTAAATTATTAGAGTATTGACAGGTGAACAGAGAAATGTTAAGGACAGAAAATAAGCATTTTGGCTTCGTTGGTTTTTTCTGCTTAACGACAGAAACCTTCCGTTTGATGATCGTCGGTTGTGTCCGTTCCGTCGCCAAAGCTCATTTTCGGTAGTTAAATTTTATATTTTTCTGTGGGAAATATACTGGATTCTGCTTCTATTGCCGTTTCTGCTTTATGTCACTCTGTACCTTAAGTCTTCTCTCAATCAACTCACAGCAAACAAAAGTGGTGTGCGCATGGTGCTGTAAAATGACGTATGCCACATGTAAAATAGATATGCAAAACCCCCACAAGACTGCGCATTTTATCCAGTTTCCTATACAAAGCTAAAATAAATGTATTTTGATACAAAATCACGCTAAGCATGTTGCGAACAGAATAGCGTGAGTTTCGCACTCAATTCCATTGAAAATTTAAGCACTTCTTCTCTCTCTCTCTCCCTCTCTCGGAAAATGATACAAAATAACTGCGATGAGCAACTTAACGGAACATGTTACTGGCATCGGAATTTGCATGCACACAAAAAGCAGCGGAACACAATAAAAAAAGAAAGGTGGCAAAAGCAGAAATGCAAAATAACTGACAAGGCCGAATATGCTGAGCGAAATCTCAGCAATCTGCAAGACCGCAATAACAACAACAACAATGGGAGCGACGATAAACACTAGAGTCGTGCGGATGGATCATCAATTTATTTTATTACAATTTTAATTGGAAATAAATTTGTATTTGTATGATATTTTCATAGGATTAAAAAGCCAAAAAAATATTCATTATTCATACATACACCTTTGCTTTTAGTGCTGTTTCACTACCGGTAAGATAATTTATTATATAAATAATCCGACATTTTTTATACTTTAAAAATTAATAACAAATAAAAAATTAATTTAAAAGTGTGTAAAATTTTTAATAAAAATACTGCCTATTGCCAAATTAAGCACTCACAACATGCCTCTTCCAGCTACTCCCAAATATGCCCGCTCTGTGACTCAAAGCGTTGCCCTGTCTTCCAGTGCTTGACAACCCAGCAGTGAAATGATGCATTGCAAACAAAAAGGAAAATTTCAGCTGTTACGCTCACTTCAGAACTCAAATTGCCATCGACATAAAATGTCTTTCAAGCCGAGGGCTTTGCAATTTGGCAGGCATGCAGAACGTTGCAGAGGTACAAGCTGACCAAAACCAACGCTAGCGTCACCTTTTACCAGCTCTAAGCTGGTCGGCCTCTGCAAGGAGGAATTTAAATCATTATCAGAAAATAGTATACTCCTGTCTGGGTTCCAGGTCACAGCAACATTGAGGGCAACGAGAGGCCTGATGAGCTACCACGAAGCGATTCATCGGAAACCGATCAAATGTTTTCCTTTATGGACGTGGGCGTCCCCTAACTGTTGTTAAGTGAAATATTTATAATCACTTCCTACGCAAGGTGGAAAATCACTGCGACATGTGCCATTTCTAGAATGATGTGGCCTGATTACAATGCAAAAAATTTGTTAGCAACTCCGGATGGTTGTATATACAAAAGTATATTACCATTTTCTTTCGGCTCGAGAGGACATGGCAACAAAATGGCACTATTGCTAGTTGAGGCGACCCGAGGTCGCCAGCCATTTTACATACCGACCTACCTACAAAATTCTGTGATTCTAACTACCAAGACTATTATGAGATAACAGACTGAAGCAAAGCATTGTATTTCACACGTCAACAATTCAACGAGATCAAATAATCCAGTTAGACACACTCCATATTCTTATCGTATTTCCCAATTAGTATGTTCCGTTCATTGTATTTCTTGTAATTTTGTTATGTTCCACAAACTTTTTAGTCTCTGGCACGTTCGCCTCCAAACCCTTTCCCTTCAAAATCTTTCGTACAAAGTTACACCATTTCAAATGTGCAATCGGACTATAGAGGTACTCTTATTTGTGTGACACCAAGTCCCGACAACATATGACATGATCATGTCAAAATAGAATATAAAACAATTCGTTTGAGAAAGTTTTTGCCCGTAAATAGAAATAATTTTTCATATACATATGTAGATAACAATAAACAATTATCTACCTCATTGCCTTATCTTCTATATAAGATCCGAGCATTTCATATGAGCCTCTTCAATGGAATCTTTTTCGTTTTGTAATGAGACGGAGTTACCCTGTTGAATTCACTATTCACTGCTGTTTGTGTACGGAAAGATCCTGAAAGAGATGAGATAAAAATAGACAGCTGTATTTTCTGGTTTGTTTTCTTCCCGTAACCTGATTTTTACGTGCAAGAACTGAGTTTTAGTTTGCGCTAAGCCAATAGTTATATTTCTTGCCATAATTGTGGTACAATCTCGACGTAATGACATTTGTGGATTTTAATTACACTTCTTTGGGCCAAGATCCCAAAATTTTTGTGAAAAATTATGATAAAGGACACTTTATTATTATGGTACAGAAATGGAAAAATATACAACACCACAATTGACAACAGACTGCACTCTATTGTTCAATATACACACAAACTGCAAATATATATTCAGCAAATTGGCATTCAGAAAAAGTAACTGCATATTAAACGTAAAAAAATTTCACTTGGCCAAGTTTCAAAGAGTTTTTCATGTTACTGTGGCAAGAAATTATCTATACTAGCATCCAACTTCCAAGTTAGACAGGTGGTTGAGTAAAAATGTACATAATTTGTTCGCAATTTTCTTGTGGTACACAAACTTGGTCCAACTTAGACGAGTGTCCAAGTTACAAGGGTGTCCAATTTCACCAGTTTCACTGTAGTAACTAAAATGCTCCGAGTCGAGCAGGCTCTTAACATGAGGGTAATTCACATAATCGGTAGGGAATGCTCTATGAATTGAATTGGACAGGAGATATAAGATAGGAGAATAGAATATGACCATAATAATAGTAATAATTGAGTTATATAGGAGAAATAATTTTTGTGTCACACCCAATTGAAGCCATATTGAAATTTTTAAATAAGTATTTCCCTAACTAATAAAGGTTATTAGTGTATAAATCAGTTAAAAGATCAACTGCCTTTTGTACTTAGTTTGACTTCTTACTGCTGGGGCATTGAGGCATATTCCAGTGTGATCGTTCACATTCCTTGACTATACAAAACAAATATGAATCAAGCGCCACAGCAACAACAACAACAACAGCAGGAGCAACAGCTGTGATAGAAACTTTTGCTCAAACTTGGCCAAAGCCAAGCTTTAACACGTTCCAACTGCGCAACGAAATTCAGTGTTAAAACGTGTTTCAAAGCGATAAGTTGTGTTCGAGGTGTCCGTTGCGTCTATTTTGCGTATTCAGAGAATGCAAGTCGAGCTTACACATGTGTGTGCGTGCATGCCAAAGGTAATCACCAGCAGCGGTGCAGTGTGAATGAGAGCGCGCATGTGTACTTCGCTCAAGGGCTCTGTACTGGGAATTGTGGTTGCTTTAACTGTAAAATATGCGAACAGCTGATTTGCTGAGCCGTTTCGTTGTATTTTAGAGTTAAAATTTTGCAATATTAAAATTTTATTTAAAATTATTAAAATTTCAGTTTGCGTATTTTATATGTGTGTAAAGTGTTTCTTTTTTAATTCATAACTATAAAAAAATTACAACGTACATAAATATAAAAATAAATAAATTTATTTGCAAACAAGTTACGAGCAGAAGCGAGCGGATTGCATTGCTTCATCACACTGGCAATGCTCATTCTTGTTGTTGTAAAACAATTATTGCTGTGATTTCCTTTCAAATTTTAACGATTTTTGCTTTGCAGCAGTAACAACAACAACAACTACAATAACAACAAAAGCAACAAGTGCCGAAAAAAATAAACAAAATAATATAAGAAAAAAAATAATAATTACGTTTATTTTTTAAATACGTTCTGTGCAGTTTCTATGATTAAAAAAGTTTTTAATTATATTAAATGCAGCTGCTGCGACTGGAAATTAATTACAATAACAACCACGACCACCAACACAACAACAACAACAACAACAAAAGACCAGCCATCGTACTCGCTTGTGTTAAACCGTTAGAGAAAAAAAATTAACGCAAATTGTTAAAAAAATTTATTTAACAAAAATTGCCTGTAAATTGAAAAGCAAAAAAAAATATTTATTTTAAAGTGTTAATTAATAAATAAAGTGTGCAATAAGGAAATAATTGGATGAGAAGCCAAAATCATTTTCCATGCAACTCACTTTAATTTCTCTGGAAAACTAGAAGCCTGGAACTGCCGGTAGCGAACAATAAATCAAGGTGAGTAATGGGCCAACCGCGAAAAAATGTATTAAATATGTCTAAATATATTTCTCCCATTGTAGCTGGTGGGTAGAGCGAATGTGGAAGACCTCTCTTATGGTTAAATATTCTAAATAATGTTATTAGAGAGTTTAGAGATGAGGGAATAAAATTCTTCTGCACCCATACAGTTTTCAAAGCGTACAGAGCTTAGATACTGATGCCAGGCCAGATGGCGCTGCTAAATCCTGGACCCAGCTGATATCCCGCAATAGGGTTCTCCATTCACAATAGTCCTATATTAAAATTCAGATGCGATTTCTCACAACAACTTCACATTTATATTTAGACAACCACTCTTGATACATCCCACCTACAGCTTGAAGGACTTAAAATGCCAAATAACTGCATTCCTTTCTATTAAACAAAAACAAAACTGCACTGAATATTCGCACATTTACAAACTAATCAACCCAGTCCGAAATGAATCCAGATACCTGAAGAATGTATCCAAATTGAATCTACGAAAACACATAAGGATCTGTCTTGGGCTCACATTCATCACACATAAATATTAAATCGAGGAAACACAACCACCAAACTGCCCTCCACACTGCCCACACACTAACAATAGTCCATCTCATCCACAGCTGCCCGGCTGTAATTAAAAAACGCCAACATTTTTTTTTAACAAATCATTTTACCACTTGCTAATTTTACGGCTCCAATTTCATCGCATTTACTTTGAAATATTAATATCGATGATATGCAGTTGTATTAGTGTGTATTAAGAGGGTTTTGAAAGAAGCCTTTGAACCATGCACTCAGTCAGAATTCGAACCCGAGACCCCACGTCTGTGAGACTAGCTACTCAGAGGTCGGCATATTGATTATTATTATTATTATATCTTACACCATAATTAATTATGACTGCAAGGTGTTGGGGAATTAGTACTAGCTAAAGAGGCCTTCGACTCGAAGAGAAAAGGATTTTATAGAAAGAAGCATTTTGGAGACCAAGCCCATGGCAGGTTTTGAACTTGCGACCCTCGGGTGTGAGTCTAGCATGCTTAATTATTATTGATTATTATTTCACATACATATTTCACAAGAACAATTCCCCTAACATTAGAACATTTGTTTACTGCTTCGATTCCAATTCATCGGATTCGCATCAATTGAGAAGTTGGATATCTCCACAAAAGAAGTCAAATGCCCTTGGTGAATTAACTAATAGTTACGTAGTCGTCGAATTCTGCTATTAACAAATAATAATTGGCAAATAAAGTTTACGTTTTCGGATAGTGGGTACGGCTAGATATGGAAATATCGTCAGTTTATGGAAATATATTGAAAAATCGTTCCAACTATTAATTGATTGAATTCTTGAATTCTTTGATTGGTACAAGTAACGTCCTCTTGGAACTAAATTTGGACCTAATCAAAGTTCTAAACTTTATTGAATATAAATTACACTTAAAAGACTTCAAATTGGGCAACAGTTATTCCTATTGAAAGAGAAACTGTTAAAACTACCCTTTAAATATGAATCTTGAATATGAACTCTCAGTATGTTTATAACTGCTTAATCTGGTGTACCCACCTAGGGTTCCAAACTAGAGTCCCAACTAAGTTTCCAAACTAGGGTTGCAAACTAGGGTTCCATACTACGGTTCAAAACTAGGGTTCCAAGCTACGGTACCAACTAAGGTTCCAAACTAGGATTCCAAACTAGGGTTCCATACTACGGTTCCATACTAGGGTTCCAAACTTGGGTTCCAAACTACTAGTGTTCCAAACTAGGGTCCCAACTAAGGTTTCAAACTAGGATTCCAAATGATTGTGCTTCATATGTTTAAAATAAATTGATTGAGTTTGCCTCAGCAAGGCGTAATCAGTTGCTACTATCAAAAGTGTGCCAAGAAAACTGTGCAAAATTTATGAAACTACGGTTTTCCAAGCTGCTCGTACCCCACCTAATTCTATATGATGTGCACGTCACAATTACGCTCCCTGCCTTCTAAGGCGTTGTCAAAGTCATAAACGCCAATTTGAAGATACATTCGCGCATGCTGCTCGTCGTACGCTTCAGCGCTTTATGCTTGTGAGCACAGAGCTCCTACTTTTGTTTAACTGATATATTTTTATGATTACGTGATTTCATGTCACATGATATGCGTGTCAACAATGCTTAAATTGCACTACCATGAGGTGTTCCACACGACCAACACTGAGGGAGTGAACGGAATATAAACTCATTGTGATAGGATATGTGAAGGCATAAATTCAACCTTTATACATGGAAAATAGAAAAAGTGTACTTTTGGGTACAACTGAGCAAGTATATATGTATATTAGGAGGGTTTATTTACACGATCTGCAGGGAGTGCCACTAACCTTTTTTTATAACTAAATGGATAAGTTTTCCTCGTCTCTATATGGAAAATTAGAAGCTAATTCGAAATTATAGCTACTAAACTATTCCAACTAAGTCGCGTAGGCTCTTAACATGAGGGTAATACACACGATCGGGTAGGAATGCCCTACAATTAGGAGAAATAATCGCGGAAGTACGTTTTCAGCATTAGAGCAAAAGAGATAAATATCACTTGATCGGGAGTGAAGGTCACACAAACTCGTATTGTGAAAACATACTCCTGAATCTGTCCTATCACAACTTCCTCTTCTCGTCTCCAGTTTATATAAGTATGCGAGTAGATGTCATTGAAGTGTGGTCATACGAACTACCCCTATGCCATTCGGTCTCATCACTTGGGCCAGGTAGTACACTTCTGCTTCTTTGTTAGCAATTTTCTTTTGTTTGCCTCGTCTTTACGGAGTGTTTTTTTTTTTGTTCAGACCCATATTTATTTGTTCAATTATTTGGTGGTTTTTCTTTTCTATTTTTTTAAAACGAAGCAATTCTGACATAACTGAACTGCAGATGTGATAAAGTGGCGGTCGTTTCTGGCAGCTGTTTGAGTTCATTTTTTGCATACTGCAAACGTGTGTTCCAAAAAGTGCGTAATAACATAAATTAAAAACTGCGCATGCGCAAATTCCCTTATTTCGTTGTGTGAGAGCAACAATTTGCATATACATAAATACGTACCTGCGCTGCTTTCGGCAAAGCAGAAACTGATTTAAATAGCGTTGATATCGCGGAATTTATTGTATGCCTCGGCAATTGAGTTCACTCAACTGACTGGTTCTGGACACTTTCGAGGTGTTGTTGCTCATCTGAACTGTGTAATAACCGAGCACATTTGCTGACAAAGACAACTTCTTTAGAATAATTCTTTTGTGTGGGGATTTATTGCTCTGAGAATTATTTGGGGGCTTGTTTGAGGCGCTTATTAGCATATCCTTTATTTCTAATACTGGTAAATAACACTTGGTTTTAGCAGTATTAATATTGTTCTAATTATTGTTCCCTTTTTTTAATATGGTCCTAATCGATCTTCTTTATAGCCAGCAGAAATGCCTCTGTTGTTACTTTTTATTTTATGTTGACAAACCTGCCAAAGATCCTCGGAATTTAGGATTGATTGGTCTGAGGCGTGATTAGTATCTCCAGTACCACGACCTTCTAGGTTTATTCTACTTCTTGTTATATGCACAACTTATTTGTATGTCTTTTATTTCTAATACTGGTTTATTCCTCATAGTTAGAGGAACTACTCTTCTAATTATTTGTCCTTTCACTTTCAATATTCTTCTTATCGATATTCTTTATATCCTATTTTCTTTCTCTTTGTTTTGTGTTGACACACCTGGATTTTAGGATTGATTGAGCTGAAGCGTGATTGGTATCCCCAGTGCCATGATCTTTTTGCTTTTACTCTACTTCGTGTTATTAGCATATCCTTTATTTCTAATCACCATATCCCTTATATCTAATAATGGTATATTCCTCATGGTTAGAGCAACTACTCTTCTAATTATTTGCTCCTTCTGTTTTTTCTAATCGATTTTCTTTATTGCTTATTTTCCCCTGTTGTTTCTACTTTTTGTTTTTGCTGTCCGCCGTTGTTGTTGAGCTGCCGAAAGATTAAAATGGAACCCTAGGAATTTAGGACTGTTTGATCTCAGGCCCGATTGGTATCTCCAGTACCCTGATCTTGTATGTTTATTCGACTTCGTGTTATATACACAGCCCGGAAAATTAATAAGGTCCTTTACACAAACATGTGGGTAACAGATTTCCTCCTACATATACTTCCATAGAGGCTTATAATTCGTGAGAAGGCGGGACATTCGGCTGATATACATATATATGTATGTTGCAATACTTATTTTGTTTGTTCTATAAGTCTGTAATACTCAAATTATATGTCATATATAATTTTTTGTATTTTTTTATATTAACTTGGAGATAGTTGCACTTATGGAGTCCCTGATGGAGTCTATTACTCTTCCCAGAAATAACGCATAATCCCTTAGGTATGGATAAGCATGTTCGATGCTTCAAGCTTGAGAAAGTCCCTTACTCTCTTTTATTCCCTTAACACAAAAGTTGCCAAAAGTAGTTCAATTTTTAGGAGGTCCCTTACACTCTTGTATTCCCTTAGCTAAGTTACCAGTTGCCTCACAGGTCTAAGCGAATTTCCCTTCCTCCTTTTTTCTTAAAGGAAATCATTAAATTCAATCATGAAACACGAGAAAAAAATAAATTTGTATATATAAATAATTGATATTGTATTATATAAGAAATTATAATTTTTTCTTTTAATTTAATTTATTTTCTTTTATTTTTGTTTTCATTTATGTAATTTATTTTCTTTGATTTGAAAGTAAAAAAAATTGTTTTTAATTGCTTTAGTCACGTTTTCCCACCGTGAGCGCACCATTTTAAATATAATTAGCGATAGTAAAATATTACGTGATCTTCGAATGAAATATTTGGTCATTCGAAGCCAACGTTACACCGTTAATTGCTTTTAAATTACATTTCCCTTAGGCATTCGTATACTTTTGGGTGATTATTTACTCTTATGTGTGCGGAGATCTTCAAATTGAAATAAATCAAAAGACTTCCCTTCTTTTTAGTTATATTTTGGTGTGTTGTTCTTTGCAGAATAATCTGAATACGCATTTTTTTAGCTTCATCAGGTTTTCGAAATAAATTTTGTATCCTAATAGGAGCATGTTTTTACACGAAGGTGGTCATTAGACGGAATAGCTTCTGGAATTGAGTAGAAAAGTAAGGTAGAAGTCTCAAAGTACTTAGTGTGAAATTGCCTTATAGCAATCAACTGTTTAGTTTATAATTATATTTTGGAGAGGGCTGTTTTACAAGAGTATCCTGAAAGGCAAATATATACGAGTACGTTTTTTATAAATATTTTTTAATTATAGCTTTTTTATATAAATTTTTTTGAAATTTTGTTCATAGATTTTTTAAAGTAAGGTTTTCTTCTATTTAATATAATAACTATTCGAATTATCACCAAAAATCACAATTATATAAAGTAATTCAAAAACTCTTCCTGGATAATTCGGCTTTAATTGAAGTTATTTTTCTTCGTTGATGGCGCTGCACCCAATGATCGGTATTGACAGCCTCAATAAAGCTTCGCCTCTGCTTTGCGCGAGCTGCTGTCAGTTGGTAAGGCCCAGCGCGGATAGGTTCCCCTGCATTTGGTATTTCCAACGGAGATTAGGTCGCCCTCGTCTGCGAGTTCCACCAACGTGTGTCGAAGAATACAGCCTCTTAGCCGGAGGGTCCTCATTCATTCGATTAGCATGACCAAGCCAGCGGAGCCCGTTGGATTTTTATGCGCTTAGTTTCGGCGTACCGATCATACAGCTCATCATTCCATCTTCCCCGATACACTTCCTCCACGGTTATACCATAGATCTTGCGAAGTATCTTCCTCTCGAGTGCTCCCAATATCCACTTATCATTGTTGGTCATTGTCCACGTCTCAGCTCCCATGATGATGGGAAGTATGAGGGACTTATAGAGTTATTTTCGTTCATCGAGACAGTACTCTGCTTCTCAGTTGCCTAATGAGCCTAATAGAACCTGTTGGCAAGAGTTGTTCTTCGCTTGATCTCGATCTCGAGTTTGACATAATTGAAGTACATAGTTTCATTCAGCAATGCTCTTATAGAAATTCCCTCAAGCACTAATTTAGAAAATTAATAGTTAATTAAATAATTAGTAGAGTTTAATAACCTTTTTGAATCTCTTATTGTTTCTCTTTCTAATTCTCTTCACAATTCCACTCATTCCGTTTTTATTTACATCGGCTGCTTTTAAGGCCGTTCCAGAAGCAATTATTTTAGTGCAAAAGATATATATACGAGGTGTGATCAAAAAATAACAGTTATTGTGTGATCAAAAAATAAAGTATTTATTTATTCATCAACAACTATCTTGTCCCCTTCAAAGTAATTCCCCTCAAATATAATACCAGCGTTTTTTCCAATCCTCGAAACACTGCTGAAACGCTTTTTTTGGTATCGCCAACAGCTCCGGTTCCGATTTTTCTTTTATCTCCTCAATCGTAGCAAAACGCTTTCCTTTCATCGGTGTCTTCAGTTTTGGAAAGAGGAAAAAGTCAGCGGGGGCCAAGTCCGGTGAATACGGTGGTTGAGGCATGATAACGGTTTTGTTTTTGGCCAAAAACAGCTCCTGAGCGATGTCCATGCGACGTTGTTTTTGCTCAAAATTTAGCAATTTTGGAACAATCTTTGCTGCCGCACGTTTCATGCCTAAAACATCCGTAAAAATTGCTTGGTATGAGCCGAACGATATGCCAACATCATCAGCAACCTCTCTGATAGTGATTCGACGATTATCCAAAATCATTTTCTTCACTGCATCAATGTTTTCATCGGTTGTGGACGTGCTCGGGCGACCAGGACGAGCATCGTCATTGACATCTTCTCGGCCTTCCTTAAACCGGTTATACCACAATTGAACTTGTGCTCTGCTCATAGTAAACTCGCCAAAGGCCACAGTCAACATTTCAAATGTCCTTGCGCATTTAATTTCATTTTTTACACAAAACTGAATACAGTTTCTTTGATCCATTTTTTCGAATAGTACAAAATCGAAGAGCACACCAAAACACGACTTTTTATCTGTCAAAAACAAACTGACAATCCAAAATGGTTCGTATTGCCAACATATATAACAGACATGTGTACCAACATAACAGAAAAAAAATGCGAACATCGAACATACGTAACTCACGAAAAGATGAAAGTAACGTTTTTTTTTTATCACACCTCGTAAGTATAGTTTTATTGTGTCAAATGTCATGGAATTATTTATAATAAAAGGATATATAAGGTATATATTTAATACTGATCTTGAAGTCATAACTTAATATTAATGACCGACAGCATTTACCGTTGATCCATGTTTGGTCATGAATGGTGCAAATACTATTTCGTCACAATACTTTATTTTGTCAAAATTTTTGTATAAACTTTTACTCATATTTCTATAAATTTTTTACATTATTTTTATTAAAATAATAATTTTAGCATATTTGTTTCTAAATTTTTTTCGTCCTTAATTTTGAAATTCATGTTTTGTTTTTGTTCTAAGATTTCCAATGATTTTTTTGTTTTAGTTTTGTTTTATTTTTTTAATATTTTATTTACATTTTTATTTATTGGAATTTTTAGTTTCTGTTTGGAGTATTTTTTAATGAATTTTTTCTTTAATTTTTTCTTCTTATTTTTTTATTATTCTTTTTTACATTTTGTTTTTTATTTTACTGTCATTTTTATTTTTAATATTTTTATTCTTAAATATTATCTTCACATTGTTATTAAATTTATTATTTATTTGATTTTTATTATTTCTGTTCAGAGTATTTTTTAATGAATTTTTTATTTAATTTTTTCTTCTTATTTTTTTATTATTCTTTTTTACATTTTGTTTTTTATTTTACTGTAATTTTTGTTTTTAATATTTTTAATCATATTATCTTATTATTAAATTTATTATTTATTTGATTTTTATTATTTCTGTTCAGAGTATTTTTTAATGAATTTTTTATTTAATTTCTTCTTACTTTCTTATTATTCTTTTTTTACATTTTGTTTATAATTTTACTCTAACTTATTGCAATTTTTTTGGTGTCTACTGTGAGTCTTTTTTCCATTTAGTTTTTTTTTTGTTTATAGTTTTGTTTTAAATGTCTTCTTATTATATTCTTTAGTTCGATTTTTAGTCTTTTTTTATTTATTGCAATTTTTGGGTTTCTGTTCAAAATTTTGTTTTAATTAATATTTTTATTTATAGTTTTGTTTTTACTTTTTTATTAATATTTTCTTTATATCGAGTTTTATTTAATTAATTTTTGGTTTATAGTTTTGTTTTTATTTGTTTATTATTAATTTCTTTAGCTGATTTTATTGTTGTATATTTGCTTTATTGCATTTTAAAATTTTCTTTGTAAATTTCATAAATTTTCTTTTTCAGTTTTTTAAATTAAGAATCATATTATTATTTTGTGTTATGATCATAGCTTATTTTAACTTTTATATAAACATTTATATTAAATTTTTATATAAAAACCTTAGATAAGCCCTTTATTTTGTTTTATGATTTTATTGCAATTTTTGGTTCCCCTTCTGACTGTTTTTTTTCAATTAATTTTAGGTTTATATTTAACTTTTGTATTTATATTATATATTTATTATATATTTTTATATTATATTTTCTTTTAAATTTGAGTTTTATCCTGATCGTTTTTCTTTTGTTTTATTTGAATTTTAACCTTTTTTTTTAATAATTTCAATAATGCTTTTCTTCTCATTTCTTCTTAAATTCTTTTTTTTATTTTTTGATTGCAAAATTTTTTTATTCTCTGCTTTTTTTATTGATTTAATTTCTGATTTAATATTTTTGGTTTATATTTTTATTTTTTTTATAATTTTTTATTATTATTATTATTATTATATTATTATATTATCTGTACATTTCGTACTTTCTGTTATTTAATGCATTTGGATTTGTTTTATTCTTTTTGTTTTCATAACATTTTATTCATGCTTCTCCTTTGATTGTTCTTTTATTCTCATAACTTTTTCTGTTTTTTTTATTTCATATTATTTTTTGTTTATGTTTTACATTATTTGTTAATAGTTTATAATTAATTTTTTATATAAAAACTTTTTCAAAATTAATTTCTGGCTAATATTTTGGTTATTGTTTTTTTATTATTATTTTATTTACTTTTCGAGTTTTATTTTCTATTTTTTATTTATTGTAATTTTTTGCTTTATTGACTTTTTCTCTAATAATTTTTGGTTTATTTTTTTTTTCCTTCCATTTTTAGTTTAATTTCTTGATAATATTTTTCTTCTTTGGATTTATATTTTTGTATCCATAAATTTCATTTATGCTTCTCCTCTGATTTTTCTCTTATTTTATTGATTTTTTTATTTTATGTTCCATTTTGTTATAATATTTTTGCTGTCAACATTTCATAATTATCGCTTTTATTTAGAAATATGTTTTGTTTTATTTTTATTTACATATTTATTTATTTATTTTTTGTTGTTGTTGTAACCATTTTTTTTATTATTTAATAAAAATTGATCATGGTGGTTTAATTTTTTAATATTATTTATATTTTCAATTTAGTTTCTTGATCGGGTTTCTTCTTTTATTTTATTTTCTTATTTTTTTTTTAAAATTAGGTTTCATGAGAGTTTAATATGAGAATAGTTTATAATTGTTTTTTTTATGTAAACATTTTTTTGTTTATTTTTATATATTGCTATTTTTTTGTTGTTTCAAATCTCTTTTTTTTCAAATTATCTTACGTTAAAATTTTTGTTTCTATTTTTTATTATTTGCATTTTGAGTTATATTTTGTTTTTTCCTTCAATTTCATTCAGGATTCTCTTGTAATTTTTCTTCTATTTTCTGAATGTTTTTGCTGAATATGTTAATTGTTTATAAATTAATTTTTTCATATAAAACCTAGCAACAAATTTTTTGTTTTGAAAAAATTTATATTCTCAATGATTTTGTTCGTTTCAATTTACAGTCATTTTTTGTTATCTTTTGTCCATTTATTCTTACTTTTCCTTGATCCCATGTTTTGTTTTATATTCTAAAGTTTTTGTTTGTTTAATTTTCCAAGCATTATTTCTCCGGTTTCTGTAGTTTTTATTAATTGCCTCTAATCGACGCGTATCGCTTTTGTTTATACGCCGCATACCAAAGCCGCGCGTTGCAGACCGAAGTCGTGCGGGGTTTCATAATTGAAAACTAAAGAATAAATAAATTCTTGCATTGCTGTTCTGTTACACACACACACACACACACACACACACACACACACACACGCGCGCACACAGTCTCACACACTCACCCACAGAAGTAGATCTTTAAAGAATGTGCCACGTACTGGCGCGCAGGTTTCGATTCGGGCGCTTGCCCACATTTTTGAATGCCAAAGTTAGTGGCACTGTCCCCGGAGCGCGGAGCACGGCGGCCTGCTCTGCTCTGGTCACTGGCCACTCGCTCTGGCCACATGCATGCAAATCATGCTTTCAAATGAATGAATGCAAATTCTGCTTTGATTTTGCAACTTTACATAAGCAAAAAAATTGAAAAAAAAATTGTTTTCTATTTCAATTTCAATCTGGTTTGTTTGGGTTGCCTGGGTTTCTTGGGTCAATTACCTTGAATAGCGCTTTAAAGATATTTTCGTGAAACGCGTTACTTATTTATGTGAAAATTAATTTGAAAATTGAGCAGCAAATCGTTGAGATACACGAGCAAAAAATACAAACTTGTTTACAGTTTATTCTTACGTTTAAGTTTAAACCACAGACACTCACATAAATTGGGCCTTAATCAGAAGAAAAATGCGAAAATTGTCATTCGCTTCGTGCGTTTTGTCGCCGGTTGGTTGAATGCAGTCGCCTTAAGCTCCGATTCGGCGGGATTCAATTAATTGCAGTTTTATTGCAGTAATTTGTGTTCAGTTTTTTCTTCTCTTTGCCGTGTGGCTCCATAAGAACCCTTGAAATATCCAAATTTAGCACAGAGTTCCGTTACTGCTATTTACGCTTTCAGCATCCAGTTTGTCAAAAGAATTTAAACAAGCAAACCAATTAGTGGGGGCTTTGAATTATAAGTCCAGCTTCTGTGTTCTGGAAAGAATAAGTAACTGAAATATTATTGTTGGCTTGTATAAAGAACTTTCTGTTTGAATTCTTCCAGAGTTTTCATTGTATTACGTTATACTCAGTTTGTACCAACCATATTAAATTCACTATCATCACCATCACATTGATTTATTAGTTTTTATATCTATGCTTCTATCTGAACTTTGATTGTTCATCACATTGCATCATTACCTTCTCTCGTTCAGAGATATTGAGGGGAACTGTAGGGATGATAAGCTAGCCAGAGAGGGTACCAACCTTCCTTTCCGTACGGTCAGATGCGAGGTTGGAACACCAATTGCCACCTCCAAACTAATGTTTTAGGATAGCGTCGTACGTGAGACAAATAGGTCTTGGGCAGACGAAGGCACTTGCTTAACGACTAGGCTAATGTGGCCGGAACTTGATCGGAAAAAATCTAGACACTTGCTTGGCCTGTCAAGAGAAGATATCTCTAAGGTCGTGGCTTGTATAACTGGTCATTGGCTATTCGGAAGGCATGCTCTCACGCTGGGAGTATTCTCTCATGAATACTGCGAAAGCTGTTTGGATGAGGAAGAGGAGGAGACTGTGGAACATCTCTTCTGTAGCGGGCTCTTTAGGGAAATACGCTTTCACCTCTCTGACGGGAATGTCCGGCGCGAAGGTCAAACAAATACTGCGCTTTATTGGGGCTTCAAATTGGTTTAACGAGTAAAGTAGAGGGGCGGTGTTACGCGGTGGTATCGCAATGGACCCGTGCTGGTTTGAGTGAGTTGATCTGTAGACCGGCTGCCACTTTAACCCAACCTAACCTAACCTTCTTCAAACACTCTTGAGAATCGCTTTCTTTAGTCTATGAGCCAAGATATTGAATAGTTACAGATACCATTGATTGTATAATATTTCCATAGTTCAAGTCTTTATTTTCTTCGTTTGATTTTCAGGAGTTCTGTATTGTAGCAACCCAACGAACAATGTTCCTTTTAATGGAGTTCTGGAGCATCTGATGTTTGATGGTTGAATGAAATAAATACACTTATTAGTGTGACCAGCATATCTCTATATCACGTTCAATTCTTGGAACAATTGCTTGAATTCTTTCAAAGTATTCATGCCCTTTATCTCTTTTATTTCACTTATTAAAACAATGAAGAGATTCCTTGTAATTGTTTAGTCTGTTAGCCAAGAATATATTCACCGATTTCATCAGAGTACCTACGAATATTAAGGTGGATTCCTATGTCAAATAGGCTCTCAGACTACTTCGACAATTTCATGAAGGAAGAGCACAACAAGAACACGGTAAATAAATGGGTTTTTTTGTTCTTTTGCTTGACTTCTTTGTTTATTTTCTTTAAATGAAGATATTCTTCATCCTATTATAGAGAAGAAAAATAAGTTTGAGGTTTTGACCAAATCTGACTACGAATCATATATTTCTCTAATTACACCAGGTGCAGTTATATAGAATGTTGCGTAGAATAGTGTCATATTTTCATTGCTTTCTCATATTTCTTGTAGCATTATTGAATGCAACTTGCGCCTGGAACCGGAGTCAAGTCTACCATAAACAACATCTGAGTAAGTCATGATCGGCACTCGTTAAACAATAGTTAATTATATGGGTCAACGGGCTTAGAATGAAAGGCAAAAACAAGTTTAATAAATTTAATAGGAGCATCATCCTCTCCAACAGCATTTGACTTTATCTTGTTGACATATTTTCCTTAGTTTTATGTTTTTTATTTTTGTGTCCTCTTTTTTATGGTTACTATTTTCATTGTCTTTGTTTCTTTTTTATTATTTATTTTTGTATTATTTTTCCTTTCTTTATTTTATTTAATTTTTTTTGTTTTCCTAATTTCTATTTTTGAAATTTGGGGTTTTTTGCATTTTTATTTGTTCCTCATTTTTTTGTGTTTATTTTTAAGTTTCTTATTTTTATGATCCTTATTTTAGTATTCCTCGTTTTATTTTTTTTACTTTTATTTTATTTACCTTTACGTTATTTATTTTTATTTTTTATTTTCTTTATTTTTATTATTTTCTTTAGTTTTACTATTAATTTCCTTTTTATGTTATTGTATCTTCACAATTTTTATTTTTTATTATTTTCAGTTTTTGCAATATTTTAAATTTTTATTTTCACATTATTTAAATTTTTTTAAAATTTTTATGTTCTTTATTTTTAGTGTCCTCCTTTTTTTATATTTTTATTTTCTTTGTTTTTATTTTCTTATATTTTTTATGTTTCATTTTTTATGATCCGAATTTTTATTTTTTGTTATTTCTACTTTTCTACTTAATTTTGTTGTTGTCTATTTTTAATTTCCTTATTTTTTTGTTCTTTTTTTCATTACATTTATTTATTTTTGTTTGTTTATTTTTGAGTTTCTTATTTTTATTTTTTTATTATTGCCATTATTTGTATTATTGTTTATATTTTCCTAACTTTTATTTTTATGTTCCTTATATTTATTTTTATGCTCCCTATTTTTATTATTATGTTCCTTGTTTTTATTTTTGTTTCTTATTTTTATTTTCCTTACGTTTTGTTTAAAATTTCCGCATTTTTATTATTTTTAAGGGTTAATAATGAGACACGGAATGAATAATAATGAGTGCTTCACAGAATTTGATCAGTGAGTTCACCACCTGCAGTTAGCGTAGTTGTCTGGATGGACAGAGTACAATAGATGAAGGCCCAGGTTAGATTCCTGTTAGCATTCATAGTTGGTGTGCTGTTGATTTCTGAGCCACAATAAATACTTCGGGAAAACTTGCCTTTCATTGAAAGATCTCTAATGAGGACTCCTTCTGACATTTATTACGGTGGAATAGGCACACATTTGCATCTATCTTTTGTAAATTTTCTGTCAATGAATTCGAGAGAAATAATTTTAATATTATTTTTACCATCATTATTTGTGTTTTCATTATTTTTATTATTATTATTTTTTATTTTTATGCTCATAATTTTTTTATTATCTCAATTTTTATATTTCATTTTGTTGTTGTCTATTTTTAATTTCCTTATATTTAAGTTCCTTATTTTTTTGTTCTTTTTCTTATTTTATTTTATTTTTTTTGTCTATTTTCAAGCTGTTTATTTTAATTTTTATATTTCTTTCTTTCTATTTTTATGTTTCTTATTTTTATGTTCCTTAAATTTTTTTAATTTCTTTATTTTTATTATTTTTAACATTATTATTTGTGTTTTCCTTATTTTAATGTTCTTTATTTTATTTCCTTTTTTAATTTCGTTTTTTTTGTATTTATTTTATGTTTTTGTTTGTTTTATTTTTTATTCATTGATTGCTTGTTTCAGTATGTTTGAGGATTTCTTTTGTTAGCTTTCTGTGGTTCTTTAATGCGTTTAACTTTAATGCAGGTTCTTTTTATTTACAAAATCTTTTGTCCGTTTTAATGGGGGTCGTTTTTGAATACGAGAATGTCAGGTTTCTCTGCGCAACCCTGAAATATTGACACATTTCCTCAGTTTCAGTCCACCAACGGTTTGTAACTACACCCACCTATCAACTTACCTCACCAAAACGAAATTCCGTTCAAACTACTCGTAAATGTCTGTGAATTCTGTGAATTCCTGCTTGGAAATTCGATAGCGTGGTTTATGTGGCGGAAGAATTTTGGTAAACTGGACAAAAGAAGCAGGAAAAAAACGACGAAATCGTTTAAAGCCCCGCTTCACTGATTTACTCGTGCGTCACGCCGCTTAAAGATCGAATTTAAACTCTGCTACTTTTTGCGTTTTTTTTGTTTTTGCTGCCTGTATGGTTCCCATTTTTACGACCCGCCCAGGTTGGCACGTTCGCCGCTCTTTTTAGCCTGCCATTTTTTCCTTTGTGCGGTTGTTTATTTTTTTTTTTTGTTTCTGGCCATTTGCATTTTTGTGTTGGCTGAGGTGGCACCAGAAACAGGTGGTCAGGTCGCCGCCCGTGTCCCTAAACGCAGAGCAGTCACATTCTGGTGGTGTGTGGTTGAGAGTTTATAGGTGGAGAGGCTGGAAGGTGGTTGGTAGGTATTGTGGTTGGTAGGTGCTGTGGAGGGTGGCCAAAACGTATGTGGCAGGCGCCGTGACTGAACTGTTGCATACATGTGGCCACTATTCAACCAGCCTGCCTGCCATCGGGCTACTCGTAAGCAATCAGCCAGGCAGGCGTGCTCTCGTTGCCACTTGTGCTGCCACTTTCGTCGTCACAAATCAGGCAAAACCGCATTCAGCCCAACTATAAATAAAAAATTGAGGCTCTTTTTTATGGCTCTAGTTTTGTAGTAGAAAAAGAGACAATTCAGTTTTAAATGGAGCAAAACAAAACGAACTACAGCAGAAAATAAGAAAAAATAAAAAGAGAGCCGCAGAAAAGAAAGTGGCGGAGTTTCGAGTTTTCAGTGCTGCTCCACCTGAACCATCCAAATCGTAGACTGGACTTTTTGGTCAGGTCTGACGTGTGCTGTGCTACCAGTGACGGCCTCAGCAAAATGTCATCAAAATTTGTGTTTTCTCGTTTAATGTGTTTTATTTTGTTTGTTTTGTTTTTGCCAATTGGAGGAATTACTCTCAAAATCAAGTCTTGCAATTTTTATGTGAGAAAAAGAAGTCTTAATCCCAAATGACAACGAGCAATTGACATGATTTTGCCACATACTTAGTTAGTTAGCATTTAGTTTATTTTCTATTAAAACAACAACAATTGGTGGCATTTTTATGAGAAATGTTCTGTGAAGTTGCAGTTACGAGTTTGTAGGGACATGTGTGTGACCAACCAAGCTGGCACATAGACCCACTTTAATGGTGCCTTTTATGACTTAGAGCAATACGGCAGCCGTCTGCGGCCAGTGCATTGGTGTCATTTGAGTTGGAGTGACTGCATAATAAAAATTGTTCAATTAAATATACGGAACTCTGGATTTTTATGGGTCCAGGCTTGGCCTACTAAGTGAATGGTAATTTAATGATGCTGTGGTATTACAGCAGCTTCCTTCTAAGTTAGACACCCATGTGGGACTTGGAAGCTGCACTTTAACTTGAACTAATGCGAACTGTACGAGCTAAGAGTCTATTAATGTTTCTCTTTATGGTCATATGCCAAACATACTTTCAAGAATTGCATCAATGATACGAAGTTTACGATTCGATAGTCCACCAAATTTTATTTATAGCTCCACTCAGACTTGGACCATGTGTTCCAACATTTTAAATCGACAGACAGACAGCAAAGAATGCTACAAACTTAATCGAAATTCTGGTGCTAACCTGGTTTCTGGCTTTTATAAACTTAACAAGCGTGCTTCACTATTATGAAACAATCGATAAAATAACGATATGCCGATGGCGGGTGAGTCCGTTGAGTTTTAGCGGAACTAAGTATGAAACGTCATTCATTTCAGAGAAAAAAAATTATTACTATTAATTTAATTAACACTGCAAATCCACGAAAGAGTTTCTGTAAATGGTGAAACAAGTTTATAAACAAAAAATATTAAGCAGAGAACTTGACGCGTCTATTAGAGATCTAATAAAAATTTAAACGAGTTCGACATTGGACATGTTGCTAGGGACTACCAATAAAGTCCAATAAACACTTAAAACTCCATTCACGAATAGAAGGTTAATAAACTTACTCCACATAAACAATGCAGTGACGTTGTTACGTAAAGGAGGTGTTAAAAGATGTATGGAGATGTTGCCAGTTAATTCCAATAAAAACTCAAAAATCCATTCATGAAGAGAACGTACCCCACATATACAATGCATGGGCGATTATATATAAATGTGGTGGTAAAAAAATCCCCAGGGTATCTAACTGAAAATATTATAAAGAAGGCTACAGAAGCTCTTTGAACTAATCATATAAAAGTGTAGATATCTGAAAAGCAGTCCTAAGTGTATAGAAAAAGAATGCATCCTAAATATATCTGAATGGGAATCAAACATGATGTGTTCAAACATGATGTGTTCAAACATGATGTGATCAAACATGATGTGATCAAATATGAAGTTATCAAACATGATCTGATCGAACATGATGCGATCAAACAAGATGTGCTCAAAGATTATGTGATCAAACAAGATGTGCTCAAAGATGATGTGATCAAACATGATGTGATCAAACATGATCTGCTCAAAGATGATGTGATCAAACATGATCCGATCGAACATGATGTGATCAAACATGATGTGATCAAATACTAACCGACGAAATATGTTCTAATCAAGCATGATCTGATCAAACATGATGTAAGTAACTGACGACACTGAGGGTTGATACACTGATGAATCTCTAAACTTCACTGGCATGGAGGCAGAACTGTTTTTAGCATCCTATATCTCAAATCAAAGAAGCAACTAGTATCATAACTGAACTGGTCGCAACCAACCACGCCACAATAAACCTTCTCGAGGAAAATAGTGTCTAAACAATGACTTAACATGTAATATCAGATAAATGGGTCATTATTCCCCGGTATACGAGTACTTGTTATCACAAAACACTGCTAAAAGGAAACAAAGCAAACCCATTGATAATAAGGTAATAATATTATAGTCAGTGCCAGGGCCGACAATGGCAACTATAGAACAGAAGAGTATGCATTGAGACAAGGTATGCTGTTCCAAGCTCACAATACGGAACCATTCATAGCAGAACACTTCATAAAACCATATGTGGAGCTAAAAAAACTGAAGAGCTAAGGAATTGACACTCTTAATGGTGATAGGAGAGGAAGCAAAGATTACGTCTGGAACACTAAATCTATGACTAATTTGTAATATGTATGTTCACAGATATATCATGTATATCTTTAATGACATATAAATGGAATATTGTAGATGACAAATTATGCGAGTGATCCCTAGAAGAGGAAAAATAAACTATGGAACCTAAACCAGCCATATGGTCCATATAATGATAAGCATCTATGTATGATGAGAGAAAAATACCAAACAAGTCTTAATAACATTATTCATTTTCGAACACACCGTATACAAACCAGAGACAATGAAAAAAAACTACGGTTCTGGAGATGAATAACTCCAGACCAGTTTTCAGAAGAAAAATATGTGTCAATCGCTCAATCAACGAAATATCGCTTAATATAAATTATTATTATTATCATTCTTATTATTTTATATTTATTATTATCATTGTTACAATTTCATATTTATTATTATTATTGTTATTATTTCATATTTATTATTATCTTTGTTATTATAAATGTTGTTGTAAAAGCACCAAATGATAATCCATATTATTTATGTCCCTAAAGCGTTTATTTGTTTTTACTTCTCTCCTTCCTCACATCTTTCCATGTATGAGTCCTTGTTTCGTTCATTCCATTAGACTTTCCAAACATCCTTTGTTCTCCGATCTTAACTACTTCAAACTCTATACTCATATGGAAATGCCATCTAATCTACATGTAGAAAAGTAGTCCATTGTCTCTAGGTGGTTCCTGAGAAATTTGCTCTTCAATAAAATGTATTTTTGGCAGGTCGCCATATTGTTTCTTGGAATTTTTCCAGAAACTATTCCTGCCATTTATGTTATGGGAGTAACAGAAGATCCCGTAAAATAACTAAGAAATTCTAGATTTAAAGACAGAAGGTACTCGCATTGTCTCAGACTTTCTAACTGGACATTGTAGGGTAAACAAGCACCTATACAATATGAAGGTAAGCCCAAATGCCTATTGTAGGTTACGTAACGAAGAAGAGGAAACACCTGAATAACTCTAATGTGCACCAGACTTCGTTACTTACGAAACTATTACCTAGAACTGCCAGAAATTGCGGGCAAATCTCCTAAGAAGATTTCAGAATTCTCAATTAATTTTAAACTCTGGGATGTTTTGTAACTAAAGAGCTTGTCTCAGAATAGGGCCAAAGGTGGCCGCAGTGACTGGGTGATTTCTTCCCGCTCTCAAGCAATCTAATCTAATCTAAGTTCTCATTATTAACACCACTGTCAATTGTATAATTTCTTGGGTGTTTTTTCATAGATAGCAGAGGAGAGATAACTGGATAAGAACAAATCTACCATGGAAGTGGGTATTCTGAAATATATATTCTGATTCTACTTCGAAGGCACTGCAAATCAATTCCTTCGTACGGTGTCGGAACTATCTGTACTTAAAAGTCTTTGTTCTAGAGTCATTGCCTCCAGTTCGATACTACAAATGTGGTCGGAATTATTCGTATATTTTTTTTTTATATATATTTATATATAAGAGTATATACCTCTCTTTGTACTAAACCAATTCCTGTCATATCGAAAATGGGGTTCTTCCCAATATCAAAAACATTGTAAGGAGAAAGTAGAAAGGAAACTCAGAAGCAATGCTGACTGAGTAACGAGAATTGCTTGGTAAATTATAGGCCTACCTCAGATGCAAAGTCTTACAGACAATTTGCATCCATTTACTCGTAAGTACAACTGAACGATTTAATTCGTGGTTTGCTGTGCTGACCTACGCAATATTGCTACCACTGCTCCGGTTTGGTGGGAAGCAAAGCACTGAAACCGTTCAAAGTAAACGCCAACAAACGCATGAAGAATAATATGCCAAGAAACCGTTTCAGTTTAAACGCACAATTTGATTGCGCTCATCGCGCAAAATTGCATATGCGAGCCAGACCGTTTGCTGAGCAAATATGTGAGCAAATTAATTGCTTCAAATTATATGTTCCAGTTGTTGTTGCTGCTGCCTTTGTTTTTGTTGTTGTTGCTGCTCTTGTTTTGGTAGTTATTCCACAGTGAATTGGCTGCAGCGGTTCCACAGAAAATGAAAACTGTGCCAAATTTAAATAGGACAACTCTTACGCGGAGCTATTTAATCGGCATATCCATTCTTCATAAGTCCCAGTCAGTGAGTTCTCCAGCTGTGGAGCAATTATTTGCATCATTAATTTCCTAAAAGAAAAAGAAAAGCAACACTTGGGAAAAATGCTGTCTGATTTTTGAGTTATCGCCATAATTATCTGCCATCACTCAATAAAGCACAATTAACATCAGTAATCGGGGTTTATAATTAAGCTCATGAGAAGTAATGAGAAACAATTGATTGGGAGTTGAAATTTCTCACAAGTATTAGTGGGTCTGTTGCAGTAATTCATCTCAGGAAACAATCTCATAGGTTAAGTTCTCGAAATGCTTTTCTTTCTATATATTTTGTCATCGAATCGCTATTCTTCGTAGTCCTCATTCCTCAAAATTTTTAAGATACAATATGCAAATAAATAATATATCCTGAAAAGTATCCCTGAACAAAATAAAATAAAATTAAAAAAAAAACAGTGGAAGAAAACTCGGAAATGTAAATACGTGTTTATAAATTGAGAAGACAGAAGAAAATAAGGGTGAGAACAGACAAATGATTGACAAAGAGATTACATGGAAATAATAGATGAATCTAAAATAAAAGAAGACTGATACAAATTTCCCAAATGAAGGCAAGGAAGCGGTTTCTAAACCGGAAACGCACTTAAAGATATGATGAGGAAAGAGAAGAATATATTGGGTTCGGCAGAAAATTCCGGATTGATAGCATGAAAGTGGTTCAAACAAATGAACAACTTACTAAAAGATATCATGAAACAAAGTGAGGGAAACAGTTTGTTTCGATAGGAAGTTCCTGACTGAAAATATGGAAGTTCTTCAGACAATCAACACGACACTGTAAGATTTAATGAAAGACACGATAGTTTGGTTTCAGACTAAAAGCAAAGAATATACTGAAAAAAGCGGTTCAGACAAACGAACAACAGACTACGAGATATAATGAAACAAAGTGAGGTAAATAGTTTGTTTCAATAGAAAGTTCCTGACCGAAAGTATGGAAGTGATTCAGACAATCCAACAAGAAACTCAAAGGTTGAAAGAAAGACGAGAGAGTTTGGTTCCAGACTGAAAGTAAAGAAAGTTCTGCACTGAATGAAAGAGGTACAAACAAAGGAATAATAGACTAAGGTATATAAAAAAGGAAATAGAGGCAACTAGTTTGCGTATGGACGTTTTTCAGACAATCAAATAAGACACTAAGATTTAATGAAAGGCCAAATAGTTGGGTTCCAGACTGCATGGAAAGAAAGGTTCACACTGAAAGAAAGCGATTCGAGCAAACGAATATCAGACTACGAGATATATCGAAATAAAGTTAGGGAAACAGTTTGTTTCGATACAGAGTTCCTGACCGAAAGTATGGAAGTTCTTCAGACAATCGAACAAGAAACTGAAAGATTGAAAGAAAGACACGATAGTTTGGTTTCAGACTAAAAGAAAAGAATATACTGAAAAAGCGGTTCAGACAAAGAGAATAAGAGATATAATGAAACAAAGTGAGGTAAATAGTTAGTTTAGATAGGAAGTTCCTGACTTAGAATGGAAGTTGTTCAGACAACCGAAAAAGACACTGAAAGATTTAATGAAAGACACGAGAGTTTGGTAAGTTCCACACAGAAAGAAACCGATTCCAACAAACGAATAACAGACTAAGAGATATACTGAAGGAAAGAGAAGTAAATAGTTTCGCTATTTACGTTTCCCCAACAACAGTTGTTGTCCTTGGCGGTAACTTTCTGGGACTATGAATTTTAATTCAACTTTTGTGTGAATTCTGCCTATTGTTCGACCACACCTACTCCGCTTTCTGAGTCTTGTAAGAATATGACTCAGTCATATAATGAATGGAATCTTTATTAATCTTTGCTAATTCCGTTTCGAGTGCATTCTTACTCTCATTTCCTCGCATTTCATTGCTAATTTTCATTTAAATGCCTACAATTTGTTTTAATTGCTATTCAAGTGCAGGAGAATTGCAACGTGATCATAAAAGAAACTTCACTGAGAAAGCCAAAGCCACTCAAGGAAACAACGAGTCTATTAGAAAGGCAAAGGCAGGTACGAGTGAAGCTGGCAGCAGTAATAAAAAATATCCAAAAGCGAAAGAATCCATGTTAAAATTAAAAAAAATTGTATTGCTAAAATCAAAAAGGAAACAATAAAAGGAAAAAGAAAAGATTGAAATGAAACAGACAAACAAAAAACGCGGATATGAAGAAAATAATCTTCGAAAGTATAAAATGAAAATGTTATAAGTACGAGTATGGCTGCTATTAGACAACCATTAAGATAGTTACCTCCACAAAGGCAACAATAAGATCAACATCAAAGTGAACAGCCAGCAGGAGGAATAATTAATAACAACAACATGAGCAGCACCAAGAGCACCAGCAGCAACAACAATAAAAGAAGCCGCTCTGCACGGAGCTGGCTTGCTGCCTTGGCGAGCACTTGTCTTTCACAAAAGCAGTTAAACTTGACAGGTTGTAATCAGAATAAAAGAAGGCTGAGCTCAGTTCATCATTTCCATTACAATCTAAGCTTTCCTAACGGTTACCCAGTAGGAAAAAGAAGACATAGAGTAGAGCAGAGTACTTTTCAGGAGATTTTTTTATTTTAATTTTTATATTGAAACCAACGGATAAGTTTGGCATTGAATCCACCAATTTTGTAGTTTCTTCGGAGGTGATTTTTCTCTATTCTTGGACCATGATATTTTTCAGCATCTTTTTCGAGATTTTTGTAAGCTGTCGAGTCCTGCGCTCCAATAAATCCCATACATGCTCGATAGGAAGCAAAACAGGCGACTGTGGTGGTGTTTTAGTGGGTTTTGGGACATTATACAGAAACCAAAGCTTAGTATCGTGTAGTATGCTTCGGGTCGTTATCGTGGTGAAATCTGTATTGGTTACCCAACTTCAGGAACTTGAGAAAAGTGTAAATGCTGAGTACTCGACTTTAAGTTTTCTCTTTAAATGTTAAGATAGACTTCAAGAGCAAACTTAAAGCCTAGTACTGAGGATAAATAGTCTCTATGATCTATTGTTGGTCGGTGTAAACTACCTACTCCTTTGGAGCGTATGCACCCCCGAACCATAACTGAACCTCCTCCATATTTTACAGTGGGTTTTAAATTCTCAGTGTCAAGGACTGTTCGTGGTTTCCTCGACACAAGCTGTCTTTCGGTATTACAGAAAATCCAGAATTGCGTTTCGTCTGTGAGAAAAACCTTATTCCAAAACTCTTTGGGCTTGTTAAGGTATTCTTTGGCAAAGGCTACAGAGATTCTATCGATTGACAAGTGATGGGCTTCCTTCGAGCTGTGGTAGTTAGCTTTCTTTAATGTATTTCGCATCATGTCTTTAATAATGGTCTGGACGAATTGCTCCATTTTCCCGCGTGGAATTTTTCTGGACCAGTTGCAAAGCACTTCGAATCTAGCGGTCTGTTTGCGCCGACGGGTAGGCAGAAGGTGGGCGTGAGACATAAGATTCACTTCACAACAAAAAAATAATTCGAACGTTTCTTCATTTTCCTTCGATTGAAAATCTTTCCACTCTACTGAAATTATATTTCCTTCTGCTTCTTACGAATTTTCCTACTGGGTTATTCAAATATCCACACCCATACACGGAGCCGCTTATCCATCCATCCATTCATTCACTTCACTCATTGTCTCAGACACAGCAGAGCATTAGATGCGCGTTTGCAGATATCAGCTACCATAGGCCGCGCTCAAGATACAATAGCAGATTACTCGGAGCGCTCTGCGCATGCGTACAGGGGGTCGCTGCACTCTGCCAACAAAACACACTTGTTCGTACGCCAGCAAACGAACGGAATGTAAGTTCTATGCCCGCTGGAAAAGCAAGAACAGAACGAAGAGAACGATTTAATTACGGCACATTAGAACGAACTCTCGTGTATCTGTGCTATCCATGGTTCAGTTTCCCTCCGTATCTGCTCATTAGGAAATTATTTTAACGCTTTGTGTTTTCCTTTCAAGCATGTGTAGAAATTTCCGGTGCTAATTTATTGTTGCGGCGCTGACGTTCAATTTTCCACTGTTGTTGTTGTTGTTGGCTTTGTTGCAATCGCAACGGAAATCTGTGGCAATGGTAGTTTGCATGGAGTTATTACATAACTTTAAATATTTTGTGTTTCGTCTTTGCCCCTAATTTCGTGAAATTCTTCACACCTTTTCAGCAGCCAAGGAAGGAGTAGGCATGATTTCAGAAGACCTCGTGTGGGAGCGAGTAGTGTGTGGGCGGCTTTGTCGACGCCGAACTGGCTGGAAGTGCAGTTGGTGGCTGAGTTTGGGAAAAAATTGTCTCTTAAGTAGGAATAAATTAACAGGAAAATAAAATTGGAAGAAAATAGTTTCTTAAGTAGAAATAAATTAAAGAAAAATATTACTAATGTTTAAAGCATGTCATTGTAGACATCTTTAAAAAGAGAAAAGAAAAGAAAAATTTCAAAATTAAACCAGCAAAATATTCCTAAAAAGTCTTAAAGTAATTTAGAAGATTAATTTTATGCCGTCACAGTTTTTGGTGTAAATCAAATTGAGGCTTCTTCTGGCGAGCCCTTTACTGTAATATTTTTCCCACAGGGCCCATTTCATTGAAGTTGTTTATCAATAATTTCCCGAATCATATCTCAAACTCCGAATGTCTCGTATATGCATATTTATGTCCTTGAGAGTTCTTAAATTTGTTACAGCCTAACATAACTCCACTCAGTTACAGTCCAATTTACTTCACCTACATAGTACTAACCTTTATCTAAATTATGACCAAATGGCCATTTCAATATTCCTGACTAAACCCAAATAAATATTACTTACATTGTAATAGTTGGATAAAAATTATAAATAATCCATGAAAATTATATCTAGAAGATTCTATACACACTGCTGTCTATATTTCTTAAACTATCATTAGTGACGATTATTTATAAAAAGCCTAAGATTAGAGTGAATCATAGGGGTTAGCATAATAGGTCCTTACGGGACGCGATGCTAGGACTCCCTGCAATTTTAAATCTAAATCATTACTGATAATGTCTCTTGTTGTCAGCCCTCAATGACGAATGATTCGGGAAGAATCTGGCGGGACATGGTGTGGGGAATTCTATCTTCAACATGCCACGCTCCGAATTGAGAGGCAGATCATGGTGACGCTCGCACCGGGTCGAAACAGAGGCTCTGGACATAAACAAGCTATTTTGTTATAAATCTAACTTTTGCAACTATTTCTTACATTGTGAAAGGTCCTTGGGGTAGATATGAAAAGCAAATGTAGAACGATAGAGCAGTTCAGTTGTGAATTGAAAGCAGCGATACGTTTTACAAGCAACTTGATAAAATTACGTTTTAACTAGCACTTGGATTGAACTAATTCTTAAATTAATCTTTGTGAAACTAAGCTACTTTCAACCAGAGGTGTGGAGTCGTCCAATAATGTCTCCGTATCCGACTCCAACTTCGACTCTGACTCCACCTACGACTCTGACTCCATCTACGACTCTGACTCCACCTACGACTCTGACTCCATCTACGACTCTGACTCCATCTACGACTCTGATTCCAACTTATATTAATATATAATAAGACCTTAATTACATCTGCGTACCTAATATTGCGTAAAATATTGGAACGGAATATAAACACAATTTATTGAATATTTTATCTATTTCGATTAATTAGTAATTATTTATATTAATTTATCCATTATTCAGATTAATTATAAATAAAGATAAGCCCACCTGGCAAGGTTTTCGGCTGATGTTTTATTCAGGTAGAGAGGTTAAAAATGCCTCACGCATCATCAAGACTGCCGTCATAGATTTGGTATGTGAGGATTGCACTCACTAATACACCCCTCTCCCTCACTGAGAACATATCGGGTTATAATTATTTATAAATTAGAACTAAGGTACACAAAATGCATATGCTATCTCTCCAGTTAATTTTTAGTATACAAATATTTTATTCATAATTTGATTGAGTCCGAAGTCGTTAACAATATTTCGAATGAACCACCTTCTATGGTCTAGTGGTAAGCATGCTAGCCTCACACCCCGAGGGTCGCAGGTTCAAATCCTGCCACGGGCTTGGTCTCCAAAATGCTTCTTTCTATAAAACCCTTTTCTCTTCGAGTCGAAAGCTTCTGTAGCTAGTACTCATTCCCCCAACACCTTGCACTCATAATTTATTATGGTGTAAGATATAATAATAATAATAATAATATTTCGAATCCGATTCCAAATCCATCCAGAAATCATCGAAGCCGCAACTTCGCGATTCAACCAAACTTAAATAATTACGAAAAGACCCCCCCTCACGCCAGGAATGGAAGAGAGGTGAAATCACGAATACGACAGATACCAAAATCTACACCGATGGCTCAAAGATGGATTGTGGGGTCGGAGCAGGTGTCTTCTCAGAACACCTAAGGATTAGCAAATCAATCCGACTCCCGGTGACATCAAGTGTATCCCAGGCGGAAATGGTATTAAGAAAAAATAGCATATTAAACTACAGTCGATTCCATCCAAAGAATAGAGCAAATTCCACCATTTACCTAGTTGCATAGAGGTTTCTTCGAGATAAGCCTGGCATGTAAATTTTAGTTCGGGAGACCCTTAGTGTTATTTTATTTTAATCTTTATCTTTATTATTCAACTCCTGGGAACCAATGGGTTCTTTCCCAAGTATTTTTCAAGCGGAGATTCACGCTATTGAATGCTGTGTCCAGTTCAACATTGACAGGCAGAGTATCGGGGAAAAAACATCATGATACTATCCGATAGTCAAGCAGCACGGACAAGTTTGAGCTCACCCTTGGACTGTATTGGCAACCTGAACTCTCTAGGAAGTATCAACAAGTTCTACTGTGTGTAACAGTCCATATAGGAGTAGATGGAAATGGGAAGACTGATAGCTTAGCAAGGAAAGCTGCAGCCTGTCAGTTCAACGACCCTGAACCCTTCTGTGGACATCATCCAACACCATTTGATATCTGCTGAAGAAGTGGAAAGAAATTAAACCTGGAACAATCTTCCGGGATTAAGATAGTCTAAAGCTCTTCTGGGTGATTTTAATCCTAAAAGAGCTAAAGAATTAATAAAAAAAGCCTCGGGGTAAATTAAGAATCATCACAGGCGTTTTAAGCGAACACTGTAAACTCAACTATCACATGAATTAGTTGGGTCTATCTTCAGATGGCATGTGTAGATTTTGTGGAAAAAGTGACGATACCTCACTGCACCTGATCACAGACTGCGGACCTTTGACACACAAAAGACACAGGTGTCTTAGATATGAGCAAGATCCCTCAACTTGATTCCTCCAAAATACATGAATTCCCGTGGGAAATTCACCCAACAGAAGATCTATAGATGATACTATGAACATCTTTTAAATAAATAGGAGCCTCACAATAGATCTTTCATGATCTTAAAGAGATTTTTAGTGTTGTAAAATCATAAATATATATACAGGGTATAAATATTGAATATTGATATAGAAAACATAATTCATATCTATTGACTTCTGGCATTAGCGAGAACCTGATAGCAACGAGAACCACAATTTTCACATTTAACTTAAACTTAATATATAACTTTAGTCATGTTTCAGCAATACAGAAGTGACATTTCATTACAATTTATTTTCAGTTATAGTAAAATATTGTAATAATATTGTTTGTTCTGGAACAAAACGTAATAGCGTAATAGTGTGTTACTATTTGCAATCCACAGTTTCCAACGATACTCAAGCACTCCCCTTCTTGGATCCATTTAAATTTTTTTTTAAATTGCACCTCTTCACACTTCACATTTCTGTTGTTGTAGTGTGCGAGTACTTAAAAATTTCATTATTATTATTTGATTAATAGGAACACTTGCCTCACTGCAGCACCGTTTGATCCATTGTGCAGTTTGTGGGCATCAGTTACAGGTGCATGACGTTGTAAGTTCATTTGTCGGGCGAGTTGTAAAAGAGGCTTAGTAGCCGATCTCTTGTCCAGACTATTCAGCAGTTGGCATTTGAAAGCATTACGAATACAGTGATTTTCAGATTTATTTTTCTTATAAATAGCTGTCAATGGAGATTGGAAACTGTGCTGGGTATAATGCCCACATAAAAATAACACTTCGTATTGTTCCGCTGTCTTATTGTGTGCAGGTACCCAAGGTGATCTAAGTCGAGTCCGATGAAGCAGACACTTTTGGTGTACTGTAGGAATGTTACAGATTGTGGAGAGTTGTTTGTTCATATTCATTCAAAGAAAACTGCAATTAAACAGTGTCTGAAGAACCTCCGTTGTCAAGGTTTTTGTTTCGTTACCCAAGGTTACACATTTAGTGGGATTGTGAACACTTTTCTGAAATGGTTTGCTCCATAGTTGAAGTAGCAATGAAAATGAAGCCATGAAATCCATAAAATCGCACTTATACTGAGTGACTGTTCTGTGGAATCACCCCTACGATCTATCCTGTATGTCTGTAACAGAATTTAAGCTAAGGTTCATATTGAGTTAAGAATTTATTGTAACTGGAAATGACCCTCTGAAAATTTCCCCTAAAATATGTTCCGAATCTCCCCTCTATAAAATCCATTATTCCACTTTATACCCAAACCATTTTCATTATTCTCCTCTTCGTACTGTTTTCTGGCATTGTTCGAACTCTCGTAAACTACCCCAACAACTTCATCTTATCTGACACTGTCATGCGGGCTTCTTCTCAACTAATCTATGTTAATCTGCAGAAATCTGAAATTAAAGGCGTGTCTTCTTCCTTTTTTATGGCTTCGTTTCTGTGCTCTGGTTCAGCATCCGATTTCTCTCTTTTTTCAGTTTCATTTTTAATATATTTTGACGTCAATTTCTTGGCGTGCACAACAAAACACTTCATTAACTTTATGACACCACCACCTGCCGATCGCAACAATTTTTCTGGTTTTTAATTTCTTTTAAAAATAAATATGACTGCAATATCGTAAACATTTTACGCTGTGTTATTCAGTTGTCGTGTTCGAGTGTTATGCAAAATTTTCCTGTTTCGCTGTTGAACAAAACAATTTTTATGCGTGGAGGTTGTAAATATTACTTTTAATTTAAACAATTAAATTGTATACATGAAATTGCTGTAAATGCCGTTTACCATTCGGTTTTAATGTGTACAGAAGTGGCAAAGAAGCCTCAAGTCGGGCTGGCGTGACTGCGAGATACCCTACTTATTTAGTTATTTAAAAATAGGTGTAGTAAACAGAAATCCATTACTTTTCCAATAGGTGGATTTCGCAATCTGTATCTCGTGTTGTGTAAGTGCGATCGGCGTTAGAAAGATAAGATTTCGTACTAAAAAAACTTCTCAGCTGGTTTTGTGATTTCTTGGCTCAGGTTTGTTTGAGCGCGCGTCAAAGATGGACACCAGCAAAGAGAAAATACGCCATATTTTTCAGTTTTTCTTCGATAAAGGCGAAAACGCAAGGCAGGCGGCTGAAAATGTGAATAGTGTTTATGGTCCTGATATTGTAACAGCCAATCACGCGGTATTTTGGGTTTCGTCGATTCCGTTCCAGTATCTTTGATGTCAAAGATGCAACACGCTCTGGAAGGCCAATTGTCGAAAATGTCGATAACATCATGAAAAGCGTCGCGACCGACCGTCGTGTTTCGTTTGTCCAGGAGCTGAAGATTGCACAAGAAACCGTTTGGAACTACTTGAACAAGGCTGGATACAAAAAGATGCTCGAAGTTTGGCTGCCACACGAGTTAACGCAAGAAAACCTCCTGCACCGAATTTCCATCTGCGAATCACTGCTTCGTAACAAAATCGACCCCTATCTGAAGCAGAGGGTGACTGGTGATGAAAAGTGGGGCACTTACGACAACCTTAATCGAAAAAGATCGTGGTAGAATCGCGGTAAGCTGGCGCAAACGGTGGCCAAGCCAGGATTGGCGGTCATAAAGGTTTTGCTGTGTGTGGGTTTGGCACGGAATCATCTACTATGAGCTGCTCCCCTCCGGCCAAACTCTTAATTCGGACCTGTACTGTTAACTATTCGGCTGTCTGAAAGAAGCAATCGCTCAGGAGCGGCCAGCTTCTACCAATAGGAGAGGAATTGTGTTCCATCAGGACAACGCCAGGCCACACACATCGATAGCGACTCGCCAACAGCTCAGGAAGCTTGGTTGGGAGACTATTATGCATCTAACTTATAGTCCGTCACAATGGGCCTTGAACAGGCCTAAGTGAGTCTTAGGACAGTAATATAACCTTACCTATAGTCCCGACCTGGCACCAAGTTATTACCACCTGCTCCTATTTATGGCGAATAATTTTGCTGGTAAAACATTCGCCTCAAGAGAAGCTTGTGAAAATCGACTGTATACTATTATTTATTTATTAATATATTTTTATCATAGCCTGAGGTCCCTCTCGTACTATGCAGGAACCCTGTTTTAGTTAATAGTAGGATAAAATAGGATACAACTAACCTATTTCAACACCCTCTAGTCCCAGCTCACGTTCCCTTTATTTATTATTATTTTATGTATTGTATTTTTTTTATTTATATTTATTATCATTTAAAAAATAATGCCTCCAATTGATTGGGCAAATCAGTACTATCAGCAGGATAAGCAATCAGTCCAGTTGTGGTTCAGTGAATTTATTCAAGGAGCTACCGTCCAACATACCATTTCCGTTTAAAGTAACGAGTACAGAAGTCTGAAGTCGGGTTCGACCGACTTCGAAATGCCAACGCCTATATAAAAATTAGTGGAATCGATAGATTACCACGCCCAACATATTCTTGGGAGATAGTAACTGTTTCATTACGAACTATTTACGATGCTATTAGTAAAAACAAAATTTTTATACCGGGCAGGCACTTAACTTGGAATAATTAATATTTCTTAGCGTGTGTTCCCACATTCAGGAAGAGCTTAGATATGAGATGACCGGAAGAATTCAATGCCCTGTGAAGAACATACATAATAGCTTATCAGTAAGAATTCAGTCTCTACGAATGATATATACCTAGTGACATCTTTATTTGTGACTTATCAGTCTTGAGTAATAATATCAGTAGTAAGTTATCAGTGATGGCTTATGAGTGATCATTTATCTGTAACGACTTATCATCATGATTTATTACAAAGAGGATTAATGTATTATTATTATCCACTTTGTTTATTACCACTGAGTGCACTAGTTAGTAAGATCAGCTCATGTGGATTGTTTAAAATATCTCTTGAAAGTTACTTTTACAATCAGAACAACGTTTAGAAATGTGGAAGAGTTGTTTAATCATTACGCATGCTGAAATGGCTATTTCGTCACTGATTGATTGACGACAGATTGATGCAAATATTTATGCATTAAAATACGATATCGATCTTAAGATTTGCTAAGAGCGTTTCTCTGTTTAACGATCTATACTACAACTCTTAAACGGTATTCATCTGGATCCGCAAAGGTCCTTGCAGGTCTATGAGTGGCCTTCACGGACAGCCAGTTTAATCCAACCTAACCCACGAATCCATGTTGGTTTCAATCTTACATATTTCGGCACTAATTTGCAATTGTTTTTTTAAATAAAAATATCTCTATGTCGAAGTGGCACATGGAGCATCTTGAAATATGTGATTGTTCTAGGTTTCTTTTATAAGACATGTTTCGTAGAGACTGAATTCTTCCAGGTCAATAATATAAGATATGTTCAGTAGAGCCTTAAGTATCGTACCCATACATGCAGTGGGATTATCCCATGTTAATATATTTGGCTTAGACTGGAGCACAGGAGAATTTAACTCTGCTTTGCTAGTGTTGCCTTGGGTTGAGAAGTTCATTATGTTGCCTTTCCTTAAGTTCCTTCTTTTTCCTTTCCTTAAATCCATTCAGTTTCCTTTCCTGTAGTTCCTTCTGTTAGCTTTCCTTAAATTCGTTCTGTTTCCTTTCCTGAAGTTAATTTTGTTTCCTTTCCTTAAATTCGTTCTGTTTCCTTTCCTTAAATTTGTTCTGTTTCCTTTCCTTAAATTCATTCAGTTTCCTTTCCTGAAGTTCATTTTGCTTTCTTTCCTTAAATTCATTCAGTTTCCTTTCCTGTAGTTCATTCTGTTACCTTTCCTTAAATTCGTTCTGTTTCCTTTCATAAAGTTCATTCTGTTTCCTTTCCTTAAGTTCCTTCTTTTTCCTGTCCTGAAGTTAATTTTGTTTCCTTTCCTTAAATTCATTCTTTTTCCTTTCCTAAAATTCGTTGTTTCTTTTCCTTAAATTCATTCTGTTTCCTTTCCTGAAGTTCATTTTGCATTCTTTCCTTAAATTCATTCAGTTTCCTTTCCTTAAGTTCCTTTTGTTTCCTTTCCTGAAGTTAATTTTGTTTCCTTTCCTTAAATTTATTGTTTCCTTTCCTTAAATTCGTTCTGTTTCCTTTCCTTAAATTCATTCTTTTTCCTTTCCTTAAATTCGTTGTTTCTTTTCCTTAAATTCATTCTGTTTCCTTTCCTGAAGTTCATTTTTCATTCTTTCCTTAAATTCATTCAGTTTCCTTTCCTTAAGTTCCTTCTGTTTACTTTCCTGAAGTTAATTTTGTTTCCTTTCCTTAAATTCATTGTTTCCTTTCCTTAAATCGTTCTGTTTCCCTTCCTTAAATTCATTCAGTTTCCTTCCTTAAGTTCATTCAGTGTCCCTTCCTGAAGTCCCTTTTGTTTCCTTTCCTGAAGTTAATTTTGTTTTCTTTCCTTAAATTCATTGTTTCCTTTCCTTAAATTCGTTCTGTTTCCTTTCCTTAAATTCGTTCTGTTTCGTTTTCTTAAATTTGTTCTATTTCGTTTCCTTAAATTCATTATTTTTCTTTTCCTTAAGTTTCTTCTGTTTCCTTTCCTTAAATTCATTCAGTTTCCTTTCCTGTAGTTCATTTTGCTTTCTTTCCTTAAATTCATTCAGTTTCCTTTCCTTAAATTCCTTGCATTTGATTTACCTACTAATTTACTAAAATATTTCTCCTGCTTGTTATATGAAATGTCCGAATATTCCATTGGGTTTTCTGTGTCTTCATCCTTTCAATGTAATTTGTTATTGTAATTGACTCTTGAAATATTTCTTCACATTTCGTTTTTGTCATTCTCTAGTGCAAACATTGTCCACAGACTTGCACTGAAATCCGAGATCTCGACGCAATTGGCTTCACCAGCGAGAAGCAGCTGCACTTCTTAATAAAAACTTACCAAACACTGACAAGCCATGAAGAAGACACAAAACCGGCAGCAACCCACTCGAGATGAGCTCCGCTTACTTCACTGGCCTCCCTGGTTCGTTCTACCACAGTTTAAGGCGCCCACAACCATGCCCCAGGAATGCAAAATGAAAATCTAATTTTTTCTTTACTTATTTTCCACAATTTTTTTATTGCTGCCAAGCGAAGTTCTTTAGCGTCATTAATCACGGTAGCCCGCAGATCCAAGCACGAATCTTCTTTTTAGCCAAGAAATTAACATTCCACTCTTCAAGCCAGCTAAATCAGAGCCATAATGCTGTTGGGCTTAAATGGTAGAATAGAGCAAAAATAAAAAATTGAAATAAAAATTAATACCGAAAAAAATTGTGAAGAAAAAAAGTTTAAATAATTGCGGCAAAATGTTGCATAACAAGCCACTTTAATGAAGCAAATGGCCCTGTTGCCCTGTTGCTGCTGCTGCTGCTGCCGTTGTGTGGAGCTCTGATGCAGACGAAGACATCGCAATCGAAATAGAAATAGAAATAAATAGCAATGGTGGTAGCCCTAATCCTCCAGCGTTGTTAGAGCAATAACGATCAATTATGGCAAGGCAACTCCGGCCCGGCTATGATGACCGCCGCCGATAAGCCGCTAAAGTGTTTTCCTATTAAGCGCAAATAAGCGCAAAAGCAAAATAAAAATCAAAACAAAAACAGAAACAAAAACAAAAGCAAACAAAAATAGAAATGAAAATAAAGCTAACAAAAGTAAACATAAAAAATAACCGAACAACAACAACAAAAGTTGTAAATGAGGAGTCAGTCCGAGCCGTAGCTGTAGTTGGAGCCAAGCTCAATGCAAACCAATCCGCACGACTGAACGTGGAAGATGAGAGTTGGGTTCAACGAACCCGCTGCTGTGTTTGTGTGTGCATGGGAGTACCTGTAGAGAGTTATCTTTGTGTTTTAGTGTGTGTGTGTGTGTGTGGTGAAAATTTATGCATTCACATGGCGCACTCACAGCAGGATCTGCAATTGTCTTGCGCGAAGTGTCCTTCACTTTTTACGGTCGTTTTTTTATTTTATTGACTGCCACCGCTGCGAAGTGATAGAAAAATCAAGCGCAAGAGTTATAATTGTGCAATTTGTAGTGTCACATAAATTTCTGCTGGCCACCAAGAGCTGTGAGCGTTTAAAAAGAACAGAAAAAGAACAGAAAAAGAACAGAAAAAGATAAAGAATGTGAACGTTCTGGATTAAAGAAATTTATATAAATTGTTATTGGCGGCAGAAAATCAGGGTGCAGGGAAGCACAAAAAGACATTCTTATTAAAAAAGAAATATAAAAAAAATCAAAAATAAAACAACAACAAGAAATAAAATAAAACAAAAATATCAAAAGAAACAAAACAAAAAAAGCAAACAAAACAAGAAGAAGAAAGCAAAAATAGGAAAGCAAACTAAAAACAAAAAATGAAAAGGAATCAAAACACAAAAAATAGAGAATAAAGACAACCAACAAATCAAAGAAAAGCAAATCAAAAAATGAAGAAAGGAAAAAAGAAAAATAAATCCAAAGAACAAAAAATTAAAAGGAAATAAAAATACAAAAAATAGAAAATAAAGAAAAACAAAAAATCAAAATAAAGAAAACCAAAAAAGCAAAGAAAAGATAAAAAAGAAAGAAAACTAAAGAACAAACAAAAAAACAAAGCAAAGAAAAACACAAAAAATAGAAATGAAAGCAAACAAAAAAAAAGGAAAAAATAGAAAAGAAAACTAAAGAACAAAAAAAAAAACAAAAGCAAGAAAAACACCAAAAGTAGAAAAGAAAACAAGACAAAAAAAAGCAAGAAATCTAAAGAACAAAAACCAAAGGAAAGAAAAACACAAAAAATAGAAACAAAAGCAAACAGAAAAAAAGGAAAAAATAGGAAAGAAAACTAAACAACAAAAAATTAAAAGGAAAGAGAAACACAAAAAATTTAAAAGAAAGAAGTACAAAAAATCAAATTAAGCAAAAAAAAAGAATCTAAAGAACAAAAAATTAAACCAGGAAAAAGTAAGGAAACTAAAGAACAAAAAATAAAAACCACAAAAAGAGAACAAGAAATTAAACTATATGTAAAGGTTAGGTTGGCTTAGACTGGCCGGCCGTGAAGGCCACACATAGACCTGCAAGGTCCTTTGCGGTGTCAGATGGATATCCGTTTAAGAGTTGCAGTATAGATCGTTAAACAGAGAGACGCTTTTAGCAAATCTTAAGAGCGAAACTATCCCTAGTTGTGCGATCTCTTCTAGTAACTAAATATAAAACGGACAAAAAATGTATAAAAAAGAGTACAAAAAGAGACGAAAAGATGAAAGTTGAACTTGAAGTCTACAAAAGAGCAAGCATAAAAATAATAAAAGATTTATTTAGAGAACAATACGAACAAAATTAGTGGTCCGGTCACTTATGATTACACAATAACAAAAACAAAAAAAAAATTCTTTAAATTCTTGAACTTAAGATGCTTTTAATAGAACAGAAAATCAATAAGAAGAATGGATAATGACAAAACGTAAAGAGATTGTCTGTAACTTCTCATACACGAGGATGAAATATTTGACCGAAAATTTTACATACGAAGAAAGGGGAAGAGTTAAAAGCAAAACAGATTGTTCTACACCTTCGGTGATCTGTTGGAAAACAATATAGTTTTAAGCTGCTTATCTGGTAAAACTCTCTGTATGCTTTGTTGTACTTGGCAGCACTGGATCTAATGATTCTAATGTCGGCTATATTCATACGGATATATCGGCTTTAATTATGTGGATATGTCGGTTATATTCATTTGGATATGTCGTCTATATTCATATGGATATGTCGTCTATATTCATATGGATATGTCGGCTATAATTATATGGATATGTTGGATATATTCATATGGATATGTCGGATAGATTCATATGGATATATTCATATGGATATGTTGGCTATATTCATTTGGATATGCCGTCTATATAGATACATCGGCTATATTCTTATGGGTATGTCGGCTATATTCATTTGGATATGTTGTCTATATTCATATGGATATGTCGGATATATTCATATGGATATATTCATGTGGATATATCGGCTATATTCATATGAAAACCTCGGCTATATTCCTATGGATATGTTGGCTTTAATTATATGGCTTTGTCGGATATATAATATATTATAATATATAATGGATATTCGAACGGCGAAAAGAACTTTGGGTGTAGAAAGATGTTCACGCTGTCAAAGCAATAACCTTTATTTCTAGCTCTGAAGGATAAATTCAAACCCAGAGTTTCTTTTGGAAGAAAGTATAACACCAGCTTTTCCACCAGAGGAGCTATGGAGAGATCTAGGATTACTTCGAGGGGGCCTGGCGAAAACTTTATTCCAAAACTGAACAGGGAACTGGGGCTGGCTGGCATCTGAATGAAAATGTCCCAACTATGGGAAGTATGGCAACGGTATTGCAATCGGAAGTAGTAATGGGGATAGCGGAATAGAGTAGAAATGGCGCGGTAAACATATTAGAGTCTATAGTAACAGTCTGGTTGCACTGAGTGTCCTCGAAAACGTGTTAACAACTTCAAAAACTGTCCAAGAATGTAAGCCAAGACTTAACTCCATCGCAACGTAGGAATGTACTTCAGTTATTTGGTATACGGGGGAACAAATTAGCAGATGAATTGGCAAATTGTGCATCTGCTGGTACTCTAATGCGCCCAGAGCCATTTATCGGTATAAGTTTAGCAGGTGGTATTGATTGGATCAAGTGAATAATGTTCAAGGACCGATCGTGCAGTTCAGTTGCCTCGAATACAACCAAGTGCTTCGTAGTGAGCCCAAACAAGAGAGTTGCAGATTTCCTTCAAACAGGAAGAAGGAAAATATTCGACCATTGCTTGGGCTAATCACGGTGCATTATTTATGGGGCCATCATATGGCGACCATAGTCATCATCGAGAGTCGGAACTGCGTCTCCTATCTGGAGGAAATACAGGACGACACAAAACATTTTCTCTGCGCTTGTTTTGCCTCAGCCAGAATGCTTTGCGAATCGAGTACGTACCTTCTTTAACCGTGGAGAGATTCTAAGATTCATAAGATAGTCAAAGAAGTTGTAACTTCCCTATCATAATCCACTATCTCCCACTTTCCTCCAAATATTTCCAGGCTTATAGTACAATATGCACCATTGCCTGAGTGCTTAGAGACCTCTTGCTTCGGCGGTTCCCTCGTCTATCTATCTGTTTATCTATCTAAACTGGTCATCTATGACCTTCCAATTAAAACACTACTAACCTCCTGGGGTGTTGGAAAATATCCAGCAGACTCCAATCGTGTAGCAAAGTAGGTTTACCAGAGTTAATATAACCCCACTTTTATGACTTGGTGATGTAGATCTATTAATTGATCGTCTGCCTAATCGAGATGTTAAGTTAGCAAGTAAAATTCCATTGGATTCCTGCATTTGCTTATTAACTTATTTTACTTTAAATGACTCTCAACCCACAAAAACTCCATTGGATTCCCGTATTTTCTTATCAACTTTTTATACTTTGTGTGACTCTCGATCCATTGGGAGTTCCTCTTTACTATAGACCTGTACAATTGTGAGATGATATTCGATATCAATGACGAATACTATACGAAACTGCGTTTATTCATCTTCTGTAGTGCTTTCCTTATGTTGTTTGAATCGTTCCAGAATATTCTTGGTAAGGGCACTTAGTATGCAGATACTTCTCCAGTTGCAAGAGTCTCTTGATTTACCCTTTTCAGCGTGGCTCACCATAGTTCTCTTCTGTCATTTAGTAGGCGGCCTCCCATTTTTTCAGATGCTAGCTATAACTATCGGTTCAATAGATGATTGTGATGATTATATTCAAATTTCATCATTTTGTACCAAGGGTTATTATCAATCTCTTTTCGGAGCAACATTAACTTGTTTTAAATATCGTCCTAATTACTGGTTATAGTTCTATTCGTGTTTCACTTTTCTGATTCTATAAACAGTGTAAACAGTATTATACCTTTACCTTTTTCCTATGATCCTTTCTATTGCACATTGACCTTATTCCTATGATTTGCTTTGATGTTGTTTTCAATTTCCAATTCCTTCTTATACGTAGTCTTGTGCAACCCTATAGTTTAATGGAACTCGAGAATTTATTCCATTCTCTTAATAAATTAAAGTTCCCATATTTCTCCAATTTGCTCCTTTTTAGTAATATTTTTGCTTGTATGTAACTAGACTGCTTTCGATTCCTTTTTTCTGAGATTGCCCGAAATGACCTTGGCAAGGGCACTTCGTTTAGCTTGTCGCCAGTTACAGCAAAGATATTAAAAGGCTGATATATCGACTTGCATAAGATTTCAACGCTTTTATGAGCACATAAAATATGCCCCACAACAACAACAACAAGGACAGCGCCACTAAGCGTACATACTCGTATATCTATATAGCCACATAAATATACAAAAGGCTTTTTTCCAATGCGGTGATGGGCTCTCGGCTTGTACACATGTATTCCACGCAGATGTGGCTCATTTAAGTTATTGCTATGCCCATGTTGTTGTTGTTGTTGCAGTTAAACTACCTCCTCATCTACGCGCCAGCCAGTGAGTGCGTACCTGATACGCATGCGTAAAGTCAGTTCAGCACGCAGTCGGTCGTTGGTTACGAATATGCAGCAAATACTTACCATAAATCTAGGAGGCACATGCGCGAATGCCACAAATCATGCTGTTCACGTTTGAATTTCGCACCCTGTTTTTTGTTCGTAGATGCTTTTTTGTTTTTTGTTTTTAGTTTTTTTTTTGCTCCGCAGAAAATTTCACATATAAACGCAAGAAGCATGAAAAGCGCTCATGTTCAACCACACTAAACTCACACTCTCACAATCGCTATAGGTGAGAGTGTGTGTGTGTGTGTGACTGGCGCATTTAAGGTGCAGCGCCCTCTGTTAACGTGGTCAACATCGGTCCGCTGTGCCGATGTGTGCTCTCGGTGCATTATTGGTCAATTGTGTTTCGTTTCTTTGTTGTTGTTGTTTGTGTTGTGATTATTACAAATCCACGGGGGGTGCTGGAGGTGGTGCCGCAGGTGCCGACTTTACCATGATTATTTGCCGCTACTGTTGTGGTTCTTTTGTAATTGCTACTAAATTTTTGTGGCCTACGTTTTGGAGTTCAATGTTTCATTTTCATGCCTCAGAGCGCCCGAATGTGCTACTTGGATATATTTTCCTTTTGTTATAATAACAAATTTTGTAATATATAATTTTAGTTTGCATTTTTTATATATTATTTTTGTTGTGTAATTTTTTATAAATTATTTTATTTTGTTTTTGTGGAATTTTAAAATTTTACAATGAATTATTTCTATATCAAGGTTTGTACAATTGTAAAATTATACAAAAATGTATATAAAAAATTTAAAAAAATTAAAATATATATTTTTTATACACATTTTTTTTATAATTGTTTTTTTTTATACATTTTTGTATAATTTTTTTTTATACACATTTTACTATAATTTTGTTTATACACATTTCTATATAATTTTTTAAAAAATGTATGTATAAATTATACATTTTTTTATATTTTTTTTTGTTTGTGAAAAAAAAAATATATATAAAAAAATTATATTTCTTTTACTAATTATTATATTTAAAGTTTTTTAAATTAATTTTTGGAAGTATCTTTTAAACGAAATTTTTTTTGTTCTGATTTTTGATCAAAATGAAATTTTGGAACAATTAAATTTTTTAGACTTATTTTAGTCCTTATAATAATAACATTTTTTATAATTAATTATTTTTCTAACATTTAATAAATTAATTAATAAACAATTTTTTAAGGAATTATTATTACATATTATTACTATCATATATTTTATATAGAAAATAATGTGTGAATTATTTTTTGAAATAATTCAAATTGGAAAAAGTTTATTTTTTTTTTGTAATAAAAATAATTTTTTTTTCCTGCAATAATAATTAATTTTTTTCTTTCGTTTTTCTCAAGATTATACAGTTTTTATTTTTTATACTTTTTATAGTAATGAAATTTATTATAATTAATTATTTTTTAATTAATTATAGAAATAATTTTTAAATATACTTGTGTATCAGAAACTTGTATTTTAATTTCTTTATTTATTTTAAAATTAAAGTTTCGTTGCACATAATTTTTTTTTATTATTTTAAGTTTTAAATTCGGCTAAATTAAACTTTATTAGTAATATTATTTAATAAATAATTTGTGTATTTTCTTTTTTAACAATTAGAAATGATATTTATAATGTTTTTTGTTATAATAATTATAATTTTTTATTTTAATAATATATTATTTTTAATTTATACATTTTTATACTTTTTATGATAGTAAAACTTTTTATAATTAACAATTTTTTTAATATCTGGAAATGATTTTTAATTATATATCCAAATTAATCTAAAATTTGTGTTAAAATTTTTTTATTTATTTTTCATTTAAAATTTGTTTTCAATTGAATTAAAAATTTTGTTTTTTTAATTTTGTTATAAATACATTTTTTTATTATTTTATTAATATTATGTATAAATAATTTGTAAATTATATTTGAAATAATTACAATTTAAAATATATAATTTATATTATAAATAAATATAAAATTTATATATATTTTATATAAAATAATAATTTATTTTTTTCTGAATAATAAATATATTATTTTTAATTTATCCTTTTTATACTTTTTTTATATTACAATTTTTTATAATTAATTTTTTTTTTAATTGTTGGAAATAATTTTTAGTTATACTTGCACATTAATCCAAAGTTTGGATTAAAATATTTTATTATTTTTAATTAAAAATTTGTTACAATTAAAATTATAATTTATTAAATTTATATTTTGGCTACAATTAAATATTTATTTTTATTTTATTATTGTTAATATTATTTATGGAGTCATTTGTCTATTATTTTCTTTTTTAGCATTTACAATTTAAACTACTTTATTTTTTTTGTTATAATAATTTATTTATTTATTTGATTTTTCTGTAGGATATACTCGTATTATTTATAATGTGTTAATTTAGATTTTATTAATATATAAATTTATATTTCTCTTAATTTAAAATTGTTCTTCTTGTAATATGTTCTATTATTAATTAGAGTCATTTATAATTGGTTATTTAATCAATTAATGTAAATAACTTGTGTGAATAGTTTATATATTTTAATTTTTAATTAGTTTATATGCTAAAGACATTTTATTTTATCAATAATATTTTTTTTTTACAATTTTGTATATATTTATAAAATATATACAAAATTGTAAAAACATTTAAATGTTTTTAGAACATTTAAATTTAATTATTATTAAATAAATATTTATATATTTATATGTCTGATAATTATTAGTTTCAGCACCTTCCTAAATGTTTCTATTTTCATAGTGCATCAGGGAGTAAAAGCCTCTCCACTTTCTAAAAATTTTTGGGAGTTTGATTATCGTCCCTCTAGTCCAGTCTCTTTGTGAGAATTCTTGTGCCAAAATATGTTTGAAGACTCGCTTCGGTTGACGCACCTCTGTGGGAGTGCTTCCGCCTCCTGCGTGTTTTTGACTTCTTATGACGATTGAAATCTTTTGAAACTACAGTAAACTGAAGGGGATAAAAATAGTTGCCACCTTCTTTCGGTAGTGTTTAATCTTCCATCAGACCAAGTGCCACTGCTGCATTCTTTTGTAATCGGCGGCAGCTGCCATTCTAAGAAATGGTTTCATATATTTCCCTCCAATTAATTACACAGCGCCGCCGGCAGCCGCAGTCTCCGCACTAATTTTGATTTATGAAGTGCATGTCGCTATTTTTATACTCGCTCTCCGTGATTGCATGCGTTTGATTGCAGATATCAACGGCGGTGGAGTCCTCCTCGTCTAGGTCTGCACTGCTCCTATCTGCGTCTACAATTAGTGGCCGCAGCCAGTGGAACACTCCCTTTAACTGGCATGGAAGCTGCTTTGTAACATTTTTGTCAGTGTTTTTTTTTTTTACTCGGTTAAATTGCAAAACGAAATTCACGGCATAACAATGAAAAATTTCAGGAAAAAAGAGAAAAATATTTCGAGGCAATTTTGTGGGTAGGCAGGCACACAAATAAAACCCGTGCAGGTGTTAATAAAACCAGTGACAGGAAGGTGGGTTCCATGCTGAAATAAATTGTGAGCAAGTGTTTGAGGCAAGTTGTGAGTTAATTTATAACTTAATTCGGTAATAATAACAATAAACCATGGAAAGATAATTCAATATAAAAGGAACAATAATTGTGTTATAAAAATTAACAATCATGACAATGACACGGAACAGAATGGAGTGCACGTGATTTGTGTGCAATTGTTCACAGAGGAAAATGAGATCAAATAGTCTGAGAATAAAACGGTTGATAGAACATTAATAAATTGCATCGTCTATTCATTGTTAAAAGAATAGTTATAAAAGCCCATATCCGTGTAACTGGATTATCATGATTATAAATTATCTATTGCAAAATTCACATCTATCAGTCCTACGATGCTTTGAAAGCTGGCACTGAATTTATGATATAAAAACTCACTGAACAATTTATAAAAAAGAGAGGATTCTTTTCGGGAACCCGTGATCATGTTCAAAATATAATGCTATAGCGACCAATTTTATCTAGCTGATAGAAAGAGATTATGTGATGGGAAGATATTAAGTGATAGGAGAGATTGGGTGATAGCAAGACATTAAGTGATAGAAAGAGATTGGGTAAGTAGTTGGGTGTTAGGAAGAGATTTGGTGATAGGAAAAGGGTAAGAGTGGGATGCCCTTTAATTGACAATTTTTAATTGCATTTTTGTGATTAATAGCATAAATCATTGTAACATATTTCCAACTCCAATTTAGTATTAATTTTATCTTGAATTCGATCTGACGATGCTTATAATCGTTCACTCAGGTTCTTCTTACTTGTACAGTTTAGTAGGGTACGAGTAACATAACACTCAGTTTAGTCGATGCTAAGCAATTCAACAAGACGTCACACAAATGGAACATTGTACCATTGGAGTATGAAATATGCCCGTACACTTGACTACGTGGATGCTAGTTTAGCAGAACCACTGTAAAATTTAATTAATTCACAGCCTAGGCACTAAATGAAATTTAGTGGCATCGCTTTTGCGAACTGTTTTATGCTTGAATCTGTGCTAAGCTGATTCAATGAGGTTAATGGTCCTATTTTTGCTTAGTTATGATTTTGGGAAATTCGCGCCGGTTGTTATTCCGATTGTTAGTGTGAAACTTTCCCTTTTCTCACATTATTCCCAGATATTTGAAACTGAAAACTATCAAAGTAAAGCGTATAAATTTCCTGAGTCTTTTTTGTGTGTTTACTTTGCCGTTTGTGTCGTATTAACAAAAGAAAAACAAACAAAAAATGTTTTATTTTATCATTAATCAGCATTTATTAAATATAGTATAATTTATGCACATGAATCAACCACAAAAAATAAATTGCATATTCAACAAATCTGAACAGACAAGAACACATAAAAAGTGTCGAGTGTAATTTGACAGCTGTGTCAAGGCATGTGGCATGGCTGGAGGTGTGCAAAAATTGTAGGAAATAAATTATATTAGTAATAAATAAATTATATGTGTATGTGAAGAGTGGAAGCGAGCGCACGTGTGCCCAGACACTTCAATGACGCTGCTTTGATTGCAGATTTTCCACGGAGACTCGAAAAGTCGAAAGTACACACGACAGTTCCGTTCTTACCAGAAGAGAAAAAGTGGGAACAGATTTTTTTAAACAGCTGCTTGATTACGATCTTTGCTTGGGTGACTATCACGCAAATGCAACGAAAGTGTTGGCATGTGGATCAGTTTGGTTAGTGATATGACCGATACACATGCTCTGCAATGATACATGGATTAGTTTCATAACAAGATTGAAAGTAGGTGTTGGTATCAGTGAATATGCGAATATGGTATTAACAGTTACGAAGAAGCGATTATAAATAAGGTGACTGCAGTATAAGGTAGTTCCTTTAAGTTATCGAATATTATCGATGTGTGTCCTATACATTGTTACATCTCTAGGTGTCTACTTGAGCCCATGATATTCAACTGACTATTTTTGGTGGTTTTTAAACTAGCTCTTATTATTTTTATAATCGTATGGTCGTAGGCTATATTTATTAGATGTTAACGATATCGAAAGAATATATCAACATCGAAAGAATGTCTTAATATCAAGAGAATACTCCTATATCAACATCGAAAGAATGTCTTAATATCGAAAGAATATATCAACATCGAAAGAATATGTCAATCAATACAAATTAGTATCGCAAAGTTGTGACCAAGCATTCATAGAATAGAAATAGAAATGTGGTGGACTGGAATTAACCCGAACACCCAGTCACAAGGACCAAGGTACTATACCCTGGATAGATGCGGCAGAATGAGTAGAGATATAGGAAAGGTTTCAGGAGGGGGAATGGGAAGAAAAAACAATTTTTTTTTAATAAGGTCACTCTTCCTTGAACTTCCTGGTTTCATTTATGAACCTAAGAATATTGGGAGCAGGAAGAGTATGAACGTTGTTCAATACATCAATTATGTGTCACAATTAATTATTATTAATATATTATATATAATTAATAATTATAAAAATAATAATGTGATGGATAAGAAGCTACCAAATTCATTATTAGTATTTATTTATTTATTTCAATTAACTATTAATTATTTATTATATGTAATTTAGCGATTACGATTTGAGTGAGTGAGTGAGTGAGGTTTATTTCAATTATTCTTTTTACAATTTTTGTTACAATTTCATGGTATCTCGCGAAGCCTTTAAGGCTTGTCTGCGAGAAAATTTGAAATAATAATAAATTAATTAAAAATAACAATAGATATTTAAATAATAAATTACAATAGTTCAATTATAATACAAATTTAAAGTACGATTATAGGTTATAAATTTAAAGTATAATTATAAAGTACAATTATAAAATTTAGAAACTTATCAAGGAGCAATGTAATTGAATAAGAAGAAGGAAAAAGAGTACAATTTAAAACATTATTATTGGTACATGGGTGACCATTATTTAGAAGCGAAAATAAACATTATTTAGAAGTGAAAATAAACATTATTTAGAAGTGAAAATAAACATTAGTTCTGAATATAATGCAGTTTGATGTTTCTATTTCGCTGATGTTTCGGAGCTTGGTGATCGTTCGCTATGTTTGATGGCAGCTGATTCAGAATTTTGGGTATAACAACATCGAGAGTGCGTTTTCCATAATTGTTGTAGAAATGGGCAACTTTAACTCTCCCGCCTGTTCGGTATCGCGTGCTATACTGGTGTTGAATTGGAATCCTGAAGCGCTTGTCATCGAAGAACTCGCTTAGTAGACTGCTCTTAAATAGGTCATCAACCGTCAAGACTTGGAGGTGCTTCCAGACTGGGATACTGCTGTCGTGACGGTGGTAGGTTTTTTTCTTGGCCAGTATTTTAAGAATGGCGTTTTGACTTTTTTGTGCGTCAGAGCGGTGGGTTGACGAGCCCCATGCGGCGGATGTAAGATTCGCAAAGTGCGAAGTAAGCCTGCCTGAGTACCGAGTAGTTACATGCGTAGCTTAGGTGGTGCATCATATACGATGTTCTGCGTAGTTTTGCTCGGAGTTGCTTGATGTGTGCGTGCCATTTCAAGTGTGTGTCCACGACCACGCCCAGGTATTTGTATTCTTCCACTATTTCAATTATTGTTTGGCAATCGTCATCTGAGGAGCTTCTGGTTTGGTGATTGTGCAGGCATGACGTACTATGAAATTTTATTTGCATCTGGGATCGTGGCATGTGTATCGAGCGAATGTGCATAATTTTTGTTTTTGCAGCATTTATCGATAGACCATTATCGTGAGACCATCTTGCAATAGCATCGAGCTCGCTTTGCATTATTTTTGTTGCAGTGTTAAGATCCTTATGTGCAACCACTATGGCAGTTTCATCGGCGTAGGCATAAACTTTGCTGTTCTGGAGTGCTCTCAACATTTCGTTTGCGTAAATTATATATAGAAGTGGTCCCAGTTTGGAATATTTGTGGTACGCTGTGTTTAGTGTATACTGGCGCGCTTAGATTGTCTTTAATTTTTACTTGGTAAGAGCGTAACGTCAGGTAATTTTCAAGCCATTTAAGGCACTCACCTCGAAGACCGGCGCGTTCGATTGCTTCCAAGAGTTTTTTATGCGACAGCGTGTCGAAAGCTTTACTAAAATCGACGAAAAGTACCAGGCTGTGACAATTCTTGCTCAGATTTTCATTCAAATCGCTTGCAAAGTTACCGAGAAGCTTGTTAATATTTTTAAGTTAACGATTCCCTGTAGTGTTTTTATTTATCACAAATAATTATTTATTATATTACCACAATTAATTATTTATTATAATTCATTATGATTAATAAAGAAATGGTCATTAATTAATATTAGTAATGAGTGATCGATATTAGTAATAAGTCATTGATATTTGTAATAAGTTATCGATTTTAGTAATAAGTTATCGATATTAGTAACAAGTTATCGATATTAGTAATAAGACATTGATATTGGTAATAAGTTATCGATAGTAGTGATAACTTATGGATATTAGTAATATGTTATCGATGTTAGTAATAAGTTATCGATATTAGTAATAAGTCATTGATGTTGGTAATAAGTTATCGATAGTAGTGGTAACTTATGGATGGAGTAATAAGTTATCGATATCAGTAATAAGTTGTCGATAATAGTAATAAGTCATTGATATTTGTAATAAGTTATCGATAGTAGTGATAACTTATCAGTAATAAGTTGTCGATATTAGTAATAAGGTGTTGATATTAGCTATAAGTCATTGATATTAAGAATAAGTTATCGATAGTAGTAGTAAGTTATCGACATGAATAATCAGTCATCGATATTATAAATGAGTTATCGATATTATTTATTTACTTATAATAATTAATTACTAATTCTTTACTACTCATAATCTATTCTGATGAATAAATAATAAGAAGCTATCGCTTTGTTCGTGCCACGCGTTGTGTTGTGGCATCGCTAATCTAACCACTTGAGGCCGTTTGCATACATTCAATTGTTCTCATCTTCATTTCGCGAATCATTTGTCCAAAGCAGCTTTCTAATTATTGCATAGTTTTTTTTTTATCAATCTACATATAGACTTTCTATAACTCGCATTTATTCATATTTAAGAAATGCGCTCGCAGACCCCATCAGCACGTCCACCTCTCACTCAGTTTGACAGCATAGGTAAAAACAAGACACGGAAAAGGTGCTAACTCGAAAACCGTTGCACAATTTAACATGCATTCACAAATTTTAATTAGCTGCAGAGACCAACCGACCGACCGCAATGAAACGAATTGATTTGGAATTTGAAATTGAATTTCACAAAAAGGAGGAAACGCCAAGAAGTAACTATACCAACACCATCGCCACCACCAACACCGCGTTGCATGAAATTAGCCAACAAAAAAAATTGTTTCTCAAATGACTCAAATGGGAAAAAACTGCAAAATGGGCTGAAATGCAAATCCCACTCTTACAATTGTGTATTTGTGTTACGTATACGCCGCAGTGTGCCGTGCTCAAAATTAGTTCACTCTTCATTTCGCTTTAGTTTGCCCGCGTTTTACTTCCAGTAACACGATTTTCTCAACTTTTTTTCCACCGGGTTTTGTTACGCGAGTGGCTTCGAGTTATTGCCTCCATGTGACTGGAGTATTTTTGAATTTATTACTTTTCGAATACTTCAAAAAGTGGCGCACTTTTGTTACATATTTCTTTCTTTCTTTTATGCTTCTTTCTGAAGTGCCAAAAAACGTGCTAGGAATTTTTAAATTTTCTTTGGTATAAAACTTTTCATTTGTGAATACATTTAAAAATTTTTTTTAAAAATAATGTTTTGAGTTTTAGCTAATAATTGTTTCTTTTTAAAATAAATTTTTGGAGTGAAATTTTTTAAATATTTAGATTTGAACTTAATTTTGTTGTATTGGTTTTGTGTCGTCTGAGAAGCTCCATTCCCACGATAGTTGGTTCGTTTCGATATCATATTCATAGACCCATAACCCGTCATCGGTAATGATACCTTCGACAACATTTTGGCCCGAGCATTGCTGTTTTTGCAAGAAAATTCAGAACTCTCGGTACAAGCTTCAACTTGTCTCATCCCCAAAACATCGGGCATACCGCTCAGCAGCGATCCGAGCGAGACACCAATGTCGGCAGCTATCTCCCTGATGCTCACACGACGATCTTCGAATACAATTTTCTTTACTTTTTCGATGTTTTCGTCAATCACAGAGGTGTTCGGCAGTATTATTTGACATCACGCAGGCGTTTGACAAACTCAAAACCACCCTACACCTCAATATTTATACGCTTCTGGAAGCCATTTCTCAGATCGACAATTTGTAGTGTCGCAAAAAGGTTTCATCACCACTGAATACCCAATCAAGGCTCGTGTACAACACGGTAGTGTACTGGGCCCTGTGCTCTACCACTATGTACTGCTGACATGCCAACTAACGACAATACTGTCACCTCAACTTTTGCCGATACTACATTCCCATTCAGACCCGAAAATGGTGTCAAAGCTACGGGAAATAATCCTCTTCTCTAAGAAAAATAAGCCTCCTACGGTCTCCCCGCTAATACACAAAGGTATGGAAATTCCGATGAAGGAGACGGTCTAATACTAGACAGGAAACTTATCTGGAAACCCAATATTGAGTAAAAGAGTTAGGAAGAACAATATTGCTTTGTACACTTGTCGGTGGGGGCTATCCCCAGGAATTATGCACTTGCTGTACATCTCTGTGGTCAGACCTATATTGCTATATGTAATACTGGTGTGGTGGCTAGCTTATCAGAAACAAAGCTATTTGAAACTTCTAGGCAAGGTCCAAAGAACAGCTTTTCTGTACATTTCTGGTGCTTTAAGTACAACCCCAACTAAAGCAGTAGAAGTGATCTTCAACCCACCTACACTAGATCTGGTAGGGAGCAAGTGGCCGCCGTATCAACACTAAGGCTGAAATCCACGGCGTTATGGCATGATCGGCAGACAGACACTCGACTATTGTATATACCTGGAGTAGTTGAATCCAACACATTGGACACTCTATATCTAATCTCAACTTTGAAAGGCACTTCAAGACACATATAAGGTAAATAAATACCAACGCTAGATCTAGCCGACTTCCTCGTATTTCTGAGGACAACGGGGCTGGATGAGAGTTTATAGGGATACCCTTAATAGTAGAGGGCGCTGCAATCGATCTTTTTGTTCGCAGTAACTTTTATATCTCTAAACCACACATTAACATTAACAACACACATATTCCGTCTAGAAGGTGAACTGAACTTCTACACCGACGGTTCCAAGCTAGACGATAGAGTCGACTTTGGAGTTTTCCCAAAATAACTGGGACTGGAAATTTCGTCCGGTCTCCCCAACTACTGCAGTGTTTATCAAGCAGAGTTCTTAGCCATAAGGGAGGTATCCATCTACTTAAGTAGACACGCCGTAACAATTAACATTATAAATATCTACTCGGATAGCCAGGCGGCCATCAAGCCAATGAACCCTGTGGCACTGAAATCAAAGGTTGCCCAGGAATGCCTGGCAGCCCTAAATGATATCAGCACCGTTTTCAGGGTGCGCCTTATGTGGGGTCCGGGCTGATGAGCTAGCCAGACGGGGTACCAACCTTCCTCTGTGTATGGACAGACGCGAGGTTGGAATACCAATTACCACCTGCAAACTAATGTTGAAGGATAGAGTCGTGGCTGATGCCAATTGGTCTTGGGCAGACGAAGGTACTTGCTTAACGACTAGGCATGAACTTGGTAAATAATCTAGAGACTTGCTGGGCTTGTCGGGAGAAGATATCTTTAAGGTCGTGGCTTGTATGGGGTTTTTGAATAAGAACGCTACAAAAGTTTTTTTTAAATAAAACAAAACCGGTTTTAGATATCAATGAAATTCTTTATTCCTGTGAAAGTACTTTCGATGCCATTATGTATGGAAGTCGATTTCTTTTGCATGGCCACCACAGGCACGCTTGCAGAAGTCCAGACGCTGAACCCAATTTTCAACGGTTTTCAAGCATAAACCGGCCGATACTGCTGCAATTTCACGTTCGATATTCGTACGAAGTTCATCAATCGTCGCTGGCTTGTTGGCATAGACCATAGACTTGACGTAGCCCCCCAGAGGAAATAATCTAACGGCGTCAAATCGCACGACCGAGGTGGCCAATCGACTGGGCCATTTCGTGAGATAACACGTTCACCAAACTTGGTTTGCAGTAAATTGATTGTGGCATTCGCTGTGTGGCTTGTGGCGCCGTCCTGTTGGAACCACATGTCCTCCAAGTCCATATTATCCAATTGGGGCCAAAAATATTCGGTTATCATTGAACGGTAGCGATTCGCATTCACAGTAATGTGCCGGTCTTGATCATCACGGAAGAAGTACGGCCCAATGACGCCGCCGGCCCATAAACCGCACCAAACCGTAATTTTTTCGGGATGCAATGATGACTCATGGAGTAGGGTGGATTGCTGTCTAACCAATAACGCATATTTTGCTTATTAACGAAGCCATTCTGCCAGAAATGAGCCTCATCATAAATTGGACGTAGCGCTCTTAAAGTTGAGGCGACTGACTCCGAATTTCGGTAGTAAATTTTAATAATTTCGACTCGTTGTTGGCTCGTATATCTTTGCATGATGAAATGGCAAACCTTACTGAAGAGAAATGTCAAAAGAGCGGGAAAAAATATGGCGTCGTTTGCTGTCACTATCGATTTACTTTTGTGGCGTTATTTTTGAAAAACCCTTTATAACCGGTCATTGGCGGGAGTATTCTCTCATGAATACTGCAGAAGCTGTAGGGATGAAGAGGAGCTAGAAGCTGAGCGGTCTCTTTAGGCAAATACGATTTCAGCTCTCTGACGGGAGTGTCTGGCGCGAAGGTTAAACAAATCCTGCCCTTTATTAGGGCTTCAATTGGTTGGACGAGTAAAAGTAGAGGTACACGTTATCGCAGTGTTATCGCAGTAGACCCATGGTGGTCTGAGTGAGTTGGTCAGTAGACTGACTGCCACGCAAACCTAACCTAACCCAATCTTATATATCTTTAATTATTGTTTTATATATGATTATATTTATTTATATACCATTATCAGTCAATGACTTATTATATTACTCCACAACATTGACCGGAACTATTGACAAAATTAATTTTCTTCACAGTAGTATCTCCTTTTTCTATATATATTTATTACATGCACTTCTGAATTATTAATTTATATGCTAATCTGAACCTTTTCTTCTTCTCTTACAGACCTCTTTTGAATTCCGTCTCACTCCAGGGGTAAGCATCTAAAACACCACTTCGAAATCTTTCACATATCTCTCAGTTACTTAAAATTCTGAAATAGTCTTTCGTATAATTTATGCCAGGTTTGTTTGTTGTCTGTCATTTTAATGAATTCATGCGAAACGTGTGTTTTATAATTCAAGGTCGTTCGTTTGTTTATCTCAGCGGAATTATTGGATTTGCTTAAAACCAAATTTCCCGTGATTACGTTCTTGAATATTTAAAAAGAATTAATTTTTTTAACTTTATAAGAAAAAAATTTTTGTTTCAATGCTCTTTATGTTTTGGCTATATTTAAATAATTTTTCTTAATTTATAAATTTGAAAAAATTGTTATTTTTATATTTTTGAAGGTTTAGAATTTGGTCATAATACAAATGAATTTTTTTTGAATTGGATTGTTTTCCAAATATTATTCTGAAATTATGCAATTTTATTATTTGTCTTAATTTACATTAATAAAGTATTAATTAATAAATAAACCTTCAAAATAATTATCGACTTCTAAGTCTAAACAATCGCATGCGACCTATAACTGGATATTGAATTGTGGTATGGATAGGAAGAAGAGTTTTCGCTTCATTCTTATAGAAGGGATGTCCTTGTTAATATTTGTTAGGATTTATTTGCTAATATTTGAATGGATTTATTTCTTAATATCTGGATAGATCTATTATTATATTTGTTTTGATCTTCATCGATTGTGGAAGAGTCCGGCCTTTATCATACTTTTATAGCCTAGTCAGCTCCATCAGCGGAAAGGATGGAAGGCCTTTGGAAGTATTTCGCAGCTATTCTTATGCTGTGAGACCTTCAATGAAAATAATGAAACTAACACGTTTGAAGGAACAAACAGGATACATTTTTTCATATTCTTCGCTTAGGTGAAATTACGTTGCTTCCTTCCATGTTTTCTTGCTTCCTTGCTTCGTTGCTTCCTTCCAAACATATGTGTTTGTTTTGATCCTCATCAATTGTCCTGCTATTATCATACTCTTATATCTTCGACTGCTAGAGTCCGTCCCCTCTATTAACCGAACAGAAGGGAAGTCTTTGAAAGTATTTCACAAGCTATTCTTATGCTCTGAGACCTTAAATGAAAATAATGAAATTAACACGTTAGAAGGAACAGGATAATTTTTTTCATATTCTTCGCTTTGGTGAAATTACTTTGCTTCCTTCCTTGTTTTCTTGCTTCCTTGCTTCGTTGCTTCGTTGCTTCCTTCCAAACATGTGTTTGTTTTGATCCTCATCAATTGTTCTAGAGTCCTGCTATTATCACACTCTTATAGCCTCGACTGCTAGAGTCCGTCACCTCTATTAACCGAACAGAAGGGATGTCTTTGGAAGTATTTCAGAAGCTATTCTTATGTTGTGAGACCGTAAATGAAAATAATGAAATGAACGCGTTTGAAGGAAATACTAGGAATGTTATTATTTCAATCGCTCTCTTTCGGCAAAAAAAAGTTTTATTTTTCAACATGGTCTCCCTTTAGCTCGATACACTTCATCCAATGCTTCTCCAATTTCGTTTCATCGAAAACCTCTCTTCTCTTACCGCCGAGCCATTTTCTCATATTTGCAAAAAGGAAATAGTCACAGGGGCTGCATCTGGAGAATATGCTGGATGAGGAAGCAATTCATAACCGAAATCATGTAATTTTGCCATTGCGACTTCAGACTTGTGCGCCGGTGCTTTGTCCTGATGAAAGAGAACTCTTTTCCTCCCTAAATGCGTTCATTTAGGCTTCAAATCGGTGTCGAATCGAACAGCTCTGAAAATATACGCCGGTGATCGTTTTACCCTTTTCAAGGTAATCGATGGACATCTCAAAAAACTGTCGCCATGACCAATGTTGGTCGACAGACTCACCTTGGCCTTCTTCGGTTTCGATTCACAATCAGAAGTCTACTGTCCCGATTGTTTCTTGGTCTCTGGTGTGTTGTTATGAATCTATGTTTCGTCCACGGTTACGGAACGTCGGAGAAACTTATTCGGATTGCGATTCAACATCAAACACTCCTTTGAAGTTGTCAAACGATTGCGTTTTTAGCACTTGTGAGAACTCGGGAACCATCTTGCAGATAGCTTTCTCATACCCAAAAAATTGAATTCACGGATGCATGTGATTTCACCAGATATCGATTTTTTTTCAGTTATTCTTTCTAGTATTGTGTATACATTTTTTAGTATTGTGATAAAATATTATTTCAATAATTCATAAGTAAAGATGGAAGAATGTTAAAATGCTATTAAAATGCATTTAGTTATCAATGAAGAGATTTCTTAATAGGAGGACATTATAAACATCAAGTAATAAAGTATTGTAATCTCTTTTATATTAAAGGATTCAATCCTGAATTTTAGAGAATGCCCTTGGAAAGTATTGTAACGTCTGTGTGCAGTTGTGACTTGGAAGCAGAAACGACAAGGATGTTATAGAAATAAAGGGGGAGACTTGTTAAACTGTTGAAAAACATTTCTTAATCCCTTCCTTAAGTAATTAATTGCTATTTTATTAAAGTTAATGTTGATCCAGTGATCGAACTATTACCTAAACTATAGTTCTTCTAGAAAAACTTCGACGCAGTGAGTGGGCAGGTGTAATATAGTAGTAGCTCCAGTTTTGAATGCAATACATTTTTATTCCCTGGTGGGTACTTTCGTTGTCTGACAAAGATTTGCTTAATCCTGTAGGTTAGGATAGGTTATACTGACTGCCACATAGACCTACAAGGACCTTTGGGATGCCAGATGAATATCCATTTAAGAGTCATAATATGAAGCTGTAAAAAGAGAAACGCTCTTTGCGAACCTTAAGAGCGAGACTATTCCTAGTGCTGAGACCTTACCCAGTCCCTCAAACTAGGGGGCTCACTGGTGTGCCAGGCGCCCCTTTGAGATTGCGGGGCATAATCAAAGGAGGACAGGTTAGGCTAGGTTTTTGTGACAGTCAGTCTACACACCAATTCACTCAGACCACTTTGGGTCCATTGCGATACAACCGCGTAACACTTGTCAAACCATTTTGAAGCCCTAATAAAGCGCAGGATTTGTTTGGTCTGGGCACAGGAGATGCTCCAAAGTTTCGTTTGTGCCGTGCTTACTACATTTGCAAAGAATATCTGTAATTAATATAATTAATTTGCAAGGAGTTAATTTGTATTTCTGTCTAGATAAGTAGAGGGCTTAACTGGAAAACCGATGGTCTGCAATTATACAAGGAATTAATTCTACTTGGATACCACTTTATATCTTTATGAGTATTAAGTAGAGATTTATTGGACAACTCTTCAGATGTTCAGTAGCAGCGAACCGTTATAGCTTCTTTGATTTGGACTGGTTTTCGACCGCTAATTTCAAATCTCAATTGAAAATTTCCAAGAATTCTGAAGAATTAATCTTCTTTTCTCTCTCTTAAAAGTGAATTTAATTGGGTTTATAAAAGTTGAACCGCTTCAAATGCTGTTAATAAAAACAGGAAGCAATTGCAGCATAGCTTAGCGCACATTTCCTTCAGCGGCGGCAGCAGCAGCATTGCTGAATCCAACGCCAGGCGTATCGTAAAACCGTAATTTAATTTATCGCATTTGAAATTCATTTTCCGTAATCGCAAATCAAGCGCAACGTAACGTAACAATAGCCCAGCGAATAGTTGCCGCATCTGCTGCCGTTGCTGAAGCTACTGCTGCTGGAAGCAACATGCAACAATTGTTATGCTAGCCCATACGGATACCTACACTCCCGCAGTGGAAGCAGCGGCAGGCTGAGAGTGCGCGTCATTTGGAACACTTTAAATTGCAATTTCTGAGCAATTTCTTAAAACGGTAAAAATAATAGTAAAATAAATACCACTCTGACTGCCTGCCCGGTGCACTGCGTGCAACGCGGGGTTGCTTGCATGAGGCATGCACGTACACGAAATCGACACAGCATCAGACAACAATAACAACAACCAGAACAACAACAGCCACAACAATATTGGTCCGCACAACACTGTCGGAAAGTTGTTACGAGTATTTGCCACTGCAACGCAAAGTGGCAAAAGTGTGCTTTTATTTTTTGTCAACACGCTACACAGTTCCAAGGGGTCTACTCGATTTGTTACACTGCTAGGATGCACAAATTCCCCAGTGGTTTGTCTATCAAGGAGACGAAGTTAGTTGTGTGGGGAACAGAGAACAAAAACTTAAGTTGAAGTGTGTGGGAGATCCAATGGATGTTCCAAAGGGAGCTCCAGATGCGTGTTGCTGACATCAGTGTGTGTTTTTTGAGGAAAGCTTTCAGATATTGGGTCTTATGTTACCCACCAATTTCTAGTGCTAAGTTTTCACTTTTGTGTTTTCGTAATATTTTCCAAACTATTTCAACTTTGAGCATCTAATTTGAAAGTGAATAGTTTTTGAGTTGAGTGGGTACAAGGAATTGGGTTGCTTTACACATTCACAACTGAATGCCACATATATTTAGTTAGCGGTGGGTGAGCACTGGATGTCAGCCTACTCAGTTCATTGTACCTTCCTTTTCAGTGATTTCCTTCGAAACAACTCTTAAATCCTTCTGCTCTCTTAATAGAAGGAATTTTTAGGACATCCAAGTGTGCTTGTGTGAAACACCTCCTTAGTCCTTTTTACATGATCGTTAGTAAGAGACATTCAGCTTTTATTTTTATATTTTCTATAAAATTGTTGATATTTGTTCCACCCATGTTTATTATTATTATTATACCTTCCAGCATAATTAATTATGTCTGCAAGGGATGGGGGCTATTAAGGGCTCGACCCGGAAGAGAAGACTATTTAGAAAGAATCATTTTTGAGACCCAGCCCGTGGCAGGATTTGAAACTGCGACTTCGAGGTGTGAGTCTAGCATGCTTACCTTTATTCCACAGAGGGTGGCTCCACCTATGTTAATTGTTTCAACCCTTACACAAAGATGTGTGAAATTGAAGCAGATATCATATGACCTCAAATCATACTAAATTGTCACTGCGAAGGGATCGTGTGAAAATGCCCAAAGACATGTAAACTGGTTTCACAGGAGCGTGCTGTCCCAGCATTGTTAAGCACGTTGAACTGTGGTGTTCCCCACTAAATTCAAATCCAAATCCAAATCTGGAAGAACAATGGTCACTTTATGCAGCCCTTATTACGGGAGTTCTGTCGCATTGGACCAGGTCCTGTTCATATGAGATCAAATACGTAAAATATCATCCAACTACCCCCCGTCAAAGAGTTACTTATCATTTTGCCAGAGGGTTTTAATGTAAACAAGGGGGAAATCCAGAAGACCACACTACTGGGCCTCACTCCCAAAATTTACAGAATCCAAGCTCATGATTGGGGACTATAACCCAAAATGTTTAGCTCAATGTCTCCAGTTGAGTAAAAATAATTAAGAACTTTGACAGGCTACCTCACAGGGCACCTCACAGGACACCTCACAGGCCACCTCACAGGCCACCTCACAGGCCACCTCACAGGCCACCTCACAGGCCATCTAACAGGCCACCTCACAGGACACCTCACAGGCCACCTACAGGACACCTCACAGGCCACCTCATAGGCCAGCTCACAGGCCACCTCACAGGCCACCTACAGGACACCTCACAGGACACCTCACAGGTCACCTCACAGACTACCTCACAGGCCACCTGACAGGCAACCTCACAGGACACCTCACAGGTCACCTCACAGACTACCTCACAGGCCACCTCACAGGCCACCTCATAGGCCACCTCACAGGTCACCTAACCGGCCACCTCACATGCCACTTCACAGGCCACCTCACAGTTCACCTCACAGGCCATCTCACAGGACACCTCACAGGCCAGCTCACAGGCCACCTCACAGGCCATTTCACAGGCCACTTCACAGGTCACCTCACAGGCCACTTCACAGGCCACCTCACACACAACCTCACAGGCCACCTCACAGGCCACCTCACAGGCTACCTCACAGCCTACTGTCATATAAGAAGTCACCTCATGAAGCTGGGACCCTCACCAATAAATACGTGTAGATTCTGCACGAGGCACCAGAGCACCTTCTAATGAACTGCGAAGCCTTAGTTCGGAGTGGGAAGGATATTAGAGCAATGGACCGCAACTCACTGCTATGTTGTCTTAGAACTGTTGGACCAATGGAAGACTCTTAATCGCTACATTCATGAGGAGTACAATATATCAAATTGGTCGAGGTCCTTTTTCCCTCTCTGTTTCATTCATTCATTCATTGCCAGAGCATGCAACTTTAACTGATATTTTATAACTTTCGATTAATAGTAATGAATATTTTACATAAATATTCTAATTATTTAATATAAATATACTAAATATTTAATATAAATATTCTAAATATCTGATCAGTTTTAATTTTATACCATAGTGTTTCCCTTTTATTTCCATATTTTATGGCTGCTGCTTGCAAGTCACAACTAACCTGCTCTGTTCTTCTATTTGGCCAGTTGCACTCTTCACTCTCAAGAATGTTCTCCCATGTACAGGCATATTGTTCATTAGTGCAAATGAGAGACAGAGCGAGAGATTATCATCGTAACTCCCTTATATTATGACAGCAGGAGACAATATCGCCAATGTCTTCTAGCATTAGGGAGATGGAGATAGCAACAGCAAACCTATTGAGACTATACTATGAACATCATATTTATAGTTTAAAAGTAACATTTATTCATGTTGACTCAAGAGCAATGAAATGGCTACTTCGTTACAATCTCTATTTCTTCGGAGGTCGGGTAGATTTAAAGCAGAGTAAAAGGGGACCTTAAGTGCAGTACAATGGATATATACTCTGTCTGAGTGCTACGCTTACTAGATTGTTCCGACAAAATAAAAAAAAATTTAAAAAAAAACAATCTCATGACAATATTTTTCATATGTAGTATTACTATGTACGACACTGCAATTGTAGCGCATTTTCACTGCATTTTTATGCCAATGACTACTCTTGCTTTTCCCCTGTTAACTGAATGGTTTCCTAACGGTTTACTTTTATAATTTCCCTCCAGCCAAACACATGTGAGCTGAGCAACAGGTACCCAGCTTTTTTCTTCTGATGCTGCGTGTGCGATTCGCCTCACGCCAGTGTTGCATGCATGGTGAAAATCACGAAATACGCCTTCTTTTATAAATCGAAGTGTGCAGATTGATGGAATTAAAAAAACAGATTTTTTCGTTTAGTTTTTGTAATTATTATAATTTTTTTATATCTTTATTTTAAATTTTTTCCAACTCTTTTTTACTGCAATTATTATTTATTCATTTTTTCCTATTATTTATTTTATTGTTATTATGGATTTTATTGTTTTTATTTATTTTATTGTTGTTGTTGATTTTATTGCAATTCTTTATTTTATTCTTATTTTTTATTCTATTGTTATTATTTATTTTAATTTTATTATCTATTTTTTTCTTATTATTTATTACATTTTTCCAAGTTTTCTTTAAAATCTTGTGACGAAACTCTCCGTTTAGAAATCTTTCAGTTATATAGAATATTTAGTTTCCATTGAATCATTTGTATACAGGACTATAATACTATTCCGAGGTATGTGGTGGTTCCGCGGCCGGAAGCACCCATAGTGCTAACCCCTATAATTCAATCTTACTTTCAGCTTCTGATAGATTGAAGCACTTTGGAAGGTTGAAGTTTCCAAATTGTGGGAGGATCTGTGGGGAACTCCCCCAGAAATTTTAATCTCCTTGGACAGTCACATAGGATTTGTTCTGATATTTCCAAATGGCTAGACCTGGTCGCTGGTCGTACTCACAAATGAATACTTTATCCCGTTTATAATACATTCCATTGTATTAACGGTCATAATGAGTACTGTATTAGTAACGAGTACAACTAAAGGAACGAGTACAACTGAAGGAACGAGTACTTCAGTAGTAAAAAGTACTTCTGAAGTAACAAAAACTTATAAAGTAGTGTTCAATACAGAAGTAACGAGTTGTATCGACGTAACGAGTTCTCTTAGTAACGTGTATTGTTGAAATAACACAAACTGGTACAGTTAAAGTACAGATATCTTCTGAAGTAATGAATAATACTGAAGTAATGAACACTGCTGAAGTAACGAGAACTGCTAAATTAACGAGTGCTCTTGAATCAGCGTATATTGTGGAAATAACGAAAAGGAGTACTGGTGAAATATTGATACCTTCAGAAGTAACGAATACTACTGAAGTAACGAGTGCTCCTAAGTAACGAGTAATCTTGAAGCAACGTATATTGTTGATATAATAAAAACGGGTACTGCTGAAATGTAGATACCTTCTGAAGCAACGAGTACTGCTGCAGTAATGAGACCTGACAACTGTTCAAATTACGAGTTCTGCAGAAATAAATTGTATTGTTCCAAAGATGATTCGAATGGTTACATCGGCTCAATTTGTTCGTATAGCAAAAATCGTTACTGTGACACGATTACAAAGTACCGATTCCTGCACATGAATACAACGAATAGTACGAGTAACTAGTAAAGAAATATAACGATATTGTAAAGTCTAGTAAAGAGATAAAACGATTGCTGTCTTCAGCCTCGTCAACAGTCAGATATGCCGCAGCCAGACACATGCGACACACACATCAATCAAGCGACTCAGTTCAATGCAATTCAAAACTGGAGCCGATTGGACATGGCGGGGTGAGGGGTTGCTCTGAGGCATGCACCCAGTTACCAAATTTGAGTGCGACAACATGAAAAGTGGCAGGCTGCAAAGTCCGCGGCCCAAAGCACCGAAGCAGTTTGTCGACTCTGGCAGCGCGTAGCCATAAAAGCAAAAGCGGCACAGTTTTCAATTTTGCTTTCCGCAAGTGCCAGTACTCACACACACACGCGCACACACACACACACAACAGCACTGACAAACACACACACACATACTCGCACTAACTACCTTAGGCACACACAAAAAATCCCAGCGCCATATAGAAACGACTCACATACTAATTTTTATGACCAAAACAGGTTCTTGACCATATAAACACCAACGAGGAAGTTGGTATGAATTTCCCGCAATGCAACCAAAAGAAAATTAGTTACATTTTCGCAGTATTTCATTGAAAAATGTATTGAAAATGTTTGTGGAAAAAGTGAATTTGATTTTTGCTTCTTTCAACTGAACTGCCTGACATCTCTTTCTCTAATTGTGAACGCACACACGAGAGCAGGAAGCATTTGCCGCAAGCTGCGCAAATATTTGCGAGGTATGCTAACGGAAAACTTGCGATTGTTGTGCAATCGCGTTACGCATACGCCAAGTGAGCCGTTACACTTTCTCCGCTTTCCACTTTTCCGTGGTTGGGTCAGTTTAGTTTAGGCAGGGTGACCCACATTAAGGGGCAAAACTGCATCCGTTCCTTAAATGAGAATTTAGTGGAGGTACGAGTGTGTCGGGAAATTAATAAGAGGCAAGGAAATGTGCTCTCTCCAGTTGTACGAGTATATCAGAGACAGTAGCTAAAATGTATTGTGTTGAAATCAGTTCATTTTGCGAATGGGTTTATTGAGGTTTAAGAGTTTCCGTAACTTGAACCAAACTAACTTAAACTTTAAAAGCGCATATTATTAATCAACTTTGACATGTCTGTAAAATTTACTTATTTTTATAAGAGATGTCATCGAAGAATTATGGGAGAACTACAAAGATCAATAGTATCCAAAAAATTTTTCAATTGTTTTTTTATTGAACTCTATGAACAGTTCAAGCACCATAGGAAGATTATGGAAGAACTATAGAAAATTGTATTTCTATAATTATTCTATAAAATTTTATTTCTATTCATCTGTAACCAAAAGTCTTCCACAACACTCCTGGACCCTTCTTAAACACAGTATGTGGTTCCATATCCTAGTTGCGGATGCTATATTAGCAGCCCCCATCTAGAGGAATCGCTTTCTGCATATTGCAGAGCATTCACAGAGAACGTGCAGAGAGGCTTCCGGCTCCTGGTTGCATAATCTGCAGATATCCGTGAAGGAAATGCCAAGTTTTCTTAGATGATAACTGAAAATGCAGTGGCCCTTCAGGTATCCGGTGAGGATTTTGATAACCTCCCTGTTTCGCATAAGTAGCTTTCAAGATGCTCTTCTGTATTGGGACCAAAGATCTTTTGCGGTGACGTTGTTCTAAATTACCAGTCCATTGCCCGGCAAATTACCGATTCTTCCCATTTCCTCAATAATTCTTGGATGTGTCCTTTTAGTACCTTACAGAGTTCAGGGGCTATAACGGGGCATTGAATTAAGGCAAATGAGCACAATTTATTGGAAATCAAAAAGAGCTTCCACCGTGTGTCGGTCGGTAAAATTTGTAGTAATTGATATTCTGCAACTGGAAATACTCTGAACCGTGATGTCGGAAGATATACTCGTAAAAAAACTTTTACATACTTTTTGCGCCAAGACTGCAATTTGTTTCGAATAAACTAAGAAACAGAGAAACAAAAAATCTCTCAAGTAGATCACATAACACAGAAATCTAGACGAATGTTTCGAAGTTTTCCAGCAGACTTTTTTGACGATTTTTTTTATGAACAAGAAACAAAATCGTCGAATGAACTAAGAAACAAACGAAACAAAAAAGGTTGCGCCCGACCCAAGTACAAAGAGTAGAAATAGAAAGTCTTTAAAATAAATCTCGGTCTAAACTTGGAAAGTTCAGTCAGTTTTTAGTTTCGTAGTGGAATATTGCCCATATAAATAATATGGGCAAAGTCTGCCTGATCCTTTGACGTAGAATCACTTTGTGAGGACATTTTAGCAACTCGATTTGAAGATCCTTTGACGTAGAATCACTTTGTGAGGACATTTTAGCAACTTGATTTGCATATCTTGTTACAACATCTTATATATTCTTATGTCTGCTTATATCGTGAAAAGTCTTCTTATCTCTTCTTATATAAAATTATATCTTCTTATCATCTAATATCATCGTATATCTTCCATAGTTTTTACATCAATTTTCATTATATTTTCGTAATGTTTTCATATATATTTCATAATATTTTCTTATACATTAAATTTCATAAAAATAATATTAATTTTGTATGTCTTCTTATGTCTTCTTATACTACCTTATACCATCTTATATATTCTTGTGCCTTCTTATGTCTTCTTATGTTCTTACGTATTCTTATTATATCTTCCACAGCTTCATATATTTTCGGCTTATTATATTTTCGTAAAGTCTTCATATATCTTTCTTAAGGGTTTCATATATCTTTCTTGATATTTTCATATATCTTTCGTAATATTTTCATATATCTTTCCTAATATCTTTGTTTTCTTCTTTTTTCGTATATCCTTCCCTATTTTTGAATATCTTGGTGAGGAATTACTTCGTGAGGAGATTTTTGCTTAAAGTAGAGTATGAGAAATTTAATTGAGCAAGGGTATAATTGTATACTAATGTTACTTATATCTCCTTATATGTTCTTATATCATCCTATATATTTATATATTCTGATATCATCCTATATCTACATACATATCTCCCCATAGCTTCGTATTTTATCCTATACCGTTATCTTCTTCTATTTTGGCCATATCTTCACATATCTCAGTCTTCTCTTTGCATATATCTTCCAATATCTTCGAATAACTTCCTTCACATTTTCTCCACATTTCAAATAAAGGAGCTAGGACTATTAGGGATTTGTGCGTCATTTGGAGTAAGGGTTTTGGTATGTGAAAGTTTTGATCCGCCTCTCGGAAAACCTGAAACAGAAAATAATCAAAATTTACTTTAAATAACTCAATTATCTCATCGAGATAATAGCAACTTAAAAGAATTTTTCTTACTAAGTAACTGTAATTACGTAAAGCAACTTTGTTTCATGGAGTTCTTGAATGTTTCCTTCATTATGAACTCATTCAGTCTCAACTGCTGACGTAGTCCCCAATCACCATCGTTCCTTTTTCGTTCTACCTCTCAAGCAGCATATTCGCCAAGCTACTTATTTAATTTAAAGCGTAAACAATACTTAAAAATACACAGTTTTTGCTTCTTTAAATATATCTGAACATTTTGAAGTATTTATTTAGGCGATTGTTTTTGTAGTAAAACTGGTTGAATTTCTGATTTTAGGCATTAATTTAATATTTGTCATTTTAACAGAAAATAAAAAAAAACCTGTGTAACGACCTTGTTTCAAGGTCGAATTTTTACACACATTACTGTCAACATTTTTAAGACTTTACTTGTATTTTGTTTGCTTATTTATGTTTGCTAAAAAACGTACAAAAAAAAGACAATTCCGTCATGCGTTTTGCTCTAGTTTGCTTTCAACACTTAATAAGTCGGTGATGTTGACAAATACTTTGTTTCTGAACAAAAAATAGTAACAATATTAAAAGATTGTAATGCTGAAATAGTTTTCATTACTCATGCGGCTATAATCCTAATGCTTATAACTGCGCGCAGTCATACAAGTTCAGCTGTTCAGCTGGGAGGCGGGCATACCACCAACCTACCAAGTTGTCATTTGTTGTCATGTAATTCCAATACAAGAGTGTGAAGCAATTTGTCACAATTTTACTATCGAGTTGACATGCGATTTGTGTTGCATTTGCACACGAAGTGAAGTGAATTTGTGCAACATTTGTCAGCAATAATGGAGCAAAATGTAAGCAAATATGTTGTGCTCAGTCAGGGAAAACGACACAAGCAAATGTCGAACGATCGATCCATATACGAGTATGAGTCTCTTTTCCCTCTTTTATTTTTGAATGAATTGTCATAATTAATTTAATGAATTGGTGCCCATTCAACTGAAGCTTCAATTACATTGGGGTTGGTTGAGATGGAAGCGATCAATAATTCAGTTGAAAGTATTATTGGAAATTGCTCAGGGAGGCGAGTAAAGTAATCCATAAAATTTAGTAAGGAAATTCGTTCAATAGTTCCATTAATGTTTACACATTTTGTAAAAGTTGCATCAAGGTTGCTATAAAAATTGTAGGTCTATACAATTTTAACAGAAATAGTTGAAAATGTATTCTATATAGTTAGCATCAATATGACAAAATATCGGGAGTTGCACAAAAACTGCAACAACGAGGAGGAAAACGGCACTCAAATTGAGTAAGAAATTTAATAAGAATAAGAAAAATTCACTCAAATTGAATAAGAACTATAATAAGAATAAGAAAAAGTCACTGAAGTGGAATGAGAAATATCACAAGAATAAGGAAAAGTCACTCAAGTTGAATAAGAAATATGACAAGAATGAGAAAAACTCACTCAAGCTGAATGAGAAATATAATAAGAATAAGAAAAAGTCACTCAAGTTGAATAAGATGATTGATAATTTAGCTTCATAGTGGCTTCGTCGAAGCTAGCGAGACTATCTTAAGACTTTGATTCAGTTTATTCAGACACTATAAAACCATTATCAATCCATTGTTGAGCATATTTGGTGGCATTAAAAAGCAGACTTAGCCAGGAAACAAGATTCTTCCAAAGCTACTTCAAAAAGAAACACTACGGAGGTAGTTTTTCTGCCCACAATGAAGGCAAACATGGCTTCGAAGGCCGTTAGGAAACCGTAGCGAAATAAACAATAATTTTTTTTTAACTCTTCTTATAATCTCCATTTTATATTTTTTTAGTCTTCTGCTATAAAGTAATTTTAAATACTTTTTATTCTTCTATAGAGTCATTATATATATTTTTTAATCTTCTCCTATAGAGTCATTAAGTATTGGCAACAAAGGAACAAAATAAACAGCAACAATTGTTTCCCCACAAGAACTCATTAAATTGAAAATGATTCCTTGAGTTTCTATGATAGAAAACTTTTATAGACAATCCGAATTATCTCCAGCATTATATTTGAGAATTATTTCTACTTCTGTTATGTGATCTAATAAACCTTCAATAGTAGCTAGGAAACCTTTTTGAAGGTAATTTATTAAGAGTTTTCTTATTGTTAAACATTCACTTCCAAAAGTAATTAAGAAACTGTTGTGTCTGCTCCCAGATATCCATAAAAAAGCATTTTCAGGTATCTCATACGAAGTTTTTTAAAAATACTTTTAATCCTGGCGTACTACTTTTGTACTACTATCTGAATACCGTTTATTATGTGGAAGTCTCTAATGTATTACTTAGAGCCTGTGAGATTAAAAAGTGTATATTAAAGAACGTCAGTCTAACGCTACTAAGTTCCACAATTTCTCAAACAATATGAAATGACATCTTGTTCTCATTATTCTGATTCATGTTTTAACTTCATAACTAAGTCCTGATAGATAGAGAATTATCTATTAAATGGACACTATTCCTCACCTCCGTAAACTGTCTTATCTTTGTGGCTTTCTCCAATGGGGATATGCAAATCATATGCATTCAATATATGAAGGTTTTTTAACTTTTTTCCAAGTACCGTCACCGAAAGTTACTCTTGATTTGCAATCTATTTTGTCCGCCATATCAATTCCCTCAATCTACCCCCACCCGTCCTCTTATGGCAAGCACAATTATTTCTCAATATCGACTGTGCATTCATATTTGTATATGAAGCTTTTGTGGTATGATTTTTTTTTGTCTGAAGCTTTCACGGTGATGCATGCAGCTGAATAAAGAAGTTGAAAAGCCTCCTTCGTGCTCTGGGCAGCAGCGCCTTTGTCAGCGCTGTAGAACAGTGTTGCCCACTGTAAATAATTGTGAGACGTATTGAAGTTCAATGCTATCATTGGATGGAAGGAGCTTTTAGCGCTTTATATTTGTAAAGGCAGCTTAAAGATATCTTACAGAAATGTGTTCTCTTCGAAATTACTGCTTCCAAGCCTTTATAAAACACAGTATAACTGCCTGAATGTAGATATCTTAAAGAAATGTGCTAATTGGGAAAATACTGTTTTAAAGCCTTTATAAAGCATACAGTTTCATTAGCTGACTGTAGTTTAAGAGAGTCTCAGGAGCTTTAGCGCTTAAAATAAGCTTAGATATCTAGGACTAAAGTGTGTTCTCTTGAAAAATACTTCTTTAAAGCCTTTGCAAAGGTCACAGTGTAACTGCCTGGCTGTAGCTTTAAAGAGTAGTACGAACTTTGGCGCTTTTTATCTGTAAAGAGACCTTAAGTATGTCTTAGAGAAATGTTCAGTTGGAAAATACTACTCTAAAGCCTTTATAAATCGCTTAGTTGAACTGTCTGACTGTAGCTTTGAAGAGTACCACGAGCTTTTCGGGTATATTTATAAAAGGATCTTCAATATCTATATATTAAATATCTCTGGCTGAAATACACTCTCACGGAAAAAACTGCTTTAAAGCCTTTATAGATCACACAAATTCATTGCATGATTGTTGCTTTCAAATGTACCACTAAGTTAGCCACCTTTACCGTCTGCGTTTTTGTGATGGTTTAATCCGCTTCCTTCCTTCTCCCTTTGTTGCTGTTTATGGCTTATAGAGTTGCAGTGAACGTTCTTCTATACAAAAAATGACTTACCTTAATTACAAAAACAAAAAGAAAAATAAAGTTAACGCGTATAAAACTAAAAACAATGAAAAGTTTCACATTTATCGCTAAAACTGTCAGTTGTCAAGTTTAGTTGTAGCTTCTTTTTTTGTCTGTTTTTTGATGGAAAATGTTTTCCTTTTAAAGTTGTTTTTGTTTTTGTATTTACTGGTGTTGTTGTTGTTGTTTTGTTTTTGCAATATCCGCACTTGACAAACCCGCAAGAAAAATATTTCAAATTGCTAGCGTGGTTTTAACTGGTTGGGTGCCGTTGCTGCAGTTGACAAGTTTATCGCATTGCAAATCTTCTGATTTTTAGTTGTGCCTTCAGCTGGGTTTCGCGATGATGACTCTGTATGAAAGTTTGTGTTTGTGTCAGTGTGTGTGTGAGAGTGTGTGAGAGTGTGCGTGTGAATGTGTGTTTTAAACTAGTTTAAAAGCGTTTCTCACCTATGAGGCGAAAATAAATTCCGAAATATCTCCCAAACCCAGCAGCCAAGCCGAGCCAACCCAACCAACGCACACGCCGTGAAGGCACATTTATATAAACTTTTTATTTTATTTTTCTTTTATAGTTTATTTTTGTTTTATAATTTATTTTTCTTAAGTTAATTGAGGCGCTTGCGGGAGAAGACACACCATTGCTGTTTAGCTGTAAAATGCTGTTCATGGCTCATCTGCAAATGGCAGTGAGGATGTGTATTTGTATGGGAGTGTGTGTTGTGTGTGTGTGCGTGCTATGTGTGTATATATATGTGTGTGTTTGTCTCTATGAGTGGGTTTTTTCTTGTGTTTATGTCTGCCTGCCTGCATCTCAGAGTTGCATCACTTTTTGTTCGCCACTTCTGGCCGCAACTTTCGCACGTATGCAACTCCTTCTTTTTTGCTGTGTGCAATTTTAAAACAAGGCGTGAAAGTTTTGTTTATAATTTTTTTCTCTAACAGTTAAGTTGTAAATTTACATTTATTTATGTACAAAAACAGCAACAAGACTGAGCAGCACAGAGCCGCAAAATCTGCGAAAAATGCAGCAGCAGCTCACATGCCGCCGGACTCGGGTGGCAGCTCAAGGAAGCGGTTACTTTTTTTTGTCGAGTAGTAAAGATTTTTTTTAAAATTGTTTTTGTAGATTTTTATATTTTTTTAAATTTTTTTTAGATATTTAAAAAAATTTTTTTTTTATATTTTTTTAAGTTTTTGTTTACATTTTTTAAAGTTTTTTTGTATATATTTTTCTTTACTACTTCAAATGCAGTTTTAACTATTTTGGAAAAAAAAAAACCATTTTATTTATATATGTAAGGGGAGGGGGGGGGGGGTTAAAATGTGAAAAATTATCGACAACGGCGCAAAAGTGAAACTCACTTTTCATGTCGCATCGACGTTGCCGTGGCCGTTGCTGTTGCCGTTGCTGCTGCGTTCAGGTGGCAAAGTGTGTTACTGGAGTTGTTGCTATTTTACGACTCTGCGCAAAAAAGTACAAAAACAAAATGAAAATTTATTTGTCTAAGTTGCCAGCGAGCATGTGAAACGCAAAGTACCACTAACAACAACAACAACTACAACAACAACAAATTTCGCACATATTCTCCAAACCACATTCTTGAATTTTTTTTCAATTTTTTTCCTTGCCAACCCGTTTTTGCCTATTGACAAATTTTCATTGCAGGAAAACGTAAATTTAAATTGTTTTGTTGCTGTTGCTGTAGTGGTAGCCTAGTTTGAGATCGTTTATCGCTGGGATTGCCCATAAATAGTCAAATTATTTTTCATAATTATTGTTTGCACCTTTGATGAAAGCTCGCAGAATGCAGACCTGGGTTCTGCCATGCTCCAAATTTTTTATTTATTGTAAAAAGAGATTCAGTCCGGAAAACATATTTTTCTCTTTCCGCTTTATGTGTTGATTATTCCGTTAACTGCCGTTTCTTGATCTGATAAGTGTATCAGAAACCTGACAATTTCATCTGAAACTGGAGAGGAAAGCGTGAATATAAGTCAACTAAACTTGGCGACCCAATTCCGGAGCGAAAATTGTTTGTTTCTTCTTTGTGACCAGGCGCTAATATGAAAAGAAATCTTCTTGATTCCAAATGGGATTGTATTGCTTAGAATAGTATAGAATAAAAGTGTGGCAGGCCTGGGAACCGCTGAAGAAGAAGGGTTCAAAACACTCAAGCCTTTATGTCCATTTTTATCTAAGCCTGGAAATATTTGGGGAGAGGGGAGATAAAGGATTGCAAAAGGGAAGTTATAACTTTAGAAACTTCTTTCAAACGCGAGCTTTATATTAGCAAAAGGAGCCTAAATATCTGACAAAAATGTATTATCTTGGAAAATACGGCTTTAAAGCCTTTATAAAGCATATAGTTTCATTACCTGACTGTAGTTTTTATAGACTGATGTCCTGGAAATATTTAGTGGAAGGGGGAAATAGAGGATTGTAAAAAGGAAGTTACACATTTTCAAACTTCTTTGACTCTCCAAGGAGAAGGATCCTACGTTGTCCATTCCCAAAACATCTGACTCTAATGTGTCTACTCTTTTTGGCAGGAAAAGCCCAGAGAAAATGTTCTATATTGTCCTGTTCTTCGTCAGGAGACATAAGACGAAGTTCGGACTCTCGATGATGCCTATGGTCGCAATATGGCCCCATGAATTATGCCCCGTAATTCGTCCAACCAATGATCGAAGATATTTCCTTTGTTGGGATCTCTAGGAAGCACTTATACAGTCAACTGAACTGCACTATTTGGTCCTTGTGAGTATTATTCACATGACTCGAAGAAATTCACGGATCTTCTCTGCTTTTTTCTACAGTCTGCTCCACCTTAGACTATTTGGAAAAAGGATATAATAACGAATATCTCATATTATCAGTGACATATAGGGAACAGACGGAATCAGTCATGATTCAAATTCTAACGCCAAGGTTGCTAATTCACTAGAAAACAAACTTTGAGTTATGAATATCTCACCATGTTGAAGGATGCATGATGAGGAAAGTGAAAGCAGGTAGAGCATCTCCACATGCATAATCGCAAGGTTCATGTGCAAATCTTACGGTATTCAACAAACTAAATCTATACTGGCACTCCCCAAAAAGGATTGCAGAATGATTGTAGGCATACTGATGGGTGACTGTCTAACGGCGGTAAACGGATGGGACTTACGAACAACGGCAATTGTAGGAAATGTGGGGAGCAGGGCACAAGAAAAACTTTGGAGCATCTCCTGTGCCTATGCCCCGTAATCTGAAAAGCGCGTCTGGCACATCTGGAAGCCCTTGGTTTGAAGGATTGAAGTCTCAGGAGTAATGATGATCTCGCTGTAAAAGTTAGCGACTCTAGTTACTCACTATTGTTGATACCTCGTTCAGTCTCTCTAACCAAGGGCTCCCAAATGTGCCAGGAGCATCTCTCTTTTTACAGCTCCATATTACGACTATGAAACGGATATCCACCTGACATCGCAACGGACCTGGCAGGTCTGTGTGTGGCCATCATGGCCAGCCAGTGTTAACTAACCTAACCTTCTATATATCATAAATATTTATCTCCCTCTCTATGGGAAGATCCAAATATCCTCCTCTCTACCATAGAAATTTTGCTTGATTATTCTCAAGTCAAGTTCTGACAATTTTTCCATTTCTTTGAATTATTAATTATTGATTTATCATAAATGGACCTCTCAGTACTCGAAATCCCTGCTTTGTACCTGGAATTGTTTCATTGATTTATTTATTTCACGTGTTTTACAGACTAACTTCCCAATCTCAGCGAAATTCTTGGTTTCCCCTCTCTTTTTATCAACTGCTCGGGGCGATTTACCCAGCTGTGGTTTCAGCCATCACCAGAGTGAAATTGAAAATAATCAATCTGAGATGTTGAATATATTTATTATTATTTTATTTAACTTCGATGCGTGTCTTGTCACAATTTTGCGCACGCTCCAACAGTAAAATCGAAATTGCAAAACTACAAATGGCATAAATTGCGAATACGTCAAATTAAATTAAAAGAAAATTAACACTTTTACTTTGCGCACATGGCAAATGGCAAATGGCAAATAAAATATACGTCATTACTGCGGGCCATAAGACACCAGCGACAAATAATTGCCCGCGTACAACCGGTGGCGGCAGCGGCAGTGGCAGCAGCAGCCGCTGCGAACGGCGTGAGCTGCGCATCCGGTCAGGCAAAAGTCAGCGCGTCGAGCGTCAACGACATTTGCGGCGCAGTGGCGAAGTTTTTCACTCGAAAATTTCAAAGAAATTGTTTTTTATTTATTTGTTTTTTAATTGTATTTCTACGCGGGTCAAATGCCAACGAACTGGGCGCCGTCATTGTTTCTGTTGCTTTGTTGTTTGCTGTTTGTTGTTGTTGTTGTTCGCGATGATGCTGCTGAAAGTGTCGCCGCCGATGCACAAAAAAACTTCAAATTCAAATTAAAACAAAAAAATTAATTGACTATAAATGAAATTACTATGATTTGCGATCTCTAACCTGGCGTTGTTGTGGCGATGTTGTTGTTGCCGGTTTGGTTGTTGTCAGTTTGATTGTTGCCGGTTTTGTTGTTGCTGGTTCTGTTGTTGTCATAACTTCGGGCTAAATGCAAACAAGAGTTTTTAATTATTGTCCCCCAGCAAATCGCGCTGATACCAGATAAAAACAAAGTGTTGCTAATTTTTTTTTATTATCTTGATTATTATAATTTTTTGTTTTACTTTTTTAAATCAATTTATTTGGTTTTCTTTTATATGTTTTTTATTTGATTTTTTGTTTTTTGTTTTATTTAATATTTGCTTCTTTCTACTTTTTAGTTTCACTGTTGTTATTTTTGTTTCTTTCTGTTGTTTTGCAGTTATTTTTGTTTCTTTCTATAATTTTAGAGTTTTTTCTTTATATTATTTTATATTTATTAAATTGTCAATCGATTGTCGACTTCCGGCTCCATTTTCCATCCCGGCGCTAACAGAATAACACGCACTAAGACCCTGGAAACTACATTAAACATGTGACCCTTCCATATATTGAGTGAATCCTTGGCAGAATCACAGCAGCAAGACACAACACCCATGGAGCCAACCACGAATCGGTCATGCCAAACTTGTCGACAACTTTCGCCTTCAAAGCGGAGGAATTAGACGATTCCCAAACCAATGTCAAGGAACTGCTTAAGTGCAAGAATCCCTGCAAGATGGGAATGGGAGGAGCATACCCCTCCGGAGGAAGCGGAACTAACAACTTTCTACACGGACGTTTCAAAAATGAACGACAAAGTCAAAGTGCAAAGAATTGAACCTCCGGCTATCGGTTCGACAGCTCGACCATTGCAGTGTCAGTCAGCCGGGCAGTGAATACGATACCCGATAAGGACATCCCTATCTGATAGCCAGTCCGCAATACAGGTGCTACTAAGCTACAGGCTTGGTGCTCTGAGAGTGGCCAGTGTCTACCGCACCGTCTCGGATGATGCCATTTGTGTTATTGCAAGGAAGGTGCCCATCGATCTGCTCGCTCGTGAAATGGAGCCGTATGCCGTACAGCCGTATGACGCTATCGGGCGTAGGCCGTCAAGTGCGGCAAAAAGGGAAGAAAGGCTGCGCACAATGATGGGAGCAATCCGAGAAAGGATAGACTATTGATGTTACGCCTCCCCAGCAAAAAAAAAAAAAGAAAAAGAAGCTGCTAAGTGCACATCCAGACTCAAAAACAACCCTTGCATTGTAGAACATCTCTAAACGAGAATTCGGAACAATATGACATACACTAGGTCCCTGGGCGTAGGAATATTGAAGGAAATTGTGCTGCAGAGCAGGCATAGGGCTACATAGCATAAGCTGAGAACAAGAGGCAGGTATACCATTAGCCACTTGCAAAATGCTACTAAAAACAGAATACCTGAAGAAGGTAAATCCTAGAGGGCTACGAGAGCCGACTTGCAACACTGCTGGGCAAATCTGGCCTAAAGTAGCTCCAAGCAGGCCTATGGAACTGATACTACACTGTTGGGCAGATCTGGCCTAAGATAGCTCCAAGTAGGCCTATGGAACTGATACTACTAAACAAAGCGTTCATCGGATTAATAGTATGTATCGTAACCGGACACTGCCTTATTAGAACACATGCGTAGAGACTATAACGATTTCTGTAGAAGCCGCGAAAATCAGGAAGAAGAAAGTTTGGACCATCTTGTATGCATTTGCCCAGCGCTGGGAAGGATACGCTTCCACCATATGGGAAAGTATTTCTTCAGCCACCTTTCGGAGCTGCAGGAGAGTTCAATGAGAAGCATACTCTTATATTTACCAGAGCCAGTAAAAGCCACCTTAACTAACTAACTAGTATAGTAATGAATGCGTCGGAGATTGTGTATGTAAATGGGGCCAAAAATCTGGGAGTTATATTTGAAGGTATTCTATCATGCTGCCTCAGGTGCTGCACAGGCACTCACCGTCTAAGCGGTAGCGTGTGAGGCGCCCCATCCGTGATATCACAATTGGGCGCTGTGCCTAAGTGTGCTTCTCGCTGCCACTCCAACCTCAATATAGACCTATCATGGAGTAGATACCCTATCATGGTGTAGGAACCCTATTATGGAGTCGGTACTGTATCATGTAGTAGGTACTCTATCATGGATGGGTACTCTATCATATTGCAGTCAGGGTTGATCAAGTTTATGGAATGCTGCGTTCATTCTCTATGGTAAACACAATATTTATACCAACACGATTCAGAATGACGTTGGCTAAGATCTAACTTCTCCAACTATCCTGTATAATGGTGAAATTTTCGCAAATTGTGAAGCAGCTATTGAATACATATACTATTCAATAATATAACAAGGTACACACAAACATTTATGGACTGAAAAGAACAGATCGTGTGCCCTCATTTCCAATGCAACTCTTCGGGATCACATTTGTTAAACTTTTGGAATACAGAACTATTATATTTCTGCACTAGATTAATCACATTCGGGAACCTTCATATTTGTTTACATGTCTTAGGTTTACACGCTTTTGTCGTTGTAGTCAATTTGTCCAGTTCAAGCACTCTCCGCTTATGTCTGATCGTCAGATTTTCGTGCTCGCTGTAAGACTCTGGAACTCACTCTCAGTACGGCTGCGAGGTAGTGGTAATACTGCTCAGCTTCAAAACTACTTTCAAGAATAATGCAACAGTACAACGTCTTGACAGCCCATTGTGTCATTGGCAGACACGCTAAGAGGCATAACCTTCCCTTCAGTGACTTCTATCGTCGGACGAGGAGGGATGGATATATCCCACACTTGATGTGCTACTGCCCTGCCTTCGCAAGTAGAATATTTTGATTTCTGGAGGCACCTTTTCTCGAGTGTCTTGCGGAGATATCCTTCATCCAGTATAAGCAAGATCACTCACTTCATCAGTGAGTCCCCGGTCAGTCCCGGGAGGGTATGTTAGTTTAAGGGACCCATGTATCTGTGGTACCAGAACGGCCCGCCTAAAGAAAAGTTGTATCCTCCATGCACCGAACCGCAGCTCTGCGGGTAGCTTCAGCGTACGGTACTGTATCGGAACCAGCAATTCTGGCTGGGAAGCTTAACCCCCATCGATCTCTTAGCCCTCGAACGCAAGCACCTACGAGAAGTTAAGATAGCCTAAAATACCAGAGTAACCGCACAGGATATAAAGCAGCAACCCGTGCAGCATTGGCAAGAACGATGGGCCGTCGAGAGGCGCGGAAGATGGACAGCGAGTCTCATATCCGGAACCGTAAATTTCTATCTCACGCAGTTACTGTCTGGTCACGGATATTTCTGCAAATATCTACAGCGAATGGGAAATATCGAAGGGCCTGAGTGCTTATACGGCAATAGCAATGCGGATGATGCAGAGTACACCTTTTTTAAATACTCAAGGTGGCAAACACAACGGATCTCACTTGAAATGGAAATCGGGTAAACTGTAGCTACCGTGAACATGCTAAGCAGTAAAGAAGCAACTGGGACCACGTAGCGAAATATGTGGAAAATGTGCTCCGGCGGAAAAAGCGGGACCTGGACGCAGGAATAACATTGAGAGTCCAATAGGGACGAAGTGAGAATCTCCACCCTGAAGGAAGTATGAAAAGGGTTCCAGGGTGGAGAGATGTTCTCATTGAGATAGAGGGATGTTTTAGTGAGTGCAATTCTCACATACCAAATCTGTGACGACAGTTTCTTTTAATAAATTGTTTATAAAGTTTATTTTAATATATTGTTTATATGGTTTATTTTAATGTTGGTTAATATTATTCTATAATATTTTTATTATTTGGGTTCGATTTTTTATTTTTCTTTTATTTATTTTTATATGTTATTCGTTTTTTTTATATATTGATAATATTTTGTTTCTTGTTAATATTATTTTAATGTTTGCCTTTGAATATTAATAATATATGTATTTTTTTTTATTAGTTTTTTATGGTTTTTATTTTTATTATATTTGAGCTGAAAGCCCTGGCAGCTAGTGCTCCTAAATTTCGTATGATAAGAATTGATTCTAATCTTTCTTTTGTAAATAAAATAATAATAAATATTTTTATTGTCCTCAATATATCTTTTTATCTTTATTATTTTTTAATTTTTTATCTTTTGTTTACTTTATTTAAATTTTTTATAATTTTTAATAAAGTTTTTTTTCGTTGTTTCAACATTTTTATTTTTAACAATTGTTTACTTTTGATACATTTTTATTATTCATCATTATTTAATTTTTTTATTTATAGTTTTATTTATTTTTATTTATTTTTTTGTTATTTTCTTGAATTTTCCTCCAATTTATTTTATTATTTAATTTAATGTTTTGCAATTATTTTTATTCCAATTTTTTTTATTATCTTTTGTGGAGATGATCTTTGCCGTTATTTGCTTCTAGTTTCTGTCTCTGCTTCTGCACCGCAACAATTGTCGCATTTTGTGGAATTTGCCATGTTTTTTATTATTATTTTCACTGTCATTGTTGTTGTATGCAGAGCGCAATTGTAAACTTACTTTTTGCACTTAATTGAAAAATTCCTCAATTGCAACTTGACTTACTTTTCATAATATAATTTTTATAACTTTTTTTCTTTTATGCATTTTGCCACAGTCGTGCTCCTCGACTCTTATGTGTCATGAATGGCTGTCATTTTATTTGCGAAATGAAAATTTTTATTATTAATTTTTTTTTCTCTTGCAATTTGTGTGGTTTTTGTTTTGTAATTTTTTCATGTTTCATTCATTATTTTAAAAAAATTGATTTCTTCTTTAGTTTTACTTTAATTAAAATTTTTTTTAAAATTGTTTTAATTCTTTTGGTTTGTTTTTAGTTTTATAATTTTTTTGTTTCTAATTATTACTGTCTGTAATTCTTTTTTTTTATTTATGGCTACATTTCTTGATCACTTTCGTTACTAGTTCTTGTCCTTTCTAAGAATTTGAAGTGATAACCTCCTTTTGATTATAGCTCTGAAGCAATTGCTACTCCCTTTCTCTGTCTCCCTCTCTCGCTCTTTATCTCTCTTTTTCTCTCTCTCGCTCTTTATCTCTCTCTATGGCTCTCCCTCTTTCTCTCTCTCTTTCTCTCTATCTCTATGTGTGTGTAGAAGCCTATCAAGCTCTTCTTTTGACCCTTTTGTACAATTGCCACTTGCAAAAACTGACGTAACAGCCAAGCCTACCACGCATCTGCAATCTATTGACAATGCCGAACCTACCCACAATTCCACATGCAATACGAAACTGCAACCATATTTCAACTGTAATGATCCCAGTGCTCTGGCTGTGGACATTCCAAAGCGGAAAATGCATAAAGTTCATTTGGAATCTGTCAGCACGCCTACTCCGGAAATAAATCAACAACAGAACTTGAAATTCTGGCCCGCTGCAGGTAAAATTGTTGCGAGTCTTATGACTACACTGGCATGAACAGTTTTCAGTGACATGACATCTACATGGGAAATTTGCTTTGAAGCAGCTGCTGAAACTGAAATATTTGCTGAAGAATGATGGAGGAACCGCTTCGAGAGAAAGTGTAACATAAACTACAAGAATAAAACTAGTTAATTAAATAAATATAATTTTGAGGTAGTCACTGTCAACGAAATCATCGAAATAATGCAAAAATTTATTGAATCTACTCCAATGAGTCGAAAGAAATTCAAGAAATTTCCAGTTGACTGAACCAACTGAATTGAATAAAAAGTGGAAAAAGTAAGTAAAAATAAAAATAAAAATTGTAAAGAAACTGCAAAAAGTAAAAAATAAAACAAATTATAATAGAAAAAAACACAAACAAAATTGTTGTGGAAGTATCTCTGAAATACTCAACCAGCAACGCGCTGCTGCAACTTGTATAACAGCGGCTGAAATGTAAATAATCTGCGGTATTTGCTGAAATTCGATAACTAGTTTCAGAGCAGCGAAATTTGAAACGGAACAGCGCCAAGTGGGGTGATGCGAGCTGGGAGCTGAGTAGGAAGACGGGAAGGCGGACCGGACCGGACAGGCGGAGGCAGTACACACAGAGCAGCGTTGTGCATTTCTCTAAAACGTGCTGACATTGCAAAGAAAAAAATAAAGACAACACAGGCAATAATTGCAAACGCCACAACAGCATCAGCAACAACAACAACATCAGTAACAACAACACCAATAACACCACCACCAACAACAACAACACTACCACCAACAACAGCAACAAGAGAAGTGTGCACACATTGCTTTCTTCATTACAGTTGCGCTTCAGCAAATTTCGTTCCGTTTGCCACAGCCAAAACATTTCATCGTGCACTGCCGCCGCTCGCTGCCACTGCCACTGCCACTGGCTGCAAGTGGCACTGCGGCACTCACTCTTATGCACCCAGCTCACTGCTGCGGCCTTTGGGTGAAATTCTTTTCTTTTATAGGTAGAAAACGTTTTTGTGGCTGGTGGAAGCACTTTTTGCTAACTTTTTTGCTTCTTCGGCTTTGTTTTTCCTCACGGTGCATCTCGGAGTCAGACTTTTCTTTTCCTAAATCTCTTTCTTCTCGGATGTCAGTGTTCCTGGCTTGGGAAGCTGCTGCTGGCGACATTGATGCCACTAAGCAACTTTTTCGCTGTAGCACTATTTGGTTGCTTTGCACTTGATTACTTTTGGAGCCGAGTGAGTGGGCAGAATAGGGCTTCACTTCGAGAAACAGTATTTAAAGAAGAAATATATTAAAGATTTTTAAGGAAATAAGAAAAATATTTTTAGTAAATAAGAAAAATATTGTTTAAAAATTTTGACATAATATTTTTAAAAAAATATAAATAATAATGTTTAAAAAATAAATGAATAATATTTTTAAATAATATGAAAAATATTTTTAAAAATTATGAAATTTTTTTTTAAATATGAAAATTTGTGAAAAAAATACGAAAAATATTAAATTATGTTAAAAGTATTTAAAAAAATGTTTAAATTATTAAAGAATAATATTGAAAAAATTAAAAAAATTACGAATAAAAGCTATGTAAAATATTATAAATGAAATTATTAAAAATATTGAAAATAGTTTTAATATTAAAAACAATTTACAAAAAATGTTCTAAAAATACTATGTAAACCTTTTAATAAATATTTAAACAATTTTTAAAAATATTAAAAAAATATATACGAATATATAAAAAAATATGAATAATATTTTTCAAAAATATGAAAGTTTTGTTTAAAAAGTATGAAATTTTGTGGAAGAAATTTCGAAAATTATAGAGTATTTAGAAATATTTAGACTATTAAAAATAAGAATAAATTATTTAAAAAAATAAAGATTCTTATGAAAAAAGTTTGTGAAATAAATTATTAAAAATATTAAAAATATTTTAATATTAAAAACAATATACAGAAAATTTAATAAAAATAATATGTTAGGCTTAAAAAAATTTAAAAACATTTTAATAAATTTTTGAAACATTTTTAAAAAAATTATATGAAAAATATAAAAAAAATATGACAAAAATATTAAAAGTATTAAACAAAATATTGAAAACATAAAAAAAGAAAAAGTATGTAAAAATATGTAATAAACAGAAAATTTTCTAAAAATATTTTAATAAATTTTTGAGAAATATAAAAAATATGGAAAATATAAAAAAATATGAAAAAAATATTAGAAGTATTAAACAAAATATTGAAAACATAAAAAAAAAATAAAAAGAAAAAGTATGTAAAAATATGTAATAAACAAAAAATTTTCTGAAAATATTTTAATAAATTTTTGAAAAATTTAAAAAAAAAATTATATGGAAAATATAAAAAAAACCTGATATTATAATAAAAAGTTAAGTTTAAGTTAAAGTAATCCGCAGACAAAACAGGCGGGGTTCAGGCCGCTGCGTTCATGCATCGATCAAATGAACACGATAAGAATAATTGTAGATCAATCGGTTAGCTTGTTGTCATCGTAGACTAAAGTACCGCTTTCGACAGAGCGCATCTCGACGCCCTGTACCGAAGAGGCATCTCGCCCAAAATCATCAGCCGAATCAGAGCCCAATATGAAGGATTCAAATGCTGGGTGCAATACGATGAGAACTTATCCTTTGCTTTTGACTCTGTATCCGGCAATGATGACTAATCTCATCATAGCTGTTTCTAATTGTCCTCGACGATGTCCTCATCAGAACTGTTGATGGTTGTCGCATTGGCATGCATTGGAACTTCAATTGCTGTTTGGAAGATCTCGATTACCCTGATGACATCTGCTTAATGTACTCAAAGCATGCGGAGACGCAGAAAAAGGTCGACGACTTTGTGGTAGAATCCAAAAATGTTTGATTAAAGAACACGGATCACCGAAAGTAAATGTAGCGCATTTGGGTTGTAGTTTTACGTAACAAATACGAGTATTCAAAACGTCACCAGCTTCACTTACCTGGAAAGTGTTATCTCTAGGGATATTAGTGCAGCAGGTTTTCATCAATAACTGTCCGAGGAGCATATTATGCATCTGGTGGCCCAGAACAATCACCAACGCAAACTCTGGGGAAAATGTAAACAACTTCCCATCCAGGAGATAAAGCAGAGGAAGTGGAGATGGATCGGTCATATCCTACGCAAATACCCCACAGAAATATGCAGACAACTGCTCCAATGGAACCACCCGCATGGCTGTAGAATCATATGCTTAGGTGTAAATGGAAAAAAACCCTTGGAGAGGAAATTCAATCTACCGGGAAATCTTTCAAAGAAATAAAAGTTGTCGCAAAGAATCGTAGCCGATGGAAATCTTTCGTGGAGGCCCATAAACCATAAATGAAATAAATACCAAAAATGAGGGTCTGGAAAATGTATCTGTGGAGACCTAGTAAGGGAATTGAGTGGAGTAACTCGAACCATATAAATTACTAATAGATAGACACACTGTCGAAGTTGCAAATGTGAGATGGGGACAGTTATCATCCTGCCGAACAAGTCGACAAACTTGGCCGGAATGGAATCGCGGCCGTTCAAAACGGCTGCGGACATTTAATAGGCAGGATATTAAATTTGTAATAGATGTACTGCGGGTCACTGTTTGGTTGGTAGACACGCAAATAGACTGGGTGTACTCCACTATGACTTGTAGGACCTGTCAAGATGTCGAGGAAGAGGAAACAGTGGAACACTTCCTGTGTAGGTGCATTGCTCTATACAGAAAAATGTTCACTCTTGGATTTGCATTTCTTAACAGCATTGAGGAAATTTCCCGGATGAAGCTAACGGAAGTGGCTACTTTTATCAAATCCAATGGTGGTTATCCGTGGGATCCGTAGGTGTAGGGGAAAAAAGCTCTAGGGGCCGCAATGGGCGTTGAACAGGCCTAAGTGAGTCTTCGGACAGTCATATAACCTAACCTAACCTAACCCTAACTCGAATTATAAATGAAAGAAATACCAAACATGAGAGTCTGGAAAAATGGATTCTTAGTAAGGGAATTAAGTCACAAAATTTCAATAGGAATGAGACATGAGATAATAAATATAACTGTAGAGATGGTGTAACTAGAAACCGAAATGAAATAAAATCCAATTGTTAATTAATTAATTGTGCTAAATAAAAATAAACTTTATGGAATTATTGTTCGAAGTACATTCGAAGCACTCATATGAGTATGTGAAGATATTTTATTTAACTTGTCGATCTGGTCACCAATCCAATCATTCTCAATCTCTTCAATCTCTGATGTCCAAAATAAGATACAATGGGTTACTACTTTCTAGACTCTGGGAGACAGTCCAAATAAGAAAATAAGCCCCATCCACTGCTTCATAAAAAGCTCCAAATTGCTGGATTTTTGCAAGGCAATGGTCGGTATTGCAAGGATTCAATCATGGCCTAAATGTGCCATTTTTAGAGACCGCTTAACATACCTACCTACATTTCTGATCCAATTTGATTACTTTCTGTGAGGATATTGAAGATATAATTTCGTTTCTTCGATACTTCACTTTATGTTCAGCTCGGACATATTTGAAATCTTTGAAAACTACTCTCTTCACTTCGTATCCTTTTTGTTTAAATTCCTTTATTTTGCGTCTGGATTTATAACTATTCTTGGAGCATTTTTTACGAACAGTTCTAGAACAAAGAATTACCTGCTTATCATATATTTTTCTACGCAACTAGTTCTCAATTGGTGGTGGGATAAAGTAAGTTTCAACAGACGGCATTAAGTCTCAATTGATGGTGGAGTAAAATAAGTTCCAATAGATGGAACTAATTCTAAAATGGTGGTAAAATAAAGAAGTTCCAACAGACTAAACTAATTCTCAATTGGTGGTGGGATAAACTATGTTCTATTAGACGGAACTAATTCTCAATTGGTGGTGGGATAACATAAGTTCCATTAGACGGAACTAGTTCTCAATTGGTGGTGGGATAAAGTTATCTTCCATTGGACGGAACTAACTCTCAATGGCCGGTGGAATAAAATACGTTCTAACAGACAGATTAATCCCAGCTTTTGGACTTACTTACTGTATCATCCAGAAATATCTCCAAATCTTTTTGAGCAAATTTCAAGAGTTACATAATGATTTGTCTGTTACTTTTACTAAAGTCAATAAAGACATAAGAAAACATATCACTGTCTACGCCCACTCTGCCCCCAAGCAACACGACATATTCCGCTCTGTGTAATTGCATTCCATTACGTACTCGTCTACGCCCTCAATTGCATTTAACTTAAATATCAAACGAGGCTACTTACACAACTTTGTAACTCTGTTTCAATAAAGGGGTTTGCATTATAAGTAGCAGAGATAAACCAACAACAACAACAACAACAACAACAAAATACCAGCAACAATTGTGTCAATACAAACACAACACGTCGTGCAGCAGCAGCGAGAAAAAATGCCGCTAAAATATAAATTCAAAAATTAATTTGTTCATACAACAAATAATAAATATTTATAAAGCACAAAATAAAACAACAACAACAACAACAACAACAACAACAACAGCAATAAAAAAATACTACAGCAAAAACAAAACAATTTAAAATCGATAAATTGCATGCTTCCAACTTACGACAAAGTGGTGGTGCCTCATTTTTGTATTGGGGTTAGTGTGGATGTTGTCTTTTGTTTTTCATTTGTTTATAAATTGCTTTGTTTATTGAATTGAAGACAACCCATTGTCTAAATAGTTAATAAACTTAATCATTTGACAATTTACAACTATGCAAATAAGCAGCAAATTACATATCTGCATTCTGTGATACTCGTATATAATTACAATAATTGATTTCCGGAACTGCTTCGGAGCACGCGTTAATTTATACTTCGATAGCACTTAATTTCCCATAAAAATAACGACTTTGATGAACTGAAAATATATATTGGTGGGGTTATTCTAGAGTGTCACGAGATAAATATTTATCTTCAAACATTCTTATAATACTTTTATCATATTTAAGTCCGCAAAAGTGCTTACATAAAGTAACAAGTTCTGTCCTATGTATCTAAGGGTTACCTCATATAGACCAATAATCTTACTACCAATACTATCAAAAGTCATGGAGAATAATTAAATACCTCACAGATTTTAGGAAGACAGTTTCCGTATCTTCGCTTGAATAATTAAACATAAAGTAGAGCTAATAAAGAATGCTTTGAGGACAACCGGAAAGGAACTGACAGACTTCTAGATAGAATTTTCAGTCATCTGTCGTTGGGTAGGTCGGATATATTTACGCATAAGCGGAAGTAATAGCAATCTACACAATGGATAGCAAAATAAATTTACGTTAAAATATTGTATTTCGGATATATTTGTACTGTGAGTTTGCTATTGAGAGCCGGCATAGTGTTTTCTTCCAGAAAAGAAAATACATGCCCATCTCCAAATCTGTTGATTTAAGAAATAACGACGTTCCAAAATTTCTTATTTCGTTTAAAATTGAAATCTGATCATAATTAATGAATGACTGAAAGCGTTTCCTACCTCCACCCTTGAACCCTTTGCATACTACCTTCAAGGTGGAGATACTCACTTCATTCTCATTGTACTCTTTGTAACATTATTTCTGCATTCAAGTCCCGCTTTTTCCGCCGGAGCACATTTTCCACATAGTTCGCTACGTGGTTCCAGTTGCCTCTTTACTGCTTAGCATGTTCTCGGTATCTACAGTTTACCCGATTTCCATTTCAAGTGAGATCCGTTCTGTTTGCCACCTGGTGCATTCGAAAAAGGTGTACTCTGCATCATCCGCATTGCTGTCGCCGTATATGCACTCAGGCCCTTCGATTTTTCCCATTCCGTGTAGATACTTGCAGAAGTATCTGCGACCAGACAGTAACTGCGTAAGGTACAAATTTACGGTTCCGGATGTTCCTCCTATCCAGTTCGCTATGTCGGGTATGAGTCTCGCTGTCCATCTTCCGCGCCTCTCGGCAGCCCATCGTTCTTGCCAATGCTGCACGGTTTGTCGCTTTATATCCTGCGCGGTTATTCTGTTATTTTTAGCCATCTTGGCTTCTCGTAGGTGCTTGTGTTCGAGGGTTAAGAGATCGATAGGGGTTAAGCCGGTAATTAACATAATTGCCGGCTCCGATACAGTGCGGTACTTTGAAGCTGCTCGCTGAGCTGCGGTTCGTTGCACGGAAGATACATCTTTTCTTCGGGCGTGCACCTTCAGCTTGTCCGCCCACAATTCGCTACCATACAGCAGAATGGAGTGCGTTGTCATCATGAGAAGCTTCCTCTTGCTGGATGTCGACCCACCGATGTTTGGCATTAGTCTGCTAAGAGTCCGTGGTATCACAATGGGGCATTTTTTGTGCCTGAGTGTGCTTTTTGCTGAGAGCCCAACCTGCTGAGAGAAGCCGTTACCACTGCTGCCCTAGCCGCCGCATTTTGCATTTGAGCCCAGTGGGTGAGTTTTGAGTCAAGCTGAATACCTAGGTATTTTATTGCCTTTCGTGCCTGATGGTCTCTGAGCCAACGGAATGGTCCCTGAGCTGATTGGAATGTGCTTTCTCGTGAGGAATAGCAGTTTCGCCTTTTCCGTGGCCAACTTCAAACCGTGTTAATGGAGCCACCTCTGCATTCTAAACATGACCTGGCTCAGCTTTCTTTGGGCGTCTTCCGAGTCGCGTGCGGTGATGACAGCTGCAATGTCGTCTGCGTATCCGACTAGATTAGTATCATCTGGCATCTCTATGCGTAAAATGCCGTCGTAGCTTATATTCCAAAGGTCCGGTCCGAGGATGGACCCTTGCGCTGCCCCTGACGTGATGGTTTTGCTTCGGGTGCGATTGTTGGTCTCGTATATCAACATTTGATCTTTAAGGTAGCTCCGGATTATCATCTTCAAATAAGCTGGTATCTAAAAACTATTTTCAAGTACCTCGTTCTTGGTACCCACCTAGCGCTGTTGAAAGCGTTTCTGACGTCTAATGTAACAAGGAGTACCACTCGCTTGAAGTAGTGATTTCCTTGTTGTGCAGCTAACACACTTTCTAGGACGTCTTCTACGGCGCCAATGGTGGACTTTCCTGGCCGAAAACCGTGTTGTTTAGTGTTTAGGAAAATTTATGAATAAGTTTGTAGCTGCCAAAGCATTCCTAATAGACACATCCGTCTGTGATTTGGCAAGTTGTCATATATGGTATGACATGTGGCAAATCTCGCATCGCCATGGTGACATCAACGCCGTCTCTTAGGTTCACCACTGACATCGCAGATAGGCCCCAAGAGGAGACCCCTGCTGGTTTTTCGCTTCGTGATTTATGAGTACGTCTCACTCCATTTGGTGTAATAATGTTCCCAAATTGGCCTGGCTCTCACATTGCTCCGAGCTTCGCTGATTGATTTTCTGAAACTCACATGAAATTAATTAAATTTTGATTGCCTCCAAATTGATTTACAGCTCTCCATCAGCAGCAATGATGAACAAAATACTTGTGTTCATATCTTTCTCGTATATGGTGAAGACCACATTTCCGAGATATGTTCGTGCGCATATCTTTCACATTGCCTTGTAAGTTTTTTCCATTGATTATGTTTTGTTTTGAACATAATCGCATTGTTTTCGCTTTTTCTTTGGCGTTTTTACACACGTAAATGGTGATTATTGGGCTTATGTGCCGCTCTAAGGCTACCGATGCAGTTAAGATCACTCTCCACATTCAATTTGCGGTATTTCAAATTTTCCTCCATTTTCTGTGGGTTTTTTCGTTTCAATGTTGTGGTTAATGGGAGTGCGATCAGAAAGATTGTTGATAGGATTGTTCGTTTCGATTTTTTTAAATTGCTTTAATTTATTTTTAATTGTTATCATTTTAATTCAATAAAATTTTGAAACGAGTTGAGTTGCCAATGAAATTTGATTGAGGTGGTTTCCGTTTGAAATTAACCCTCCTGTCGACAGAGGGGCGTTGATGGGACCTTTGACGACTTGGAAGTTTATTATGAAAATTAAGTTTTAGTTGGAATCACTGGATAGTGTGGAGCTAAAGAAAACTGTGCAGCATAGAATTAGCCGATGGTCTGAGGCCATTGGTCATCCGTCTAGCCTAAGGTCGGTGTTATCAATATAAATAATATAGATATCTTCCTAACCAGAGATCTTCCTAACCAGAGATCTTCCTAACTAGAGATCTCTCTAACCAGAGATCTTCCTCACCAGAGATGTATCGTCTTCCTAACTAGATATCGGTTGTTTTATATAAGATTCATTAAAGTTCCTTATTATGTCTTCACATATGGTTCGATTAAAAAACTCGAGTTCCCGTTTCTGGTTTTATTTTTCCCCTGGTTTCACCTCTTTTTCAGTTGTTGTAACCAATTAATTCGCAGGGGTTTTCCCTCCCATTTACACCATTTGGTCACGTCTCCACTCACTCATCATTATATCGTCTTATATCGTCTTTTCCATGCTACCTTTTGATCTAAAGATAATTTTTTTTTGTTTTTTATGTCTGCGTATTGTTTTGCACCTCTTTCAAGGCAAACTGCAATTATCGCGTGCAACGGCGTTCTTAAGTTCAATGCTCTAAATTGTGCAACTAAGCGCATGCGCGTATGCTGGCAGCTCTACTATGTCGTGACTACTGGAGCACCTGCACACATACATATGAGCATTACGTGTCGTACATAAATCGAAACATGTGACAGTGCCTGGAGAAATAGAGTGCGATATATAATTACATAAAGCAAAACTACATTTAACAAAAAGTGGGTAACTACGAAGCAAAGCGCTGGAAAATTGCTTTAAACTTTCGAAAACTTTAAACTTTGTCAAGATAATATTGAAAAAAAAAATATTGTTTCATTATATATATCCGCAGAGAGTTCGGAGAACGAAGTAGAGTATTAGTTCTGATTCGACAAAACTAAGGAAGAGTTGTGATCACTGAATTTTCGTATCTAAATGGGAGGAACCTGAGAGTGTGAATGGAGAATAATAATTGTAAAATTGAAAAATGAGTGAAGAGCTCATTAGAACAGGAGTGGGTACTGAAGAAGATAATACAAAGGGAGTAGGCATTGAACACCCAAAAATAAAGAAGCCTTGAAAATTTATGTAGTCACTGAATAACAAAAATGTAGAAAGGAAGAATCTGATGACCATAACAGACGATATTAAAAAATCGAAGAGAACAAGAGTACCGAAGAGCCTGAAATGGAAGAAAATAGAATGAAGGATAATAACAATATAGAAGTGAAATGAGTATTGACAAACGAAATTGAAGAGGAGTACTAAAGGGACAAGAATGGAAGATAATACACTCCAGTAAGAATGGGATCACTGAATTACAAGATGGAAAAATGGAAGAATCTGAGAGGAATGTGGAAGACAATAAAATAATAGAAGTGGTTTGCGGATAGGATTGACAAACGAAATTGAAGAGCGATTACTCAAGAATAAAATTGTAGAGGAGTGGAGAGGAATACTGAAGAGCCAAAATTGGAAGATAATATACTGTCCTGAATAAGAGTCTGATAGCTGAAAAACAAAATTAAAGAAAGGAGGAATCTGACTAAAATGGAGAATATTAATAAAATCCAAGAGGATAAGAGTACCGAAGTACCAAAATGAAATATGAAAGAATGTCTTGAAAAAGAGTGGGATCACTAAATTACTAGATGGAAAAAAGGAAGAGTCTGAAACCAAAATAAAACATTACTACAAAATAGAAGTGGAGTGGGTATTGACAAGCGAGTACTGAAAAAGAAGATAGAAGAACAGCGGAAACTGAAACAGAAGTGGACGATAATATGACATATTGAATAATAGAGTGATCTCTGAATAAATATAATGGAACAAGGAGGGAATCTGAGACCCACAATAGGAGTGAAGTGGTTGTTGAAAAGACAAATAGTAGGGAAATGGATACTGTAGAACTCTAAAAAGGAAGATATTTGAATGATTTGAATAAGAGTTTGATCATTTTTTAACAAAATGGAAGAAGGAAGGAATATGAGGATTCAAATGGAAGATATTAATAAAAATAGATAAGAGGGAAGGTACTGAATAGCAAAATTGTATAGAAGTGTATGCTGAAAAGCTTCAAATGGAAGATAATACTAAGAAAAAGAATGTTGAATAAGAGTGAATAAACAAAGTAGAACAAGGGAGAAATCTAAAGGCTAAAATAGGTTGCTGAAGAGGAAAATGTGTGTGAAAAATGAATACTGAACAAAACTAAAAAGGAAGATAATTGTATATCTTGATTACAGAATAACAAAATGGAAGAAGCCAAAAATAGGAAGAGCTAAATGGAGGATATTAATAAAAATAGATAAGAGGCGGGTACAGAAGACCAAAATAGAATAGGAGTATATACTGAAAAGCCAAAAATGTAATACAGTAGTAAAAATTATAATTTTAAATAAGAGTGAATAAACAAAGTTGAACAAAGGAAAAATCTGAGGCACGAAATACTATTGAAGTGGGTGTTGACGATAAAGAGAGCAAGGGAATTGTTACCGAAGAATCCTAAAAACGAAAATATTTGAATGGAGAATAAGCGTTGATCACTGAAGAACAAAATGTAGGAAAGAAGGATTATGACGAAATGGGGGATATTAATCAAACAGAAGAGGAGAGGGAGCTGAAGAGCAAAATATAAGATTGGGTACAAAATATAAGATTGGGTACTAGAGCAAAATATAAGATTGGGCCATTTTGATAATTTTTTATATTTTTTTGGTCGTTTTTTTATATTTTTTGGAAATATTTCATAATTTTTTTGGTTATTTTTCATATAATTAATTAAATAATTAAAATAAAATTCCTAAAATATTTTAAAATTTTTCAAAATATGGCTTAATTTTTTTAAAATATATTTTTAAGTTTATAAAATTTTTTTATTGCTTTTCTTTTCAAGTCATTTTAAGCAAATATATTTTTGTAATCCCTCCTCAATTTCCCTTCTTCTACTCTTACTCTGGAAGCACTTCGTACGTGTTCCGCAGAAAAAACTTGAACAATAATAAATTAGATTCGACTCATGACTGATTACGAACTTATTCCAACTGATTAGCAGCAGAAACGGGTCTGCGAGAGGCGCAAAGTGAGTTTTAAACATCACTGGAGCAGAGCTCGAACAATTCAAGCCTTTCAAAGAAACTCTTTTTTGTTTTCGCACAACTCGAGTTGGCGTTTTGCTGGTGGGAATTTTAAAAATCGCCAACCACATGTGGCGGATTGCATAAGTTCCATTATGAGGCAACTTGGAAATTGGGTAATAAGGTCCCCGAGATCACGTACAATAAATATTTCATTACATTTAAAAACTGTACGCAATTAAGAGTTAAATTGTGCATAATTGAAAGTTAATGAAGAAATGGTGTACGCGGTTTTTGCCTATTATTCTATGGCGATTGTATCAGCCCGATGATGAAGATGACTAGTTAGGAAAGCGTTTCCAGAATGAGGAGAAAATTGTATAATAATGTGTGAAACCATTTGTGCCGGGGTTCACAAGAGTGGTCAGAGAAATGTTTCATCACCTACTTCATTGTCTATAGTTATGGAGGAGGAAATTGATTTCCAAGGATACAGTATAGGAAGTTCATTTAACCTTTGAAGGAAGTTAATTTTATTGAGAATAGTGACCCACAAACAGTGCTGAAGTTAATTACAGTATATACCAAAGTTGTTGTTTATCATTGTTGACAGGAGGTAATAAGTATAGTACTGATATAGATATCACATTTATCATTTATCAGTCAGTTGAGTATTGATATAGATATTTCATTATTCGTGATCGTTATTACCCCATACTTCGTTCTGTTGTCCAGTCCAGTACAGTCCACCAAACCTCCACACCAAACAGGAGTTTCGAGTTAATCAAACTTAACATGGGTTTAAACCTGACCACGGAGTCATATCTACCTGTTCTATGTACAAGGTTGCTGGCTCTGTTAGTCTTAGTATGTTTCCTTACTCCATCACCAATTTTTCGATAGACCCGAGGTACAAGACTTACTCATTTTTTGTTAATAATCGTCAATAAACTTTTCCATTCAGCTAGATCTGATGACAAAAGACGGAATTCCTCCCCTAAGGTGGATTTAAATAATGCATTTTATATCTTCTGATTAAAATAATTAACTCAGTTCAGTGTTTGAGGTCTAATCCGAATACGTCGGAACAATCGTCCAGGGTGTATACTGCAATCTTTAAAATCAGTTATTTTCAGTGAAAACACAATATCCTTTAATATTGTGATAGCAACACTTCATCTAAGGGGCGTGCTTAGATATTGCTCGAGATGCCAGAGCACAATCTCTGAAGTGTGTCCAATATATCACTCAGAAATATCTTCAAAAGTCTTGGTGACACACTTTTTCTTTTAAGGATGCATCTAATAGCTTTTAATACTAATCTCTCTTCCAAGGTTATCTGAGAATCCTGTTACTAAAATGTTCTCTTTGCTGGTCTTATGTATATCCATATACACAGAATTACTTCAATATTGTGATAGCAACACTTCATCTTTAGAGGACACATCTATGGACGTGCCTAGATATTACTTGAGTTTCAAGAGTGAATTTGTATGGTATCTGTATGGTAGTTAACTTTGTAACAAAATCTCTCTCGTGGGAAAGTACTCAGCATTATCTCCGAAAGTTCTGTTGACAACACTCCTATTTTTGAAGATGAGTTAATAGCATTTAATACATTTAACCCCTCCAAGGTTTTCTGAGAATCCTGCTTCTAAGATCTTCTCTTGTTGTTTTTTTCCTTGGTATTTTTTGCGGTCCTGACATTATTATAATGTTTATCAATATCCCTACAATAATGCATTTTATACCAATCCAATATAATTATATTAAATTTCACATATTTAATTCCGTTCTGCTCTGAGCTTGGTTTTTTGTAGACCTTGAGTTTTGTCTTTTGTATTTTAGGTCCATGATCTACTGTGGTCTCTGACTTTAATTACTTCTATCGAGTGTCTTGATAATGGTGAATTTAATGACCATCCAGCAGCATTATCTGAGAAACATGCTTCTGAAATCGTATATATTCTTATATGTTGTTTCTCTTGAGTGTTCTTCTTCGATATACGAGGGATATGATTATTTCTAATGTGGACTTCTTCTGTGTACTACGAGTTCCACTGTGTACTGTGATTTCTTCTGTGTACTGTGTCTTGTTTCTTGTATTGTGACTTCTTCAGTGTACTGTGAGTTCTTCTATGTACTGCGACTTATGCTGTGTACTGTGTTTTCTTCTGTGTACTGTGACTTCTTCTGTGTACTGTGTCTTCTTTCTTGTATTGTGTCTTCTTCTGTGTACTGTGACTTCTTCTGTGTACTGTGTTTTCTTCTGTGTACTGTGACTTCTTCTGTGCACTGTGTCTTCTTTCTTGTATTGTGTCTTCTTCTGTGTATTGTGACTTTTTTGTCTTTACCAATTGAATTTTTCGGTATTAGAGATCTCCAGTGTGTGATTATATCTAACGAACGTCTCAACAATGTGGAATTTTATATAACCTTACTATCATAATTTCAAATTCCAATTAGTAAGTTAGGATTATCCGATTATCTCGTCAGTGAAGTCTGTTCTCTGTGTTCTGTTCTCTCTGTAAATGTTGTGCACCTCGGGAATTTTGGGAGTCAAATTCATCATCATCATCTGAAACTCAAATTCATCATCATTATTTGGAACTCAAATTCATCATCATCATCATCTGGAACTCATCTATGTTTTCTTCGCTGCTGAATGAATGATATATTAAAAACTTTCCCTTTGTTCTTCCATCATCAGACAATAATTTTTCCTTTCGTCTCCAGTAGAACGATGAATTTTGTACGGCCGTTGTACTACGAATATTCTAACATTTTCCACAGTTAGTCCATCTTTGATGTCGCCTTTGTCAACAGCTAACATAATTCATCTCCTGCCTTCCTCATTACTACTCTGCTCATAAATGTTCACCACAATTTACTGTCAGTCCATTGTAATAAAACGCGGCCAGCTTTGAGGCAACTGGCTTCCTCATACTTAATTATTTCTGTGTATGAACACTCTCCGCAATTGCACCGATTTATCCATGTTTGTTCAAGGAACGCGCCAGTGTTGTTACTAGGAAGCTTACGTAAAACGTAATAAGCCTTCACTTGACGCTACGTTCGCTTTTTGGCGTCAATTCAGGAAGCCATTTAAAAAGCCATAAAACAAAATGAAATAATAATGCCCAAAAGACAGTCAAACTTGTTATTTCGCTGGTTTCTGGATATCATTTTTTTTTTGCTTTTCTATCAGCGTATCAAACTGTGAAAAATCTTTGCTGGCTTTTCAATATTAGTGCCTAAAAGCGCGGAGAAGACAAGAGACAAGAGACCTGCCATGAAGACATAAATCAATCAAGTGACTTAAATTGATAGCTGAAAAGATACCAAAGCCGTTTGCGTCGTACGACTCTCACAGCGCCGAATCATAATTCAAATTGAACTGGTAAGAAAGAAAACTATATTCGGTCAAGGTTGAATTTGCATATAGACCACAGTTTTGTTTGCTTATGTTCAATAATATATAGCTTTGAGTAGCATGGGAGAATTGTTCATGCTCTCGCTGAGCAGTGAATAAATAATGAATGGGAATCGCTGCCAGAAATGACGGTGATGTAACGTGGAACCGTAACACAATGGCCCGATCTTGGCTTAAGTGTAACCTCCACAACAACATGGAACTATGCTCTATTAAGTTGAGTCTCTTGCTCAATGTCGTAACAGAAGGCTTGAGAAAATTAGATTACATTGTTTTTTTATATATATACGATATTTATTTCCTTTTGTTTCCCTGAACCTACAAACAAAATTAATTTGTTAGCTTTGAATAACAATGAACCAATTCTATCTCAATCAGGATACTATGGGAATGTTCTTTTCATAAGAACCAATATTGCAAAATTATCGAAAGGTATTCATTTAGAAAAATATTGCTTATGCTAGGAGGTTCTCTTCCTTTATGCATATTACGAATAGAAGAGATAGATTCTCGATGAAGCAGTGAAGCAATCTCTGCTTTTCATACCGAACTTTTTAGAACTTTTAATTACCGAGTGGTACAACCAGTATTCTGAGGTCACCTTATGTCCTCAGCATGGAACTATCTTTTTCTTGAACGTACCTTTTTTTTTACTTATGCATATGTTCTTTTAAATATCTGATTATAATCATCTTTCTAGGATTTATCTGCTTATCTCTTTCTTTTTGTTCCTGTGTCCAATATTCTCTTAAATAATTGACTACCTACACTGTTTTCTGCCAATATTTCTATTCAGTTTTTTCTAAGAATAATATTGTGTTCTTGCTGAAGTTGTTCACCCCGTGGTCGTACCTCTTCTTGGTATATACTATATGTATTTTATTTATATCGATCTTATCCTCTAAAATGAAGGAATGACACACACTGGAATTTCGGATGTATACTTCCAAGTACATAACAGGGCACCTTAATTACTTCACATCTGTAGACACGAGACAAACCTTTCAAATAGTACCATATTCAAGTTGTTAATTGAAGTTGACAGCTCATTGATATTTGATCAGAGGGCTTCAAAACACTTTCATTATTTCTATAATTCATTAAAATACTTACATATTATTATTAAACCCCTCTAAATCTGCCGATAAACTCGACAATGTTACCATTATCATCCACTCTCTAGAGGATTACGGTTTGTTTTACTTATTTCAAACATTTTTTTATGTGTTGAGATCTGAGTTTAGTCCACAGCATCTTCAAAAGTTACAGGTTTAGTCCGTTCCTATTCTTTTTATTTAATAATACAAATATTTCAAAATTTTAATAGCATATAAAATAAAGTTCGGATTGGAGTTCTCCAGTCTTTTCAGTCCTCGTGTATTTTGAGTACTCGAGTATTTTGAGTACTCCAATCTTTTCAGTCCTCGAGTCTTTTCAGTCCTCAAGTCTTTTCAGTCCGAGACTCCTTTCAGCCCTCGAGTCTTTTCAGTCCGCGACTCCTTACAGTCCTCGAGTCTTTTCAGTACTCGAGTCTTTTGAGTACTCGAGTATTTTGAGTACGCGAGTATTTTCAGTACTCGAGTCTTTTCAGTCCTCGAGTCTTTTCAGTCCTCGAGTCTTTTCAGTCCGCGACTCCTTTCAGCCCTCGAGTCTTTTCAGTCCGCGACTCCTTTCAGCCCTCGAGTCTTTTCAGTCCGCGAATCCTTTCAGTCCTCGAGTCTTTTCAGTCCGCGACTCCTTTCAGTCCTCGAGTCTTTTCAGTCCGCGATTCCTTTCAGTCCTCGAGTATTTTCAGTTCTCGAGTGTTTTCAGTCCTCCAGTCTTTTCAGTATTTCCAAATGAGATGACTTGGAGACTATTATATACTCTGAGTCTCTCACTAGAGCTGAATTAGATGATTCAAAAGCTTCAAGGGATATGAGAGATTTTGGAGGACGAAAGGATGCCAAAGAAGTATCTGAAAATATCCTTAGATAATCACCAATAGACGAATAGAGAAATTATAATAGCTCAAATTATGAGTAGACAACCATCGATAGTTGAGCATCTCTTCTTGCGTCTATCTATAGTGGTTAGGTTCGACAGAAGTTTTTTGCTTATATAGGAACAGTAAATATACGGTAATATTTTCCGATATTCTCTTTATCGAAGAACGGTGCTTTGGGTTCACTTCCAGATAACTTCTTTGATATTGTAGTAGAGTAGTACTGCAAATGAGTCTCCAACAGTCTTTATCGAAGAGCGGATCTTTCTGTACACTTCTAAAGAACTTTTTTGTTTATATACGAATTCTTTGGGGTAGAATTGATCTTTGGGATGAGTTCCAAAAAATTTCTCTTGTTGATGTTTGATTTTGTATTGTTTATATTAGCGTTGTTGATGTTGTGTGATTCTGATATATGCTTCAGCTGTTTTTATATACATAATGATTACTCGACATTGTTAAACTGAACATTGATGTTTGGTCCCTGAACATTATTTAGTGGTTATTCGGACAGTAAATACATCAAATGATTCTTTGGCATTGTGTTATTGAACTGATCTCTTGGTTAAGTTCCAGAAAACTTTTCTCTTTATGTTCGTGCAGTATTTGCAGCTAATGATACTTTACTATTGTTATTGTTAGAGTAAAAATTATATCTGGATTATGTTCGGACTCTGTAAGGGTATACATCCAATGAATCTCCAAGATTATGTGTATTGGAATTAATACTTTGGTTAGGTTCTTCAGACCTTCTTTTTGTATTTTTGGGGGAATTGATATGCAGATAATTATTCTTTGCCATTATTGATCGATTAAGTCATCTGTGTTATTTCGTCAGTTACTATCAGGGGTGTTATGTAGGTTCCGCAGTCCTTTTTCTATGCTCAGTCAGCATACGAGTATATAGCAAATTATTTCAGGATATTATTATAATCTGTGAATTGATGTCTTGGTTAGGTTCCAAAGAGCTTTTTTCTCGAAAGTTACTTATCTATTGAAAATTATTCTCCGATACTATTTATAGGTTTGCTTATGTTTTGGTTAGGTTCCAGAGAACTATCTACCTTCCTCTCCTTTAGCATATGATTTTCCTACAATATATATCGAAGAATCGATGTCTTGGTTAGGTTCCAAAGAGCTTCTTTCTTTATTTCCGAAGGTTACTTATCTATTGAAAATTATTTTCCGACAGTATTTATAGCTGTCCTTATGTTTCAGTTATGTTCCAGACCTACCTTCCTTTCCTTCAGCATATGATTTTCCTACAATATTTATTTGAGAACTGATGTCTTGGTCGGGATTTTTAGAGTATATTTTTTATTTTCACTGGCTACAGGAAATGATTCTACAACATTCCGTATGGAATAACTTAAATTTAGATGCAGTTCCAGAGAACTCCTTTGTTGATATTCGATTAGTACTTGGACGTGAGTAGGGGTTTTTTTCTAAGTTCCTTTGAGATGGAAAGTGAATGAGCAAAAGCGATGAAAATGAAAACGGCGTTTATAATTGGACAAAATCAATTATCCATGCCTGTGATGAGGTACCAATTAATGGAATGGAGGAACGAGGTACCAATTACAATAATTTCTCAATAAGAAAAAGGCTTAGAGAAAAATTAATTACTAAATTTTACAAATTATAAGTTTATAAGCTTCTTTTCAAAACTAACAACAAAATAAAGGCACCTCTCTCGGATAGCTCAGTATGAGTGCGGTCATTTACATAATTGCACTGCTGTAGTGCATCTGGAAGATTCGCTCGGGTAGCGATTGCATACATTGCGGATGCAATTTAAGATTTTTTGTTGTTGTTTAATTTTTTCTCTTCACGCTTGCGACTCTCCACACTACAGAGATGAGCTTTAATCACGTACTCATTCATCTTTTGCCTTTTGCTAATTGTAGGTTGAAGCCTACTCACTGTTTAAGCGTTGTTGCTGTTGTTGGCAACAATTGCCAAGCAAATTTTACAAGCAACAAATGAACAAACAAACAAATAAGTAAATCGTTGCCGAGTGTGCCGAGGAGGCTGGGACTGGCGCAGAATTTATGGCGGAGATGCAGGCAATTAAACACCGACACAATCTTACTCGCAGATACACTTGTGAGATACTCACTCCAGTGGTCGACGTCGTCTTGCTGAATTGGCATATTTGCGTAGCGTTTGATTTCGCTTTTGTTTTTGTTGTTATTGTTGTTTGTGTATATTAAAACACAATCACTGACAATAATGCGCGTTGTGGGTCAAGGATGAATTGCCCCACTTAAGCATGTGTACTGGGGTCATTAGCGGCCACTTAACAGCACTTCAGACGCGAATCACTTCAAACAACATTTTTGACTACTTTACTCGAAAGTGGCGCGTACGATCACTGGGAATGGAAGGGCGAAAAGTCAGCGACCAGCTACTGATGTTTAAGCTCTTTAAGGTCAAATTAAGCGACACGGGAGACAACTATTTTCTAGGACTCCCTGTGTTGGGGGACTAGCAGAGGTTTAATCCTTGGGAATGGCCCATATTCCATGGCTAACTAAAAATGCCTCCTTATTAATCACTACTTCCTAAAGGGACGCTAATTTGATGTCGTTAAGGACCTCACAGATATATGCGTGGTATATTTGATCAGCCAGTCTAACTTAACTACATTCTGTGAATTAGAGTAGCTCTCTTCTAGTAGGTAGGTAGATTGACCGCCCGCCAAAAAGGCAGATTGACCCTTTGTGACACCGCAAGAGACACAAGTCCCATTCCATTTCATAAGACCAGCCAATTAGAGCTTTTTATGAAGCAGTTGATGGAACTTATTTATTGCTTTGAATGTCTCCCAGGGATTCCAGAAAGTAGTCATCCAGGAAAGTGTATTTTCTTTTGGACAACGCTAGACACGTACTCTCAAGTGTTCGATGGACTCTTCCCTCCTTCTCATGCACGCAACTCCTGCAAATGTCATTTGAGGCAATTCGCAGTCTTCTACCATGAGTTCCCAGGGTCCAGTGTCCCATTAGGACACTTATTACTGTACCTATATTTTTTTCTATTTAGAGATATTATATCTTTTGAGCATTTGACGTTTATTTGAGGTCACGTGAGTTTAGTTATTTTGCATCCTATGCCTTCAACCCAGCATTTATCCCCTCTGTCCAAGGATATTGCTGACTGAATCGGTATTCCTGTGCACTCTGCTTTACAGTTCCCTGTAATACATATGTATCCGGCAACCCAGCTCAGATGCTGACGAGTCCGTTTAGCTATCTCGTCTATATACACGTATATGCGACAGCTCTTGATGCCTTCTGATGTGATTAGTGCCGAATCCAGGAAACGCAAAGCCGCTTGGCTGTCAGTTTGAATACAAATATCTTGTCGATATATTTTCTTGAGCCAATACTTTTTCTAGTAACTTTGAAAGAGATTTATGACTTAACGAGATTTATGAAGAGAAATTTGTAACTTCAAGGAAGTTACTAGTAAATATGAGACGTTCTTGTCCCTGAATGATTCACAACCGTTTTAGTTACTGAAAGTGTTCTTTAACTGATATAAAAGCACTCTGAACAAAATGACTTAAATGACTCAATGAGGTACGCCGGAGAACCGCCGTAGAAGCAGGTCTCCAAGAACTCAGTCATTGATGACCACTGTACTATGAGCCTAGAAATATTTGAGAGAAGGGGGAGATATAGGATTGTAAAAGGGAAGTTACTCCTTTTCAAACTTCCTTGACTATTTTATGAATCTCGGAAGTCTGTCCAGTGATAAGGAATGTACATTGCTCATTCACTATATAACTGACACTAATACGCGCCGCCTCACACTGCCAAAGACAGGACAAACGAAAATGCTCTGTTCCGTCTTGGTCTTCCTCCAGACAAGAGACGCAGTTCGGACTCTCGATGATGCCTATGGTTGCCATAGGATGGCCGCGTGGATTGTGCCCCGTGATTAGCCCAACCAATGAGCGAAGATATTTCCTTCGTAATGTTTGAAGGAAATTGTTATTATCCAGCATAAATTTGTATTAAATTAGGCAGTTCTGAAATAGAGAATATTGAAGATTTTAGTCCTCATATAGAAGAAACAAACTGAATGAATTAGCACATAAGACTATGAATGGTACCCATGGTCGAACTGCACTTCTCCATTATCTATCGGCACTTCTTCATGGTCTATCTGCACTTCTCCGTGGTCTATCTGTACTTCTCCTTTGTCCATCTGCACTTCTCCATGGTATATCTGCACTACTGCCTGATCTATCTGCACTTTTCCATGGTCTATCTGCACTTCTCCTTGGTCTATCTGCACTTCTCCATGGTCTATGTGCATTTCTCCTAGATCTATCTGCACTTCTCCTTGGTCTATCTGCACTTCTCCATTATCTATCTGTACTTCTTCATGGTCTATCTGCACTTCTCTATCCGTAATCGGGTACGTTATCAGCTGAGTCACACAATTGGCAGCGCCAGCTGCTGATATTGCCCTCATATTATTCGAACTTTGTATGGAAGAATAATTTAAGTTTCATTTCCAGATATCAAACATTTCTGTCCACGCTTTTTCTGTGTCAACTTTTCAAACTTTTCAATTGATTTGACCGACATTTCCACACTCCACATTCAAATGTGTTTGCGTGTGCGTGTGCGTTTCCACATAAATACAATTCAATAATTATAATAAAATTAGTGCAGCAGGTTTCTTTCTCCAATGAAGCGAATTATTTGAAACAAATGGAAACAAATGGAAATATCATATTTAATTGCAACCGGTGCCACGCCGCAATTGTGCAGAGCACCTATAAAGCGACTCAAATGAAATGCATTGCAACACTCCATGCGGCGCAGTGGTGCAGCGGTGCGGCATTTTCAGCATTTTTTGTGGTTTTTCAGTTTTACTTTCAGTCCGTTTTGACAACCGGCACGTCAAATTGACACGCATTCGTGCAAGAGTGATATGCGGCGCTCAGCTGTGCCGCGCGCCGTTGCTCTTTGCCACATTGCTGCCAGTTGGCGGTGTTGTTATGTGTGCATTTCGCATTGTTTACCAAAGAAAAGAAAGTGAAACATAATGCCAAAAAGACAACAACAAAAACAACAACAGCAACAACAAGAGTTGGAAATTTAAAGCGTTGCATTTGAGAAACCGGTATGGAAGGAAATATGGAATAATTGTGGCAAGTGCGCACCTCATTTGAGAGATATGCGAAATATTTGTCTATGGAAAAATTGTGTTACCACTCTCGAATAATGCGTGGTCCAGCTGCCAGTTGGGGAGGGTTTGCGGAGACTATTGATAGTCATACATAAATAGTCTCTGCAGTACTCACTCGGAAGATTCAACTGAAGAGTTATAGTAGCAAAAGCATCGGTATCAGCTGAATGAATCCTTCTGTGAACATACCCTGCAGTAAGATATCTTCTTAGAGATCATTTCGTTATTTAGTTATTATATTTGAGAGCTGCTGGACACTAGTACTGGCTGTTGAAGTCTTCAAATCTCAAATTAGGTAATTAATGTGAATATGTAGGAGTTGATAGAGATGAGTACTGACAATTCTCCTCAAGAAGAATGAAGCATAAAGACGGTAAACTCAATCGAAACAGTCTAAAGAACAAGGCACAGAGCACAGCGACTTCTTCTTTGAACATATCCTGCACTGATATAATTCATATAAAATATATCCTTGGAGATAATTTCGTTTAATTCTTATATTTGAGAGCTGCTTGACACCAGTACTGGCTATTGAAGTCTTATTCTTCCAAAGAAAGCAACATCAAGCGAAGGGACTACACACCTTATATAAACATACCCTGAACTGGACATTTAAAGATGCCCCTTAACAATTAAATCAAATGATCTATTTTTGTTAAAATGTATTGGGTAGGAATTGATGGAGATGAGCATTGACTATTTTTCTATCGTCTAATTTGCTTTAAATATAATATATCAGAGTTGATAGAGACGAGTACAGACTATTCTCCTCAAAAAGAATTAAGCATAAAGACACTAAACTCAAGAGATGTAAGCTAAAATACAAGTCACAACTCTGACAGATCGTAGCGACTTCTTCTTTCAACATACCCCGAACTGAATATTTAAATATTCCTTCTTTAGCACTTTTCCAAGATTCTCTGATTACTCTTATTTATAAACTTCTATTATTAAAGATAGTCATTGTCTAGCATTTGGCGTTCTTGTGCTGAGATACTCGTGAGCTATCGTGAGATACTCGTGAGATACTGATGAGGTATCGCGCCCTATATTGTCTTTAAGATGTAGGAGTATTAATATGCCGTAAGCACAGTTTTATACTAGTAGTTATCATCTTCAGTGCTTGTTTTAATCAGTTTTAGAGCTTCTGAATAACCCCAAGTGAAATATAGTCGCTTCAACAAGAGAGCAACGACGATAATTCATAGTTAAGGTGCACCTAAAACTGTCTCTTTCGTAGATATCGGTTATTTGTTAACATGCCTAAGAGGCTATATCTGTCCATATAACTGGAATTGTTAAATAAAACAGACAAACATTATTTTATTCAATAACATATATTTGGACACCTTCAAAGTATACCTTTCGAGTTCTATACTACTATTCCAGAGGTAGGGCCGAAGACCATACTTGTTAAAGCCTAGCTGTAAGTTTGTTTGTATAATTAATTATATAAATAAATGTATATAAATAAATATATATATGTAAAAGAATATATATAAACAAATATAGTATATAAATAAGTAAATATATAACTATTCCATTGGTTTAAACAATCCTCCATACATTTTTCATAGGCTGATTGAGATCGCTCCACCCCACCCTTTCACTCAGGTTGTCTCTCAAACCAAGTGGTCATGGTGTTTCACCTCCTTCCGCGAACCGCATCTCATTCAGCTGAAGTTTTTTTTATGATATAATCATATCCAGCAGAGGGCCTAGCCTAGCCATAATGGAGGTAACACAAATCCTGCGCTTTATTAATGCTTCAAATGGTTTGACGAGTAAAAGTGGAGTTGGAGTGTTGCGCGATGGTATCGCAATGGACCCGTGGTGGTTTGAGTGAGTTGGTCTGTAGACTGACTGCCACGAAAACGTTACCTAACTTATGATATAATAATTTATAATATAACTTTTTTATAGTAAAACCTGAGTATTATATATCTAGGAGTAGTCCTGGACAAGAAGCTTACTTGGAACTAACATTTAAATTTCATAATCAATACAGCAACAAGAACATTCTTTGCATGACAACAGCTCTTTGGTAAAACCTGGGGAATCGCCCCAAAACTAACATATTCGTCATATAACACCATAGTACGACCAATGGTCAACAATTCAGCATTGGATTGGTGCCCCAAGGTACGACAAAATGTGGCCAATAACAAACCAAATAAACTCCATGTCTTGTATGCACGCGAGTCAGAGGAGCGATGGGTAGCTGCCCTACTGATGCTCTGGGAGGCATTACGGACACCCCTTCGATAACCATAACCATTAAAAGGGAGGCATGAAGTGAATGCTTACGTCTTCACGACATCTCCAACATAAAAGGTGGAGGGAGGCTTTTGGTATCATATGAGGGTACTTGATCCCGATCTGAATAACCCTGTTATAAAATTTTCTGACAAAATATAGAAAAAATATAATTCACTACACTCTATAAGGTTGAGGAAGTCCTTACCGATATTCTACATGGTGCCAAGGTATGGTACACTGATGGATCCAAACTGGAAGACGGTAGTATAGGAGCAGGCATAATGGGACCATTGTTCCAGAAAGCACTCCCTATGGGTAAGACTCCCACAATATTTTAAGGAAGTCTTTGCCATCGCAGCATGTATCCGAGAATGTCTTCGTGGAAGACTAAACGGCAAGCTTATATACATTATGTCAGACAGCCAGTCTGCTCTTAAGGCACTGGGATCGTACCACTATACGTCCCGAATGGCTGAAGAATGTCCTAAAATCCTAAATGAACTGGGGAAAGACAACAATGTGACACTTTGCCTTTGCCTGGACATTACGGACACACAGGCAATGAACGGGTGGACTGCCTAGCAACAAAAGGGGGCGCTACGTCTATTCATTGACCCTGAACCTTTCTGTGGTGTAGCTACATGCCACTCTGCAGACCTACTTAGGAAATGGAAAGAAACCCATATAGCTACTCAATGGCAGCGCGCTTCTGGTCAAAGACAGGCAAAGAGATTTCTTACCCCAAACAGAAGTAACTCCAAAAAGATACTAACCCAGAACCGGGAGAGGCATGGGACTCTATTGGGTTATCTGACAGGACACTGCTGCCTAAGGTATCATCTTCACAAGATAGGTATGTGAGACATATCTGACTGCAGATAAAACTTTGAAGCATCAGAACACATTCTATGTGAGTGTCCAGCGATCAAAAGTAACGATTAAAATTTCTGATTTCTAATGAAAATTTCAAATTCATGTGTAAATTGGAGAGCAGAATTCGCCCAGTGGTGTAATAGACTAAGTTGCTAGTTCTGGAGGAGTTCTTCACATACCCTCCCACAATTTAGAAACTTCAACCTTCCAAAGTGCTCAAGTTTATAAAAATCTTACGGTTAGAGTGAATCATAGTGGTTAGCACAGTATGTCCTTACGGACCGCGGTGCTAGTACTCCCTGCAATTTTAAATCCAAATCTAAACATGAGCATGTTATGAATATGCCATATTTTTGTGTTTCATCATCAATTATTCGTTTACAAATATTTTTATATATATTTTTAAAACAAACTTTCCTATAACAACAATTTCTTTTCTTTTTCAGCTTTTCACATGGCCACCCTGGTACACTATTATTGGTGAAGGGTAAGTTCTTCTACATATAAGGGTCTGGTGTTTTATTTTCTGTCCAAGGTGTCTTCGAACTTTTAGGGAACTATTGCGGAGGTTATTACCACACACGCCTTGTTTCGTTTACCTTTCTTTCGCAATTTACTCATCACTGCTCTGGCTCTAAGACTGCCATCATTGCAGTTGCTCAATTACTTTAAAATCTGAAAAGTTGTCATGCAAATGCTGTGACTGCATTAAATCCGTGAAAGCTCAATTTACAGCAGCTCACGCCTCCTCCAGTGGTGGTTGGTTTCTCAACATATTCATTTCTTTCTGCCACTTCGCCACTTAAACTGTTCACCCAAATTGACGTTTTGTCACTCACTGCGCTCGGTCACTGCTCATAGCAGCGACTGCAATTTGTTGCCTAAGCGCACAATTCCTCAATGAATTTTAATTTGTTTATTTAAGGCGAGTGGGGCTGTCGCACGCTTAAATTGAATGCAATTGAGGAGTGCATAATAATTAACACTCACTCGGAAAAGTTAGCAGAAGTTTTTCTTTTGAGATATTTTTTTAAATAAGTAATAATTATAAAAAATTTCAACAATTTTCCCAAATAAATGAAAATAAATGTTATGAAGAAGCTGAAATATAAGAATGAATATTATAAATAAAAAAAAATTTACATAAATATATATTAATATACAATAAATAAATTGAGAAATAGAATAAAAATTAAAAATATATAAACAAAAATATTATCCTCCACTTTTCGGTCGTAATAATCATCCCACCAGTCAGAGGCTAAATTCAAATCAGCATATTCACTACTGAATGTTCCTGTGCCAGTGAGACAACCCACCGTCCGAAGTACCGAAAATATCGCAGCAGTAAGTGCGTAAGTTCAAAAAGAGCCAAATAAGACGATTCCACAGGAATTGGGAATCCCTCATTGCACATTGGGGCGAATTTTGCGTACAGATCTTGGCCCACATCCTTACGAGATCAAATTGTCTCAAGAACTGAAGCCTCTTGATCATTTGAAGTGCCAAAACTTCTCCGATTGGGTTCTTGAAAAGTTTGAAGATACTCCTGAATTTCATGGGAAAAATAATCTTCAGCGTTGAAGCTTTTTCTTGGCTTAAGCAAAATATGCGTCATTGGACAGCCTCATCATCATCATTGTTGGCACCATGGTCCTAGTTGAACCTTGATTTCCCACAGCCAGTATTGGACAGCAACAAGACCACATGCGCTTCAAGAGACTATTCGTATATACGAGAGAGTCTATTGTATCCACTAAAATTCACCGTGTGGTGTGGATTTCATGCCGGAGGTGTCCAATTTTTTCGCCTATGGAAATGTTTGCCATTTTAGGGTCAATGGAGTTGGCTGTCGTGCCATGTTGGCAGTCTATTTTTGACCAGAATTGGACGGACTTGACAGCAGTGAAATATAGTGCCACTCGCCTCAAATCTGTTCAAACAATGGATCTATTTAAGGGGAACTTCAGTAAACGTGTAATCTCGAGAAATGGTCCATTCGAATGGCCACCTTGCTCTTGCGATTTAACGCCGTTGGATTAGTTTATCATACGGGTTACGTTGAGTTGTTGGTTTATGCCAAAAAACCAACAACGTTAGAGGAGCTAGTATGGGAATGTCTGAGGACACTGAATCAGCTGGGAAAGATCAATAAAGTCTTCCTTTGCTGGCTCCCAGGACATGTGGGCGTCCACGGCAACGAACAGGCCGATGAACTCGCCAGGTTGGGAGCCTCCACACCAATGATAGAGCCAGTACCCTATAGTGGTATAGGTAAAGGAGTATGGCAACAAGAGCTTAGGGACCAAGAAAGACAACAGAGGCAGGAACTTTTTATAAGCCCTCTAAGTCTTAAACAATCTAAATTACTATTGGGCAATTACAACCACAAGAGATTTGGGTTTTGCCTTAGGTTGCCCAAAAACAGTTTAAGAATACAAACCGGGCTTTTGACCTCTCACTGTAGGCTCAAAGGACACATGAGTCTTATGGGAATTGTAGCAAGCCCATTGTACAGATTCTGCGATCAAGAAAATGAGTCGCTAGAGCACATATTAGGGAACTGTGGATCATTAATGCACTTTAGAAGAAGGAACCGAGGTTCGTACCAAATACCAGCTAAAGACATACTCGTAGGAACGCTAGATCTAGCCGACATCCTCCAATTTCTGAGGGCAACGGGTCTGAATAAAAATGTATAGGGATACCCTTAATAGTAGAGGGCGGATCTTTTTGGTCGCAGTACCTTTTATACTTCAAAACCACACATTAACATTAACATTAGAGGAGCTCAGAAGCAATATCGAACGGGAAGTTGTCAATGGTCTGGCCGATATGTGTCGAAAATAGGCTCTAAAAAACCAGTCCCTGCAAATGTGTGAGATTATAACACTCTTTGAGCACCACAATCAGTAGATTAAAAATTTATTACATTCTGTATTTGACACTTAAATGTTTCTTTATTTGACACTAAAATCTTTAGACTAACAATTTAGCTTGGGAGTAAAATGTAAATCTGAGTGCAACTGCCTACGCTCATTCATAAAAGTTAATACGACTCAGACGAATACCATTTAAAACTATTTTGTCAATTTAATGTATTTTTGGTTTTTTGTCTTTCGTTGTTGTTGTTGTTGATGTTGGCAACGGGCGCGCATGCGCCACGCATACCTTCATGTTACACACATCCATGCCTACATTTTAAATTAGGCATTAGTTTGTTTTGAATAGTTTTTGTGTGTCTTTTTTATGGGTGCAGCCGTCGGAGTTGGCAAACGTGTGGCACCTGATTTTGTATTGGACATTCGAGCAAATCTGCTGATACTTTATTTCGAATTTGATAGATTGGAATACATTTCTTTTTACTTATGTTCAATAATTATTGTTTAATTAGATGTAGATAAAAATATGTAAAGTAAAATTTTCTTTATTTTAAAAAAAATTGGTTTTTTATTAAGTTGAATTTTTTTGTTTTATTTATTACCAATTATTTTATTTTTTTATTTTTAATTTTTTGTTTGTTGTTTAAAGTGCCTTTTTTGTATTTATTTCAAGTGCATTCTTTTGTCATTATTAAACATATAAATCATAAATAAAACCTTTTGATTTCATCAATTTTGTATTCTTGTTATGTTATTTTTCACTTTAATTTACGATTTGTTATTTAATTTTTCTTCTATTACTTGAAATTGTTTTTATTAATTCCAAAGATGATGACAGAGATCAGCAAAATTAGCGATAAACGACACCATGAACACCACTCCAATCATAGCATTGGATATCATAATACATCTGCCACCTTTCAAGGTTCAAGGCGAGCTCAGAATGAAAAGCGGTCCCGTAGGCTAGCGATCATACTAGAATCCTATACGGACATACCCAGTGATATTGATTACCTTCCTTCTTTTCTTTGTTTCGAAATGAATTTTTCGTTAAAGATTCCTTTCAGGCAGGAATGGCTCGATGGGGATCCATCACCAGATACCCACATCAAGATATAGACAGACGGATCAACGATGAATCCCGGTGTAGGATCGGGGATTTATTGCGAAACCCCTTCAACCAGTGAATCTATTAAACGAACGCATCGCTGCAGTGTTTTTCAAGCGGAAATAACCGCTATTTATGAAGCCATGATGAGTTGGTGAAGGATACACGTGGTAGCCGGTAAGGATATTTTATCAGGCAGCCAAGCCGACCTAAGGGATTTGGATTCATTCCAAATAACATCAAGGATTATCTGAGACTGTCGCCGATATCTTAAAGAGATGGCTAAATAACTCCATAGCCGTTTATGCTGGGCACTAGGTCATGGGGATGTGCCAGGGAACATCAAGGAGTGTCTTAGGCTGTCGCCGATCTCTTAACGATATAGCTAAACGATGCCATATCCATTTATGCTGGGTACCAGGTCATAGGGATGTGCCAATTAACTGCAAGGCTGCTAGGGACAGCACTTGTATGGCAAATGTTAGTTGGTATATGGGTATACCTCTCGCAACTTGTAAGCTTCTCATAAGGGAGACACTGATTAACTCTACCAATCAAAGGTGCATCTGTGCCACTATCTGGAAAATACCCAGGCAAACATGGCCGAGGCCAAAGTTACGTCTGTCCAAGAATATTATTAGACTCAATAGACTGCAAATTAGGATTCTAATAGGAGCCCACACGCTATATTTTCTAATAGGAAATCATGCCAGAAGAATGGGAATTTGTACACATAATTTCTATCGCAGCTGTACTTGTCGATCTTTTGCTAGAACTATGGAACGTTTACTAGCATCCTACTGCATAACAAGTATAGATAGTCTATACCAGTCAGATGCTAAGAACCTTCTTCGCTTTATGAATGGCTTAGGTTGGTTCAATCTGGAGAGGGAAGCGTGGCCACGCCCCGCACCCACGGCTCACAACGGATCCAACTGGTGGTCTAAGTGTCATCACTGCTTTCTGTGTGATATGGTTGCCTAACCTATCTACCTACCTATTCCAAAGATTTATTTTTTATTTAAAAAACGTTTGGTGTAAAAATGGTGCTATGGGGAATACCTCCACTAAGCTTAGCCATTAAATCGCAGTCTCTGAGACTAACTTACTCCTTTGAAGAGTGAAGACCTAATGAGATACATCAACATACTCAATATGCTCGAAAATTAACCAATCCTCAAAGTCCCTGACAAAATCCCCCACATGGGTGACTTCTCGAATAAATACAAAATGTGTATTTCAGATAGAGAATCTTGGAGAACATATAAATTCATCCCTGAACCAGGCTCTAAATTATCAGGCAGCCGGATGGAATGAATGAAACCATTCCTGGTATCGGGTGGAATGAATGAAACCATTCCTGGTATCGGGTGGAATGAATGAATGAAGCAGAGAGGGAAAATGTACCTCGACCAATTTGATCTATTGTACTCCTCTTGCATATACCTATTAAACGTCTTCTATTCGTCCTACAGTTCTAAGGAAACTTAGCACTGAGTTGGGGTGAATTGCTCTAATATATCTGTAATGCCCAGATATTTCTTCCTACTGCGAGCTAAGGATTCGCAGTTCATTAGAAGGTGGTCTGGTGTTTCTTCTGCCCTAGTGAATAAACTACCCGTACTTATTGGTGAGATTCCCAACTCCATGTGGTGTTTTGAGACCTCTGAGGTGCCTGCCAAAGTTGTTAAATTATGTTTACTCAACTGTACAAATAGAGCAACACGTTTTAGGTTATAGTCCCCAATCATGAACTTGGATTGTCTAAGTTTTCGGAGTGAGTTCCAGTAACGTGATCTTCTGCAAGTTTCCTCCGGTTTTAAATTATTTTTTATTCTGTTTGCTCCCATGCTAAAGAATGGTTCAGGTCCTATAAATGTTGTGGTTGCTCCATTACTGGGAAAACTATAATTTTTTTCGTTCCCAGTGTGTCCTGGGACATATATTATGGAACGTTTTTTGAGCGTTTCTAACTTATTCAGAAGTTCTAAACATTCCCATACGAGTTTAGAATCAATCTTGTAGGAATTGAGTGCTTTTATAGCTGCTTTTATAATATCTTGACCTACTCGATTACGTCGGAGATTAAAGATAACACAGAGGCGAATTGCATGTATCTCTGCCTGAAATATGTTGGATTGACGTGGTTAACTCTTGGTCCACATATGCCAGCATCTATCCCTTCTTCTATTGTTGAACCATATGCGAACCACTTGGTGGTATGATCTTTTAGAATATCTTGAAGTAATTCAGGTTTTTCTTCTTTCTTGTTCAACTGTGAAGTTGTACGTTTCGTTCATGTCGTCTCTAGGTGAGTCCATGAGGTTCATATTGGCAAAGATGCTGTCCCCAGGTTTATTACTTCTATTTTCTCGCAGATAGCTCCTTCCTTGACTGTCCCTAATAGGGTTCTTTTTGCAGCCATTTCTACTAAGATCTAAAAGTGTATCCATTGCTGTTGAGGGACATGTTTTCATAGCTCCGATAGTACATATATATGCTAGTCGTTGTACCTTGCTCAAAGTGTTTTTTGTGGTTTGGTTGTTTGAGCCCATGCCACTTCTAGACGAATGCTTTCAGACGATCCAATTGTTGACGGTATAGGTTCGAATTAAGAGGGGAGCAGCTCACAGTAGATGATTTCGTGCCAATCCCAGCAAATCCCTCTTGGTCGTCAATCCTGGCTTGGCCACCGCCGGCTTCCCGCAATTCGACCATGACCGTTTTCGCTTGACGTTGTCGTAAGTGCCCCACTTTTCATCAGAGCGGAATCTTATCTTTCTAATCGTATCTTTAGTATGAAATCTTATCTTTCTAACGCCATCTAGCGTAACCTGATTACACTTATTCAACGGGAGGTACAGATTACGAAAGCCATCTATTGGAAAAATAATGGATGTCGTTTTACTACACCTATTATATAAACAATTCATAAATGAATGATTATCACATTAATATATAATAATATATATAATATATACATATATATTCATAATGTTCATGCCAGATAATTTAAATTCAGACAAAATATAAATAAAAGACAGCTTCAAATGTTAAACTCATTTTTAATAAACTTCATTAATTTTGCTGGTATGCTGGCATTACAGCAACACATTTTCTTTAAGTGTGTTTTAATCTTGCATGAGATATTCAACATTAATGTCGGCTCTGCATCTGTTTAATATGTTTGACTGTTTTTTCGGTAGAAATATTTATGAGTAGTGTCACGATAAATTCACGGAAGTTTATTGGAGCGTTGATACACAAAATATAAAATATAAAAAACAAAACAGAAAATTAAAAACCAAAAAATTATTAAGCAATAAAATGACGAATGCAAGAGTAACAAAAAAAATTGTTTACATAAAATCACAGAGTTTTTAATGTGAATAAAGTAATAAGTCAACAGATTCGAATGAAAATAATGTTTTACTAAATAAAATAATGTTATAAAAATAAACTTATGATAAGAATTCACATCACTGGATTGATTCTACGAAGTAATTCCAAATCCTTTCTTCTGTTTTTATAAAATGAGTTCCATTTATTATTATTATTTTTATATCTTACACCATAATTAATGATGACTTCTAGGGTTTAGGGGAATGAGTACTAACTACTGAGGCCATTGCCACAATGGGATTTGAACAGGCCTAAGTGAGTCCAAGGACAGACATTGAAGCTAACCTACTGATGCCTTCGACTCGCAGCGAATAGATTTTTTAGAAAGAAGCATTTTTGAGACCAAACCCGGGCCAGGATTTGAACCTGCGACTCTCTGATACTGAGTCTAGCATGGTTTCCATTAGGCCACAGAGGGCGGCTGGTTAGTTTGGACAACCTTCTAGAATGATTGACATAGTAATGATCTATTTAATTAAGCAAAAAGTGACCAAATTTAAATGAATGAAATAGTATCACGAGTAAGACTTATAAATAAAGCTTATCACTGCTATGCTCAATTAACAAATTATGTTTGCTGATAATGTAAACAGTTTTTATTAATTTGATAACCCAAATGAATCGCAGTTTCTTCAAGATGATTTAAATGTCCTTGGCGACTGGAGCAACATAAATTGTATGCAACTAATCTACAAGAAATGGAAACATATCTGATTACCAGATCAACCCAATCTGCTCATGCTTACTTCATTGTTTGTCAACCATTGTTATCCGTTAATGATATGTTCAAGTTAGGTGTGACTTTTGACCAAATACTTACTTTTGGTAAACACGTTGCAATTGTAGTTAACAAGGCTTCTCTGACTTTAGGCTTCATCAAACGTTGGGCAAAGGAGTTCAAAGACCCCTTTATTACCAATATAGATAGAAGTTATGTAGGCCAGAGAGCCGCTGAAGAAGAGGTCTCCAAGCTTCTCTCTCAGGCATTGATGCCCATTGTACTGTCTCCCTTTGTTACCACACTTCTGTACACTTCTTTGGTATGCCCATCATTAGAATACGCAAGTTTTGTTTGGTGTCCTTGATATGCCTGTTACTCTGAATCAGTTATTGTGCTATTGAATCAGTTCAAACGCGGTTCTTATTGTTTTGCCTACATTATTTTATATGGAACTCGAATTTTCACCTCCTCTTATGTGAGTCGTCTTAAACTAATTCGTCTCCCCTCTTTTAAAACCCGTAGAATAATGCTTAATGCGTGTTTTGTGTTCAGCGTATTGGTTGGCATTCTCAACTTTAATGCTCCTGCAAGAAGAACAAGGAATTTCCATCCTTATAATCGAAACTATAACCAAGATATCAGTTTTTTTTTTTGCAATTTGAGAGATGCGCATTATCATCTCCTTTAATCTCTCTTATTATTATTATTAAATCTTCTTTTTTGTGTAATTTTTTATTATATTTTCATTATTCTTTCACTTGTTCGCATACGCCCATCTTTTTAATGTAATTTCTTCCACAAATTTATTTATGATGATTTCTTCGTTGCTTGCCACATAAATAAGATTATTGATTCTTTTGTTAGCGTGTGCGCTGTGTGGAAACAAGGTCAAAGAACCGACCACAAGTTGGATGAATCGTAGAAAACAATTTAATACAGATACATTTTTTGTTCAATATTAAATCAGTGAAACTCATAATTTATGGATTTAGGAAAGACAGCTCGCGGTACATAAATATACACGGCAGTGCAGGTGATAACGCGTCTGAATTTCAATGCTCAGTAACTAAGAATCGATGCCTCGAGATATTAGAAACATACCCGCATAGAATAAGTACATGGTTTAGTATCTGGAGTGTGGGATTGCATGACTTATTGAGTTGTTTAAGAGTATGGAATGGGATGATAAAGCTCTTGGACACTTGACACATTCGTGGAAGTATGTTATAGTACGCCGTTATAGTCAACTCTGGATCAATAAATATTTATTAAAACACAAATGAAAATAATAAAAAACTTTTCAAACCAATTTAACTAAACCAGAACACAAAAGAAAATTAGAGTATTATGTGGAAATAAGTGAAAAAAGAGGATTTTGTCATACATCCTTTAATTAATATTACTATATACATATTTAGTTTATTTTTAATTTATATTTTTTGTTATTAATTTTATCCAACTGGTTTCTCAAAAGTTCTAATTCAGTCAGTCGGTTATTTACAAAATTTTTCATAATTATTTATTTTTTCTGTTTTGCGCCAACTTCTTTGGAGCGTGCTTCCTTTCGTTTCGCGCCCCCACGGCGTATCAATTTGTTCTGCCAATTTGTATTAATCACATTTATTTAAATTTCTCATTGACAAATTTCCATGGATTCATTTTTGTACACAAAAAGTTACTTCTTTATTTGTTTATTTGTTGGTGTAATTCAAAACTTTGCGTGTTGACTTTTGCTGATACATTTTTTTCTTGTGTATTTGAATAATTCAACATGTGACTAAATGACCACGCACTGGCGGTGAGAGGTGTGAATAACCAGTAACTTTTGTTAACTGATTTCATATCTGCCGCTCTTTTGCTACTTCTTTTTATCTTCATCTCCGCAGCCGGAGGCCCACTCCAATGACAACACTGCAGTCGTATTTGTGTACTTTTTGTTGCACAACTTCACGCCGCTGCTCTTAATCGTAACTTAATTGCTTGTGCCCAATCGCAAACGCGTCAACTGTGCCAGCGATATAGCTGAGCTTATGAGAATTTAAGTTCATACTCGTACTTAATTTTGTGAGCCTTAAAATCTTCCAATAACCACACATGAAACTCCCATTCAATAACAGATCCTTTGAGTAGTTTTTATTGATGAGGTATCATTTATATTACAGAGTTCGTTGAACCTGGTGCGGATCACACAACACTTCCCTGTCCCTCTCGGTATTTCTCTCTCTTTCTATCTATATCTCTCTGGCTCTCTTTCTCTCTCTCTCTCTGCTTGTATTTCGTCTTGGGTCTTTAAGGTTTATTAATTAATTTGTCTAATTTTAAAATGTTTCCATTATGTTAATGCAGGCATTTTTCATCTTCTTCTCTTCCAAATATGCGTAAATTTATGAGGTGTAATAATGTCACAGACATTTTTCATGTTTATTTAATGACGGTAACTTTTGTTTATGTTTTAAAGATACACCCACCCACGACTTAGATGTAAAACTGTATATGTCCACAAAAATACTGGTGCCACTTGATAAATATTTGTCCATACTTAGACTTAGGCATGCAAAGAGAAGGAATGAAGGGAGAAATGTTCATGAAATAACAATGAGACTTAGAGTAAAATTGGAGATTTACGAGTATGCCAGTTTATATTGGTTCTGTTACTGTTGTAGCTCGAGTATATTGAACTCTTTGGACTTATACAGCAATTTATTCACTATAAACAAAAAACGAGGACGCCTAAAAAGAAGATTGAAATACACCGTAGACGACGACGCAAACTACATCGGTTTCAAAAACTGGAAGACGATTGCAAAAGATCGTGACGTCTGGAGGCAAAAATTGTTGGAGCACAAGGTTCAATTAGGACCGTCGAGCCAACAATGATGATGATGGGTTCAGCCTTCCTCACCATGAAAGAATCTTATTAAATCAAAGACACTCGTCAAGTGCTTCGAAGTTCAGTTTATAGAACAGTGTGACTTGAATATTTTCTCGGGTATTATTTTTCACTAGTGTTGTTCATACCCTGCATTACTATATTCTGTTACAAAGCCATTTATAGGAGAGAAATGAATCGTATTCTTACAGGAAATAGAAATTCTTTGACCAAACCGATTTATTTTATTCAAAATAGTTCCCTTCCGACTCAATACAGCAATGTGCATAGACTAAAAGCATGTGGAATGAGTGTTTTCGATCGACGGCCGGGATGTCCTTCAGGATGTCGGAACAAGCCTTTTGAATGGCTTATATGTCCACAAAACGCTTCCATTTCATCGGCAAATGCATTTTTCCGAAAGGGTGAAAGTGGCTCGGTACTAAATCAGGTGAATACGGGGAGTGGTTGGTAGTTAAAATTCGATATTAAGTCTAAAAATCGATCTCAAGTGTTGATCTATGAGATCTATGCCCGATTATCGTATAACAAACGCCAACTTCTTTCTGCGCCATATTCCCGACGAATACGATGTACCAAACGCTTCAAAAAGTTAATATAGAGCTCTGCATTAACAGTTTGGAGCATTGGAACGAATTTTTTTATGGATGATGCCCTTGGAATCCTGATAATAAATCAGCATTGTCGTTACTTTTGACTTCTTGATATAAGAATTTTTGTATTTTGGCTCGTTTGGGCGCCTTCCACTCGGCGTTTCGTTCCTGGATCATATTGAACCATACCACTTTCATCAACAGTCACCATTCCCGTTTGTAAGGAGGCGAACCCTAGTTCAATAGTCAATCAGTCATCAATCATAGCAAGTTATTAAATCTGTTTGTAAGAAGGCACTTGTTCTAATACAATACGTCTTATCATATAGTTTTCAATACAGAGTACATGAGTATATATTGTTACGGAAATTATGTTTTATTTTCATTCAATCACTGGATTGTGTCCAGAAATTCAAAATTTTGAGGTTAAAAGCTCTTTGTAAGAAACCTAATAACAGTAGTTTCCTAGGATTCTTATTGGTAGTTTTATGCAGTGGTTCTCTGGGCTAAGAAATCAAGACAACTAACCTTTGCGCAAGCACTAAGTAAGGTACAAAGGCTTGCTGGCGTCTGTATAGCTGGGGCTATGAGAACTTGTGCTACAGCCACCCTAGACAAGGTATTGGATCTTAAACCCCTGCACATTTATAGAAACACAAGAGAAGAGGGCTCTGTATAGAATATCAAAGTCTAATCGGTAGTCAGATGGTCGATTCATTATCAAAGGCCATCCAGACATCTGTATACCGAAAGACTTCAGAAATACGCGCTACAGCTTCACTAAGTTGTTTCAAACAATCTACAAAAACGCATGCAGAGGTCTCAGTGACACCTACAGTTTATTATCACTCATGATCATACCGACGAGTTTCTCACAGAAGAGGGTTCTGGTGCGGCGGTATTTGGTCCAAAACACAAATACTATGAATCACTAGGCAAAATATACTAACATCTTCCAGGAAGAAATCCACGTAATTGAGAGATGTGCACAATTCAACATTGATAAAGGATATGAGCGAAAGAAATTTGTCATCCTATCGGACAGACAAGCGGCCATGGGAGTGCATCAAAAAACTCAATACTCTACGTTCAGACAACAAGGTTACCATTCTTTGAGTTCCAGGACATACTGGCATAGAAGGGAACGAGATTGCCGACGAACTTGCAAGGAAGCACCCTTTATTGGTCCACAACCCTTCTTTGGTGTAGGAAAGGGCAAGCTGTTCAACCAGTTTAGGATTGATGAGGGGTGCCTTAGGTACAATACTGGGTTGACATACCAGGCTTAAGGGTATCAAAGAGACTGCTAGGGACATACCACCAACTAAAACGATTTGAGTCCCTCATTAATCTCTCTAAGAATAATCTTAGGAGTGTTTTCAAAACATGTGACAACGTATATTAAGAAGCTTGAGTTCCATCCAAATCCACTGGCCCGCAATATTCTAAATTATAGAGGTCACACTCGGCTGAGAAGGAGGGACACCCTTGCTCTCAGCCGATTAGGTGAGACGTGAAAGACATTCAAAGAAGCAATCGCAGAAGCTATATTTTTTCGTCTAGCATTGGCTGGACTTAATAAATAAACAGTTTTAGAGTTCAGATTTGATTACTTATTGTTAGTCCAATTTATATTGAAGATACAATAAATAATAAATGAGAAAAAAAAAAAATCTGAGGATGATTACAGGCTTACTCACAAGACACTGTAAATTGAACTCATATATGGTGAGGATGGGGTTCACCTCGGACGGCTCCTGCAGATTCTGTGTGGAAGAAGAGGAGACGTCCTTGCATGTGCTGACACAATGCCCGGCTCTTATGTACACCCACAGGAAATACTTGGGATTCTTCCAAGGTTCTGCTAGTGATGTACAACCTCTGGAGCAAAAACTTGTCATCACGTTTATCCAGAAGGTAAGGCTCATCGAAGTACTTTGAACTTCTGAAGGGGCACAATAGATCGTAATTCGTGGGGCACTTACATCCTCTATACAATAATAACCATCCTGTACTTGCTTGAAACTCTTCGTGTCTCAATGCATTAGCAAACTCTGGATTTTTGCCTCAGTGGGTCAGACAGAGAAAGATTCCTACCACATGGGGTGGTTATCCATTGCAGCGTAAAATGGTTATGGAGAATCGTCGAATCACCATTAGAGCAGTTGCTAAGGATGTCGGCATATTGGATGTTTTGGGCATTAGACGTTTGGCATTGATGTTTGTTCCAAAATTGTTAAATTTTGACTAAAAAGACTGTTGCATGAGCATCGCTCAGGAGCTGTTGAATGACATCAGCGACTATCGAGATTAGCTCAAAATTAACTGGTGACAAATACTGGGTATATGGTTATGACGTCGAAACCAAAGCTCAATCGTCCCAGAAGAGCCAAGGCCGAAAAAATCAACACAAGTTCGGTCAATTGTGAAGGTTTTTCTCACTGTTTTCTTCGATTACAATGGCACGGTGTGTCGTGAGTTCTTCCCAAAAGGTCTTACGGTTAATAAGGAATATTACCTTCAAGTTAAGCTCCGTTTGCGTGAAGCAATACGAAGAAAACGCCCGGATTTATAGAAAAATAATTCATGGTTTTTGCTCATTCGTGGTTTTTTGGCTAAAAACAACACCGTAATCATGCCTCAGCCACCGTATTCGCCGAACTTGACCCCTGCGACTTTTCCTGTTCCCAATACTGAAAATACCCATAAAGGGACGGTATTTTGCTACGATTGAGGAGATATAGACCACATCGCTGGAAGAGCTCAAGGCTATACCAAGAAGCGCATATCAGAAGTGCTTTGAAGACTGAAAAAATATCTGGCATAAGTATGGGTATTACTTTAAAGGGGGCAAAATAGATATTGATGAATAAATAAATCTTTTTCGAGAAAAGTAAAAAGTCACCTTTTTTTGAACACACCTCGACTGATGATTAAAAAAAAATTTTATTATAATTTTTAAATATATTTATTGTATTGATTTTTTCTAAATTGTTGTAAAAAAAATAATTTTTAATTAAAAAAATATTTTTTATTATAATTTTTCAATCATTTTTATTCTTTTCATTATTTTCAAAATTTATGTAAAAAAATTTATTATTAATTTTAAAAAAAAACATTTTATTATAATTTTTCAATAACTTTTATTCTTTTCATTATTTTCAAAATTGTTGTAAAAAAAATTTATTATTAATTTAAAAAAAAATTATTAATTTAAAAAATCTTTTATTAATTTTTTTTTAAATATAGATATAATTTTTTTAATATTTATTATTTGTTTCCAATGATTATAATTACTAATTTTATTGTTTTCTATTTAAAAAAAAGTTAAAAGACTATTATACAAAATTTTTAATTATCAGATCGTTTATAAACCTTCATAATTAAATATTCTATAATTAAAATGAAAGGTTCGAACCTTTAGCAAAGGTGCCTTATAACTCTGAAGCCTTTCACCGGAGAATGTTTAAGAAATTATCACAATTATATGACAAATACAACAACAACAAAAAGAAATGTGACCCTTTCAGAATTGGCCGTAATTGCCGACAACATTTTTAATGACTGCAACTAATTACAACAATTTTAAACGAAACAATCGGAGAAACAAAGCAAAGCGAAAAGTAGCAAGAATACTAATAATGATAATAATAATAATAACAACAACAAAAACAACGACGCCAACGACGACAATAAAAACAACCACATCAGCATCAAAACGAGAACGAACTGCAAAATTATTGCAATTTGCATCTGAGACTGCGCAGTAGCAGCGAGCAGCGAACACAACAACAACAATAACAACAACAACAACAGCAGCAGCAGCACCCTGCAAACTTACTATCACCAATCACAACAACAAAGGCCAAAGGCGCAACTGCCTTTGCTACAAGAACAACAACAACAACAGCCAGTGAAATGTCTGCAGGAATGTCTTTTGGGACTGTGCAGGTACTTCAACTGTTTCTCAACTCTTTTCTTTTCCTTTGTTTTCCTTCGGTGACCTGATCAGTTGTTTTGATTTGTTGTTGTTATTCTGGTTTTTTTCCTTATTGCTCTCTTGAAAGTTATGTGTGTGAGTGTGTCTGTGTTTGTGTGTGAATTTGCCGTGACTTTGCGCTACTTCGCTGCGCTTGATTTTCTTTTCTTCCAATACAAGAATTAAGGTCACCTCAGTAAGAGGAAAAAACTCATCGTCCCGTCTGCCGTATCTCTCTAGGTGTTGTTCTTGTTGTTGTTATGGTACGAGTACACCAAGAAAGTGGCCGATCGGGCGCATGCGCAGATTTTTCTTCTTTCTTTATTAAGGCATTAAGCGAAATTCCATTGTTCATTCTTTATGGTTGCACGCTTCATTTGCGCTTGAATGGAGTTTTTTTCTTAACTTGTTTTTTCTCCTCCTCCTTTTTTATCCATTTTGCTGTTAATATTCGCATTTAATCTTTGATAATTTGCATATTAATAATACAACATTTATCGAGTTTAATATGCCATATAAAGATGACTGGAATTCTCTGATTTAAAGACGTAGCACCCAGTCCCAAAGCAGACTTGCTTTTTACTACTGAAACTTGGTATAAAAATATGGTGAAGTTTCTTTAAGAAAGGGGGTCCAGCTTTAAACTGGATATCTGCATTCTCCACAAGAGAGTAGTAGGATAGTCGGTAATGATCTGCCAGTGCTGAGATTATGTTAGTGTCGGCGCGAAGGATTCTACTCCAAGTTGGCAATTGAATGAAATAGTTTGGCAGAAATAAACTTAGGAAAGAGCATTACTGAACCTAGACTAACTTTGCAAGTCACTTTTCAGTTCATAAAATTAGTGAATATATCAGGATCATAAGAATGAAAGCTTCTTCCCAATTTGTAGAGAACTATGAATATTCCCAATGTATTATTATTATTATACCTTGCACCATAGTTAGTTATGTCTGCAAGGAGTTGGAGGAATGAGTACTAACAACTAAGGCCTTCGAATCGAAGAGAAAGAGATTTAGGAATAAGCATTTTTCACACTAGAGCCGGGGAGGGATTCGACCCCTCGACCAATTCCCAATGTAATTCCTCCGACGGAATAAATTTTGAGTGAATATTCCCGATAGTGATAAAATCTAGTGGTGAGAATCTAGTCTAGACTACCGTAGAATAAATTTGTAAGTGACATTCAAGAAGTTTTGCAAATCAAGCCCAGCGGTCGAATTGTCTCATTAGTGAAGATTCGGTCGTCCCTGAAAATCACTCAGTATATTTTGAAGAGCCTTATTAAAAGTAAGAGAGCACTCGGAATATATGTGACGATGCCATCCCTGGGTATATTCGAGTAGAGGCTTTAAAAGAGGTCCACTTGATTCCATGAGGCTGGTTGACACACCACTTCAGGGACTTCGTTCAACCGTCGCACCGTTTCCTGTCTAAGCTCGAATGTGGAAAAACATAACTCGATGATCTAACAGAGAGTTCCGCTGAGAAACCATCCAGTTGTTCACCCAAAGATCTGAAGAACTGCTTCCCACCCACATGAAGTTTCCGAACCGGCGAAAATAAACGTGGGAGAGCAGCCCTTATTATACCAGCACAGCTTCTTTAAGGCTGCTTGTGGCATGAGTCGACGGAATACTCAGGGTGAGCGTGGCCATATATATCAAACTGACCTTCTGGCTTTGGTCGCCCAGCGATTCTACTTTGACCATTGTTGCAAGTACTGTAATTAGGTAAGATGAAAACGTTTAACATGTTTTTAGCTAAAATACAGGCTCTCGTTTTACCTTCCCCTTAAGGGTAAAAAAAAGTTATAGAGTCCGTCCTTTAGATCCATAACTTTGAATTGGCAGACCCATGGTTCTTGGAGCCATGGCTCCAACTAATATTACAAGTTTATTGACATCACATTTGCGTCTACATTAGTATCAGAATCCCAAGAAGCCTTCCTCAAATAGACACCGGTCAAGTCGTACTATAGGGCATTAAAATCAAATGGGTGCACATTACATAATTATATTAGCATACCTCAGACCTTGGGGAGTTCAATAATGACATCACTTGAACTACTATTGAGTGAACTATCTGCCGGAGGTAAAGATTCAACAAATCAAATCATCTGATCAGCTCGTCTAATTGAATAACCTTTACCGTAAAAAGCCGCCTTCTTCGAACCTCTCCATTAGTTCCATATTTTCTTGAGTCTTCAGTTTCGAATCCCACTGGTAGATTTTATTGAGTGCTACCTACTTTCAAACAGGTCCCTGAAAACAATAAGGCAACATCGATAATTTTATCTTGTACTCGTACATCAAAATTAGAGTGCATATTGTTACGAAAATTAGTTGTTTTTTCTTATAGTTCGATCACTGAATTGTTTGGGGTCAAATAAAAACTATTGTTTGATAATATAATTAAATTGTCACTGCAGAGATTACGGGAAGGTTCTTTAAAGACTACGATGTGGGAGAAAGTAGCATCTGATTCCTCGAAATGGAACTAGTTTTTACGATAAGAGACATTATTCAAAAGTTGGGTTCGTCGAGTTCACTCATATATGTGACATTTGCAATCCCACAAAAAATTTAGGAGCTAAATGGACTGAGGCTAGAAAGGCATCTACAGTACACCAACCATTTAGTTCTGTTACACAGTCATTATTTCATATACGAGGTTTGATCAAAAAATTACCAATATTTTTTTCAAAAAGTATTTATTTATTCAACAACTATCTTGTCCCCTTCAAAGTAATTCCCCTCAGATATAATACACTTATGCCAGCGTTTTTTCCAATCCTCGAAACACTTCTGACACGCTTTTTTGGTATCGCCAACAGCTCCTGTTTCGATTTTTCTTTTATCTCCTCAATCGTAGCAAAACGCTTTCCTTTCATCGGTGTCTTCAGTTTTGGAAAGAGGAAAAAGTCAGCGGGGGCCAAGTCCGGTGAATACGGTGGTTGAGGCATGATAACGGTTTTGTTTTTGGCCAAAAACAGCTCCTGAGCGATGTCCATGCGACGTTGTTTTTGCTCAAAATTTAGCAATTTTGGAACAATCTTCGCTGCGCACGTTTCATGCCTACAACATCCGTAAAAATTGCTTGGCATGAGCCGAACGATATGCCAACATCATCAGCAACCTCTCTGATAGTGATTCGACGATTATCCAAAATCATTTTCTTCACTGCGTCAATGTTTTCATCGGTTGTTGACGTGCTCGGGCGACCAGCACGAGCATCGTCATTGACATCTTCGCGGCCTTCCTTAAACCGGTTATACCACAATTGAACTTGTGTTCTGCTCATAGTAGACTCGCCAAAGGCCACAGTCAACATTTCAAATGTCCTTGCGCATTTAATTTCATTTTTTACACAAAACTGAATACAGTTTCTTTGATCCATTTTTTCGAATAGTACAAAATCGAAGAGCACACCAAAACACGACTAACCTTTTTATCTGTCAAAAACAAACTGACAATCCAAAATGGTTGGTATTGCCAACATATATAACAGACATGTGTACCAACATAACAGAAAAAAAATGCGAACATCGAACATACGTAACTCACAAAAATAACGGTTATTTTTTGATCACACCTCGTATGTTTATATAATGATGATATGGAGAGCGCAGGTAAGATCATCTTGGATCCTCGGATCACAGGATAATTTTGCTTAAACTTGCAGATGGAACGTGATATTCTAAGCTTAAACCAATTTTAAACCAAACTCATACCGAATATTAACCAAACTTAAACTAAACTTTTACTAAACTTGGACTAAAGTTAAACATAACTTAAACCAAACTTAAACTAAACTTGAAACTAAATTTAAAGAAAACTAAAACTAAACTTGAACCAAACTTAGACCAAACTTATACGAAACTTAAACTAAACTTAAACAAAACTTAGACTAAAATTAACTAAGCTTAAACCAAACATAAACCAAACTTAAACCAAACTTGAACGAAAGTTACACCAAACTTGAACTAAATTTAATCCAAACTTAGACCAAGCTTAGTCCAAATTTAAACATAACTTAAACCAAACTGAAGCGAATCTTAGACCAAATTTAGACCAAACTTAAACTAAACTTAAACTAAACTTAACTAAGCTGAAAGCAAACTTAAACCAAGCTTAAACCAAAGTCGAACTAAACTTAAAGTAAATTTAAACTTAAACTAAACTTAAACCAAACTTAAACTAAACTTAGACGAATTTTAAACTAAACTTAAACTAAACTTAAACTAAACTTAAACCAAACTTAAACTATACTTAGGTCAAACTTAGACGAAACTTAAACCTGACATGAACCAAACTTAAACCAAACTTCAAACAAAGTTATACCAAACTTAAACTAAATTTATTCCAAACTTAGACCAAGCTTAGACCAAATTTAAACATAATTTAAACCAAACTTAAGCGAAACTTAAACCAAATTTAGAGCAAACTTAAACTAAACTTAAACTAAACTTACTAAACTGAAAGCAATCTTAAACGAAACTTACACTATAGTTAAACTAAACTTAGGCCAAACTTGGACGAAACTTAAACCTAACATGAACCAAACTTAAACTAAACTTAAAATAAACTTTGACCAAACTTAAACTAAACTTGAACCAAACTTAGACCAAACTTAAAATAAACTGAAACCTAACATAAACCAAATTTAAGTCAAACTTAATCCAAACTTAGACGAAAAGTAGACTAAATTTAGACCAAACATAAACCAAACTTTGACCAAACTTAGACGAAAATTGGACCAAATTTAGACCCAACATAAACGAAACTGAGAATAAACTTAAACCAAACTTGAACCAAACTTAGAGATGAGTAACCTAACTTAGAGATGAAAGATGTGTGGATGCAAACTCTGTTATTTCAGTGGTATTTAATGGTGAAAGCAGCAACAAAGCGAAGTTGCTATAAATTTTGTTTATTTAACATGTTAATTAAATTATATAAATTAACAATTGCGTTGAAAATATTTCTAAATAATAAGAAACCAGTCTTTGTAAAAAAAAATGATTTCTTTAATTAACTTATTAATTAATTATTTTTTCCATACTGCTTTAAACAAATTCAGCATCAACTGCGCATTGAATCTCTAAGGTTGAGGCTAAAACCAGACGCGCCTATAAATTATAAAAGTCAATAACAAATCAGAAACTCAGCGGCTTCCTACATCGAAAATTCAAATTCCCCAAAAAATAAAAACAAAATCAAGATTAAATTTTCAAGATAACAAACGAAATAAAAAAAGGCAACTCCAAAAAAATTAAATACCAATTGAAAAAATCAGAAACTGCACATTTACAAAAAGTTCAAAAATCAAAAGAGAACTCCGCCGAAATGTGTAAAAATGTGGCTAATGCGCCCCTCCCTCCCGGTCTCCCACTGGGGCACCTCTTTTCACTTAGTTTAACATAATCAGTTGCCTGTAATTGGTGCCTTGCTTGGTTGGTGCCTAACCAAAGCGTACCCACCAGCGACCTAACCCAGAATTTACCCAAGAAAAAAGTTAAATAAAATAACAACAACAACAAAAAACAATGTCAAAGACAAACGTCGTGAGTCATTAAATGGGGCTTGAGTTGAGGACGGCGGAATTAGGTTTTTCACTCTTTCGTTTTGTTTTCTGTTGATTTATTGTAAAGCTCACCTTCACCTTGAGTTTTGGGGTGATTGTAGGAAGGTACTCTATGCAAAATGTGGAAGCCAACTACGAGTAATTAAGAAAATTACTTGTGAAAGGTGAAAGAAGGAAATAAAAATGTACTCTAAAGTTTGTGTAATTATTTAACAGAATAATTGTTTAAGCAAATAATTATTTGGTGAGAAAAAGGGAAGTTTAACAAATCCAAAGAAAACAATTAAAATAAACAAAATTCGTCACACAAAATTGATTTTTGTGTGGTGCAACTAATCGTTTATTTTTCCACATATCAAACATCTCCTGAACTGTTGAGGTGTTATCAATAATTTTAGAAAGCGTGGCTAAAGTGTTATTCAATCTGCTTCTCTCGGGTTTCGGGTAAATATTTGTAAGGAAATTGCCTGTGCACCATTTGGTTGCCAATATCTGCATGGATTTTATGATGAAATAGTTTTTTCAGTACTCATGACTAAATATTAATAGAGGTAGTATTCGACATGCCCTCATGTATAAGAATATAGGGTGTAGTAAAAAGTAATCCATTATTTTTGCCTGAAATTGAAGGCTTTATTTAGCATAGTTAGAATGATCCGATTTGGGTCAAATATGCCCCGTTTTGTTCGATAACTTGTTGCCTTTTTGAAGGTAATTTGACTATGCCTCTCTCATAGAAACCATCGTCCCTATTGGGAAAAAACTGGGACAATCCATTTTTACAAACTTCTCTTAAGGCGAATGGTTCACCAGCAAAATTATTCGCCATAGACAGGATCACTTGGTGCCAGATCCGGACTATAGGCAAAGTTATATTGCTGTCGTAAGACTCACTTAGGCCTGATCAAGGCCCATTGTGGCGGATTATAAGCTGGATACATAATAACCTCCCAACCAAGCTCTGGCGAGTCGCTATCGATGTGTACGAGGTGTAAGCAAAGGATAACCGTTATTTTCATCTTTTCGTGAGTTACGTATGTTCGATATTCGCATTTTTTTTTTTAATGTTGGTACACATGTCTCTTATATATGTTGGCAATACCAACCATTTTGGATTGTCAGTTTGTTTTTGACAGATAAAAAGGTGTTTTGGTGTGCTCTTCGATTTTGTGTTATTCGAAAAAAATGGATCAAAGAAACTGTATTCAGTTTTGTGTAAAAAATGAAATTAAATGCGCAAGGACATTTGAAATGTTGACTGTGGCCTTTGGCGAGCCTACTATGAGCAGAACACAAGTTCAATTGTGGTGTAACCGGTTTAAGGAAGGCCGAGAAGATGTCAATGACGATGCTCGTCCTGGTCGCCCGAGCACGTCAACAACCGATGAAAACATTGACGCAGTGAAGAAAATGATTTTGGATAATCGTCGAATCACTATCAGAGAGGTTGCTGATGATGTTGGCATATCGTTCGGCTCATGCCAAGCAATTTTTACGGATGTTTTAGGCATGAAACGTGCGGCAGCTGAGATTGTTCCAAAATTGCTAAATTTTGAGCAAAAACAACGTCGCATGGACATCGCTCAGGAGCTGTTTTTGGCCAAAAACAAAACAGTTATCATTACCACGACTGTTTTCGCTTGACGTTGTCGTAAGTGACCTACTTTTCATCACCAGTCACTATCCGCTTTAGAAATGGGTCGATTTTGTTGCGATTCAGCAGTGATTCGCAGATGGGAATTCGGTCCATGCGGTTTTTTGCGGCAACTCGTATGGCCCCCATATATCGAGCTTCTTTTTGTGTCCAGCCTTGTTCAAGTGGTTCCAAACGGTTTTTGTGCAATATTTCGCTCCTGGGCAATCGAAACAGAGCTTACATGACAGACGGACTCGACGGATTCCATGATTTTATCGACATTTTCGACAATTGGCCTTCCAGGGTGCATCTTTTACATCAAAATTACTTGTTTTCAACTGAAATTGTCACACACAGCAGCCTATTTCTCCAGGCTCTCAAGCCTATGCTGCACTTTGTTGTCGCGCATCACGGGCTCTCCACACCCTCCTTGTAGTGCGTCTCTAGCACTTTTATACCCTGGGCAATAAAATAAGACATGTTTGGCGTTTTCTATCCCTGTACCTTCGCAGTTTGCATGCAAGAGGGATTCCTCCAAATGGAATCTGTGCAGGTATGCCCGAAAACCTCCATGCCCTGTTAGCAATTGTGCGACGTGATAATTCACCTGACCATGAGACCTGCTTACTCAGTACTATTGGGGATCAGTATCCTTATCCAGCGGTCTTTTGAGTATGTATCCCACTGCGGTTGCCACGCTTGAAAGGTCCTCCGCTTGGCAATTGCGAAGTGAGCTTCTACACTTGCCGCGTGTATCCCTTTGCCGTGGTAGACGGTCATCGCCTCTTTCGCGGAAGTCATGCCGGCTATCACCAAGGTGGCATCTGTGGACACGGTGCGGTGTGTGCAAATTACTCGCAGCGCACTTCTCCTGTATGCTGCCTCAATGGTGCGTACGTAAGCTTTCACATCCGCATTTTCGACCCATATTTGCGCCCCATAGAGAATAATGGAACTGACAACCCCAGCGATGAGTCGCCTTTTCCACTCTCTGGGTCCTCCCACGGTGGGCATTATTTTACACAGGAGAGAACATGTGCGTACTGCCTTATTTCCCACGCGCTGCAGATGTTCTTTGAAAGTAAGCCTTGCATCTACCCACACACCTAGGCACTTGAGGTGGGGAATCGTGGTTATGGTACATCTACCCACTCTAATTTACACTACCTCCAACACCCTGCTGTTCGAAACGAGGATTGCCTCAGTCTTCTGTTCAGCCAAGTTAACTCCCAACATTTGTCAGCCATCCTCAGATGGTAGCCACAGTTCGGTTGGCCTCTGCTGATACTGCCTCCAAGTATTTCGCTGTGATTACCAATTTTATGTCGTCCGCGTATCCAATGATTTTGACACCATTGAGAACCTGTACGCGGAGGATACACAATAGAGTATGGATAGGCAGTTGATTGTGGAATACAGTTGAGTGTGAATCCCCAGTTGAGTGTGGAATACAGTTGAGTGTGAATACACAGTTGAGTGTGAATACACAGTTGAGTGTGGATACACAATTGAGCTTGTAATACAGTTGAATGTGAATACTCAGTTGAGTGTGGTTAGACAGTTGAGTTGTGATTTGCTAATGCCACACTCTTCCAGCCCCCTTATGAAGCTATCTCCGTTTAAAATATCAATAATTTCTCCTGCATGTAACGATATATTTTTTAGATATGCTGCTTTTAATTCCTTTAGTATTGGGCATCTTCCCATAAATTGAACCAAGTTTTCATTTTCTCCTATATTGCACATAATACACGTTGAGGTACTTGTGGTACCCAGGTTGCATTAGTTTAGCGGTAGAACATCACATCTAGCTTTGAATGTGGTTGTTATATAGTGCAGTAACAGATTGTGCAAAAAATCAATATTCCCTCCAGAGGGTTTGAGGACTCTATAAAAGTTACTTGCACCAGCTTTCCGGTGTGCTTCTTCAATAAACTGTGTTTTCAGACTGATGTAGTGGCTTTGCTTGCCCATACCACTATTCTTCTCTCATGTTGTCCTCAAATCTTAAATAGAATTCCGAGCTTTGTTTGTTTACTTCTCTTGCCCACATCACATTTTTTCTTAGTAGTGCTTTGGACCTGTGTGGAAGTCTCTCCTCTTCACTTAAGTACAATATTTTGCAGATATATTGCAAGTGTAGCTCAAGGATGTCCTTTCTTCGACACCAGTTTCAAGTGTTACGCCATCATTTGGTGTAAAGTCTGGGAGTTATTGTTGTTATTTTTTCTATGGACGTAACTAATTTTATGAATTTTTTATGGATATTTTTTAAAATTTCTATGTAATTATTTTAATTTTTTCTATTTAATATATTTATACTTAACTATAATTTTTTTTTTTTTTATTATAAATTTTCTTCGTTCTCTATTCATAATTGTTAATAAATATGTTTTTTTTTAATTTTTTATATATTTAATTATTTTATTGTTTATATTTTTTTTTACTGTATTTGTTTTTTTGTTAATTGCTGTGTTCCGAATTATTGTTATTGATAATTCAACATTTATTTATTTTTTGTTTTTAAGTTTTTTTCTCTAGTCTTTAATTTACGTATTTTTACAAAAATGTTTCTATTATTTTGTTTTTGTTCGCAGATATTTCTCTTCTTTTTTATTGTTAATTTTCTCTTTATTTTTTTATTTTCCATTTTTTTTTTTGTATTGTTAATTTTGTGTTTATTTTCTAATTTTTTTTCCACCGAACACGAGCGCCTTCCTTTTGCTCGCACATACTTTATTTTGTTTTCTTAACGGTAGTAAGTGTTAATTAACCGATTGCCAGTCGGAGTTGTTTGCTCTTGGTTGTTATAATGGTCAATACAGACCACAATAATAACAACGGCGAGAGTACATAATAATAACAACATTTACGATAACTATAACAACAACATGAACAGCCTCGAATGATTTACAATAAACGCTCTCAAGTAGGTAGTTGAGTTGCTCGAAGTAGTTTTTTTGAATCAGTAAATAAAACGTTTTGACACACTTCACCGATACGCTAAATTGTCGCTTATTGTGCTGCATGTACCGACCAAGTGACCAACTGGCAGCTGTGGTCATGTGAACTATTCCGTACGTGACAGTGAGACACTACAAAATGGAAAGAACTTTTATTACTTTAATAATGTTCTTTTAAGTTTGATTCATTTATTACTTTCGATTATAGGTCATATTTTTAGCCATCTTTAGTCATGGAGCTGTTTTGGAGAATATATCTTAGATATGAGCAAGATCCCTCATCTTGATTCCTCCAAAATATATGAATTCCTGTCGAAAATAAACCTCACAGAAGGTTTATAGATGAGACTATCCTCATCTTTCAAATAAATAGGGGCATCACAATAGATCATTCAGGTCCCAGTGTATAACACCCTTAAATATATCTATCTATCTAGTGATGGAGCTCAAGGGACGAGAACTACTATTCACGAAACTCTTTGTACCAATATAGTATTCTTCCAGAACGATTTTAGGGAGACGGAATTATTGATGGTCTGACTTATAACAATGATTTTTAAAGACCATTTTAGAAAAAGAGCTGCTAATAATAGCAGTGATTCAGTCACTTTACATGGGCCCCAGTGACCTTTCCTTAATTATAGTTCCAATCGCTACATTAGTAGCTGACTTTATAGTGTGGTATCGTTATTTAGAATTCCGACCTCTTTATTTTGTTTCTCAAAGACAAAAATAATAGTAACCAGCCTTTGGGAGACTTTCGTTTCATCTTTGTTAATAATTTCACAAAATAAGTGTGAACAAGAAAGTGGTCTGTGTTTATGTTGAAAACATATATTTATATATATAAATATATATACTTGGGTGTATATATCTCGGTGCCTTCTCTATATGATTCCTTCTCATTATATCCCTCCTAGTCAACTCTCAGATATTCAAAGAAAAAAGAAAAATAAGAGAATAGCACAACAAAGAAGGAAATTAAAGAGAGTGTTTTGAAGATCTATAAAAATATATTGTATTCATCTACGAGTCCACAGAGTGATTTAAGATGTCGTCTCTCAGAGCTGAATTGCTTTAAAATACAAGAGCTCCTTGAAGTGTTATTGCCCAGAGTTCATTAAATGGGGATTATTGACTTTTCTAAGAACAATCAAAGGAACCGTCGAAGAACTATTTAAAGAAGATCCGTGATTATTCACCATGAAACGCAAAACATCGTGTTAGGTAATATCAGAGATTTGAAGAACAGCTCTCTTTTCAAATTTAAGAGATGGTTGTGTATTTGGTGTCCCGTGAACCCACATAAGAATCTTCACTCAGGAAGTAAGTCATCTTCTTAGTTGCTTTATGTTTTAGGATTCCTCCAGCGATTTATGATGAAATATTTAAAGCAGTTTTCTTTTTCAGTGGAGTTCAGTTGTGAATCTAAGATATTATTTGTATAAAGGCATGCTGAATTAACATCCTCCACTACTTCTTCCTACATCATTTGAAGGTCTTATACCCCTCAGTGTACCACCTCTGGACAAGTTCACCTATCTGAAACCTTGTTTATTTTACATATTCTATGACTCAGTGGCTAGAAAGTAAAGTAGCTATGAAAATTTTGCTCCTTGTTCGGTTCTAGAAGGACACGTTAAGTACAGAATTCATGTCCCATGCTAACCTGAAATTTTAATATTTCTAGGAAGATTTTAATATCATCTTGCTTCATCATCTTGATTTCTCGCATGGTTTCTAACAATATCTCTTACACCCAATTACCACATGGGTTTTCATCAAATATTTCAATGGGTTCTAACCATATCTCTCTCAGCGATCTTCATCATAGGTTGGCACCATATATCCTTTTGATTTTTCTCATCATATAAAGGGTTTTTCAAAAGAAACGCTACAAAAGTAAATCGATAGTGACAGCAAACGACGCCATATTTTTTCCCGCTCTTTTGACATTTCTCTTCAGTAAGGTTTGCCATTTCATCATGCAAAGATATACGAGCCAACAACGAGTCAAAATTATTAAAATTTACTACCGAAATTCGGAGTCAGTCGCCTCAACTTTAAGAGCGCTACGTTCAATTTATGATGAGGCTCATTTCTAGCTGAATGGCTTCGTCAATAAGCAAAATATGCGTTATTGGTTAGACAGCAATCCACACGTACTCCATGAGTCATCATTGCATCCCGAAAAAATTACAGTTTGGTGCGGTTTATGGGCCGGCGGCGTCATTGGGCCGTACTTCTTCCGTGATGATCAAGACCGGCACATTACTGTGAATGCGAATCGCTACCGTTCCATGATAACCAAATATTTTTGGCCCCAATTGGATAATATGGACTTGGAGGACATATGGTTCCAACAGGACGGCGCCACAAGCCACACAGCGAATGCCACAGTTAATTTACTGCAAACCAAGTTTGGTGAACGTGTTATGTCACGAAATGGCCTAGTCGATTGGCCGCCTCGGTCGTGTGGGGCTACGTCAAGTCTATGGTCTATGCCAACAAGCCAGCTACGATTGATGAATTTCGTACGAATATCGAACGTGAAATTGCAGCAGTATCGGCCGGTTTATGCTTGAAAACCGTTGAAAATTGGGTTCAGCGTCTGAACTTCTGCAAGCGTGCCCGTGGTGGCCATGCAAAAGAAATCGAGTTCCATACATAATGGCATCGAAAGTACTTTCACAGGAATAAAGAATTTCACTGATATCTAAAACCGGTTTTGTAGCGCTTTTATTGAAAAACCCCGATATTTCCATTGATTCTCACCACATACACCCATGGGCTCTATCTTCATTTTTTATTGGTTCCATATATCATTATGGGTTTTTATCACATATCCCCATAGACTCTCACCATGGATTCTCACCATATATCCCCATGGATTCTCAATATTGATCATTATGAGTTCTAAACATATTCTCACACCTATATTCATCAAAGAGTGCCACCTTATATCCACATAAATTCTCGCTATATATTCCTATGGATTCTCCAATGAAATATTCTTATTTCCGTGTGTTTTGCCACCTTATAGCCCTATGGATTCTCACAATAGAGTCATTCATAATATCCTCATGGTTTTTCATCATATATTTCCATTGATTCTCAACATAATTCCTCATGGGCTCTAACCATTTTTCTCTCCACAATCTTCATAAAAGGATGCTTTATGGGTTCTCACCATATATCGCCATGTTTTCTCACCATATAACCCCCTGACTTTTCACCATATGGTTTCACCATGGGTTCCAACGAAATACTCTTACTTCTGCTTGTGTTGCCACCTTATACCCTATGGATTCTTAACATATATTCCTCCATGGGTCAATACCTGCACATACCAAATATGAGGTAGACTGGTTTTGCTCCGTCATTGTTTGCCTTATTCCGCCCTATTTTATGAGTACTCCAAGCGGCTTTTTTATTTTGATTCGTGGCTTTTTTCGGTCTCCTTTCATTAGAGAGTTCCAGTGGAAAGTATGTGAAGCCCCTTCTCTAATTCCACTTCAGATTCTTTTGGTATAATAGCCGCGAAATATTCGCACCACACACAACGATGATATCACTTAAACAGTTTATATTAATGACAGGTGGAATTCATGTTAAATTAGAAGAATTAAAATTCTTGAGGTGAGGTTTCCTCTCTTAATTTGTGCCGACTACGCTCACTTACACTCGCACAACCCAAACACAGATGTCAGAGATATATCAATGAAACATTGTACCGCACCGAAAAGGTAGCAAACACACCCTGATGTGTGTACTTCAGTTCATGTGCAAGCGCAGCGAGACGCCCACAAAAATGTGTGATGAAGAAGATAATCGACAAGGCGAGCACACAGTTTTATTAATTGAAGACACTTTCGTGCCATAAACAAATGCGCAATTGTTTCTAGGAGAGTGTGCGCAGCGTTCTTCACAAGGTGTTCTGCGGTCGAAGCAGCTGCAATGCCATCATCATCATCCGGACGCCCCCTTCTGCATGAAACAGAAGATTTGATTATGATTTTGATTTGGCGTTTGGCATAGCGACTTTGTTACTCAAAGTGTTTTCATTCAGTTCTACTTTAGTCATCAGTGGTGCATCATCATCATCATTAATCGGTAATTCACAAGTGCAATTAAACGTGATTTTTATACAAGTTGGCCTTAATCAAGTGTGCGAGTAAGTGGCGGTGATTTCTTTGTGTGTCCATGTAATCACTTCGATATACTTGTGTATTCATCTCTGTCGAATTTGGTAAGAATAATCTCTAAATTTCATGGAGAACTTTTGTAATTCGAAGTCCTTTTTGTGCTATAAAATAAACTAAAGTATCACGATCCATTCAATGATTGACCTTGGAAACATTATTGGTGATATTGTGATACCATAGTCGAAACCTTTCGACTTCAGTCCCTACCTGGAGTCCTCCAAATTTCAATAGAAAGTTTTAGAACAAGCAACGAAAATCTGGTTTTATCTGGTAAGGACTCGCAATCACAGAATCATTTAGAACTAATTCTTTGTACATCTGTCATTCGAGGAGTTTTAGGTTTTTAGAAGTTTAGAATTCCACTCCCGCTGAGACTATAACAAGCTCAATATTCTCACAAGGAACTGGAGAAGTGACTTTCTACATATAAATAATCGATTGAAATGATGAGCAGATAGTTTTCCTCGTAAGTAAAAAGAGAGTTCTGTGGAAACGACGAGCAAAAGCTTGTTCCAAGTAATAAAGAAAAGACAGTTAATCGTTGTCTCCAGTTGGTTGATTTTTGTGTACCAGGCCAGAGGAAATTGTTTGGAGAAGAGAGTAAGTGGGAGAAAATTAGTTAAGTAATGATTAGTACCAGTTCCTTGCCCCAGTATTTATAAGCCTATAATCAACCTAACACTCGCATATATAACTAGAACTTGGTTAACTGCTACAAGTCTGAACAAATGACTGACTTCGTAATCAAGGTTTCTCCATCAGACACCACGAGTATTTTTACTTGAGCGATTGACTATTTTAAATCTGTCTGATACAGAACCTTCTGGATATTAACAAATAAAGGTGCTTTACTTTTCAATTAATTTATATCTCAAAGATAGGTAAGGCAGATTTTTTGTGGGTTCATTGCGTACACTGAAGAATTACTCTTATAAATAGTCTCTACTATGATCTCTATTCCTAGCTCCGAAAGAAAGTAAGTACTTACCAAAGATCTTCTGGGAAGCGGTTGTCTGCCATTTCTATGAACCTCATAATTGGAACTAAACGAATACAGATCTCGAAGCTCTAAGGAGGATTTTTTCTTATATTGATTCTATGAAACTTTAGGCCTCAGAGTATCCACATTTTCTTATAAAATATGTCACAGTATTTTCTCTCACAGTATCTGCATTCCAATTTCCCCCTCTCTCATTCTTGCCCCAACTGCCTTTATCCTTCTTACTCCGTCTTGTTCTCTAATTCCCTTGGTATTTCCCGCTCTGTATATTCGTGTCTGTCTCTTTTTCACTCTTTTATCTTTCTCTCTCCTTTGGCTCTGTCTTTCGTGCTCTTACTGTTTTCATTTTTCTCACTCTAGCTTACTGTGTAATTTCCTTTTCCTTTCTCTTTCCTGCTCTGTATTTTCCTGTCTGTCTCTTTTTCTATCTCTTACTTTATCTTTCTCACTCCCTTTTCCTCTCTCACAGTATCTGTTTTCCAATTCCCCTTTCTCTCTCTCACTTTTGCTCTAACTGCCTTTATCGTTCTCCCTCCATCTTGCTCTCTAATTCCCTTTCTCGTTCGCGCTCTGTATTTCCCTGCCTGTCTCTTTATCAATCTTTCATTTTGATATTTCTCTCTCTTTCACTCCCTTTTCATCTCTCACACTATCTGTATTCCTATTCCCTCTCTCTGACACTCTCTTTCTTGCTCTAACTGTCTTCATCTTTCTCACTCTTGCTATGTAATTCCCTTTCTTTTTTAAGCTCCTTATTTTTCTCTCTATTTTTCTCTCTCTCTCTCTTTCTCTTTCTCTCTTTTTCGCTCTTCTTTTTTTTTCTCTCTCTCTTTTTATATCACTTTCTCTCGCTCTTTCTCTCTCACTCTCTGTTTCTGTCTCTTTTTATATATTTACCTGTATCTCAATTGCTAACTTGCTCTCTTTTTACCTAACTGTTTTCTTTATTTTCCTTCAGTTATTTCTTTATATTTCAGTAATTAATTGTCTTTCGCTCTATGTCTCTCTTTCTCTATTCCTTACTATCTCTCTTTTTCTCTATCTCCTTATCTATCTTTCTCTCTCTTGTCTTTTGGGTCTCTATCTTTATCGCTTTCTTTTTCTCTATCTCTTAATCTATCTTTCTCTCTCTTCTATTTTTGGTATCTATCGTGATTACTCCTTTTTTTTCTTTCTATTCCTTACTATATCTCTCTATTTCCTTCTCTCCTCTCTATTTCTCTGACTCTCTATATACTTCTCTTTAACTCTTGCTTTTCCTTGCTCACTATTTCCCTCTCGTTTCCACTTTCTCTTTCTCTTCGTCTCATAATCTCACTGGCTTTTTCTCTCTATTCTCCGCTTTGACTCACTAATTGGTTCTCTCTTTTTCTCTCAAATTCTTCTCTCTGATTAAATATTTGGCTCTCTCCGCGTTTCCCTTTTTCTCAACATTCTCCTCTCTGACTCTATATTTGGCTCTATCCGCGTCTCTCTTTTTCTCAACAATCTCCTCTTTGATTCACTATTTGCCCCTCTCTGTTTCTCGACATTCTCCTCTCTGACTTACTAATTTGTTCTCTCTTACCCCTCAAAGCTCTTTTTTTACCTCTCTTCTTTTTTCTGTCTGTTTTCCTGTCCTCTCTCTCTTTCTCTTCTCTCTGTTAAATACATCTCTCTTGTTTCTAATTCTTAAAATTTCTTTCCAATTTCTATTGGAAATCTGGAAACTTTTCTCGGCAGGTGTGCTGCAATAAATTCTCGTTTCTTAAATCGTCATTAACCGAACCGAACAATATGCACTCCAAACCCAGTACTTCAAAAAATACACTCTGTAATTTACCTCTAATTCTCGAAGATTACAGCCTCAAGTGGCTGGCAGCACCTGCGTCACGTCGCTGCGAATGCTGCACACATTTCTAGGTGTTGAACTGGCCCGGAACTCGAGTGTCTCGAAGACGCAGTCACTGTGTCATAGTATTTACCCAGTGATAAGATAAAACCAGCGAGGAAAATAAAAACAAAAACAATGATAGCGACAATTAATTGTAAATACAATGACAGGGAGTAGTAATATACAAAAGGAACAACAACAACAACAGCTGTTAGAGAGAAAGAATAGCGTTAGAATAATTAACAGCGCCAGCACACAGAAACACCGTAAACAATACGAGTGCCAACCACAATTAGGGGAAAGAAGCACAAACAATGCAGGTACTTCTCGCTCACATTACAAGCAGTCACGGTGAGGAGGAGGGGGCGAAAAGAAGTTAAAAGAATTTGTTATCAGACCAGGCAGTGCTGCTGTATATTACCGCCCATGCTGCCGTCCGTCCGATCGTTCGCTCATTCATTCTGCGTGACTATCTGCTCTTTAGTATATCTTTGCACAGCGTTCCGATCGAGTCGGGTCAGAGAAGGGATTGTTATATTTTTGGCAAATTGAAGGCTATTTGTTTATCGCCTGTTCAGTGATTAAATGTGATTGTCTGGTTCTGTTACGAAATGATTAATTGAGCAGCTGAACGCGAACGAAAAGTGGCCTACCACAGAGTAAAGCTCAGGTACTCGTACACAAAAGAACAGCATTTTGTTCGAAACTGTGTCAAAATTGGCGAACCAGACAAATATGGGTACAAGTAAATAGAAAGAACGTTTTGAAACGCGTGGAAAACAAATAAAAACAACTAAAAATAGAATTACAAGAACGTAATAAATGAAAATAAATAAATAAAAACATATAAATATATTTAGAGATAGAGATATTTAACGAGGAGGTCCAGAAAAACCCATAAGAAAAGGTGAGAGATCCTAATTGTACAGAAATATATTGGAACACTATAAAATAAATTATAAATATATATGTAATAGAAACAAAAAAGAAAGATAATGGAGCCATATGAGAAGGAAGCTTATTTTAGTGCGGAGATAGAAGGAATAAGATAGAAATAGTTGTGGTTAAAGTACTTAAAATAATTCTTAATATAATTACTAAAAATAAATAAACACTAAATTGAGTTGCAAGAAGGTAATAATAAAAAAATATGTGTATATACAGACATAAGGAGATCTAGAGAAGTCATCAGAAGGGGTCAGAGATCAACTTCGTTTTAAAATTATACTGAAACTCTATAAAACAAAATATTTCAAAACTTTTAGAATATGGATAAATATAAATATAATAAAGAGATTATAAAAGAATACATGAAGGAAGGAGTAGAGATAATAAGAGAACATATGAAGAAAGTAAAAGAGATTATAAGAGAATGCATGAAGGAAGGAGTAGAGATAATAAGAGAACATATGAAGAAAGTAAAAGAGATTATGAGAGAATACATGAAGGAAGGAGAAGAGATAATAAGAGAACATATGAAGAAAGCAAAAGAGATAATAAGAGAACATATGAAGAAAGCAAAAGTTACTATGTACTAAGTTATATGGAATAAAACCTCGGTCCTACAACTGTGATTACGACTGGGCTCCAAAGGACGACTTGGAAAAAATTGAAAACAATTAGGATTGGAATGTTATGTATGAAAAGGTATGTGAAGTGAAAGGATCTATTGTAATAGGATATCCCTATAAAATCTTCTGCAACACTGAGGCCCTCAACAATTTGACGATGTCGGCTAGTTCAAGTCGTGCTAACCTTAACGAACATGACTATACAAAAATTCTCAAAATGCTGCATATGAATTTAATACATACCTGCCACTCCGCCTTTGGGACTATACGAAAATTCTCCAAATCACTACACACCTGACATGCCTCCTTTGGAAGTACACCACACATCTGAAATACCTCCTTTGGAAGCATACTACACACCTGACATGCCTCCTTTGGAAGTACACTAAACACGAAAGTGTATTCCAATGTGATAGTATTTTAAATCCGGCGGCCTTATACACCTTTTGATACTTCTAGTGTCATTATGATTCCGTGAAGTTTTCCATTTGCTCACAGAAACACACATAGTCCAACAGTATCCTTTTAGTTGAGTGTTTCGAGAATTATGGAAAAGCGCTTTCTGTGGTTGTAAGCAAACGGCCTTTTAGTAGCAAATATAGGTGCCACTCGTCCAGAATAAGTTAATATTCTCTTTAAGTCAACTTGCTATGTCCGCGAACATTGAAGTCTGCGTATTGCCAAAGCAAGTGGCAGTCTATGATGGGGTGATGGGGAGTGGTACACCCAATTCCTCACCGTACCCCAGAACGTAGCCTGTCACTTTTAGAGTCTGAGAGCTACAGTTGGTAAATCCTGCAGCCATCATAACGATGTAATATTTCTAACATCACAGAAGAGTTTCAGGGATAATGGAAGGTAGCACTAAGAAGAGACAACAGTCAGAACGACAGAAGAGAACTCTGCGTTTTATGAAATTTAGCATTGCTCTCAAATTTCGTCTGCGATGTCATTGCCACGTTTTCCTGCGCATAGAAAATATCTCAAATATTATACTGTCTCTCCTGAGCAGATATAGAGTGAGGTTCTGTCGTTACGAATTTCAACTTGATGGTTTTTAGTCGACATATGGTACATTTTATAGTACCAAGATCGCCAACTTAGCACCAAATAAAACAAGCAATGTAAGCACTTTCTTCTTATACAAATTAACGTCTCCCTTGACAAAGGCGACACATTTCTTTTTGACATTTCCACTTTATTTTATATTGAAGATGAAACAAAACTTTATAGAAATAAAGATGCAGAACAAATTAAATAGAAATCTCCCCTTGAAATTTGAAATGAACTAAAATCAAAGCAAAGTATTTTGAGAAAGAAAAACCATAATAGGAGACCTCAAATGAAGCACCTGCAATAACTATGTACCAGTAAGAACCCTCGTGTAACCCAATTTGGGAACGAAAAATGTACATCGGGATTATTTTAACTTATTAAGAGTTTTTGTTCTTGTTTCCCCGAGAATTTTGTTGTTTCTTTCATAAGTAAAAAGTACTTTTTCCATACTCCAAATATGCTACGACAAGAACACAACCTTATAAGGCCGTTATATGGTATGAGTATATTTAAATGGGGGTTCTCTGAACCATTCCAATGCAAATGATCTTCGTTCTTAACTATAATGTCTTCTATACAAGTTGTAGATATCGAGGAAAAATATGAAACTCTCTATAAAACATTCTCTGAACCAGACCAATCTAAATCCTCTCCGATCTTAACAGAAATGAATTCTATACAAATGGCAGATATCGAGGAAAAAGATGAAACTTTACTCCATCTCTGGAGAACATAAGACAAGGGGTTGAATCGTATGATTGGTGATCGAATAATTCATCACGTAAACAACTCATTTTATTATAAAAGCATTTTTTAAATTCCTTTTTTCTATGGGAACGTCATTTAAGAATACATTTTTATAGGAAAATATTTTACAAGTTTTCTTTTTCTATGTGAATATTTTTCAGTTTTGATTCATAATGAATCGAGTTATTTAGATGATACAATTTCAGGTATATGTGTCTTTAGCCCTGAATCATTTTGTACCCAATGATAGTAAACTAGTAAGTTGGCATTATAGTCGTGTTCGGTTCGCTAAGCTATCCTCGGTAAAAGTCGCTTATTTTGAAGCTTTTACAATATAAATCTGATCAAAGTCTCTCGAAATTTTTAACGAGTTGGGATAAAATGTCTGTTATGCAACTAGGCGACAGTGCTGCCAAGTCAGGTTTTTTCGAAGGTTTGTGTATAGACTAACAATAGTTTCATATAAAACTAACAAGATTGACAGAACACTGACAGACTGAGGCACTTTGTTTTTAAATAATTTACTTTACATTCTTCTCCAACTGCGATATTTATATCAGGTTCTTACTCCACCCCACTGTCTGTGTTCTATGCAAATCTATCTTTTCTATTCCTAGACATTTTTTGTTGTCTACTCGTAAATTTGAAAGTGGCATTTTTGCCACTATTAGCTTAAATTTGTGTGTCGCACTCATCAATCAAACAGCACTCTTTTCCCGGAGATAAAAGCATTTAAATTGAGCCCAACTGGTCCTACCGGCCATTCAAAGTTATTCTCTTGCTTTCAGTTTGTTTTTGTACACATTGCCACCGATTTGAGTGTCAGGGTCAGCTGCCAAGAACCCGGCTTTTAACTTTTAATTGTCTATTTTATTAATTTGAAAGTTGTGCGGTGTCAATCCTGGCACTCGTGATATGTAAATTAATAGGCTTTTAGTTATAAAATATTCATCGATAGTGACAATTAATTTGGTAAAATCTACTAACCATTTCGGGCTGGTGTATTTACCACAATTAAGCAGAACATTTTGTTATTTTAATTACGAATGTCAACAATCAGCAAATCAAGCGATAAGAAATTAAGCAAAAAATGTGTAACACGTCTAACAAATTAGTCCCTGCGTAATAACCGGAGAGGCAGGTTCCAAATGTGAACTTCAGCAAAGACCCTGGTAAGATTTTTAGTTGTTCAATTGTAAGTTTTTATAGAACTTTATACAAAGGAGCCAAAATATGCGTAGTAGGAAGATATTTTAAGATATGTAAAGTAGTAGTGTCTAATTAAGGAAGTGTTATGATAATTTGCAGGACTGAACAGAACTGGAAACACATCTGGTTCAAAGTTGGTCCGACAATGCTTAAAATTTCACCACAAGTGTACGAGTATTTATTGTTGGCACTGTTTTAGTGTTCTCCATCCTAGAATAGTAGATATAGTTCACTAAGTAGGGTGGAAAAGAAGCTGAAAGGCCGGACTTAAAAACAGTTGGATGAATTAGTATGAATCCCAATGGACACGGAAACTTTGGAATATGCCAAAAGCCATAATATTACGGGATAGAAAGAAATCTTTATAATTTGTTATAACTTTGACTTAGAGATATGTTTTCTAATACATATAAACTACCAGAACTAAGAGATAATGGTATAATAATTGGCCCTCATAAATATATAACATTACGTAGTTTCTAGATTAGAGTGAAGTAGATTATTAGAAGTATATGGCGGAAGAGTAGAGTCTAGATTGTTATTCTTAGGACCTCTTATGATCTGAATAGCAGATCTTGCCTACAAAAGATGTTCAGGAATTCAGATTAAGAATATGTAGAACTCACCAGAACCCAAAGTTATTTGTTCTAAAACTGAGTATGACTCAAAATGTAGTTATTAGCATACTTGTATATCGTGAAATTCTCAGTGTATGTACTATTGAGGATAATCGAAAATAGCTCTAAAACATACGAAATCAATTCAGGAATTAGAATATATGGATAGGAATAAACAGACTTGGGAGTTCGAAAGTGGTGGTCCAATGTCTATGCTTTTCAAGAAGAAAGAACATTATATCATCCTTCAACAAAGAATACTAATTAATCTGCAAAGGATATAAGTCACTTTTACCTTATATAGTCGCATAGAACACATGTACTCGTATATGAACCAGAAACAGTATCGTAACTCAGAGCACAGGATTGCGACAAAATCTGTAAGCAAAAATAGTTGACATTGTTGAATAGACCACATGGGTAGCAATAGAAGTATCCAGAAATAATTTTGGAATTTAGAACACTCCAGCACAGATTTTCGACGAAATCTGTAAGCAAAAAATAGGTCATAAGGCTGAAGATAGAACACATGGGTATAATTTCAAATCTTTAGGGACAATATTGATTATTATTATTATACCTTGTGGGATAATTAATTATATCTACAAGGGGTTGGGGGAATGAGTAGTAGCAACTAGAAGAGAAAACAATTTGGAAAGTAGAATTTTTCAGACCATGCCCGGGGCAGGATTCGAAGCCACGGCCCACGGAGTGAGTGAGTCTAGTATGTTTACCACTAGACCACAGAGCTCAGGATTTTCACCAAATTACTATTGAAACTATATACACATAGAACACATGGGAATGGCTTGAACTACCTACGAACAATATTGTAAATCACTATCCCAGAGTTTTCATAAAATTACTACGAAAAAAATTTCCTAATTTTGTTAAAAAAGCCGGGATTTCAAACGAAACCATTCTTTGAGAAATGTCGTACCTCCCTCTTAATATAGATACTTACTGAGGGAAGGACATGACCAGATAAAGGAAAACCACCGTAGAGTTTTAAATGTGACATTTCATGATTTTTATAGTTTTTGTATTTGTTGTAAATAGAACATACTCAGAAAACATAGAACTCAATGTGACCTTGGTTGGTCATCGATAGTTTAAAGGCTGCTTAACAATGATGACTGTAGTCATTCAGTTACTAACCCCTCAGAAAATATTCTGCTTCGCAAGTTTTGTAATGGATACGAAGATAGAAATGAGCAGAGCACAATTTGCCGTATTATTTGACAGTGAGTGGCACTCATGTACCAACGCAGAGAGCTACTATTTTTGCAGTTCACAGGAGATGGAAGAGGTAGAATAGAATTTGTTGTCTTCTCTGGAAGTAAACGTCACTAATGTACGAGTACCAATGGAAACTGCTCATAGAAAACTGTGTTTTCAATTACCATAGGGATAAAAAATCCGATGTGTTGGAGCCTTTTTGCAATCCACAACTCGTCTTGGTTTAGAACCGAAACAGGAGATTATGCTTTGCTCCCCAAGTAATATGGCAGTGGTATAAATATGACTAAGAAACTGTTTTACGTGAGGTATTTTGTAGTGTTCTTTACCACATTTATTTATTTATTTATGAACTTAATGAAATAAAATAACATAATAATTATTTGACAAAAAAAGAGGAGCACTAGCTCCCAAGACTTTTTGCTCTGTTTACCACATTATTTGCTATTCGTTTTTTGGTCTGTGATTCTTCGCCTTATTTTTAAAAATTATTACTTCTCTATATGTAGATATATATACTTTTATTATGTTCTCAATTTCATCCTTTGGTCTTATGGTCCAAGTTGTTTCCCCTTTTGAAGATACTCATTAAGCAGACGTCTCTTTTGTAATGATGAAAGTTTCTGCCACCTTAGTTCTTGTTCATGTGTCTTTTCCATATCCAGCACATTTACTTCTTTGAAGTATCAAACCCATTCCATTCACTTTGATAGCGTATCATGTTCCAAACCGTAGTTGTCTGAGTCATCCCCTTTTTGTTTATTTTTATCGAATTATTTTGCAGTTTGAAATAAGAATCTAATAACTTTTTGTTTGTTTTCCCTTTCAAACAATTTTTTATCAATAATACTCCATCTTCCATCTTTTATTGTACAAACGTTTCCTGTTCTCTCCTAGCCTCTCTCTATACAGTATTTCTACAAATTTATCATGCATTGTCAGCTTTCATTTTTGTTTGTTATTTTTCATTTGTATTATTATTTTCTTTTTGCTTTATTTGCTATTTACTTTTACTTTATTTTATATTGCTTTTTTCCCACTTTGTTATTTGTTTTTATTCTTTTTATTTTGTTTGATAATTTTTTTATATGGTTATTTTAGTATTATTATTTGTTTCATTAATTTTTGCTCTTTATTATTTGTTTGTGGTTTATGTCATTATTATTTTTTTTTTAATATATTATTTATTTATATATATTATATCTTTATTATTTTATTAATTTATTATTTTTTTTTGTTTTATTATTTTTTATACTTAACTATTTGTTTTTGTTTTATTTTTTTATTATTATTTTATATTTAATATATTATTTTAGTATTATTATTTGTTTTATTCGTTTTTTTATTTTTTTATTTTATTGTAATTTTTTTAATTTATTATATTATTTTATATAATTATTGTTTATTATTTTTTTGTTCTTTATTATTTGTTTTTTGTTTTATTTTATTATTTTTTTGTTTTCGTTTTATTTCTTTACTATTTTCTTAATTTATTATTTGTTTTTGTTTTAATCCTTTATAATTTTTTATTCTTTATTATTTGTTTTGGTTTTATTTTTTATTATGTTTTATATTTATTATATTATTTTAGTAATTATTTTTTTTATATATATTTTTTTTTCTTTATTATTTGTATTTATATAATTACTTTCATTTATTATTTTTGTAAAATTTATTATATATATTCTTGTTTGCTTTTGTTTGATTTTATAATTAATTTCTAATTTTTTAAATTATTTTAGTATTATTATTTGTTTTATTATATTTTTTGTACTTTATTGTTTGTGTTTATTTAATTTCTTCAATTTATTATTTACTTTAAAATTTATTTTTATAATTTTTTGCTTTTATTTTAATTTTTTAATATTTTTTTAAATTCATTATTTATTGTATTTTATTTCTTTATTGTTTGTTAAACATATTTTTTGTAGATATTTTATTTCTTTATAATTTTTTTTTATCTATTGTTTTTTTTAATTTTATTTAATTTGTTATTTATTTTTTTTATGTATATTATTTTATTAATTTATTTTTTGCTTTATTTTATTTCTTTATTATTTTTTTTGAATTTAGTGATTGTTTTTTTTATTTTATAATTTTTGTTCATCTATTATTTGTTTTTATTTTATATAATTTATTATTTAATTTGTTTCTTTATTTTTTTATATTTATTATTTATGTTTATTTTATTTCTTTATTTTTTTTTAATTTATTATTTATTTTATTTCATTTCTTTCAATATTTTTTCTCTGTTTTTCATTATTTTGTTATTATTTGTTTCATTTTACTTTCTTAATAATTTTTAAAATTTATTACTTGTTTTATTTCATTTCTTTATTATTTTTTTTTAAATTTAATTTTGTTTATTTGTTTCTTTTACTTTCTTGTTATTATTTGTTTTATTTTAATAATTTATTATTCGCTTATTATTGTTTTATTATTTATTTTTGTTTGTTTGTTTTTCTTTTTTTTTTTTTTAAGGTTAAAATTTATATTGCTGTTATTATTTGTTTTTATTGTTTGTTATTATTCTTTGTTTTGTTATGTTTTTTTTTTGTTTTGTATTAAATATCTTCCATTCCTTCTCTGCGTAGCTACTCTCATACACAAGTGTGTACTTCAAAAAATCTTCCACATTATTTTTATCACCATTGCAGGCGCTCGTTGAATTTTATCAGTGCGCATTTTTACACTTTTATCATTCCATTTCGTGTTCTTTTTTGCCATTTTGTGTACTTTATTATTCGCCTCGTGGGGACTATTGTAAATTTCAATTGTTATTGATTATTGCCTCGCCTTCTCTTATGAGAGCGCGAATATTTGCTTAAAGTGTTGCGATGACAACGCTCTGGAATGTGGAGTATATAATTTGTTTATCTTTATATGACTTTTTTTGGAATTCTTTTTATATGTTTATGTGGCTTTCTTTATTTCTTTTTTAATTTTTAATTAATTTTGTTTATTTTTAGGCTATTTTTATCAAGCTTCCATTTAAATGAGCCCGAAGTTTAAAAGTGAGTACTATTTGACTTTTATTTATAGTTATAGTTTTAGTTCATTCATACCCTTATTATGTTTTCACTATCTCTTAACTTTTCAATTTAAACTGTAAATTATGGAAAAAGATTTCCGAGACTAGCTAAACAAACATATGAATCCACAGTAAAACTCAGCTTAAAATATTAAGACGACGGTTTTTGATTGGCTGAAGAAACATATGAATCCGCAATGGACCTCAGCTTAATAGATTAAGTTGTCTATTATTGTCTGCCTGGAGGAGCTTCATTAGAAGTGACTATACACACCGGCAGCAAAACCTGAATAACTTCATATATCCACAGCACAACCTTCACAACTTAAATTGTCTTCATGGTCTCTTTCAGTTTCTTTAGACCAGGTACCCTCACTGCGACTCGTCGTGGTTGAACTTATAAATTTAGAACTTTAATCAATTGAAATTCTAATAAACTGAGAATATGTTTTATAAACACATTTTTTATATATTCACACATTATGGTTTATATTCGAACAATTGATGCAATTTCTCGATTTTAGACAAGACTAAGGATGCTCCTCCATAATCTTCTTATTTAATGATGAACTCTTTGTTACTTTTTTTGACTATGCTTAAGACTGATTAGAGGTTTTTATGTTGTAGTTTTTGTTATTGTTATTGTTATTAGTATTGTGTCCCCTTCTTTAAATGTTTATGTGTATCGTAGGGGTCTAAGTTGCCAATACTTGAGGAACTTTATCAAATGAAATGTTATGAACCGGACTGGCAATAGATTCTTTCTTGAATGAGGGACTTTTGGTATGCTACTTTCGGTTAAGTATATTTGAGTCTTGCTTATTTGACATCTTTCTTTCAGTTTGAAATATTTGCAATCAAAGTCTAATCTAGAAAATTGGTCTATAAGGATAGGAGAGAAAATCATTCTTATCTACTCAAATATTGGATAAGCTTTTAAACTGTAAACTTCAAATTAGTCATAAGACTTTAGAAGTGTCTCAAGAAATGTTGGTCCACTGCATACTCCACTAGATTGCTGCTCATGTATGGCTCTGATTGGAGTAATGAGTCAATAAATGCCTTCAATTACTCTTCAATGGCTCTGAGGCAAATGTGAGGACAAATTAACTATCGTAGTTTTTCCTCAATACAATATCCATTTAGAATCGGAAATATTTGTAGTAATAATTCCCTCCCCAGATAATAGATGATCTGACCTCTCATAGGTAAAAAACTGACTAAAATTATTAATTAAATTAAATAAATGTTAAAACCTTTCTCTATAAAAGTCAATAATAAAGCTCATTCATTTTTATATCTACAAAAAATCTCTAATTTGAAGATTTTGGTGTGAAAATGGCAGTTTGACCTTCACTGTCATTTTAGAGAAAACTTACTAATAGTTAAAATTAACCAAAATAACTGTTAAAAGCCTTTCCCTATAAAGTTCCATAATTCATTTTTGTGTCTATAAAGATAAGTCTCTAAATGGAAGACTCAAGTGTAAAAATGGCAGAGGCGTTAACAAAAAGAAATAAATTAATAAATTTATTACAAAAAAGAAGATACAAAAGAAAAGGCGGTAAATTCGAATATGTTCAGAATTTTATATCATCATCAATCATAAATTTAAAATGTTACCAAACCCCGAAAAATAAGTAATTAATATTTTTTATGGCGGCAGAGAAAGAACGCTTTAAACAAATTATTATAATTATTTTTTTATATTATTTACAAAACCATAGAAAGCAATTTATAAGAAAAAAAAGTAGCTTAACGGTCTCAATCTTAAATAAGCACCGCTTAAATCGAGTTTAATGCGTTTTTATGCTGAAGCCGGGCAAATGATAATCCGATAATGTCATAAAACTCACTACACACAAGGAATTGAAAGACCATAAAAAACAGTTATTAATAAACCAAAACTACGAAATAAACATTCTTTTAATTGTATAATTTAAATCAGTGAATTGTCAATTTCCATAGAGCGCCCAACACTAATGCCAGCCTGCCTGTTCCATCTGTTCGCTCCAACTGCCTCACTACCGTGCTCCTTATTTGGCATACAACCAAAATTCCATAAACAAAGAGCTACAACAACAAAACAATCAAAAAACCCAACTAACAATAACACTAAATGCATAATTAACGTGCACACACGCGTCATTTGGGGGCACTAGACGAGTACAATACCCACAACACCAAGCCCAGTACGTGTACGCGTACTTTCTACAGTACACCCCCCGCCCATGCCCCCATTATGGCACTTCGTGCTGTCCCGTCCGCAGTCATTGAACTTTGACTACCTTTTTGTTTTGTTTGTAAATTGGTTCATGTGTTTTGTTTAGTTTAATAGGGGTATTCACACCTCATTTGGTTGTATTAAGTAAGTTGGTTGAGCTCCTTTTTGAGGCAACTGTGAATTTCCTCAATTACAAAAGAGCTGTTTCACATTATTTGTTTCTATTTGTGGTCACTGTTGCGGTTTTTTTCCTTCCCTGATTTTGTTTGATCCTGTTCTGAAAAGATAGACACATTCAACAAACATGAAGTGACTCGGAAGGAGCTTTGGTTACCAAACCACGTTAACATCACTATCGATGCTTGATAAATTTTACGTAAGAACTGTTTCTTACTTACTTTCAGTAGCAAGAACTGTTTATAGTAGTTCTATTATTTGTGTGCTCTGGGAATATTTCAAACGACCATTGGAAGTATCCTTAATATTCTGTTGTACTGAATACTCGTAATTACCCATCGAAAAAACTTAACAGCCATTCTTCAATATGATTTTTTCTGCCAAGATTAGTGTTCTGTTGCTTGTACAGATTAACTCTCTCCGGTTACAATAAAAACTTTCAATAATATTTTCAGCTACTAACTTTGTATCGGTCACATCCAGGACCACCTCAACAAGTTATTGAAGGTTTTGACTACAGCCAAATGGTTTATTTGTCAGCTCCAGTACCACCTCTACTATTTCATCTTTATTGAAGGCTTTGACTACAACCAAAATGTTTGTTTGTCATCTCCAGAACTATTTCCTCTTTATTGAAGGGTTTGACTACAACACCAATTTGCTTGCATCTCCAGAGCCTCCTCACCTATTTCATCTTTATTGAAAGATACAACCAATGTGTCAATCATTCTCCCTTACGTTTTATATGCTAAGATTCTATTGTTGGTACAGCAAATAATGAAATCTATGATTGTTCACTCTTCAGTTTGAAATGTTCCTTTTCTACAGATTTACGTCACAAAGAACATGTTTGATTTAGATATAGTTCATGTTTGATATGATGTAGATATGTCTTATGATCAGAGTGCTAAATCTGTTTCGACAAAAAACTTCTGCTTGATCTAGGATTTTTGGATTTTAAGGGGAAAATACTTTATTATGACTTCACAAATGACCTGTGAGAGCAATTCTCAATAGCAATCATGCTTAAAGGGGAATTTCAATTGATATCAAATTTAATGTTGGCGAATTGTTCCATAGTCACAAAGTCACCTGAATTTTGCTTTTAACACATTATGATCAGCTGATATTTCTTGATTTTTTGAACCATTCAAAGTTGATGATATTCTTAGCGACAATTCGATTGCACTTTAATGGTATAATGCATATAATTTTCTTCCACATTTTCGTACCTATGAGGCTTTCCTCAGCCATCACTATATCTATATTTGTTCACATAGTTCGAGTATACAACTGATTATTTGATGCAGTGATTGTATTACACTGATTAGTTGATGCAATGGTTGCATTACACTGATTATTTGATCCATTGGTTGTATTACACTGATACTTACTTGTTCCAGTGATTACTTACTTCATCCAGTGATTGTTTTATAGAACAATCGTATTAGTCTGCAGTGAAAACACCAACTCCATAAACGAAGCACCAGTTGCATTATCTCCAATCAACCATAATTTGAAAGCAATGTATTAATCTGAAAACACTCGTCAAACTTTAGAAGCCAAACACTTATTGAGCCACTTGGTAAAATTACCAGTCGTTGCGCCCAAGAATTGTTTTTCCTCAGGTCCATCATATTTATATCCTAATTTTTTTACACTGGACAGATGAAGATCTTCACAGACAGTATGAGACACCGGGTACTCATAGTAGTGCCAGATTTCTATACATTTTTTTTACATGGATATATGAATGTCTTCATAGACATTACGGGTCAACGTGTACTTCTCATAGTAGTATCAGATTTCTACTGACTAAAAACACCCTTCTTCTTGTTTACTACAACTGAGTTTCCTTATTAAGCAGTTTGAGCTTCAAAAAATGTTTCCTTTAATCGGTAATTGAAACATTACTATGAGTGCCACCGAAATACCCCGATTCCGTGTTATGACTGATGAATATAGGACACTTAAAATTCTACAGATCGTATTTCGGTGTGAGTACCCCTAATATTTTAATGCGTTTGCTTTGCCAGAGTGCTCACACGTCTTCTTCGCACTTGGCTTATTATGAAAAAATTTTTGTATCGTTAGCTAATGAGGCAGATATGATAATTAGCTGGAGTCAGCTGGAATAATGCCCACAAATTATCTACTTAAATGGGAGAATGTTAATAAATAAGTCATAACAGTTAACTGGAACCCGCAGGAAACTGCAAATGAGGGAACATAAGGGTACACGATTACAATTGCGTAGTTGAGGTAACTGTTGGGAATATTCGGGTCTAGATACATATTATATAAAACAATACGTCATATATACAAAGTCGGACAAAGGTACGAGTATGTGGAGAAGAGAAGATTATATTATTGCCATTCAGGGTCAGAAGAATTGAAAGGATTCATATTATATATTGCAATTATGGGTCTGAAGAAGAGAAAGGATTCTGGGTCCGAAAAAGAGAAAAGTTTCTGATGTTGCAATTCTGGGTCCGAAAAAGAGAAAGGATTCTTATGTTGCAATTCTGGGTCTGAAGAAAATAGTGGATTCGTATATTGCAAATCCGGGTATGAAGAAGAGAAAGGATTCGTATTATATACTGCAATTCAGGGTCAGAAGAAGAGCAAGGAATCGTATTAAATATTGCAATTCTAGATCTGAAGAAGAAAAAGGATTGGTGTATTGCAATTTTAGGTATGAAGAAGAGAAAGGATTTATATTATATATTGCAATTCTAGATCAGGAAATAAAATGCTGTGATGCGAAACTAACGAAAAATTTCCTTTAATAAATATTGTCACTCTGTTATAATACAAGACTTGAATCGACATTCGATTTATAGAACAAAAACGGTGGAGAGAAAATTCTGCTGAGTTTCACTGACATTGCTTTAGTCACACAATAGGAAAGTGACTTCGCTTATGTAATCAATGTTTCAATACTAACACTGCCGCTTTGTATACATAAGTTGGCTTCAAGCTCTCTCTCCATACAGAATTTATTTGTATATTCGACCAAAAATCGTTCCGTTCCATGAGAATGCCCACCACAGAAAAAATAAACAATTCAGAATTTCGTGTTCACTGTGCCAGCGTAAATTTATGTGACTACGCCGCACCATTCACGAGGTTACTCCGGGTAGCACTAAAACCGGTGGTGTTGGTAACTCACCTTCTACAGAATAATAATCGTCTTACAACACGACTCAAGTCTATTGACATGTGACAGGGGAGATCACGATGAATACTAATTTTAGGGCTGGTTATAAATGATGATTTGACAAACAGATTTAGAAATCTGGAAGAATGTCTCTACACATAAAAATTCTTAACAGAGATTTGGAAGAACTATTTTTAATGTGAGGAACCATCTGCTAAAATTTGAATGGACATGCGAATGAATATTCTACACCAGAAAAGGATAATAGGAGTTATCAATAAAATAGTTCGAATTCTTTCCAGCACTCATTTTCAATATGTTTCCAATAAGTTGTCGGATCGAGATCTCGTAACTCGATCGTGACTCTTGGGTGAAGGTCAGTCACAACTAGGGCACCTTTTAAAAGTTCACAAAAACCCGTTGTCACTTTTGCTACTTTATCCTGCTCCAACGGAATTCCTACTACTCTTGATTTCCGGATCGACCTTCTTTGGTCTGAAAATCCTCTGGTTTAACATTGCAGCGGTTACTTTTCAGGACATCCGCGTATTTGAAACCCCATATTTGGGTTTCAAATCGTATGTCCTAGGGGCACACCGTGTCAGTTTCCTTTTACTTGTATCTACCGCGAAGCCATCTCTGAATGGATGAGACGGAGTCTGCTCGTCTTGTCTTGTCACAAGCGTTTCTCAGAGTTTGCAAACCTTTTCAGTCGCACTCTCCTCGCTTGCAGCACTTGGTCGGGAACTACTTATTGGTTATTCGCAGCTAACCTACTCTGGTAGGTCGTTCACTATCCGACACCATCTAAACTGAGCTTAGCCCCTAATTATTGATGCTAAATAATATTAACAAAAAATCTTACTAATAAATAATAATAATATTAAGTCCCATTACCTTCTGTAACCCACTTCAAAGGTCAAATAGCTTCTTAACCCTGATTTCACAGTTCCTCCGGAAATAGAATCAAATAAATTGCAGACCAGGGCTCGTAAATATCTTTAAACAAACCTTGAAACTATCGAATTCTCTAAACAGTTCAGCTCTTCCGTTAAATATTGGTATATCCTAAATGCCATTAATTTAGTTACGGCACTGTGAACAAATCAATACTCCACTCCATTCGTAATCAATAAACACACAAAAGCGAGCTCATCGCAGACAATGAACGGTTTATCGATATGCGCTGATAACTGAACTTGGCCGCATAATCGTGTGCTCATAAATAGTTCACCAGATAAGAAAACTATTTCGTATTGTACTCGGAGCTGATACCCATTTATGACTGTTTGTTTATGGAAAATTGTTGTAGTAAAATTTACTACTATTTCGTATTGAGTGGTTAACAAGTTTGACCTTCAATTTAAACGATGGTAGAGTAACACACGAAAAGTAACCAAAAAGTTGGTCTGAGTAATCGAAAGAAGAAAATGAACTTATCGGAACTACACTCGTATACGAGTAATTACAATTATAATCAGAGTTGTTACACTCTTATTACAAACTGTAATTAAACGCTGCAAATTAAGTTGTTGGAAATTTTTATTTATACATTCTTTTTATATTTTTTTTTTATAAATATGTACCTGGTTATCAACCCAACACGTGATCTAGTTTATTCAGACTGGCTTATGACAGGTTCAGACTGGCTTATGGGAGGTACAGACTGGCTTATGACAGGTTCAGAGTGGCTTCTGACAGGTTCACACTGGCTTGTGCCAGGTTCGGACTGGCTTATGGCAGGTTCAAACTGGCTTGTGCCAGGTTCGGACTGGCTTATGGAAGGTTCAGACTGGCTTATGACAGGTTCAGACTGGCTTATGGCAGGTTAAGACTGGGTTATGGCAGGTTCAAACTGGCTTATGGCAGATTCAGACTGCTTATGGTAGATTCAGACTGCCTTATGGCAGATTCAGAGTGGTTTGTGGGAGGTACAGACTGGCTTATGACAAGTTCAGACTGGCTTATGACAGGTTCAGACTGGCTTATAGCGGGCTCAGACTGGCTTCTGACAGGTTCAGACTGGTTTATGACAGGTTCAGACTGGTCCACGATGTACGAGTGTACTTCTAGAACCAATTAAGCTATCATGTCGATCATTAATAGTAAATTTGAGGACTGTGTAGTAATTATGTGGGCGCAAGCTGGGCATGGCGCTTCATGTCAATATATATATAACCAACTGTTGTTACCTTTAGAATTATATAAAATATATTAAGTCAAAGTATTTTATATAATACTCAAGTATTTTGTATAATTTTTAAGTTAAAAATGTAGATTATATATATGTGGACAATCAATGGGAAAACCCATGCCCAGTATGTCAGAATTTTTAGCAGTCAATTGTGGCCCGAAAGGAAAAGCGATCGTATCATTCCAGTTCAGTTCTTACAACCGAATATGTTGGGAGAGAATTAACGTACTTGATGAAATTTGGACGGATTGTGGAGGTTGGTATGGAAACTATGGTAATGGGTATAGAAACTATGAAGTGGGTGTGGATACGATGAAAGTGGGTGTGGAAACGTTTAAAGTGAGTGTGGAGACCATGGAAGTGTGTGTGGAAACTATGGAACTGGGTGTGGAAAATATGAAAGTGGGTTTGGAAAACAATGAATGAAACCAATGAAGTGGATATGGAAACTATGCAAACTATGAAAGTGGGTCTGGAAGCTATGGAAAGAGGTATGGAAACTATGGAAATGGATATGGAAATTATGGAAGTGTGTGTGGAAACTATGGAAGTGGGAGTGGAAGCTATGGAAGTGGTTTTGGAAAACAATGAATGAATGCAAACCAATGAAGTGGATATGGAAACTATGCAAACTATGAAAGTGGGTCTGGAAACTATGGAAAGAGGTATGGAAACTATGGAAATGGATATGGAAACTATGAAAGTGGCTGTGGCAACTATAAAATTACGTGTGGAAACTCCTGAAGAAAAAAAGTCTAGACGACAGTAAAGAAGTAATGGTGTACGATGTAATAATTAATCATTATTCTCTTTCAACAATAGATCTTTACTTTCTCATATTAAACAATGATAGGGCCTTTAATATTGCCGTTCAAAAGTATTTTTTTAACTTCGAGGATCATTTCACAGAGAACCCTGGTAGGAGTTACCCTTAAATGTAATATCTGTAGAGCCGTGCATTTTAGAGTTAGTGAGTACATACTTTTTTCTTCCCTTGATATTGCTTCTGGCATGAGTCGAATTGACATATTTATGGTTGTCCTTTTGTTAATCCTCAGATAACATGCAAATGGGCTCAATTCTAAGCTGTATAATTTGACACCCAAGAACTTTGAACTGTGCAAGCGGAAAACATATAATATCATATACTCGTATATCCATATAAATATATGAATCCATATAAATATGAGTCCATATCCAGTCCAATCCAATCCAATACAATGCAATACAATCCAATACAATCCAATACAATGCAATACAATCCACGAATCCATATATAAATCTTTACAGAAAATACCAAACAATTACAGCGAAATAAGTCAGATAGGGATGGTGGCAAATGTTTACAGGATAGTATCCTTGGGTGCATCATTGTAATATTTGAAGCCTGTAATTGTTCCATCGAAAAGATTATCCTTGAAAGCTGATATATATTTTTATATATATATATATATATATATATAAATGTATATATATATATATATATATATATATATATATATATATATATATATATATATATATATATATATATATATATATATATATATATATATATATTATATATACTCTTATATATACACATATAATTCTTGGTTCAAATACTTCCAAACAGTAATTCTTAAACTTGAAGTCCCTTATACTATCACCATCATTTTTTTTTTTGTATATTTTTTACCTTGGGGGAATTTTGTGGTATTTTTTTACTTTGTGGGAGTTTCAGTAACTATGGAAAAACACCCTGAAAGAAGCTTGCTCTATTTTGCAACAAGCTCCGTTGCCAACAGCAATTGCATGCACTACAAAGCACTACAGAAGGGGTTATGCATTGGAAAATCTGGCCGGTGCGGACATTGTGTCATTTGATTATTGTCGTTGAATGCTTATATAGATGGGTACTATGGGGACCTTCAAGTCCTCTTAGAAATAACAATTAAATGTGATAAAATAAGAATTTATTCGTAACAATAATGAATCTAAATTTTTCGGTGAATTTATATGTTTATTTTCATCATGATTGGGGTTTATTATATTGTAAACTAGGCATAATTGCCGAAGATAGGGGATCAATTCTTGTTCTAAGCCAAAGATTTGGTATTTAATACTATAAAAAAATTCTTCCTTAAATCACTTAAATCGTGGATTGTAATTCTCTCCTCTCCCTGTACCTGTGCCTCATTTCGGAAAATTCTCAATCGCCGCCGGCACTAATTAAAATGCTGGAAGGAAAATGCTTCAATAATCAGTACAACGCTGCAGCATTGACAAAATTGTTCATTGTCGTTGGTATTTTAATTGTGTCATTGTTGGAACTGTTGTGTTTGTTGTTGTTGCACTTGATTATTGCCGCCACAACTGCATGATAAATAAATTCGTTAATTAATGCACTCACATGCCGCACGCACACACACACAGACTCCCACATACACATGCATGCCGTGCACGTTTTCGATAAAATGTTTATTTTTATTCTGATATTGGCTTATTTAACATTTATTTTTAGAATATAAAAATAACACAAATATATCGGAGAATAAATTTATTTCATAAAAATAAAATTTCAATAAAATCATTAGTTTTAAAATCTGGTTCATAAGTCTGCAGGCCTGACTGTCTCTTTAACCGTCGTCTCGTGGTGTTTTCCTTTTGAACTATTTGGTTTAGTTCATTATTAGGGTGTGAGAGAAGATTAATTTTATCCTTATTACTAATATTTCTTATGTCCTCACTTACCAGAGACAATGCATCGTCGTTAGGTACATAAACATAGTCCTTTCCACTTGTCCTCTATACGCAGTAATGTTCTCTGGAAACTGCCAGTTGGCTTCCATCCCAACAGCGTCCCCCAAACATCTAAGTCTTCGTCCTCAAACTCTCAGATCCTCACCGGGTTTCCTTCTTGGATCTCTCTTATATGGGTCTCAATAGATTTCTGATTCAAATATGTCGAAAAGTGCATACAAGTCCGACAGGGTGCATTCAGAGCTACGAATTATGCACAGGCTATACATTTCTGTGATCAGACCTAACTGTTATATGGAATACTGGTATGGTGCCCAGGCACTCAGAAACAGAGCTATTTAAAGCTTCTGAGCAAGGTCCAAAGAACAGCTTTTCTATGCATTTCTGGTGATTTAAGGACCACCCCAACTAAAGCATTAGAAATGATACTCAACCTACCTACACTAGATCTGGTAGGGACATAAATGGCCGCCGCATTTGCGCTTAGGTTGAAATGCACGGCGTTATGGAATGTTCGGCAGACAGACACTCGACTATCGTGCATACCTGGAGGAGTAGTTGGATCCAACACATTATCCACGGTATATCTAATTTCAACTTTGATAGGCACTTCAAGACAAATATTCGTCTAGAAGGGAGTGGGCAACACACATGCCATGGAGAAAAGAGGAACTGAATTTCTACTCCGACGGATCTTTAAAACTGTGGTAAAAAAAATTTGAATAAAGTTTGCAGCAGATGATGATTTGGAGAAAGGGCAAATGTTTGTAGAACTGAAAGATATTTGAGAGACAATTTTATGTGGAGTCTAGCCTAAAGACCCGCTAGAGCTGAGTCAAATATTGTAAAAATTTGAGTACCAACACACCCACATTGCATACTTCTACTTGCTTTAAAAGAGTGAGAACTCTAAAGAAATGTTTTGACTGCAATTTTATATGTGGTCAAGTTGTCATACCTTTTGTAAACAGTCTGACGGTGAAAGCCGGTCCACCTACACTCCCGGTTACTCTAAGTTTTGTTTATTGAAAACTGAACGCCTTTGTTATAAACTCAAAACTGGTTTGGGATTGCCTTCAATTGCTGAAAAGACTAGCAACGAACAACAGAGTACAACTGATTTGGGTGTCTGGGCTCAGCGGTTATATAGGGAATGAAGAGGCAGATGGACTCGCTAGGAAAGAGGCTGCCAGTAGTTTTATTGGACCGGAACCATTCTGTGGGCTGACATGGAGTTCCACGAAGTACAACCTAAATCAATGCCTAGAGGTAAAATAACATCAATATTGGATGGAAACAAAGGATATAAAAGATATGGAAACAAGAGGTATAAAAGATATGGAAACAAAAGATATTAGAGATATGGAAACAAAAGATATAAGATATAAGAGATATAATACCAAACATATCCCGTAAAAGGACCAGAGACATTCTAGGTTTAACAAGAGCAGCTACTCGCATTGTCTGAGACTTTTTAACTGGACATTGTAGGGTAAACAAACACCTATACGTATAATCGTATTACATGAAGGTAACCCCAAATGAGTATTGGAGGCTATGCAAGGTAGAAGAGGAAACTTCTAAATATTTGTTGTGTCAATGTAACTGTCTAATCTGGACCACAGATCGTTACTCAGGAAACTTTTACCTAGAACTGCCAGAAATTGTAGACAACCCTCCTAAGATATCAGAATTCTGAATGATTGAAGCTTTCAACGGACCCAACTGGTGGACTCAGTGGCATCACTGTGTTTTCTGGGTGATTCGCCTGCCGAACCTACCTACCTAATGAATTCTAAACTCTGGGATGTTTTGTAACTACAGAGCTAGTCACAATTGGTCCAAAGATGACTAAGTGGCTTGTTCCCGCTCTTAAATAATCTAATCTTCTTACTGAAAACTAAACACATCTTAATAATTAAGGGAACTAGATCAATACCACTGACCATAACTCTTGGTAGAGAGCTTGCGTAAGTGGGTGTGAGACACTAGTTGGTTTGTTGATTTCGAGGCAATTATTGTCAGATTTATAAAGAAGAGATTACTGAAGGTAACACAGCTGTGGATGTGTGTGTAGTGTCTTTGTTAGAGGCGTTATAAACCGTTATATACCGCCTATAAACCTTATTGATTTGCCTTTTTACTTAGAATAGAAGTGAAGTTGGCCCGAGAACCGCCGAAGCAGGAGGCCTCCAAGCACTCAGCCATTAGTGGCCATTATACTCCTACCTTACTTACATATTTGGTGCTGCAAAGGCGGTCACCGTCTAAGCGGTAACTATACTCGGCTTAGGTGGTCAGTACGTGTGCAGCACCCCATCCATGGCATCACAATTGGCCATTATTTGTGCCATCAATGTGCTTCTTGCTGCCACTCCAACCTAAACCTAAACCTACTTATTTGTTTAATAGTCACTTCGGTCGTAGACTTACCAGGAAACCATTTTCTAACCCTCACCGCTTTTATGATATGTAAACACTTTTTACATATTTTTAATAACTAAAATAGCAGCTCATAAAATATCCGCCACTCCTTACGCACCTTACTTATGGAGATCATCAACAATTTACCGGATTAACCCTCCCTTTTAGTATGACAAATCCGTAAAATTTGCTATAAAAAAATCCACAAAGTTTCTCAATTGGCAGTAAACAAAAAATTATTCATCGGCGATTCCAACAAACTAAAAAAGAACCTTCCAATAAAAAATGCCAATACCAAAATTAAATAAATAAATTCACAAATAAATGAAATAGAATAAAATAATAATCAAAATGGATTTGTTAACAGTCCCCATGAACTTCTCGAGTGATATGCGCGGAATGACAATGTTCAAATTACACGCACTTCGAGTACCTTGCACACCTGTACGGATTACACACACACAAACACGTACCACACACACACACTTTCGAGTGTGTTTATGTGTGTGTGAAAAATAAATTAAACAATTTGTGTAATTAAAATGCCAGGCCGCTCTTACTTTAATAGGCACACCGGCGGGATTCGTTCAAGTGATTGGGTGCTCGGCACTGCCTGACTGCCTTATGAACCACCTCACACACGGCCCCATGCACATCCCCGCCCTCCTCTGCCCCTTCGGCTTTTATTGTATCATCTTCTAAGTTTAGTTTCAACTTAATTCAATTACTCACAATCAAAGTAACCGCAAAGCCAGCAAAGCTCAGCAAAGCCAAAGCTCCCTCCCGGGCCATTATGATGAACTGGCCTGGCAGTGGCATTAGAAGTCGCATAGAACAGAACAATACTCGTTGAGGCGAGGCGAGGCGAGGCGAGAACGAACGGAATAACTGTGTGTGGTGAGGTGAGTTTTGATTTCAGTTGAGGAGTTGTGCTGTTCTTCTTGCCATTGTTATGTTTATTGTTGTTGTTAGCACACCTCACTCCTCCCACCTCCTACCACCACCACCCCATCCTCTTCGTTTATTGTTCTTTTCGTTTGTGGCATATTTTGCGTTTGGGTTCTTTTTATTGATAATTAGTTTTATTGATTTGCTGCTCTGTTACGGACGTGCGCATATTTTGTTCTTCCTGTGTTTGTTTGGCTCGGGCGCCGCGCGGTTGTGTTAATTGTTAAGACGAACTTTGCCCAAGTGTTTAAATGTTTAGAAGAATTATTAAATAAATAAGTTTTGTTTATTTGGTTAGATTTTTCGTCCCCGCTCTGTGTGATTAAAATTAGTGTGCAGTTTGTTCCGGTGTATTTAGTATAAAAATAGCCCACAACACCAAACAGTGCAGAGGTAAACGTACTTATTCGATATGTTTTTTAATGTTTTCCGCATGCAATGTGCGGAAAGTTTCGTGTGGGGGAGGGGGCTTCGTTTTGGGCGGGTTTTTTGTTTGTGACGTTTTTATTTTGTTAAACCAGATTTTTGTGTGGCTCAAGTGGTGCGTGCATGTCTGTCTGTCTGTGTGTGTGTGTGTGATTTGAAACGGTGTTTAATATATGCAAAGTTTATTGCCCGAGAAGAGAGGGAAAGTACGACAAATTTAACATAAGAAAACCACTTGTAATGGTTTCCAAAACATATAAAAATAACCTTAAATATATAAAAATTATAAAAATTATTAAAATAGATATGAATATATAAAATAAAAAAGTGTTTAAACCAAAGTTAAACAATTTCAATATAAAATTATAACAATTCTATATCCATTAAACTCTCTAGCATCGGGCCCTAGTTGATCTCAGATTTAGTATAATCATAAAAGTTCTTCTGTGATTCCGTAGATCGCTATATCCATTAAACCATCTACCTTCGGGTGTTAGTTGATCTCATGATCTCAGATTTAGTATAAGTAGAACAGTTTCTCTCTGATTCCGTAGATCGCTCTATCCATTAAACTATCAACCTTTGATCCCACAGGTACTAAACTGTGTTAAATTAAAAACCAAAGTTTTCAAATTCTCTAAAAATCTAAACAATACATGAGAGCCCTCAGGACTATAGAGAGGCAGAAATGGGGTAGGCCGGAGAACTGCCGAAGAAGGAGGTCTCCAAGCACTCAGATATTGATGCCTATACTGCATCAGTACTATACTAAGGATATATTTCCAATTCTTATAATTCTTTATAATTAATAAATAGAAATTCATTACATTTATTAATTAATAATAATTTATTGTAGTTGGTTGCTCAATGGAGGGCCCTGCGACCTTAAACATCGTTTGTCATTCTACATTTTAACATAAGTGATCCTTGTGATCACAACTCTCCGATCTACTATACCCTATTGGTTTAGTATTATTCAGTATTTCGTCCGTTTGATGATGTCAAACCATCCCAATTAAAGTCATCAGGTCCTTTTCTACCTAGATATTCCTTTTCTAAAGAAAGGAAGTAGTTGAAAGTCATGTTCTTCCATTGTCTCTTCCGCTTTGTGAATGAAAGTGAGAATGTCCTTTTCTACCTAGATGTTCCTTTTCTAAAGAAAGGAAGTAGTTGAAAGTCATGTTCTTTTCCGCTTTATGGATGAAATTGAGAATGTCCATAACAGGAGCATTTTTTATTTCCTGCAAAGCCAGTTGGTCGCGGTGGAATATGTTCAGTCTAGTCTTTGTCAAAGCAATGCATTTGCACATTATGTGCTCTGTAGTCACATCTTCCTTTGGACAGAGGCAGCACTCCGTGTCGTCAACAATGTGGGTTTTTGTAAGGTGATATTTCAGTTAATAATGACCTGAGAGTAAACTTACTATATGTCTGCTTTGCACATATTGCTCAGTTCTCTATTGTAGGTAAATTGCCTTACCAGTCTTTGGGCTGGTCGAAGCCCTTCTATCCCTTCCCAGTGGGACATTCTGAAACTATGCTCCCAGTTGTCTACCTCTGATTTAGCCTCCGCCCAGTGGATACCACAATATGGCTCTGGACCTATGAGGCTTGCTGCGGAACCGGCCCTAGCCAGCTCGTCAGCAATTTCATTCCCTTCAATCCCCGAGTGACCCGGGACCCAGCAAATTGCAAACTTATTTGTTGCATCTAGAGATTGTCGGTTGTTGAAGCATTCTTCCACCAGTTTCGATTCTAAAGAATATGAAGCTAATGCCTGCAATGCAGCTTGACTATCTGAATAGATAGCTATGTGTGCGCCCTTGATACCCGTTTTCAGATTTGTCCTTATACAGAAGAAGATTGCTTGAATTTCAGCCTGGAAGACGCTAGGCCACCTGCCCATTGGTTCTGAGATTTTGGTATTTGGTCCATAGACCCCTGCACCGACTCCGGTGTTTGTTTTTGAACCGTCTGTGAACCATTCTAGACTTCTAGGGTCGACCCAAGGTCCTCCTATGTCCATTCATCACGATCTGAGATAATAATTTCAAAATTGCGATCAAACTGTCGTTTTGGAATCATATAGTCCGTTAATGAGCAGATTATGTTTTGATCTGGTATGTTTTTTAAAATATTGAAATGACCATAGTCATGAGGTTCTTGTCTAGACAAGATTTTCATCTTCAATGCGCTTCTAGCAGCACATTTTTTCACGAATGCGTGAAGTGGGGATAGTCCTATTATGGCCTCAATAGCAGCGGTTGGGCAGTTTCGCATGGCACCGGTGATTGCCAGGCAAGCCTCCCGTTGAAGTATCATGGAGCACAAGCAATAATTCTCAGTCTGTCTAATTGGATTCTCAGGTACTTTATGTCAGAGCATTCTGAAATGGTTTGACCATCGATGCGCATAAAGGGGCACTTGTGTTTCCTTTAGGCAAATGTTAAGTGTGCACATTTAGCTTCATTGACCTTTATCGTCCATTTGTTAAGCCACTGTTCAATAGACAGTCAATGGGTCTGTAGCCATTGCGAGGATTCAAGATGGGAACTGCTTGTACTCAGCATGGCGGTATTATCGGCAAAAGGGAATATAGCGATGTGATCGGAAGTTCCCATGTCAGTTACAAAGATCAAATACAGCAGTGGTCCAAGGACACTGCCTTGAAGTGCTTTGATGTCGAAGTAGTTAGAAGTAGCTTGACTTACCATTAATTGTCTGCCTTTAATGTGGGTTTCAAATAGTTTGTGGCATTTCTGTGGAAGAATTTCTTTAAGCTTATTTATGAGCCCTTCGTGCCACACCTTATCAAAGGCTTGCGTAATGTCTAAGAATACAACAGAGAAGTATCTCTTTTATTCGAAATTCTGAACTCTTCCTATGCGATGAACTTGTTCTATCGTTCCATGCTTTTCCGGAAGCCGAACTAAATGCTGCAATACCTGCCGATGAACTATTTATTCGTAGATTTTCGATAAGGTAGGCAATAGACTAATGGGTGCATATGAAGAGAACTGTGTTACATCCTTTCCTGGCTTCAAGATATCTCAAAAAGTAGTTTTGTTGTGGTGTGTGAGGTTTGCACTCCTAAAACATACCCCTTACTGAGCAGAATTCTCTATCCTGGATCACTTTTCATATTTCCTTCTCACTGTTTCCTTAATGGACTGGTTTGTGAATAACATAAATAGTAATAAAACAATAAATAGCACGATTCTAACCTTTGGTATATCAATACCCAGAGTATGTAACTTCCAGAGCCTCTGAGAAAGACTAACTCGATATAATAATAATAATAATGAATTCAAATTTTATATATAAACTATCACGGAAGCAGCGTAGGTCTTCATATGAGGAAAATATATAATACAAAACTCACCTTACATTCTCTTCTATTAATCCACCCAAGCGGGGGACGATCTTTGTTCCAACTTTTGTTGACATTTTCATAAAGATATTCAGTGACGGAGACTGAGCATGAGTACTACCAACTCAAGCTTCAATTCGCAGATAGAAAGACTTGCGAAGAACCATGTTGTTCTATGGAATTTGTATTCTGTGTGGAATTTGTGTTTGCCATCCCATAACTTTGATACTAGCATGCTTATCAATCGACCAAGGAAGCCTACTATTGTTGGAGTAAATGTGAATATAGTATGGGTTCCAAATTCGTATTGGAGAGATTAGAAATACCTTTTGTAAATACTTTGTTTGAAAAATTCAGATTATTTTCAAAGTTAACATCAGTGACTTAAAATAACTTAAGTCAAATCCTTCTCATTCTTAACAAACCGTAACATCCTTAATCTCTGTTCCTTAATATGAAATTTAATTGCATGCATGAACTTTTAAGCTCTGCCAACTCTAAAAAGCTCCAATCACTCATATAAATTTCCATAAATATTTCAATTGAGTATTGAAACAAGTTAATAAAAATTCCAATGCAATTGTGCGAAAAGGTCGAATCAGTCAGTTAGAAATAGACATGAAATCAAAGCCGTTGGAATAAAAATTACAACTGTTTGTAAAGTACAAATTACGTGATTGAACGCAATTAACAGAATGACAGGCGAGTATCTTTCAGTCGCATCTGCCGCTGTCTCCGTATATCATTTAACGCAACGATTTAGCGTTTAGCTGGCTTTTATTTCGTATTATTGACGCATTTCTATTGAATGGTAGAATGCAATCAACGTAAGCAATAAATAAGAAAACTTGAGACGGCCGAAGGTGGCACCAACTCTGACATAACTCTGAAACGGTGTTCTTAGGTCACCGCTAAGCTGCCTCGTCGTATGAATCCGATACGAACTGGAGGAGGGTGGTGGAAGAGATTAAAATTTTCTTTCTATTTTTTCCATTCTCTTTCTTTACATTCTTAGTTTCTGTCTTACTTTTGGTGTTCTTGGTGAGCCGCTCTGACGTAACTGGTTTTTCATGTGGTTATCAGTCTATTAAAGTGTTCTTTCCTTCCTTCTTGCTTTGTTACTATTGTCGCTTAAAGTTATTAATTTATGCAATAAATTTGCTAATAAAACCTATTTAGGTAAGGGAATGTGGACTCGTTTTTATGGGGTAATTCGATTACTCTAAATATTCTTAGACGAAGAGCGCACTGCGGGATGTTTCCTGTAACTAGTTGTATTAATCGGTTTCTCTGAAGATTCTTAGGCTAAGAGCGCACTGAGGGAATTTTGCTATAAATAGTTGTATTACTCAAATCCCCTGAAGATTCTTAGAGCTAAGAGCGCACTGATGGATGTTCTCTATACCTATTGGTATCATTTATTAGTATTTGTATATAAAATAATTCGATTCCTGTCAAGAATCTTAGGCTAAAAACGCACTGAGGGATGTTTTCTATAACTAGTTGTATTATTTACTAGTATTTCTATTATAAATTAATGCGATTCCTCTGACGATTCTTTGGCTAACAGCGCAATGAGGGAAGTTTCTTGATATTGATTAATCAAGCATAGTTTATGCATCGATATCGGCTGCAAAATAGAACCTTTTTCCGATAATTAGGCAAAAATATTTACCAACCATCGAAATACTTTTATTAACATTCCTATAGATATGTCCTTCCACTACTTCTAAGAATTTTGTATAATAGGCTCTAATAAGAGTTCTACATATATGGTAATTTAAGTTTCGGGAACCGGAAGATTACGCTCAAGTCCATATCTGGCGACCACAGCACTTCTTCAAAAACATTCTTTAAATTTCTTCACAAACTCTCCTACAACTATCACTGTGAGGTGCATTACTAACGATGTGTGGTGCAGTACTAACGATGTGTGGTGCATTACTAACGATGTGAGGTTCATTACTATCGATGTGAAGTAAATTTCTATCGATTCAGATGCTTTTTTTTATAGTGATGGAGGAAGGCCAAGAATTATTTTCCTGGCATGAACTATTTTTCAGCATATATCATATTCACATTTTTTATTGACTGATGTTTTCACCGCTCCGAAAGAAATCCCTACTGGACCACACAAGTAAAGTCAAAGAAATCAGTCAACATGATTTTGATGGACGTTTTATTGTTGTCCCATTTCTGTCTCGTTATCGAAGCTGCATTCCGAACCTTGTGAGATGGTGGGCATTATAGACTCAAGCACCGTCACCAGGTATAATGCGTTTCAAGAAACTAAAGTTCCAATTGTTTCGTGCTAACACCCTATTTATGGTGCCCATTTGGCATAAAAATCAGCACCTTCGATATAGACCAATGGCATCTCATTCCCAAAACAATGGTGTGACTAGATTTTGGAGGCATATCAAAATCCTCAACTAATTCTTTTAACATTAAACGGATGATCTCCCTTATTCAATCCAAATCAATGTTATCCTCAGTTCGTCATAGGATACAATACCGGGACGAGGCTAGTTTTCTAACACTTCTTGGTCTTCTTTGAATTACTCCTTACACTCGATAATCAAGCTTTCGTTGACAAATAATTCTAAGGATATTTCAGCCTCTGAAGTCATCTCTCTGATGCATCTTTATATAATTTTCCCTTTTTTTGACTCCTGACATTTGCATTTCTGTCGATTCGTTCATTCTTCCTACTGAGTCGCTATAGAATATTTTTTCCGAAGCGTGTTGTTTGCCCATATTTATACTTCATGCATTCATGATCTTTGCACTGAACAATTTTATTATAATATCGTTTTACTCCGCGTTTTCCACTCCTCTCGCATCGACAGCAACGCAAATTTGCATTTGCATATTAAATTTAATTTTGTTTATTTCCCTTTTATAAAATTTTTCAACGATTTTAATTGTAAATGTAAATTCTGTTTCTCTTTACAATTAATATTGCTTCTGTTGAGGTGGTTGTTGTTGTTGGTGATGTTGTTGCTGTTGTTGCTGTTGCTGCTGTTGTTGCAAACACGTGTTCCAAGTCCCATTTATGCTAATTGTATAATTAGCCTAAAGAAAAGTTGCCATGGATCAGGTTACAAGCTCTTAACATGCATGCAAATCAATTTTTTTTTACTTGTTAAATTTACACTGAGAAAAACAGAATTTCCATAAAGCAATATAGTGAATTATTTTTATTAACTTCTTACCAAGGAATAAAGTGTATAGCTCAATTCTGATTTCCCAATCGAAGCTTCCTTTTTCCACTGCCTATTCCCTCAGATAGGAAATGAACACTGAAAAAAAGTATGTCTAGTAAACAGTGCAGCGATTTTCTGTAATGGCTGTGGGAGGCATACTTACAAATTGTTAAATTGTTCTGGTTTTACAATCGAAGCATCATTTTTTCCACATTCCTTCCTTCAGCTTGTGAAATGTACACTGAGAAAAACAAACAATTTTCGTTAAACAATTAAGCGATTTCTGACTTTTGAGCTTCCCTTCACCATCATTTATAAAACTGGTATATTTATACCCGTCATTGTTCTGGGTAGCTTTGGATTTGCTATCAGAATCAATCAGTGAGACCTCAACAAATATAAAGATCTGGTCCAAAATAGTTCAGCAATCTATGAAGAATTCTATATATATCTGAGGCACTCATTTAGACCATTTCTATACGAAGAACTGTGAATTTGTCTTTCAACTGTGAGCGATACGATTTAAAGAATATGAGGAACTTTGGAGAGGTGAGAGAGAGAATGAAATATTGAAGAATGTTAATCTGAAGAATTAATTACGACGACGAATATGCGTAATCATTGAGATTCTCTAGGGAGAAATTCACTATCTTTCAGTTCCATATTGCGCCGAAAGTTTCTCTAATTTGCTGAAAAACTTCTTGAACTATTGGTGATTTCGACGGAATTACCAGAAAGTCATGAAACCAATGTGAAACTGGAAGATTTGAGTCCGTATGAAGCGTGAAGGATGAGGAATACTTATTCTTGCATGCCACACAGTTTGTGTGGTTCTTTCTGTTCTCTCGGAAAGGTGCCAAAGAATTGTATTGGAAATAAAGTCGTCAAAGTGATCATGGAGTGAATCTGCTAAACTTTAGTACCCATATTTATACTAAACTGAATACTGGAGATTAGAAGATTTTCCTCCGATTGAATAGATTGATTCCATTAGTATTCTTTTCCGTGAGAGGCACAGTTCGTTCCACAGTTCGTATTCGTTCTATTCCATCAGTCTAAAGAACTCAATTGGGTACCCAATTTTACAATAGAAAATACTACAATTCGATTAGAAGCATAAGCTGCAGAATTTTATGAGGTATTTGAAGAACAGTGGAAGTAATCAGTGCATGCACGGATTGGAATGATGTTTAAGCCTCGAATAAAAGTTTGTTTTAAAAATCAATATACTCGTATTTATACATAGTGTTCTGAAAAATCCCAAATCGTTCTTCACAAATACTATAAAGCTACCCAATATAAAGTCTTTCTCACCCTCTGTGACCGTTTCGGAATAGTTTCGATATCTCCAAATAGTCTCCGTGATCCTATAAAAAGAAACAACTAAGCTTACTTCCAGATTTATAGGTCTATGTCTTCAGATTACTTATATCATTCAGAACACTAATTACTCTACCTCAGTCCATTCAGCAAAGTATTAAACTGCTCGTATATATTCCCTTGCACAAGAAATTCAGATTTGGAAAGGGTTCTAAAGTATAAAAGCCCGATTCTCGACTAAAACTCCCAGGTAATTTTTTGTGTTCTGTAAAAAATTATAGAAATAGAAGAGATATTTCCCATGAGTTAGTCCGAGGTACTCACAACGGACTCAACAGGTGGTCCAAATGGCATCATTGTTTTCTTGGTGATGCGGGTGCCTAACCTACTACCTAGTCCCAGATATGAGTCTGGAGACCCCACTGTGATGAAGAAACTGAGTATCCAAATTACAACATAAGGTCAGGTTTACAATAGTTCTTTGACCAATTTTTGTTGATTACTTCACAGAAAGATTGAGAAATCTGATTTCTTAAAAAAAACCAGGGGAATGGACTGAAAGACATTTAATTTGAAACCGTTTGTTCGAGAATTAAATCGTTGATATAGAGATACTTGGTTTCGCGACGGGAAGGTGGTAATTTTGTATATTCTCCTGGAATATACTTTGTTTTTACCCTAATTGAAGAAATTTGACTACACTGATCTGCGGTCAATGGGTCCCTGACATTTCACGCAACACAGTTCGAAGACTACATATTCATATGTCAATCGGAAATAAAAAAAATTATGTTTAAAATTCAAAAGTCAACTTCAAATCGTTTGCTGGCCTGTAAAGGGATTTAAAGAGCGCCTCAATATCCAACAAAGCTCGCTTAGTAAGTGGGATCAGCAATGTGCTGAGTTGCTGAAAGAAGTATTTGCTGTTTGTTGTGGGTTTACAGAAGCGGAGGAGGAGGCTGAATAGGAAGCCAGCAATGTCAAATGGCAAATATGTGAGTACACAATCGGGATCTTCAAGAAGGTTGGAATGATGTCAATCATTCACCAATCAACAGATACAAAAGAGTTGTCAATCTATTCAATCATTGAGAGAAATCTACTCAATCATTGAAAAAAAACCAATATCCACGAGTATCCAAATAAAACAACAAAAAATGGCTGTAAAGAATGTAATCTTTTCACTGGAAACTGGGAGTATGCATTGAGAGAGAAACAAGTACAGCACGATTACGTTTTGCGATTGTATACCAGGACAATGCGAACTGCTTACGTTATGCAAACGAAACGGGTTTGGTTGTTATCCTGCCACAGCACTCAGTGAGCAAGTGTAGCCCACCTCACTGTGAGAGAATAACTCCTCAAGTCAAAGGAATTGCCACATTTAAATGGATGACACTGGCAACGATGTACCAAGAGTCAGGGAACGATGTACCAAGAGTCAGGGAATGACAGGGAGTGAAATAGAAATCATTACAAAAGGTTGCATACGATGAAGACTCTTTCTTTCTTTAAGCAATATCCGTCTCAGGATATTATAGAAAAGAAATGCGAGGATGGAACCATTATTCCTTTCTATTTAACTTTGCTTTGGCTCGTATATGGGCTCCATCGGTGGGATCAGCAACACAATTGAATTATTTGAAAATCTTTCGACATATTTCACAAGGGTTCTTATAAAGAGTTCTTTAAAAAAGGTTTGGTGAAGCATATCTAATCATAGGGAGTTTGCATCGCTTGTCTCTATTGTAAGATTCCCTCCGCTAGAATATTTTACATTCTGGAAAGTACGCATCGCTTGTCTATTTTGGAAAATTCCCTCCGCTAGAATATTTTACATTTTTTCATTGTGTACCGCCGTAATCGGTCCTATTATTATGAGTACATCGTTCTTCTCCAAATCTTTGATAATATTTCCAAACCTCGCGGTCGGTTATAAGCTAAGTAAGATGAGTTAAATTGTACAGAAAGAGAACCCCTTGTTTCTCTCCCACTAATCTTCTAAAAAATTTCCAATGTTTCTTTGAAATATTTCATTGTATTTTCTTGGAATTCGACGTTAGAATCAATCTTCTGCCAAACTTTGACATTCCGAAACTTCGGTGTGTTGATAAAACTTACTCGGGAGTCGATGAGTTGACTCCTTCACAAACTGGGTCTCTTGATTTTCTATCCCACCAATCTACTAAAAAGTTTCCTATGTTTCTTCTAAATGTTTCAATGGTTTTCTTCGATATCCGAAGTAAGTTTCGTTACAAACTTAAAATATTTTTATGCCATAGAGAAATAACTTTTCTAGGTCTACCTCAACACTCTCTATCTTTATCCATCCCTCTTTCTCAATATTCCTTGCAAACACTGTGTCTCTCTTCCTCTTTGGCTGCTTCTCCTCTGTCTTCCTCTGCTTCTGTATCTCTCTCCTTCTCTGGATATCTTTCCCCTTCTGTGGGTATCTCTCCCCTTCTCTGGATACCTCTCTCTCCCTCTAAATAGTCCTTTATTTCTCCAATAAGATAGAATTTACTACCAAATTTTTGAAGAAATACCTTTTCCAGGTCACCGCTGACACTGTCTCTACCTCCCTTTTGCTTTCTCAGCCTCTATCTCTATCCCACGTTCCCACTCTCTCCCACTTTCCCCACTCTCTTCCAATTTTCCACTCTCTTCCACTTTCCCACTCTCTTCCACTTTCCCACTCTCTTCCACTTTCCCACTCTCTCCCATTTTTCCCACTCCCACTTTCCCCACTCTCTCCCACTTTTCCACTCTCTCCCACGTTCCCAATCTCTCCCACATTCCCACTCTCTCACTTCTAGTCTCTCTCTCACTCTCTCTCTCACTATTTCTTCTCCTCATTTTGCAGATAACAAAAGAAAGAATCTAAATAAATTTTCTGAAAATAATCTGAATTTGCGCTGATAAAACTCTGGACTCGTAGGGGCTCATAAATCGGCCACGGCCTATGATAAAGTTGGGCACTCTTCTCTTACCTTGCCGCAGTTGATAAGATTTCTTTTGTAATCAGCGAAAGAAAAGAAGAAAACACATTCAACTAACTAAAATTTCTTGCTTCATGTCATTACAGAAACTCGAGCGTATTTGGCCTAATCAACTACGCAGCGCAGACCCAGACGCAGAATCACAGAGCAAGACCGTAGAGAACGGCATCGTCGCAATACCGAATTATGGATTCAGTTCCCTAATTCGCTGCACAACCAGAAACATAAAGTAATTAAAAATTTTGCTTCTCTTTGACTTTTAAACCAAAACAAAAATATTTCTAATTTAAACACGTGCGTCCCGGAAGTATGAGCAACATGAAAAATGGATTTTCCACACTTAATCGTTGGTTGGGCAAGAAAAACAAGGGTAAGTTGCACCCCACTTTCTTAGTTCTCAGTCCGCAACTCTCATTATTGCTTCCTCTCTTTCGGTTTGGACAGATAAATCCGCCGCCCCCAATGGCAAACTATCGAAATCGAGCACAAATCTGAATTTGTCGATCTCAACGACAAACATCAACGATACTAGTCAGCTGGAGTATAATCGCATAACGCCATGTCCGGCCGCCACTAGTAATGCGCCCTTTGAGCAGACCTTCCGCATCACGGTACTACTGCCGAAGGACCAGTTGTATGTGTCGCGATTGGGAGCACGCGTGCCGCTCAGCAAATTGCTGGAGTTGGTGTGCGAGAACAAACAACTGGACTCGACGAAATATGAATTCAGGAATCCAGGTAGGTCAAAATTGTTACCATTGTCTTCATGGGGATTGGAGGTACTCACTGCGAAGCAACCGAGGGAAAGCTGTAAATTATTCAAAGTACTCATGGACAGTTTTTCCTTTGTTTGGGCATTGCCTGGTTATGGATCGGAGGTATTCAATTCGAACCAACCGAGGAACAATTGTAAATCCAAATTCCTCAAAGTACTCATGGACAGTTTTTCCGTGGTTTGGGCATTGACTGGTTATGGATCGGAGGTATTCACTTCGAACCAACCGAGGAACAATTGTAAATCGCAATTCCTCAAAGTCCTCATGCCAGTTTTTCCAAGGGTAGGGCATTGACTGGTTATGGATCGGAGGTATTCACTTCGAACCAACCGAGTAATTCTTCAAAGTACTCAAGGATAGTTTTTCCATGGATTTGGGCATTGCCTGTTTGTAGATTGGAGGTGTTCATTACGAACGAGCCAAGGAACAATTGTAAATCGCAGTTCATCGAAGGGCCTGGTTATAGTTTTCTTTTATACTTGAACTTATAAGCATTTTGGATATGAAACACATTCCTCAACCTGACTCCTCTAAAATATATATCATTTGTGTGTCAGAGCTCCGCAGTGTGTGGGCAGGTGTAGTGCTGGTTCCATCACTTTCTCCACAGAGCGAACAAATGACATTATAGCCTAGACCCAACCTATTCATGGAATAGCTTAGTCTAAAACTGACCAGTGATAATTCTTATCCTACTCCCAGGAATACTTATAATTTCCCTATTTCTTTTACGATTAAGGCCTCAAAGAAGAGCCTTTGGATATCACTTAATCCGGCAATATTCTCCCTGGATTGAGATCTACTCAAGATCAAAGCATGTTTTCCAGAGCTTGACTGACGAAGTCTCTTTTCACATAAGACTTTTCCGTCGAATCTCATTGGTATAAGTTTGTGTAATGTGTAAGGAGGTCTGTTAAGTATTGTGACCAAAAGATCTATTGTACTACTCTCTGCTAATCCCCTATAAAACCTTATCCAACCCTGAGGCCCTCAAAAATTTGAGGATGTCGGCTGGTCCAAGTCGTGCTACTGAGATACCTAGTACTTGAAAAGAACCCAGAAGTTGGTATAAGTTATAAACCTTAACTCCTTTTTCATTGTACTTCGATTTTTTAAAGATATATTTCACGATATAACCGATTGAATTTTATGAATTGTGGTACAATGTGAGTATAATGAGACAACCATAACTTTGACTATCGGGGGTGATATGGTACCTTTCACATTTCGTCTTGAAGGTTGGAATAAAAGTCAAGGTCTGTAAATTAAGGTAACATTTTAACATTTTCAGTTGAGAATATTTTATTTAAATTGATACTTAGGAGCTTCTTTCCTCCTGCCCACTTGACGAAAGGCTCCAAATACTCCGATTTCCGGTCTGTTTTCCACAACTGTAGGGGCCATAATTTAAAAATTTGGTTTTAAAGACCACATTCTCCTGAAAACACTTGATACTGTAATGTTTCCTAATGAATTTGGAAGAGGTTGATCAGTGTTTTTCCAAGGTCCTTTCTGAGTCCTGAGTTTGATATTCTCAGGTCAGATTTCGGGCCCCACATCTTTTCTCATCCTCTATCCTCAACTTATTTAACTCGCTTTTACTGATTTTATTTTATTTTCTTGCAGTTGAACCTAGTCAAGTCTACAGCTGCGACCTTACAATTGGTGCTGTGGGCCTCTGCGAGATACGTTTGTGTCACAAATCCGAGTCATACGACAACTTCAATGCCGATGAAGTCATCAAGCTGCACCGCACTTCGCTCATACGCGATTCTCTTTCCTCATCCGAGTTTAGCAGTCGCAACTCGAAGCACACCCAGAAGACAGCTAGTCCCTACAGTTCGAATAACTCCCTGAATTCCATGGATTCGACTGGCATGAATTACACTCGCACACCGGTATCACCACCGCCAGGAATGCCCACGATAATGTCACCAAAAATCACAGCACCACCGCGTAAGAAACGCGCCGCACCACGTCCACCCTCACAAATGGTCATACCGGAGAAGACCGCTTTAGTTATAACGAATGGCGAGGCAGCCACAGAGCAACAGTCAAGGAAAACCTTACCGGACACAACAATGCCTCGCAAAGATTTTTCCCTATCTACACCGAATTTGAGTTCGTCTCACGAGCCCGTCACTGACATCAATTGCAATGGCAACGCCAATCTTAATAGAACTGCTGAAGGCGAACTGCCTGCCGCCAACGGTCAAGAGCTCGAAAATGATTTGGATGATTCGCAGGTCGAGCGGAAAAATGCGCGTAATCTTTATGTGGGTAGCGTGCAAAATTTGTCGAGCCTGAGTGCCGAATCGCCACAGAAATTCCCTGAACCTTCGCCGCGCAAACGTCTCATACAGATCAAAAAGAAGTCGGCCCCTGCGCCCCCACCCCGCTCATTATCTGGACATTTTGAAGACAGTGTTTCGATCGCTTCGTCAGCGCCTTCTACGCTCGGTACACCGACCTCACCAACAGTTTCCGATACCGATGAAGCACCAACTTCGCCACACGCTATCTATGCAACAGCTAAAAGCAGGAACAGCCCTGAACGAAGTGGAAAAATTCGAGAGATTCCGGTCCCCGTAGAACGCGAGTCGACAGCGACTAAGAAACCACTGCAGTCATCTACACCTGTGGTAGAGCCCCCTGCGGTAGGCGCAACCGAGGCTCCCGCGAAAATTGAGTCACCGCCACAACCAATGCCAAAACCGGTACCACGACTCACCACTACAACCCTACTCAATGCTACAAATGGAAACATTGATCCCGAGACGCCAGCCAAACCCCCGCATGTCAATGTCAATGTCTCAAAAGTTTTGCTGAATCGTACACCCACACCGGAGCCGCGATCGCTCTCATGTGAACCTCCAGAAATAGACGCACACCATTCCGCTCATGTTACGGACTTAACTGGTGGCCTGCCCAGCGAAGAAGATGATAACATTTCAAAGCAAGCAGATTCCGGCATTGGTGAACCAGTGCCCTCGCCTATACCCGACAGTTTACCTTCTGAGATATCCGCGAATGAATGCAAATCAACCTTCGAATCAAGTTCGGACGATGATGACATGGTTAAAGTTTACAACTTTAAACTGGGCAAAACTTCGGTGAAGCAGACTGAAGATGAACCCAAAACACTTGCGGACTTCACTGCTCTAACTGCGGCCGAAATGGACAGCGCTCGCAATACGCCCTCCACATTAACCGAGGAGCCTACACCAAATGTGTCAGACACTTCGTCGTGGAATTTCTCGATACCCATATCGCCACCACCCAACTTTGCCGATCAAGCTAAGCTCCAGGAAAAGTCGGACGCGGAGAAAGTATCCGATACGCCCATAACACCAAAAATAAAAGAACGTCCAGTTCTAAACTTCGAAGCATTGTCTGCGGAAAATGTTAAAAAAGAAGCTATCACTCAAACCGACGTGGTAGATCATTCTTCGGTCGTAAAGGTCGAAACAACGCACAAACACAAGTTCGATTTACCACAAAAGTCCGATAAATCCGCTCTAAATAGCCCAATCACGCCCATGAATGACATTGTTGATGAGCTCTCGACACTTATCAGTGAGAAGCGCATGGACTCTCTAATTCGGAAAGCCGATGACAGTCCAGAAATTGAAGCGGCCAAACCCAACACCTTGGCTAACTTCAGCATCACCACCATTTCCAAGCAGTCCACTAAGCCCACGGATATTTACTGCAATGATGTGGTCCAGGTGGCCACCACGCCGGAGTCAGCACCCGAAGAGGAGAAACTCTACCGCAAACGTGGTAGCAACTCCAGCAACAATTACTTAAAGCAACAAAAAACCGTCGCACGGGCCGACTCCTTCCACACAACTGCTTCGCAAGCTCAATCCATGCTAAAAGTGGAGGACGACGCGAACGGTCTGAACTCGCGCAGTTCTTCACATTTGTCACTCACGAAAATCGAGCAGAATGGACTCAATCTCAACCGCAGACGCTCCTCGAGTGAACTAAGCATTGGAGAGTCGCCATCTTTGCAGAGTTTGGAGATTATCAAAACCATTTTGAACTCGCGGAAGAACAGTTTGGCAAACAGCAGCGACGGAGAGACAAAATCAGTCAGTCCCGAGGTGGTGAATCACATTGAGTTCAGAACCACTCCGGAGGTGTCGGAAATTTCTAACATAATACTAAAACCAAAGAGTGAAGAAGCGCTCGAAAAGAGTGTAGAGAAACAGCGGATAAATGAGGTGCCCAAAATATATCGGTACTCTGGACCGCCCAGCATAAATTTGTCCACATGGAGCGAGAGACCGAAAGTGCAGGTGTCCATCAAAAACGAAGGCGATTACAGATTTGGCGGTAAGGTTGAACCCAAAAGTCTGAACCTGGGAAATGTGCAGGAAAATAAGGCGGAGACTACGTCCATGCCCCCATCAACAATACAACGCATGGGGATACCGGAAAAAGAATACCGAGTGCCCATAACAGTGAAGCCACTAAAAGACGTCACTGTGGATAATGTGGAGTGGCGAATAAACGCTAATCCGCTGGCTTATGAACAGAAGAAAGGATCCACCACAACAATTGCTCTTAACGGCCATGGGGGGCCCAGTTCATACACGTCCAAAGAGTACCAACGGCCCACATCAATGGCGCAAGTCTCCACACACACCTCAACCTTACCGCGCAGCAATGCGAACCGTTTCAGCACACCTGCCGCGGCCAGTCAAGCGCTGCTGCGTTCCACGTCCATAACACAACTGGAGACAAACAAACCAAAGTCCGTCCAAGTGGCGGAGGTGAGCGTGGCTCCTTTCGGCCAGAACACGTTGCGCAAAACTGGACTGAAAGAAAAGATACTTGCTATAGAGCAGGCACAGGAGCAGAAAATCCAACCACTGCCTTCACAAAATGGCCCGTCTAGGCAAAGTGGCCCGCCCAACCGCTACTCGGCAGCTTTAACCAACGGCAACGCTAGATCGCACATATCGACAATGCGCTCAACCAAATCTCTGCAAAGCGTGAAATTGGAACTGAATCTGGCGAGGCCGGAGCAGCACTCAAGTGCTGCGTCGAGACAGCCGGCGGTGCCACCAACCCCACCAATAGCACCGCCACCAATGTACGCCACAAAAAGCGGTTCAGCCTGGTCAGCGAGTAGCAGCCCTGCCACCACGCCCACAAGTGCCGGGGACAATCGCTCAGAACTGCTGGACGCGATACGCAATTTCAAGAGGGAGGAGCTGAATCGCACTTGAAATGAGAACTAAGCCATTGGAGATATGGGAGAGATGGGAGAGATGGGAGAGATTGGAGAGTTGAAGGTAAAGCAGCTCACGAGCGTCTCTTGTCAGCCAATTCAGCTCAGCTCAGCTCACTGCTGAAGAGAGAGAGACAGAGCAGCGTTGCTGGGTTTGGAGCGCTTTCTTTGTCCGCACAGCCAAGCGCAAAAATGAGTCACAAGCACAAAAAATAAATGCATTTTTTAACTTTGTAAATTGTAAATTTAACAACAAAAGAAACAAAACTCACTAACTCAAAAAAGAAAACAAACAAATTTAAAACATAGTTAAATTTTTACACAATATTTTCTATTTAAATATTAACACGAGGGACTGGTCTAATTTAGTCGTGTGGCAAAACCCCAAAAATATTTTCTTAACTGTAGAAAATATTCGTAAAATTAATATAAAAATAAACAAAAACTTGCACTTATTAAAATTAAAATTGTTTCGTAAACAAGAATTATAAATTCTGTTTTTTTTTATAAATATAATTATTGGTTTTTTTTCTTTCTTTCTTTTTGCAAATATTTATACGCAAGTTATTAAATAACAATTTTAATTATGTTGGAAAATTATGTGTTAATAATTAATATATACAAACTGTTGAAACAAATGCGTGAGTATTAAATATAAAAATAAATCATAAATAAATAAATAAATAAAAAAATTGATAATTTTAATAAACATGTTTTTTTCAATTTTTACATTAAATAAATACTTCCAAAAGTTATTAAAAAAATATATAAAATAAACATAAATAATATACAGAATACAAATAAATATTAAATAAAATTAAAATTAAAAAGTTTTAAAAATACCTTCATAATTAACACTTTGTTTAAATAATATTGAAAAAAATTATTAAGCAAAAAATTAAAGGAATTATCAAATAAAGTTTAAAAAATAAATTAATTAAAAAAAACATTAATTACATTAATTTAAAAAAACAACTAATTAAACAACGAAAGAATAGTCGAAATGTATATTAATTGTTTACACACTCTCGCCCCCCCCCCACTTACCTACCCACTTCCCTCCTACCTGCTAACAGGCTGCTTTATAAGATATGAATAAACAAAATATTAAAAAGAAAAATAATTTGTTTTGTAAAAATAAAATTTTATTATTTTTATTATCAATCTGTTTTTAATTTGTTTTTCTTTTTTATATAAATATATCTACAAATAAGTTTTGTTTTTTTTAATTTTAATATATAAAAATGTGTATAATAAAATTATAAATATGTTTAATACAATTTGTGAATTTGTTTTTATTTTAATTTAATTTTTGTGTTTATTTTATTTTTATGTGTGGATATATATATGTATATATATATATATATATATATATATATATATATATATATATATATATATATATATATATATATATATATATATATAGATATATATATATATAGATATATATATATATATATATATATATATATATATATTTTTTTTTTTTTTTTTTTTTATGTAAAAATCCTGACTAAACATGAATAAGCATTGTTAAAGAACATTCCACATGCTCCGTTGTCAGCGTATTTTATGGCTGATGACGCACGTTTTAGGAGTTACAGCTCTTTTTCGTTTGACCAAGTGCCATTTTGGACACAGGAGTAGCATATGAACTATTCCCCCATTTGCATGAGGCATGAGTTTAATTTGCCATAAATTGCAAGAACCCCAGTAAAAAGTTAAAGCATTTGAAATTTGCAGACTTTGATAGGTCTAGGACACACCGTTTAGAAGTTAGAGACATTTTAATTTTGTCCAGCAGAGTTAGAACCGAGGTTCTACGACGCTCCAGTAAAAAGTTAAAGCATTTGAAATTTGGAGACTTTGATAGGTCTGGGATGCACCGTTTAGTAGTTAGAGACATTTTAAGTTTGTCCAGCAGAGTTAGAACCGAGGTTCTACGACGCTCCAGTAAAAAGTTACAACCATTTGATATTTGGAGACTTTGATAGGGCTAGGATGCTCCGTTTAGAAGTTAGAGACATTTTAAGTTTTGCCATGTGTCATTTTGGACTCATCGCATCTTTTTCTCTGTTAATATGAGGCATAAACGATGAACGATCAATGATATTGATATCACTATGGACAAAAATTCTACATGTCAGGGAACAATCTCCAAAGCACCAAAATTAATGAAAGTGTTTCGATACAGTTGTGACTCGAAAGCAGCAATAATAAGAGTGACATCGGAGTAGAAGAGAGGCGAGTTAAGCTGTGGTCGGAAATAAACGGTGGCAACTCAGTCTTAAGGGAATTTTTGTTCAATCCAAGCACCAAAGGCTGTTACCTTACTTAACACATTCCAGTGATAGACTTATTAGCTTAAACTAATTTTCTTAGATTCGATTTATTTAAGGGTGTTCCACACCACGACCTGAGAGATATATTGTGATACCCCTATTATTATAATAGGATAGTCTCATCTATAGATCTTCTGTCAGGTCAATTTTCGACAGGAATTCATGTATTTTGGAAAAAATCAAGTTGAGGGATCTTGTTTATATCTAAGATATATTCTCCAAAACACCTGTGTCTGTTGTGAGCCAAAGTTTCGCAGTCTGAGATCGGGTGCCGTGACGTTTCGTCACATAATCTACAGATGGCATGGAAGATAGACCCAACTTATTCATGTGATAGTTGAGTATACATTGTCCGCTGTACTATACTATTCGAATGTCCACCCTATCCGTCAGATTTGGCTACGTCGTACTTTTAACCGGTGTCACAACTCAAAACTTTCCTCGTCGAGAACCCATATCATAATAAAGTCGTTAGCGTAAGATTTCCTATCACTTTCCAAAAGGTATCCAGAAGTTTCTGCAAAGTTTATTCAACTCAGGGGATATTAGATTGTCTTTTATCACATTGAAATTATGTTTTATTCCAATACAAGAATTTTTTCAAGCAGCCTTCGAACTGCAGATTTGACGATTATCAGTTCCTTGATATACGCGCCGTATCCAATTTGTTTACTTAGTGGATTTATTTGGATATGTTCAGAAAGTCCATAATTGAAGTTGGGGCTCGGGTAAGTATAGTGGACTTTTGCTAGTGGCCCAGTTGTAAATTGTTTCAATGCTATATAGTACTAAGTCTGGGTCCTGGGCACTTGGCTTGTTGTTTGACCACAAGTGTGCTAGGCTGCCAGTTAAGGATTGCTGGGCTAGGCTGCCAGTTAATGATTGGTAGGCTAGGCTGCCAGTTAAGGATTGCTGGGCTAGGCAGCCAGTTAAGGACTGCAAACATAGCTTTCATGGAGTTAGTATAAAGAGCCCTAGTTACCATTATGGGCGCCGTTCTTCTCAAGAGGTACCAGAGTAAACGCTTTCGCAGTAGCGTTTAATCTGGAAGACGGCGCCATACAACGGTTTCGACTCAACCGCTGTTGACTAGATACAGGGCATAATTCGGGTTTCAACTTGAGTTTCCATTTGCATCCAGGTGCTATTCTGCAGGAATATAGAGTACTAGAGCCTTTCCTTAGCTTTCTGTTAACTTGGTTTTCCCAAAGAATTCAGGATCCAGAACTTGTCCTAGAAATCCTTACTGTCAGAGCTTTTTTTTCGAACAATATTTCCACGCTTTAGTTTTCATCAGCTGCAAACTGCAATTATTTTCATTTAGTTAATTAATTTAATATCTCTCCCCCTGGTTTGAAATCCTACTTTTCTCAAACAAAGCAGCATGTGCATATCGTCATATCCCATTTGAGTGGAAAAAGCAAGTTAATGTTGCTTTTACAATCATCCCTACACTAAATAAGAACTCCTTTCCATATAATTTAGATGGCGAAGTGGAAAAATATCCCAGAATGTCTCCTTTATAATAGCACTGTTTAACTTTATACAAATCTGTATTAACGTTTCCACAATTATCCAGCAGAGCGCCTTTATTTTGCCCAACAATTTACAAAGCTCAAATTTGCTAATTAATTCTTTTATCGAGTTACATTTAATCATTTTAGTTATTTTTAAATAAATTTATACAATTTATGTAGGCTCATTATATCCTACACGCGATTTGAATAATAGACCAGAATCACCCATGTCCACATTGTAGCCAGGACGGAATTTGTTGCCCGGAGCCTACAAAGACCGGCAAATTTAATAATTTTATATAAAATTGTTTATAAAAAGTCAACACAACTCACATTGTACCACACATCCCGCCAGATTTTGGAGCCCTCGGCATCGCGTAACAATTCCGGCACATCGAACCGTGGCACATTGAAGTAGGCCATCAGCTCGGACTTGTTATGGCAGTACAATATGCGCTGCTCGGCCCAGTCCGCCTCCAATGGCAACCGCCAGTCCTTCATTTTCTTGTTGTGGCGATCGGCTTCGAATTGCTCGAAATCGATGCGTTCGATATCCTCCACCACGACTTCGGTGTCGCCACCGGCAGTCCAGTCGTAGATGAGAATCTCAGCGTGGGTGCTGATGCCCTTCAAATAGTGCTGCTTGTAGGCTACCTCCATGTCCTGCAAATAGGCGTCAGTGAAGACCTTCGATTTTACCTCGTAGTCAATCCCGCGCTCCTTGATGCGTTGCTGGGAATACATGTAAAATAAATGTATGTTATCTACACTGCAACTACTCTTTAAGCAACGCAGCTACCTTAACCACATCGACCGGCAAGTCTAAGTAGATGACCAAATGAGGCTTCATCAACTCTTCAATAGTGTTGAGGCGTATTTCGTGATACACCGAACGAGCCCCCTGGGATATGTAACCATGCTTGTGCATCGTATCCAGAAACACAAAATCAGAATAGCAGCAACGATCCATCACCACACCCTGCCCTGTCGAAAGCACATGCTGCAATGCATCTACATACTGCGAGAAGCGCTGCATGTACATGCGTATTTGAAATTGTGCCACCAGCGGATGGTTGGGATTCTGGCAGAAGTTCACAACGTCGAAAGAGCGACAGTTCTCGGGCAGCTGCGGATCGAGTTTGCGCATATCATAGCCATAGGAATTAATGAATACCATGTCCATATTGGCCTCCGGCATATACATCATTTCCAGCTCATCCGCCAACTCTTGAGCGAATTTCGTTTTGCCCGCCGCTATGGGACCTTCGACGCAAATGATCTTCGAATTGTCATCGAAACGTTTCGAGGTGCCATCGAGGAAGGACCGCCATATATGGTAGGGCTTCTCCTTGTACGGGAAGGGCTTCTCTCTGGGTACGCGCGGACCGCCACGCATCGATTTGCCCATAATGGTGCATTTCTGATTAAGCGCACTGGGCAAGGCGGCTTGAGCACTGAGCAGTGTCGTGGGTGCTGCGCTGAGGCGCACAAGGCCCATACGCAGAACGGCAGTCATGCTGTTTGAAAAGATGAGAATTCGTTTATTTATTGTAGAGCGAATAAAAGTATTATTGTGTTAAGTTTATATTTCTATGGATAGGAAAGACAAAAATTTTTGCTGCGGTTCACGGTTACATCACAGCCAGCCATGGCCTGCGGCTCACTGTCAACAAATATATTGGTGCTACTACTGTGGCAGCGCATCAATTTAGTTAAAGTGCATTTGACTTTACTCTTTCACAGTTTTATTTGCCTTTTATTTGAGATAGTTGCTTAAAATTTAACTCACTTTTATCTAGTAAAATGCCTTCGTTTCCAATAATTTTCTTCTTTCAAACAACAACAACAGCGATGATAACAGCTGTTTTCCTATTTGACTTTGCGAAGTGTCAAAGTGTTGGTATAGTAGTGCATTATTCTTACAAAAGCAATAAGTAGCAGTGCTAGGAAGAACCACCTTATCTACAATTATATGGGTATGGCAAAAATCAAATAATGCGGCGCATAAACGTGGCGATATCTTATACAACACCGTCTGGTGTTGGGCATTTCAAAGTCTTCCGAAAATTCGAAATCTTTGAACTACCAATCTTTGGATTTCTGGGCACCAGTTGTTTCACAATTTATTAGCCTTTTGGTTTTCCTCCGATACCATGTTCGAATATTCGTAATTTACTTTTTTATATTATCTCACTTATTATTTTTGTGTTCCGTTAATATGTTCTCATAGATTCTACGACGCGTTGTTTTATTATTGTAATTATCGTGTTTTGTGTTCCAAAACTCTGGCATTGTTTTGTAGATTTCTATGAAATCTCGAAATTATATCAACACTCCATTATTTATCATTATAAACAATTACGCCGCATATATACATTATTCTTCTCTCGATGCCAAAGCAAGAATGACATCCGAAAAAGGAAAGAACTTCTATGAACTGCTCCACACAAGCTGCGAACCATTCGCCAAATTGACTTAAGTTCAAAACATTTTGTTCTGCATACAACCGACGCTTAGCCTTCTTATAAATACCCCACACTCGTAACAATCGCTCGTACAACTTGAGCGAGTTGTATTAGAAAGCGGAACGTGTATGGGGCGCTTAATATAAATCTTAGGTATATTGGGATACACTATTATCGACTTTTATCTAGAGTATTGTAGTGGTGCCAGTAGTGCGCAATAGTGCAGTGTCGTAAAGGCACGAAGTTATTTTTTTCAATGAAAATTAGTTAATTTCAAATTTATTCTTATTGCTATATAGCTTCCAACAAAATTAATTATGTCTACAAGGGCTGGGGGATTGAGTACTAGTAACTAAGGCGTTCAACTCGAATAGAAAAATATTTTGAAAGGAGCACTTTTCAGAACATACCCTGGGCAGGATTCGAGCCCGTGACTTTCCGAGTGTGAATTTAGCATGCTTACCATACTCTACGGAAGCCGGCAATGCTCTGTCATATTTATAGATATTGCAGAGGAAGATGTCTTACTTACAGCATTGAGAGAGTACATCAGAAAATACTTCGAAATAATGCTGAGGTTCCACAAGATAGTGTTGTAGGCAACCTGCTTGTCACTACACCACGGGCCAGTAATAAAACCGTAATATATTTGCCATACTAATTGTATGCTTTCTAAAACTTGGCAGCACTCGTAAAATTGTTTGCCAATATTTATGGTTCTATATGAAACATTATTTAGTCTATGCACGAACCACACGAAAATTTAACTTGACGGCACAGTTTCAAGTAAAAAATTATACAAATACAAGATTTGGACACCAGGCTGTCAGCTGTTTGTTGAAATGTGTTGCTGCAGGAATTGTTATAAATATTATTTTTTGCTTCACTTTTTCAGTTATTTGTGTTGATGTTTCATAAATATAATTTAAAAAATATTCCTATTATTTTATTGCAAATTGTTCAAAATGAAGTGTTCTGTTCACAATTGCAAAAATCATAGCAATACAAAGGGACTCAGTTTTTTTAAATTTCCGCGAGAAGAGGATCCTTTGTTAAAATGGGTTCATTTTTGTTGCCGTCAGGACCAAATAAATACAACGACCGCAATAATTTGTTCAGAACATTTTGTGGAAGACGACATCATGATTTCTTCAGATTGGAAAGGGTAAATTGATGATTTAGAGATTTATGATTCCAAATAATAATGTAATTATATTTTGAATTTTATTTAATCACAGTTAAGAAAAGGTTTCTAAAGCCGAATGCTGTTCCAAGGTTAAAAATAATGTTCCCCAAGATGTTAATCAGTCGATTGCTGTTGAGGAATATAGTGCAGAGAAGAACACTGACTATAATATGGGAAATAACCTCCTGGCGGAACGCATAAAAGATTTGGAAAAGGAAATGTAATCTTATCTATACTCATACATATTTATATACATTGACATACTAATATATATTTCTTGAAAATTTCAGTGAAATTTTAAAAATAAATGAAGAAAACTCCGCTATTCAAATCAAAGAAATGAATGAGAGTTTGAAGTATTACGAATTCGAGATTAGCAACGTTGAAAAGAAGCTCGGAGAAGTATTCACTCCAGGCCAAATCAAAAAGTTCAAAAGTATTGATAGACTGATAAATTGGTCAGACACAGATATTCCCAGGTCCATTAAGCTGTATGCAACCAGTTCAAAAGCGTACAATTTATTAATGAGAAAAAAATTTCCACTGCCCAGCGTTCGAACACTGAATTGTTGGGCGAAAAAATGGGAATCAACACCCGGGATTTAGAGACAGATTTCAAAATTGTATGCATTGCTTTGGGTTGAAGGAGAGCAAGAGTACGTAGGAGTGAGAATAATACCGAAAAGAGAACCAAACACTGGAGGAAAACTTTGAAAAGTCTCTGCTGTTTATGGGACAATCAAAAATAATTTTCCATTCTGTACACGTCATGAAGATCTGTTTCCGGAAAAAATTCCCCACACCATTTGTTCGCGGCTGTGCACAGCCATCTTTATCGTTTCTAACGCCGATCGGCCCTTCCCATCGCTTCCGTGGAATATCTCGTCGCTTGACTCCGACACTTCTTTTTCAAGCATCGACGGAGCCGGAGCACATTTGAGCTCCACTTTTTTTTTTATCTCGCCCAGCGAGGGAGCCATACCACCACAAAGGCAACAGAAAGATCATTTCGCTCAGAAAACTGAGGACGTTCTTCTTGTAAACAAAGTATTTCGCATGATGGTGGGAGGTCAAGGTTCACCTAGGACCGTCGAGACAACAATGATGATGATGAAAATACAGTGTAAATTGAAAAAATCAAATCCTTGAGTATTTTTGGTTATCGGAAGTAAAGCAAACGAAATAGCCAGCAACCCAAACACATTCTGAGACTAAACACTTTTCAGTCAGCCCTTGTACTGATTCTCCGTGCTCATTCAGCGGCGGATTTAAGACTTTACCAATTCGAGGCCTTTCGAATATGACATATTTAATATGACTGATGATCTGTAAGTTTAGCATAGACTGTCATAGTTTTAATGATTAAGTTTATCCAGATTAATAAAAAATTTATTTCCCTCAATTTCACTTGGACCACTTTGTCTATTTATGTCACCAATTTTTAGTAAAAGACAATTGATTCAGCAAGACTACTTGACATTGAGGAAGGGTAGATTTCTAGTAACCTGATTACTTTAGTTAATCCAATGGTAATGGTAGTGTCTCTGTTTTAGACTAACTCTTAGCATCCATGCTTTGGACTAATTGTAGTGTTCTTGTTTTGGACTAAAATGTCCAGGTTTCTGAACTAACTTGAGTATCCATATTTTGGCTTAATTGCATTAATCATATTTTGGGCTGATTGGTGGGTACATATTTTGGGCTAATTTTACTATTTATATTTTGGTCTTCCAAATACCCGCAAATCAAAATGCATCAGGGAAAGACAAAAAGAGTTTTTCCTTTTGGAAATGCACACACCTGGGGATTGTTCTAAAAATATGACAAAGCGAATTCTTTAACACAATAAATCGGGAACAGTATCCTCCCAGACCAAGTACAGGTACCATCATAAGTGTCCTAACGTGACATTTGATCCTGGGTACTCATGGTAGTAGGTTGAGGATTGCCTCAAATGATTTCTACAGGATTAGGATGCAGAAGGAGAAGCAAGAGTCCTTCCAATACCTGATATGTACCTGTCCAGCGCTGTCCAAAAGGAGACACGCTTTCCTGACTGACAACCTTCTCTGGGAGATAATCAAAATAACAAAATAAGCTCCATCAACTGCTTCATAAAAAGCTCCAAATGGCTGGACTTCTGAAAGGGAATGGGTTCTGTGTGTTATGCGGTATCACAAAGGTCAATGGGGTAAGCTTGCCTTTTTGGATACCACTCATCCTAGCTATCTACATCCTCGTAAACTTTGATTTAGCACGCCAATGAGAGCTGAGTGTGGAATTGCTGACTTTCATCTTCTGCATTAAAGAAGAACCCGGAGGTGACCTTGAGTAGATTTAAACTCAGAGTATGCAGTCGGTTCTGTTCAAAAAGTAGCTTAATTTTTTGGGAGAAAGAATCGTTATTTTTATCTGTCGTTGTGTAAATTAAGCGGTGATCATATAAAGAGGAATTTTTAACCATAAAAAGAAGCCTTTTGTGAGCTTATGTCACTGCTGTATGAACTAAATTGAGAATTCTCAGGTTTGAACTATACTAAAAGATCTCAAGCACGAGATAATCCAATGAAGGTAGTGGTGACCTTTAAACCAATTTTTGTTCAGTCCTTCCAATACTCACGTCATATTATCAGAGCATTACGTAATTGTATTGAAGACCTCAGCAAAGTTGAAAGACCTTCTTATTTCTTACGACTCGCAAAACAGCTGATAAAACAATGATATCAATTATTGATGCTTTTTTTATAAATTGTTTATTTATTATAAATTTGTTTGATTGTTTGTGAATAATATCAACACCAAATATTCCAATACTGATAAACTTTCATCAATGCTGAAGTGGTACATTAAAAAAATTTGACAAAAACAAAAACAAAAATATAAAAGAATTTTATCAGCATAAATTCCATATTATTAATAAAAATAATTGTAAAATTTCTTCCCGAGCGTAGGTATAAAAAGCCAAATATTCTGTTGCTTAAATTCAGTTGATAAATTTCATTTAAATACGCCGCAAGTTCAAAGTAAAGAGTTCAAATGAGGTCCTTAATCATCCTGGCAATCGTAGTCGCCGCATTTGTGTGGTGCTGTCATGGCTACAGTTTTGTGATCCCAGCAAGTGAGTTCACAGAGTAAAATTGGAGTATACGAATATATTAGTCCTCCCACAAATGGGTTGGTTATTAGTTCCCAGTTTGTGTTTTTTTCTGACGCTGGAATATGGAAATCTCTTCCGGTGAAGGATATTTTTTTATTGACTAAAGCCACCTTCATCACACTTAAGCAGGTGCCAGTTACTTCTTGGGAAAGATTCAGTAAGCACTATTTATGTGGTTAAAAGTAATGAAAGGGAAAGCCTGCTCACACTATATTCTTCGAGAGTTTTTCAATCTGCGAGCTAATCGATTTTGTCGTCTCCTTAGAGAACACAGCTCGAATGATTGTGGTCTCTATCCTTTGGAGTCCTTTGGAGTAATTGGACGAATATAAGTTTATTTTAAGCACTTTGATGGATTATGTGTATATCCACTCTAAGAAATGGATCCACGGAAGCAGGAAGATATTTGAGAACATTACCGAATATTTCCAATTTCCAATTATCGTTCTTTTAATGCTTATTCTTCATATTCACTATCTTTTATATAATGTTCAAATTAACAAGGTTCTTTTCAATGCTATTTTTTCAATAATCCCATTTTCAGTTAATCTTCCGTGCAATAACATTCTGATTACCAACGTTCTTTTCAATAGTGTTCTTTTTAATTACATTCTTTTTAATAACGTTCTTCTAAATAACTTTCATTTTTTAAAATAACGTTCTTTCAGTCTCTTTATAATAATGCTTCTTCCATTAATGTTCGTTTGAATAATGTTCCTTCCAAAAACGTTCTTTTCAATGAAGTCCGTTTCAATAACATTCTCTTCAGTAATGTTCCTTTCAAAAACGTTCCTTTGAATAACATTTTCTTCAATAATGTTCCTTTCAATAATGTTCCTTTGAATAACATTCTCTTCAATTACGTTCCTTTCAATTACGTTCCTTTGAATAACATTCTCTTTAATAATGTTCCTTTCATTAAAGTTCTTTTCAATGACGTTTTTCTCGATAACGCTCTTTTCAATAACCTTCTTTCCAATAAAGTAGTTATTTTCAAAGTTGTTTTCAATGGAGGTATTTTCATTGATGTTCTTATCAATTATATTATTTTCAATAACGTTCTTATAATGAACTATCCTTCCAAAAACATTTATTGAAAAATGATCTTTTCATTAACGTCCTTTTTACATACCTGATTTTCAAAGTAGCTTTTTTCAATAACTTTCTTTTCAATAAAGTTCTTTTTAATAACATTCTTATTAATAATGTTCTTTTCAATAACTTGTCCGTATTTGCAACACTATTTGTCCATAAAGTTTTTATTAAAAACGTACCCGAAACATTGTTTCAAAATCTTTGCTTCCAATAATGTCCATATAATCCTTGTTTCAATAATGTTTTTTTTAATAACGTTCCATTCAATAATGCTACTTTCAGTCACGGTTTTTTCAATGACGATCTTATTAATAATAATCTATTCACTAACTTTATTTTTAATAACGTTCTTTCTGCCTCTTTCTGTACAATAATGCTCCTTTTTCAATAGTGTTCTTTTCAATATTTTTTTTTCAGTAACAGTCCTTTCAATAACACTATTTCCAGTCACGTTGCTACTAGCTCTTCTCGCTAACTTTCCTTTTAATAAAGGGCTTTCCGTCTCTTTCTAATGCTCTTTTGAATAATGCTCGGTTCAATAATGCTCTTCTTAATATGGCTCTTATCAAACCCCTAGTTTTCAATAACTGTGTTATCAATAAAGTTCAAATTGTATCCACTGGTATCGGAGTGCATCAAACAACTCAATACTCCTGGCTCACGCAACAAGGTTAGAATTCTAAGGGTTCCAGGATATACTGGCATAGAAGGGAACGACATTGCCGACGAACTTGCTAGGAAGGGGGACTGCAGCACACTTTATTGGCCCAGAACCCTTCTGTGGTGTAGGAAAGGGTAAGCTGTTCAACCAACTTAGGATTCATGAGGTACACCTTAGGCACAAGTACTTGGTTGACATACCAGGCCTAAGGGTATCAAGGAGTCTGCTAGGGACATCCCACCTAAAACGATTCGAATCACTCATCAATCTCTCTAATAACAATCTTAGGATAATGACAGGCTTACTCACAGGACACTGTAAATTGAACTCACATATGGTAAGGTTGGGGGTCATCTCGGTCGGCTCCTGCAGAGTCTATATGGAGGAAGAGGAGAGGTTCTGACACAATGCCCGGCTCTCACGCACACCTGCAGGAAATACTTGGGACTCTTCCAAGGTTCTGCTAGTGATGTGAAACCTCTGGAGCCAAAACTTGTCATCGCGTTTTTCCAGAAGGTAGGGCCCAAAGATGTACTTGGAACTTCTGATGGGGCACAATACATCGTACGGTCGTGGTGCATTTACATCCCCACCTATACAATAAAAAAAAATCATATATTTCTTAATTTTAATGTTCCCTCCCATTGACTCTTGTCTAGATTGCTTCGTGTGTCCCCACTTTCAAGCCTTTCCAATATTGTTCCTCAAGATACTCGTACCAGTTTCTGAGCTGCTTATTGTTGAACTTTTTTCCCCGAAGTCAGTTCCACTTATTTCTTATATCATTTGTGATGACAGAAATCTCTAAAATACAGTCAGAGAATAGGTCAACAAATAACGAAGTATTTCATATAACGAAATAATTATCACGGTAACGACTTATGAGGAAAATCATGAATGATACAAAGTAACGTTCATCGTTAATGAACTTTTTTCTGAAACTGCCCATTTTTATACATAACTTCATGATGATATTATAATTCTTCACAGTAAATTTCATTCATAAGTATTGTATAGATCACAAGATATATATGAATAGTGGGCGTGATAGTTTATAATTTTTGTCCATATTTTATAGGAAATTCTTAAATTTACTGATTTCTAGATTAGTGTCAGTCAAACTCAAAAAAGCTGTAGAAAGTAATATGGTAATCAAATAGAAGCTTAAAGCTTTTCTACTCGCTGGATTTATAGTGGGCGTGATGGTACAACACTTAAATTGTGCAAATCTTATACAAGAATTGTACTTGCCACAGACCTATACTTGAAGAATTCATCTTACAGACGTTGGCCTCCTTTGTTATAAGATTCATTTCACTCATACGGTTCAGTCAAATGATCATTTCTGGTGCCGTCCTAACGTTGACTGGAGCTTTACAGCATCTCAAAGTTCACCTGGATTTTGGCCAACATTTTGTCTATGAATTCATCCACAAGTAGTTTGCATCATTTTGTATATATTAGATTATATTAGATTGTAATCAGAGCGGGAAGTAGTCACCAAGTCACTGCAGTCAAATAGACCTATTGTAATACACTCTATTTTTTCAAAGGCTCCCAAAGTTATTACGAATTCAGAGATTTCTTTAGGAGATTTGTCCGCAATATCTGACGGTTCTAGGAAATGGTTACCTAAGTAAGGAAGCTGGGTCCATATGAGACCATTACAGTGACAAAGCAGATGTTGAGCTGTTTCCTCTTCCTCGTTACACAACCTACAGAGGTCATTTTGGATGATCCCTATATTGTATAGGTATTTCATTACTCTACAATGCCCAAGCAAAATTCCCGTTATAATGCGAGTACTTCACCGAGACAAGTTCTTATCTCATTAGATTCTTGAGAGAGTGGAATTGTATATATATAAATCATCTTTTTATGGACAGACCACAATTTACAAGAAATGGATTAGAGAATCTTTTACTTCCAGAAAAAGTTTCTCTTTAGTTTGAACTGTGATTTGAATCCTTCAACAGAAACAACCTATCCCGAATCGACGAAAGCCTATATTATTCGTTAATAAGAGACTTATAGAACAATGATTAATAATATCTCCCATATCCTCATAATTTGTGGGTATTTAGTTATTGTCTAATGAGGATTAACCCTGACTTATAATTTTTCTCCAGAAATTAGGCATCCGGGCGTTTGTATGTATAATGGACTGCTCCTGAAGCCTGGCGATAACACCTTGCCTTCGACATGCCAGAATATGCGCTGCAATGAGGACGGTTCTATATTAGTAGAAGGGTAAGTGACATGGCTGAGTGAGAGAAAGTGTACACTAAACTAAGTTATGTGCGAGTTAGACTAAATTAAAAGTATGTCTAAATATACGGAAGTCAGTAGTGGTCAATTCAGTTGAAAATTAAGACTATTTTTCAGCGAATTCATTGAAAAGGCAATTTGGATACAGTAGTTGCAATTGTGTATGTGTGTTTATGCCACCGTAATAATTTTCAGAAGGAGAATTATTGAAAGATTTTGGCAGATCTTATAGCTATTTCGGACACGCCACTTGTCCTCATCAGAGATCTTTATATGAATCGCAATTTTTTCCCAAGCATTTATTATGTATCATAAATTAACAGCACACCAACTATGAACCCTCCCAGGAATCGAATCTGGGCCCTCAGCTATTGTAATCTGTCCATCCAGACAACTACGCTAACTGCAGATGGTGAACTGACTGATCAAATTCTGTCCTCATTCCACCATACTCTAAGCCAGAGAACACAGAGAAAGGAAAGTCTTTTTCGCTTTCCGTAGCGGACACACCACGATTTGAGCAGATTCACCACGATTCTGAGTGGATTCACCACGAATTTCAGTGGATTCGTGTATAATGTCCGTCTGCTTTATTTCGCTGCTTTGCCTTTTGACGTTTAAGTTTCCTTTCTCTGTGTTCTCAGCTCTAAACTATTGTGTCTCATTATTACCCCTCATTTGTTCCGTTAAGTCTCTCTTTCTATCTTATTACATTTCAGTGGTGTCATAGTACATTACTTTGGCATAACCACTAATACACAATTGCAACTACTGTGTCCAACTTGTCTTGTCAATGAATTCGCTGAGAAATATGTCTAAATAGATATATGTCTGTAGAGCATATTTTAATATCAATAAAGCCTTTGTGGTCTATGCTATAATGATATCATGCTTGGTATTTTTGGAAGAAGTCACTCACAATTTGAGAGGACGGTATTGCAAGACGTCGGTATAGCAGTGCCACATTATAACTGCGCTTCCGACATACTTTTCCTCACTCAGTTATGTTGTGCTTTATTTGAGATATTTGAGTATACTTGATTGCAAATTCCGCTCTCCTGACGAAGAGACTATTTTAAAAAGCCGATAAAGTAGATTTATACTAAATATCAACTGTTTTATCGACATATTTTCATTAATTATGCCGTTCTAGTTTGAGGAAATTCTAACTCAGATTAAATTACAAAAAACAAATTATAAAAATTATTGTATATAAAAATTATTAAATATTAAATATATAAATTCCATTAACAGTTGTGGCCATTTTGATATGAGGGACTGCCGCATCGTTGACCCCATCAATTTGCACAAACCGTATCCGGACTGCTGCAAGATGAACTTCCTGTGCGCTGCAGGCAATGGTGAAGTGGTCAACAGGCAAGTGTCCCCGTTGGATCGCAGGGTGTATGCATAAGAACGGACTCAATGGGCACCTAAAGAGTTGTTGTTCAAGATCCGGCGTGATCAATTCCAATTTGTTTAAATATGTCTATTATATATTTAATATTCTCAAGATTTCAATAAATATGGGTACTTAAGTAAGATTACAAATAAAATGTTAAATAACAAATATTATCATCATTATTAACATTAATAAATAATTATTATCATTTAAAAATAAATAAAATATCGTCCATTTCGGTTGATTGATTTCCAATTTCGTTCAACTTTGCTCTTTAACATATTTTCACGCCTCATTATCGAATATATTTGGTATGAACTGATCAGCCACATCCTCCTCGTCGTCGTCATCGTCATCGTCACCATCTTCTGCGTCATCCCCTTCATCGCCATCCTCATCCTCATCATCCTCATCATCATCGTTCCCCTCATCATTGCCCTCATCGGACGCGTACTCATTGTTGCCGCCTTTGTTATTGTTGGTACTTGCGTTCACATGCGGCCCATTCACCACCGCTTTGTCGTTAACAGCGGGTGCACTCGGCCATGTCGCGGCTGCTGTGATGCCAGCGGAAGTGCTCTCCTTTTTGTAGCTGACTGGATTTATGTCGTTCACTAAATTCCCATTTGCAATAGTTTTTGTTGGTGCCACTGTTGTTGTCGTTGTTGTTGTTGTTGTTGTTCTCTTTGGCACGGCCATTGTTGGGAACTTCATCGGCGAACCTTGTCGTCTCCTTGTGCCGTTAATAAACTCATTTACACCATTATTTGCTTCATTAGTTTTTGAATACAATAGTGGCGTGGTTGGTGTTGTTGTTGTTGTTGTGCTTGTTTTGTTGCCATCACTTAATAGTATCGCTGCCATTGTTGTTGTTGTTGTCGTTGTCGTAGTCGTTGTCGCCGCCTTGACCGCACCTGTTAACGTTATATTGTCAGCGTTGCCGCCATCATTGTTGTCCGCTAAAATTGTCGCTGTAGCTGTGGAGTTGGTTGTATGCGTTGTTGTTGCGGCTGTGCCGGTGGCGTTTGTTGTAACCTGCCACGCATGCGATGCATTCTCTGTGGACACTTCCACTCCTGTTTTATCGTTAATCAGTCCATGTTCGTCTTCATCCCAGCGGTCAACGATTGGTGGCGGTGTTATGCGTGGCGCCGCTGTTGACGTCAACAAAAACTCATCCATAATTTCGCAATTTTTACCGAAGAATCCCTGCTTGCACCGGCAGCGATAGTTGCCGTCGTCCTTGGCAAGCGAGATACATTTACCACCGTTTTCACATGTGTTGGGATTTTCCTTGCAATATGTCAATTCTGGTCAAAGAGGATCAAGCAATTAATATAAAATTTTTAATAACTTTTAAAAATTTATATAAAAATTATATAGTAATAGGCATGGTGTTGTTGTTGTTGTTTTTGTAATAAAAACTTTCAGAAGATGGAACTTTGAAATTAATGGGGATGTGAAAATGTTCTTTATTTCGAAGAATTGCTGAAATATGGAATTATTGGAGGAATAGTGAAACCAAACGCGAGTCTAGGGAAGACTCTAACATTGACCGAATGATGAAATTTGAACTTTTTGGAGAGTTTTGAGTTATTCAAGATGGAAGTAAATAGTACTCACGTTCCATTTGCCTGCTTCTCCACTCATTAAATGGTCGTTATATTCCAATATAGGATCACAACAACAACTGTATTGAATTTCCCAATTCTAACGACTTCGGATTGGTTCGCTTACACGCCTTAGCGAATTGTATGCTTAGAATAAGATTTTGCATGGTTTGTACTTAGAATAAAATTTTTTTCATTTAAAAATATCAACAGTGGTGCCCTTTTTCTAGACCGCATGGACCTGCTGACTTCCTTGTGGTGTTTGTTTGTGCTCAGAATAAATGATTTTCATAAAAATATGAGTACTGATCTAGAAGTTGTTGCTAGTACTGCCAGTCTTCTAGCCAGTATAGATTTAGGGACGTCTTTATGTGTTAGGGAAGCTTGTAACTCAGGTTGCGAATCAACAGGACTAATAAAAATGTTCTTCATGGCTGCATGAGCTCTACTTTACTTACGTTCATCGCACAGCATGCCACCCCAACCGGGTTTACAGTTGCACTCCCAGGGCATATCGCAATCGCCGCTCACACAGCCCGGATAAGGGAAGCATTTGTCGCAATTAGCACCGGTCCAACCGATTCTACAACTGAAATGGCCGTCAATTAAAATGAAAAAAAATTTATCAAACTAAATAGATAAAAAGGAAAGAATGTCAACAAAGAGACCAAAGTTGCCACAGTAGCGTAAAACAAAAAGAACCCAGCAGTAAATTGAGCGGAAGATGATACGTCAGAATTCATTAATATAGTTATTCGCATATCTCTCGTATTGTATGCTAAAAGGAACAATAACTTTTGAAACTCGAAGTGGATATGTCTTGAGTAATGTCCGAAGGATGACATACCAGCTGACCTGACCAGTTAACCTGTCATTTTTTGAAGTCAGAGATGGCTAGTTTTCGAATATGCCAGGATATAAAGCATTTACTCTGCATAGATGTAAGCTGCTGACTTCACACTACTTTCCTCAATGTCTCTGGAAGTCCATTTTTACAATGAGAAACTGCCAATATTATAATACCGTGTACATACTTCCGAAACTGCCCTGATCCATTAGTCTAAAGCCATTATGTTGTTTATCATTGCATGAGTGTTAAATTGGCTTATTGAGTCCGAGCAGTTTAGGGACGAGTTCTTGAAGTTTGAATATTGTGAATTGAACAGAATATGGGAGCTCATGTGACGTTCTGCAGCTGTAACGCTAGATGGCGCTGGTAAGCTTTGACAGCCTTGCTTCATTGCTAGTCGCAAATTTTGCTTGGAGGAGTGCCTTCTGGCTTAGCGTCAATATTTTGCACCATTTGATTTGCATAATATTTGCATGAGAACTAAGAAATGAAGAATTTGAATTTCCTGTCTCCAACCCCAATGTTTGGTTCTGGCTCTCTCGCTCTGACAACCGCTGACAAATTTCTGCTGGGTTTATTTTTTTGCTGTTGGACTTACCGACATTCGTGCGGCTTGCGACAATAGCCGCGTTGTTTGTGGCAATCGGCGGCACAAATGGCTGTGAAATCATTTAACAATATTTGAAGTTAAATTAATGAATTAACAAATAAAAAACGAAGAAATAAATGAAGAAAAATAGCCAAACGAACTCGACTTGTCTGTCACTCACCCGTTTGACACAGCAGTCCTGTGTATCCTGGCAGGCAATTGCACTCGAGCGGCTTATTGCAAGTTCCATGCTGACAGCCGGGCATCACGGCACAATCGGCGCAGCTGCGACCTCCCCAGCCTATGCGGCAACGACACTCCCCAGGCGTGTCGCAATATCCGCGCGTGCTGTGGCAACCTTGGCGACATGTGGCTGCAATAAAATTGTTTGGTGTATCTCAAATTAAATAGTTGCAGAATTAATGTTTGCGTTTGTTAATCTTCAACTCGCGTACGAGAAACTTACGTTCCGTGCAGAAGAGTCCATCCCAGCCGGGCTTGCATATGCACTCGAAGGGTTTGGTGCAATATCCGTGCTGACAGCCGGGCAGGCGCAGGCATTTGTCACACAAGTCGCCCGTGTAACCGATGCGACAGCGACACTCGCCCGGTCGCTGACAGTAGCCTGGACAAGTAAGCGGTGGACAAGTAAGAAGAGTATTTGCATTGTGAGTATTTGCATAGGACAGTATGCGTTCACCCAGTAGGAAATGTCAACAGGGGCTCAGTTTTGATAAGGCGCTTACTAAGGTAGTTTTCAGATGCATTGGGATTGGACAATGTATATTTCTTATCCCTGGACAGATTCTCTGAGATTTATAAAATGGTCAAAGAAGTTTCAAAAGGTCAAACGTCCCTCCCCACAATCCTCTATCAGCCCCTCCTAGGGGCAGCAATTCTGGCGGTTCTCCGGCCCCACTTCTATCTATTACAATCTGAGGTAGTTTTTAAGGATGTGCCCGTGACCATTACTGAAGCTTGAATATAAAGTTTGGTGAGCTTAGTTTACCAGTAGCTGCCAGTTTTGGTCCTAACTCTTGGGCCCAAATAAGTCCATTTTGCGTTGGTAAACATTAAACGCATTCTACAGTACTAAACCAAGAAGAGCTCTGAACGAATATGGAGAGATCTCTGACACTTTTATATTTATATCCTTGAAGTCACATGGTTTTCTTAATGGAAGTTTCCGAGGTAGCTAAGTACCAATTACACCCATGGAAGAAGGAAAATTGTTTCTTCAAAGATTTCTTTCTATGAATTTGAAGTCGTTTGTGAGGCAATTGTATTTTGTCCTTGCTTAATGTCAGTGAACCAAAAGTCTCAGTTTGCAGTTTCTGTAAAAATCTCGAACTGGCACAGACTTTTCAGAGAATGTAGTTATCGGTTCTACCACGCTTGCGGAAGGTTAGATCAAACGGAGGTTTTTCCCGACCGTTTATTCTGTTATATCCGTTATGAAAGGGAAGAGTTTATATTCAAAATAGAGTTCTCGAAGGATGTAGGAAGTAGGTGGGTTGAGGGGTTGCCAAAGAAGATAAGAATACATGCGAGTATGATAGTCAGTCCCGATAGTTTTATACAACGCTTCATATTAACCAAAGGAGAATAGAGGCAAGGACATGCAACTCTATTCTTTCCTTTACATTTTGAATGACATCTTTAGTGGTTCTAAATAAGGATGCAATGTGAAATGTGGATGAATAATTTCCTGACTCATCTGGGAGTTCTATAGGAATGTAATTCAGAGGTTTTTGAAAGCCGAAAGGCTCCGAGTAGTTTGGCATTGAATTTATATCCTGCCTCTACACCCCACAATGAATAATCACTGGACGTATTGGGAACTGATTTTTTGGACCTGAGGTTTTCCTAGTTGACTTTGTTTATTGTATGTATATAGAAGTTAAACTCCTGCCTCTACTGTTGACTTGCCATCAAAGCACTTCGAAAAACGATACAATCATATCAGCGAGGAACACCATTCCCTGTCTGACTATACTAGCTTTTGTTTCCTACTGGGTGAGTCTTCCTGCAGCCAAATTTAATTAAACCCAAAAAACAGTCTTTGTGGTCTTTCGCTGGTAACTGTCGTCGTCCATTGTCACAGTTGTGGTCGTATTCATATCAATTGTGCAAATATGTGAACTGCCTTCACTCATCGCCTTACTCACTCACCATTCATAGGATCGCAGTTCTTGCGGCACATGGGCACTTGACACAAGTCGCCCTGCCATCCGGGCAGGCACTTTACATCGCCAATGTCATCGCAGATGTAGTGCGAGTTGGCTTTCGACTTTTGTGGTTTTTCGCAGGCCTGAAAGAGAGAAGTTCGAGAGAGTTGGGATAAAACAATAAAATGAAAGGAGGCGGCATGCAAGTTTTTCGTGTGATACGGGAAAAGTTCACTGCGACTTCTCGGCGGATCTGTTATAGTCATTAGAGTAAGAATTGTAAACGTCACAATTGAACTCAATGACAAAGTTACTTAATTTGCTAACTGACATCTAATATATATATATAGGAAGGAGTCTTCTACCACTGAAATCAGTATATAGCTCAAAGAATTCTTTACCTAGAACTTATTGTTGGGTGTGGTTCGCAAATTTATGTAAGGAAGGACAGGCGCGTTTCTAACAGAACAAGATATCAGTTCTTGTGGACTTGCCACAGGAACTGATATCTGAAGGAACTGATATCTGATGAAAATTGATGAATTGAAGATTCTCAGGACAATCAGATATGAGGGCGAATTTCAGTACTTTATTGTCCTTGAAGTTGAGTAGGGGTTTGAGGACGAATTTATGTGCATCATTTCACCCTACTGGAACCAGTGGTGAACTTTCAATACTCATTCTAAATCGAGTGATAGAATACAATCCCAGAATAGAATCTCAGAATAGCATCCAAGATCAGATTCCCAGAATAGAATCCCAGAATAGAATCGAGAATAGAAGAACAGATTAGAATTCCAGAATAGAATCGAGAGTAGAAGAACAGAATAGAATCCCAGAATAGAGTCCCAGAATAGAATCCCAGAATAGAAGACGAAAATAGAATCTAGGAATAGAATCCCACAATAGAAACCAAGAATTGAATTCCAGAATATAAGAACAGAATAGAATCCCAGAATAGAATCCCAGATTAGAACCCCGGAATAGAAGCCCAGAATAGAATCCCAGCATAGAATCCGAGAATAGAAGACGAAAATAGAATCTAGGAATAGAATCCCATAATAGAATCCAAGAATAGAATACCAGAATAGAAGAACAGAATAGAATCCCAGAATAGCATCCCAGAACACAATCCCAGAATAGAACCGATAATTGAAAAACAAAATAGAATCCCAGAATAGCATGGCAGAATAGAATCCCTGAATATAATTCCAGAATAGAATCCAAGAATAGAATCTCAGAATAGAACCCCAGAATACATGCCCAGAATAGTATCCCAGAATAGAATCCCTGAATAGAAGACGAAAATAGAATCTAGGAATAGAATCCCACAATAGAATCCAATAATAGAATTCGAGAATAGAAGAACAGAATAGAATCCCAGAATAGCATCCCAGAATAGAATTCCAGAATTCTAAGACCGATAATTTAGTTTGAATCAGAGTGGTATCAGAATTTGCCCTACTCATTCTGTTGTACAATGATTTCTTCAGATGTTCGTTTGATTCGCCAGCCTCAACCTAATAATGCTCTTTATTTTCAATTTTACATTGGATTACAACAGAAAAAATTAGCAAAGTCGTTATATTTAACGAGTTTCGATTGTTACGTTTATACGAGTTAACGATTTGGAACTGTGCTGCCAAGTTAGATTTTTCAAGGTTTGTGCATAGAATACGACTCTGCATATGTAAATATCAATATTGCTGGAACATTTAATGACAGTGGTGCCAACTTCCTACAAATCTTGTACTTAGCAACAACGTTATTATATTGGCAAACGAGTAATTTGGGCCTTGAATCGAACGTCACTTTAATTGAATAACTAAAGGTAAATATAATAATGATATGGGAGAATGGAAATTGGGGTTGATGACTATATATGAATGTCAGATTATATCAGATATTATATACAGTACACACTCGATTATTGCAACCGAATAGAAATCAGGGCGGTTGCAATTACCGAAAAGTTGCAATAATCGAGTCTATAAATAAATCATAAAAAAGAAGTCAGAAACAATAAATTTCCAATTCATACTTAAATTTTTATTTCTTTTAAAATATTTTTTACATAATAATACATATCAAATGTTTATAGTTTTTGAAAAGAATTATAAATTTGTGTTTGTTTTGGTTTTGATTTTAACTTCTTTGCCATAGCAGCTTCTTTTATTTCCTGCAAAGTTAAAATTTGACTTTAGCAAATATTATTTTCTTCAGCCCATTGAATGGTGGTATTTATGGATTTAATGGCGTCCTCTGTTTTAATGCAGACGTCCTGTTCTTCCGCAACATTCTCATCAACAATTTCATTGTCTGATGTTTCATTTCCGTCACTTAGATCATGAGAAATCTCAGGTAGCTCGCTCACCCATTCATGGACATCACTGTGAGAAAACGTTTGTTCAGGCTGCATTATTTGTAGAAGTCCTGCTATAGATAAAATCGTTGAGTTCTCCCGAATTATTTCATCTCTTAACCTGCTCAATGGCAAGTTATCTGCCTTAGTCCATTCATTATTAGGGTCTGCGAACAAAATATTCCAGGACTTTTCGATTGTCGACGTCGGTACCTTTTCCCATGCGTAAGCTAACAGACGTACCGCTTTTCTCAAATCGAATGCCTTGAGCATTGTATCAAAATCTCTCACTTCAGTTGCTAGCAGATCTTCGAGTAGACCTTTTTTATAATTAAGCTTTATCAAGTTGATAACATTTTGTTCCAGCGGCTGAAGTAGAGCAGTGCAATTCGGTGGAAGACACATCGTTACTATGTTTCCATCGTCGCTTTTAAATTGACCGTCTTTTGGGTGACAATACCAGTAGACAATGCCAGTTCTAGAAGCAGTAACGCCTTTTGCGGTAATCCTTTAGAGTTCAAAAACTGCCTTACCTAAAGTTGATAAACATAGATATGCCTTACATACAAAGTCAATGAGATTTGTATTAAATGTCCCACTTACCTCAGGAACAAATGTGTTCTTAAACCATTGTTCAAAAATTGAAGATGTCATCCAAGCATTTTTACTGCTTTTATATAGAACTGGATTATTACAGAAATTTTTGAAAGCTCGTGGATTAGCGGATTTACCTATGACCATCAACTTGAGTTTGTGGAGACCAGTTGCGTTTGTGCAAGGTAAAAATGTTACTCTTTCCTTAGAAGTTTTGCGGCCAGGAGCAGATGCTTCTTTGGCAGTCACAAGTGTTTTGTCTGGTAAAAGTCGAAAGAATAGACCGGATTCGTCCGCGTTGTAAATTTGGTTCCGTGTTAATCCGAGCTCTTCGATTGTTTTTTTAGATTTTTCTACAAAGGGGTCTACTAGGTGCGTTTTGTTCGATAATTTTTCGCCACAGATTTTCAATAATCGAATGCCGTGTCGTTTTTTTAAATTTATCAGCCAGCCTTGACTGGCGTTAAACCCACCAGGATTTTCTTTGATTATGTTATGGAGGTCACATGCCTTTGCACGCAAAATATCACCTGAAACTGGGACGTTCCGTGATCTTTGTTTTAAAAACCACCTATATAAGCGACATTCCATTTTTGGAAATCCGGAAATTTTCAACGTGCATCGTTTTCCAGGTCCACACTCGGTGTTTTCAATAAATTTTCTTAATTTATTTTTGCTCTGCTAATGCGGCAAGCAGTAGATTTATTTATTTTGTATTTTTCACAAATAAATTTTACCGTATGGCCTTTTTTCAACTTGTCCAGAATCTCTATTTTTTCTTTAATTATTAATCTCTCAATTGTTTTAACGACCGGCATTGCGAGATGTTAGCGAAACCAGGAATTGTTCCAAATGAAATGAAACGGACAACGATGACCCAAATAGGAAAAAAAGACCATTAGCAAAAAAAAGCAATGAATACACAAAAATTTAAATCCATACATATGTACATATGTATCCACAGATTTAACGGTTGTTGTCAAGCAGAAAAAGAATCACAAAACAGAGATCAGAGAACAAAATTCTACGTTAAAAAAAAAAAAAAATATTTATTTGAAGAAAGTTGCATTTATCGAGTCTGCTATTTCTGAAAGTTGCAATTACAAAGTCTGCAATGTAAATAATTTGCCAGCTGCAATAACCGAGTAGTTGCAATTACCGAAGGTTGCATTAATCGAGTGTCTACTGTACAATGAAATATTAGTCTGAATGTGAATCTTGTCAATGATGATCTAGAAAATGATGTGAGAATGGAGAGGGTCATTCATAGAGTTTCCATGTTGTATTTTTGTATGCGACAGAAAATCTCCTAAATTTGTTCTGTGGTGTAATCCGATTGGTACTAGAAATGTTATCTTGTCATGGATTAATCTCGAAATACATTAAAAGATAGAAAATATGAAGAACTGAGAATAATAGAAATGCTGTGAATTAGTCCGATTAGTATGAGAAACTTGAGATGGAATAATTTCGAAACATATTTAAATATATAAAATATGTGGAACTGAGAATAACAAAAATTTTGCGAATTCTGCCGATTACTATGAGAAACTTAATCTTGACGTGGAATAATCACGTAACATATTTAAATATATAAAATATGTGGATCTGAGAATTACAGAAATTATTGGAACTAAGCAGAGAAACTTTACTTCTGAACTATTGATAAAAACAGAGACATGAAAAGTAAATCATTATATGAGGGTCAAGAAGAAGTTGTAGATTGTGTGAAGATAGGTATATTGATGGCTAAGTGAGTAGCCCCTTAAGTGTTAAGAATAAATGTTTAAAGCAAGAAATTATCTAGAAATCTTTTGTTAATCTCTTCCTACTCACCCGCTGTTTCCATTGAGGTATATTCGAATTGGCGTACTTGGCATCTTGGTAGTTTCTTCTGTGGCTCGAAATGGCGTACAAAGGTGGCGGCAACATTAAAGCGATCAGGGCTAAATAGATTAACCGTGGCCTCGACATTTTCTACGAGGACACTGAAACGTTGCAGCAAAGCTGTTCAGAAGGAAAACTGAAAAAATGCTACAAAACAAGATAAAAAAGTAAATAAAAAATAAATGCTTGTTACTAAAAGAGCGAAGCTAAAAAAGTCGGAATAAAGAGAAGCAACAAAGAGAAAAAAACAAGGAAAAAGAAAAATGATGGTTGTCAATTATTTTGTAGGGAAAAACATAAAGAAATAAAAAATAAGGTAATAAAAAAAACACAAAATACTACAAAAACCTGATATAAAAAATGGTGTACAGAAAAATAATGATTGTTCAAAACTTTGCCGGTGGAAGTTTTGCCATGAGTTTGTGCGTTATCAACGGTCATTGTTGCCAACCATTTTTACTGTTGGTGCTATTGTTGTTGTCGTGTTGTCCTTGCAATGTATTGGAGACAAATTAAATACGCTGGAAAAATAGTTGCAGAGATAGCGCGGAAGCGAGTGTGTGAGAGAGTGTGGAAAAAATTCGAGTAGTCGGAAACACATTGCGGAAAAGTGTCACTTCCGTTTGCGGGATGACCCCCCACTAAGCGTTAAAATGTGCTGCAGTTTCTTTTTGGTTTTACAGCAATTTAAAAACCGTGTTGCCATATTAAAACTTTCTAATCTGCTGCCACCACATTCAAAAAGGCAGCAACTACATTTACCGCCCATTGTTGTGCTGCCAAACACATTTGTTCGTCCTTTTCGCTTGTTCTATTTCCGTTTTTTGTTTGTTTGTATTCTTTGGACACCTTTAACAATTCTTGTCAATTGCGTATTCCGCGCTTTTTGACATTTCGTTGCATGCGACAAAATTGATTGCTCCTTGACTGCCAGGCAGGCATTTCAATTTGGACTGCGATCTGCTGTATGCGCACAGCAACAGAGCTGGGAAAAATGTAACGATTCACTACTTTAGTACTCGTTACTTATCGACATAACGCTGACCAAAAGTTGGGGCTGTTGTTGTTGCCAATGTTCTTTAATATTATAGACTATAGAGCACTTTATAAAAATCTGCGGTTCTGATCGTGTCGGCGACGACTACCGTATTCGGATGAACCATGAACTGTAAGAGCTCTATTGACATAGTCAGACGCACAACTATACACTGGCTTGGACATGTTGTCCTTATGGACGAAGAAGCTCCAGCGGAAAAGGTGATCGAAGCGGAAGCCACTGGACGATGACGTAGAGGACGACCATGCCTCCAATGGAAGGACAAAGTCGAGGAAAACCTAACCACGCTTGGTATAACGGATAGGAAAAGACGCGCGCAAAAGTAGAGGCGCTTGGCGACCGCTGTTAAGTTCTGCCGAAACCCGATAGCGGGTTGTTTCGCCCACGGGGATGCGATTCTGTGACTAGGCCACGAAGTAAGTAAGCAAGTATAGAGCCCTTCGACCAGTTTGATCTTTTGTGCGAAGCCTTTATTGAACCATCCATAGTGAGGCTCTTTATAAATTTTAGCAATTTTAGGGGTTCCATGTTCCAGATAATATCGAGTGCTATGTTAGCAGCCTCTGTCTGGAGGAATCGCTTTCTGCACATTGCACGGCATTCACAGAGAATGTGCACGTAGATTTCCGCTTCTTGGTTGCATATTCTGCAGATATCCTTAAAGGAAATATCAGGCTTTCTTAGATAATAACTGAGATTTCAGTGGCCCTTTAGGTATCTGCTGAGGGTTTGGAAGTTCTCCCTGTTTAGCATAAGTAGCTTCAAGATACTCTTCTGTCTGTGAACAAAAATCGTTTGAGCTGACGTTGTCCGACCTAATTAATCTATTGCCTGAAAAGTTTTCGTTCTACCCATTCCTTTAACAATTCTTGGATGTGTTCTTCAGGTAGTCCACAGAATGGGTCAGGGCCTATTAGTGGGTACCTTTTAAAAGAGCTGGGATATCATAATATAATAGAATAACATTGGACCCCAGTGAAATAAGGCAACGAACAGTCCGACCAACTAGCCAAAAGAGGATCAATGATTTTTGGTTAGTTGGTCGGATTGTTGGTTGCCTATGTGTCCTTCATGCCCTGTGATCCAATGGTATTCTATTGTATTATGATACCCAGTTCATTCAAAAGATGTCGGCAATCCTTGACTCGTCTTAAATGAAGCATTATAAATATGAAATAATCAAATTTTGACTTCTGAAAGTTACCGATACGAATATATTATTGTGGTTTATTAAAGCGATGGAAGAACACCGATGAAACATCAATTCAAATGACTTATCCAAGAAGAGAGTGCAAAGATTACGGGTGTTAATGAAATATACGGGTGTTAATGATATGGAAATATACGGGTGTTAATGATAATAAACCAAGGGTGTTCGGGTAAACATATCACATTTAAATAGACCTCCACAATCAGCTAAGGAGGTATTCAATATACTCGTATATAAACAACAATTCCCAGTTAGGTTAGAACAGAGGACATCTCGAGATCATGAATAGGATATATACTGCAAAAATTACGGCTGATGTTAAAGATCAAATATTCAATACCGTACGCTATAAAGGGCTCTAAGGAAGGGCCTCTATAGGCCTACGTATGACCTAAGTGTGTCTTCTGGCCGAGTGTTCATGTCTACTTAAACCTATGGTAAAAAGCTATTCTAGACAGGAATGTAAAGGAACTCCATCATGGAAAAAACACTTCATTCAGAAGAGTTACACACAACACTTTCAAAAAGAGACTAATTAAGATGACAGCCACAAACCATTCCATATTGGATGAGATAAGAGGAGTAGCTCAGACCCTCGAAGAGATTTTTAACCCTAGACGCATTGCTTCCTATCGAAGATGAGTATCATATCCGCATTTGACACCTCAAGTGGCAACTGGCACTGATATTTGACACAAACCACTGGCACTGATATTTGACGCAAAACAAGTGACATTGACAACTGTCTTCATACAACAACCTACTTCTCCATTTGACTACTTACTTGCTAAGGAACGCTACGTTACTCGGTGATAACGTAACGACTACAAGTTAGCGAATGAAAGTAACGAATGAATGTAGAGAATTTTACAACACTGGCCACCATCATCACCGCCAGACTAACGCTTTTCTAACACTTTTGGCAAATAAAAGCATTTAAAAGAAAAATGAACATAAATAAAAAGCAGCTCCATTGATCAATTGAGCACTTGCATGCTTGAGTGATGCGAGTCGGCCCCACTGACAGTTGACACAGACAGCTCCCGGCTGGCGGAAGAGGTGGGGGACAAGTGCTCTGCTCTCCGCTGATGATGCTGTTGAAGCGTACATTGACGATTTGTTGATTGCTGTTGCTGCCAGTGGTGATGCTGCCTGTGCTGCTGCTTCTGTGACTATTGTTGTACGCATTTCATGTTGTTGTACTTGATGTTCTTGTTGTGTTCGTGATTATGTTGCCATTGCTGCTGCTACTGCTGCTGTTGCTTGTAAGGCCCGGAGCAGTTTGGTGCTGCTGTTTTTATCTGAGCATGCATATCTGTGTTGAGTTGCCGAGTGGTGTTTGCTGCTTGTTGCACACTTGAATGCATTTGCAATTGCAATTGTGATTCCGTTGCTTTTAGCATTTTGCCTTGATTTGAGTTTTCGGTACGGGGGGTGGAGCTGAGGCTGTCATATAAAGTCATAAACTACTCACTTTGTATACGAGTATATCCTAGAAGCACGCATAGTTTGGCAAAATTTGTTGCTCGTTTTAGATTGTTGCCGCCCACGGGGATGCGTTGTGGCTCGCATACATTAAAGTTTGATACTCAGGGGAGGCACTCTTAGAGCAGTAAGGGCGCAGTGGGCAGCATAATAGGTCTTACCTTCTGTGAGATTTAAATATAACTTTTTTTTTACCTCATCGAACCCTTTCCTTCTGAAATTCATTGGAGAGCCTATGTTTTTTCAAGCAGAGGTTATAGGAACTCCTTTTTCCAGCAGAGTAAGCCGGCAACTACAGAGCTCGGGAGAAGCACATATAAGTAATGGGAATTACTGAGTGTTGGCGAGTATTATTCAGAGTAAGTCGGCAGCTACAGAGCTGTGGAGAGGTGCATGTAGATAGTTGGGAGAACTGAGTGCTATTCGGAGTATTGACGATTACTACAGTCAATGCAAGAGTCCTTTAGTTTTTCAGTTAAACACTGCTACTGGGATATGATGGTGACAGTGCGAGTATTTATTATGCATTGTAGGAATTTTGGAATTGAATCCTTTGTTAAAATTGAAAATTATTATCAATTCCATGACATTTGACACAATAAAACTATACTTATGCTAACAAAGTTAACTAAAAGACATAATTATAAAAGAGTCAAATATCGCTCCTAGTCGGAGCATAGAGCGGTCACAAAAGCTCTCCAACGGTTTCTATCAGAAGCCAGGTGTCTTACTTCGTTCCAGGTGGCTCTGTGGTGACTTTCGGCGTGGATAGTGCGTACCCATGTTTGTCGTGGGCGTCCTGCTTTCCGACTACCATGTGGGTTCCATTGAAAGGCCATCTTTGCAATGTTGGTGTCTTCTCTACGCAGAATGTGCCCTATCCAGCTCCACTGGCGTCTTTTAACTTGTGTGTCAATAGGCTCGCTATTGGTGAGGCGCCACAGGTCTTCGTTCATGATCGTTGTCGGCCAGAAAATGCGGCAGATTCTTCGTAGGCATTTGTTGACAAAAGTTTGAAGTTGTCGAGTTATTTGTTCTGAGACCAACCATGTTTCAGACCCATACAATAGAAAAGGTTTTATGCTGGTGTTAAATATTCGTATTTTTGTGCGCAGCGATATCACACGAGAACGCCAAATTCGATCTAAATTCCGGAATGCAGACCGTGCTTTGTTTATGCGTGCTGCCACATCAGATGTTGCACCCCCATATTTTGTTATGTAGCTACCAAGGTAGCAGAAGCTGTCAACGTCCTCAATGTTGATGGTGGAGCTATCATTTGTCAGTACAGTGATTGGAGATGTATTTGCAGTTTGCAGTCGCAAAATTTTAGTTTTGGAGAAGTTGATTTTGAGGCCATGAGCGTTTACGGCTAGTTGGCGTATTCTTGACGAGGCGCCTGCTAACGCGTGCGTCATGAAACAGATGTCATCAGCGTAGTCCACATCGCTGAGCTTTTGGTTTAATCTCCAATGCAACCCCTCCTCCGTCTCCGCATTAGTACGTCTAAGGACATCATCCAAGACCACTATAAACAACAGTGGTGACAGAACGCACCCCTGCCTAACGCCTCTGTTTATATTAAAGTTGGCACTATTTTTACCTTTATAACGCACACTAAGGTTCGCGTCTTTATATAGGGCCTTAATGAGCTCGATGATCTTGTCCGGAACTCCGCAATTTTGTAGAGAGCGCCATATTGCGTCTCTGTTAACCGTGTCAAACGCACGTTCGAAGTCCACGAAAAGGAGAAATAGTGGCGATCTCCATTCGACAGATTGCACCACAATTATGCGTAAAGTATTGATGTGGTCTACGCAAGATCGGTTTGGTCTGAACCCATTTTGTTCACGCCGTAACTGGCTGTTGAGTACACCTGACACTCTATCTAAGATGATAAGAGCTAGGATTTTCAGGATGGAGTTGAAAAGGGTTATGCCCCTCCAATTTTTACATTGGCTGAGATCTACTTTTTTTGGGATAGTGATTATGATTCCCTCCTTCCAGTCAGTGGGGATGGTGTTAGACGTCCAGATGTTATGCATGATAGGGTAGAGTGTGTGAGAGATTATATTAGCGCCATACTTCAAGAGTTCAGCAGGAAGTTCGTCAGGTCCAGTTTTAGCTTATGGATTGCTAGGCTGATTTCTTCTGTGGTGGGCGGGTCGACAGGGATGTTTTTGTTGGGGTTTCTTCTTCGCTGTTCAGCAAAGAAGGGCGCAGTGTTGTTTTCCGTTTCTACGCTATTGTCCACGAAAAATTCTCTCCAGCGCGCGAATTGATCTTCGTCAGAGGTTAGGATGCTACCGTCACTAGCCTTGATAGGCGGTATGTTAGGTTTCGTATTAGTCAATTTTTTTATGGCTGCATATACGCCCCGCAAGTTGTTACAGTTTGCTGATCGCTCTGCTTCACCAGCAATTCCCTCCACATATGCCCTTTTATTAGTCCTTACAGAATTTTTGACCTGCTGATGCATAGCATTGTACGCGCTGAGAAAGCTGTTGCGGTCGGATAATGAAGCAGTGTTTACTTTGGTTTTCATCCTTCTACGTTCTTCGATATATAGCCAGGTGGTGTTGCTTATCCATGGCTTTCTTTTGCGATGTTGGAGGCCAACTGTTTCTTCCGCAGCTTGTGTGCAGGCTTTTTGAATTTGTTGCCAGGACGGTCCATGTGCGTAGAGTGCAATGGTAGTAGACAGTGTGTCCTGGTAAAGTTGGAGCGTTATAGGATTTTTGAAGTTTTCCAGATTAAAGGTCATCTTTCGCTTCTGTTGCTTCCTAATGCCTTCGGGCGTAAGCGGAGTTGGCATACAACTAGGTTATGGTCGCTGAATACGTCCGCACCTCTGCGTGTGCGCACATCAAGGAGGGAGTTGTGAAACCGTCTGCTTATTAAAACATGGTCGATTTGGTTGTGAGTTCGGCCATCGGGAGAATTCCATGTGTATTTATGGATATCTAGATGGGGGAATTTAGTGCCACCGATGAAGAGATTGTGGTGGGAGCAAAGTTCAATCAATCGCTCTCCATTATTATTTCTACCTGATGCTAAGGCGTGCCGACCCATGAGTTTTGCGACATTGCTGTTGTCGTTGTCTACTTTTGCGTTGAAATCGCCCAATGTCATGATGATGTCGCCTTTTGGGACAGAATTGATGGTAGAGTCTAGCAAGTTGTAGAACGCTTCTTTGGCATCGTCTGTGTCTGGTTCCGTAGGCGCGTAGCATTGAATTACGGTGATATTACGAAATCGAATTGAAAATAAAGTACCCAAAAAAAGGGTTGAGTGATCTTCATTAACTCAAGGTGGAAATTCACCTCGAGAACTAACTTTCAATAGAAAGAACAATTCAAAGAACTCACTGAGTGCGACTGCAAGATACGAGTATCAACTACACTGACTTCATAAGCATTCCTCAATTAGTTCACAAAAATGGAATACCGTTCATGTGCTGGAGAGAAACAGAAACAAGGAAACAAACTCATCTTTTAATCAACTTCATTTGAATGAGGTTCGTTGGGTAAGTTATGAACTTCAAGGTAAAAAACGAAATAAATATCTTTTATTCCATATTATCATCGTTTTTCTCTAGTTGAACATGCCGTAGCCTTCTGAAGAATACAGTCTCCGACGGAAAAATATCTCTCGAATATGAGTAACTCCATGAAGATTATTAGAAGCAAAAAATTCAGTAAGATCAGTATCAGATTCAGTATCAACAATGGTAACAATTGACAAATCTTCAGTAAAATCGAACCCCAGTCAGAAGAAGGTTCAGAGCCATGTTTTTTCACTGTTTTTTACTGGTCATCAAGATATGAATACTAGCAATGTCTGGTCTACTGACTATAGACTGGAAGAACTATATTAGGAAGTGCATTAGGTAGTTCACTGGCTGACCGTGAAAGTCCCACAAGGTCCGTCAGGATGCCAGATGGGTATCCATTTAAGAGTCTTAATATGGAACTGTAAAAAGATAGACGCCTTATCGAACTTTAAGAGCAAAACCATTCCTAGTGCTGACACCTCGCCCATTCCCTAAAACCAGGAGGCTTCCAGGTGTGGAAGGTGCGCTTTTGAGATTGCCATAGCCACAGGATATGCTCCAAAGTTTGCTTTGTATTCTGCACCCCCACGTTTCCTTGGGAATACATTAGTTACGAGATGATAATAAAATCCTATGATATCTTTGCTCTTAACACCATGATTATGATGTCGGATTATAATGGGGGAGTACTGGAATACCTTTGGCCACTTTTAACTATACCACTATATAAAAAGTTGTTGTCGGGATCCTAAGAATTTTAGTCTCAGTAAAATGGCAAGTAAATTACTAAATAACATACTTTCTGGACCAAGCTACAGGGAATTCTTCAGGTATATATATTTTTTATTATTCATACGTCATCTGTTTATATTAGTTTGTCAAATTTTCCACTAATCTTTCATTGAAGTCCCGTTGGGGCTATGTTGATATCATCAAATACCAACTGGAACACCATGATGAATAGCAACTTGAGTTAAGGTGCAACTGTCATTGTCAACAATAAAGAAAATTATCGATGATATATAATACTCTAATACTAATAATAGTAGGTTATTTAATACTATCTCTATAATCGCAAGTTTCTATTATTATATTCATACATTTTTAGGGGTATGCTTCTTTCGGTATCGGCAGCATTCAAATGAAATTTTTTTTTACTTGATTGCATTTAATTCGTTTGATTTTTCTCTGAGTATCGCATAACGCATGTGATTTATATGGTTTCTTAAAAATCCTGATTGTGTCCTGTAGCTGCTGTTATCTAGTAGCACCACTATCTATTCTCTATTGCGTAGCCTACAAAGACGCAGACCTGATAAAGCAAAAAGTGTTCAGATTTGAGTAAGTCGTAGATTTCTTCTGTGAGGTTTTGAAGCAGCAAATTATGTCAGGATTTTAGTTTCTTGGAGAGACATTTTGCAGCTTCTTCTGACTTCCCTGTAAGTCATATAGTGAGTTATACTAATAAGAATTTATACTAATATTATAACAATATTATATATAATCTTCTTTAGATACATTTTATTCATATGTAACATTTTATACTGGAAGATACTAACATGATCAACTTCCTTTTGGAGGGACCTTGTTTGATACTTTAGATCATCGAGTCTTATTAAGTATTTTATTTCTCTGTGTTATGCCACTCCCTTTTGTGCAATATCACCCACTTATGTCCCAATGAAGGCACTGACGATCAACGTCTCCATACCAAATTCATTAAATATCTATCTGACAAATCTTCAAAAGTTCCCACATAAACTCAAATTAATTTAGTTAGTTCTACGGGAAGTAGGCGGGGCAATTATACAATTGTTCCATTTGACTCCTGAGTTATATGTGGAACGTTTCACTCTTGGCACTTTATGCCAAAAAAGTCGAGTTCATTGTGAAAGAGTTGAAAACTTTGAGGATCGTGTGAAGAACGGAAGATAAAAGGATGGTGCTGTGTAGAAATGCGGACGAATAGATTAAATGTAGAAATCTGTAATTGGAAGTTGGATGTCTGATTGTTAAAGTTAACTACTTCACCGAGACATCAGTTACAATTTATTAAATTATTATTATTATTATTATTATTATTATATCTTAGACCATAATATAATTATGACTGCAAGGGATTGAGTACTAGCAACTGAGGCCATCGTCTCGAAGAGAAAATATTTTTGAGACCAAGCCCGCGTCAGCATTTGAACCTGCGACCCTCTGAGTGTGAGTCTAGCGTGTTTAACACTAGACCAGAGGGGGGCTCAATTACTTAAATTATATGCGAACACTTAAGTTTAGGTAAATACAAGGGGGATAGTCCGAAGAACTGCCGTGGAAGGAGGTCTTCAGGCACTCAGGCAATGATGCTCATTCTACTGTAAACTTGGAAGTGCTAGAGGGGGCTGGCGGATACAGAAAGTTGTGAAAGGGGAGGGAAAACTTCTTTTGAAACATCTTTGACTCTTTTAGGAATCTGAGACTCATTCCCAATACATCTGACCCTAATAAGTCCTCATTCTGCCAAAGGCACGACAAAAGCAGAGAAAATGCTCTGTTCTGTCCTGTTCTTCCTATGGAATATACGGCCTAATATAATGCTGGTATTGGAGGACTACGTAGAGATGCATGTAGTGCTTTTTGACTATGACTTTTTTTGTAGGTAAATTAACGATATTCATATTCTCATACTTAGCAATATATATTAATTGTGCGATGGTTCAATCTAATCATCATCAGTCATCAATCTGAGTGGATTTGAATACGACGGTTAACTTTGCGTAAATCAAATGTTTGCAGCGGAAAGAATTCTGTCATCAGGTTGGTCTGGTTGGTTTGATTTTGGTTCACATCCTTGCCTACGTATTCTACGTCTATTCTATGATGTCATTGGTATGCCTTGTCCAATGGTATCTTTCCCTATGTCCTGTCTTATTCTCTGGTGTGTTTCCTTCTTACAGGAAGAAACGAAATATCCTGTCTTGTTCTTTGGTATTCATCCCTCTTACAGAGAGAAACCAAATATCCAATCTTATTTTGTGATATGTTTCCCTCTTATATGCAGAAAATATATGTCCTGCCTTATTCTCTCCTATGTTTCCATCTTACAGAGAGAAACCAAATGTCGAATAATATTTTGAGATATGTTCCCATCTTACAGGAAGAAAACATATGTCCTAGCTTCTTCTGTGGTATGCTTTCTTCTATATTCAATTTTTTACTTGAAAATAAGAACAGATTTTTATACGTTGTGACTAATTTTGAAGCTTGGCTATTATAGGACTACTTTGTGAATGTTGATGATCAGAGACGGGTGTTGGCATAACCTTGTCTTACTCTAATGCTTATAAAAAAGGTTCTTTTAATTTATTTTTTAAAACAAAATGTTTATAGAATAATTCCGTGCTCACAGGCTTACAGTGCTTCCAATTTGTCCAAAAAGGAGTTCCTTGACAGGTGTATAAATTGACACTTTTGGTTCTTGATGCAATTAGGTATATGATAGGTAAAATGGCTGATGACCCTCAGATCATTTTAATAGTTAGGAAGGTGTTTAAAAAATCATTACAAAGTATTGAAATCTGTTCACACTTTCAATTGAATTTCTCACATTCCTGAGGAAGGTAACTTTAGGAGAACCTTCAGTTATATAAAATTATAAATTATGGGATATATCGCTTTCTCACTGAGTTTCGAGACACCTTCTGTTTCACTCAATTTAACGTGTTCAACAAAATGTTTATTGCTTAAACTAGTTTTGCCCATTTAAACACATTCTAAAGGCTGGTGTGAACATGGCATATGCAAGATTCTCTGCACAATGTGCTGTGTTCATAAATATAAGGAACCCACAACACTCAACACTACAAAAATGTTTCGCTCTTCCAATCTTTCTTTTAAACTAGGCTAAAGAAATCACACAAAACAAAAACAAAACATAAAAAGACGATTAACATGCTTCAAAGGCAGCTTTCAACAAAATATATGAGCACAACTGACAATAATTGTTGTCGGTGGTGTTGTTGTTGTTGTCGTTATTATTTGTATTAATATTGTTAACCATTATTGTAGCAGAAATTTCACAGCAAAAGTTAATCACAGTTATAAAGAGTTTACGATTTTCCTTTTGAAGCAATTCACACAAAAAAATTATAAAAAAATAAAAAATTAAATAAAACAAAAAACAACAAAAAATAATAAATTAATAAAAATTAACACAAAAACAAAATAAAATAATGAAAATAAAATAAAATATTGAACCCAAAATAAAAAATAAATAATATAAAAATCAAAAACAATTGGAAAACACAGAAAAACTTAAAAAAAACTAAAACAAAAAATTAAAATGAAAAAAATCACAAAAAAAATAATTCGAAAAAAATTTATTTAATATAAAAAGACATCTTATTTTAAATTTCACTTTAACACTGCTAGAAGCACGTGAGTAGCATTTTAAAAATAATTGTGTATATTTTACGCAATTGCCACAAACCGCTCTTGGAATCGCTCTGGCTCGGTGGCAACTTTCTAGCAAACGCGTCCGTTTTGGCGGCTGGTCGCGACGAAACTGATTTCTTGCGGCCTTCACCATGAACTCCAGCGGCTGTAGTCAGGTGTACCTGGCTCCAGCTGAAAAGAAACTGTGTTGTTGAGCGGCCGGTAAGTGGGTCAAACGGTAGAAAAAGCTGGCCGCGCAGGTGACTGAGTAACCATGCCCATGCGTAATTGGCAACGCTTTAAGCCAAACAAAGCGTATGTAAACAAACGAAGCGGTCAGAATATGCGTCGGTTTCTTGTTTGCTTGGGAATGTAAGCCCCAAGAAAAGCACAAATTCTTTCATAATTTGAAAAGAACAAACTTCACGTATACACTGGGAAAAATGTTGGAGAAGTTATAAACATTAATTATTATTGTTAATCATATCCCCTCACTATGGAAGGAAGTGGTCTGTATTCCAAAGGCGGGGAAACACTCATATGTTCGGCCAAAGGATTTGAGCTCTATCAGTTTATCTTTATTTCTATTGAAAACTCTGGAAAGATTAATATCTTATCATGGATTGATTAATAATATATCAGGGATAAAATAATCCCATCTCAACTGACGATGTCACAACTCGCGTGCTGTAAAGGTAAATCTACCATCTACAAATCTGTTCTAAATTCGCTAGTGATGGAAATTGAGAAACCAATAGAGGACAAATAATATATTTTTTCTCCCTATGTGAGGGAAACATATCACAGAATAAGTTTGGATATTTGGCTCTCCTAGACATTGAGGGCGTTTTAAATAACATCCTAACTAGTGCGCTGATAAAACTGGGGCGCTTGTTGACTTCATCGGACAAATGCTCACATGCAGGTTTCTGAATTCCACATTAGGTACCTCGGAGATGCGAAGACAGGGGTACTCCTCAGGGCGGAGTACTGTCTCCTCTCCATTGAGTACTGACAATGAACACATTGTTAGAGAGCATAGAGGAGCGAAGAATCCACATTGTTGCCTATGCCGACCATGCTGCAATCACAGTAAGAGATAAAGTCCCCAATAACTTTTGCGAAGTCATGCAAAACATGTAAAATGAGCTAAATCTATGGTCAGAATCTTGTGGTTTATTCGTAAATGCCAAGAAAACAGGAGGACAGGAGGCTTAGTGTAGAGGAAAGGTTAAGAGAAAGGAAAGAGTAATGGAAATTAAATGTAGACGATAGAATAAGGAAAACATCAATAGCATTTTATTCGTATTAAAATACCGTAGGATTAAAATGGGGTATGGCCCCCCGAATAGTACATTGGGTATAGTGGTTAGACCGATTTCGATGGACGGCATACTAGTAGGGTGGCCGGAACTTGATAAAAGCTATATTGTGAGAATTTTAGATTGTATTCACAGAGCAACTAGTTTATGTATTAGCGGAGCTCTCAAAAGGACCCCCACAGCAGCACTAAATGTTTTGTTAGACCTGCTCCCAATTGACTTGTATGGTAAGACACTGGCAGTCAAATCAGGTCTTAGACATAGGGAACTCGTACTTTTAACTTTTGACAGAGGTCATTCGACCATAGTAGAACAATTTTCTATTAAGCCTGCTACTACAGATTATTGCAATCCAGTATAGCTGTATTAAAGCAAACCCTTTACCACTATATTTCCTTCAAAGGATGATTGAAATAGTGGTATCTTTAACTGTAAGAATGAAGTTAGAATTTAGATAGACTTTTTAAAACTGAATCAACAGGTGGGTGGAGGTGAACGTTCTGAAAAGCTGGGCGTCAGTTTATTCTTCCGCTTTCCGGATCGTTGTAGTGTATTCCAAGCAGAAGTAATAACCATAAGAGAGGGTATATTGTTATAAAGTACCATGTTACCATGCTTGTATAATTTTACCATGAATTCTACAAATTTAAATTTCGCGTGAAGAGGAGCAAAGTACCAAAACCGGATTCTGAGAAGCATCTCCAGATATGACCTTGCGCTGTATTAATGGTTTATTGCTGGTTAACCAGGTATGCTTCACTGGAACTAATGTGCAAAAACTCGAAACTTCAGTAAACATCACATTCGACCAATCGCGGTTAATGTGTTCACTTGCCCAGCTCTTTCTTTTTATGTGGTAAGCAATAGTTTCGAGGTTGTAGAGCTAAATTTGATCTTTGCCTCATGTAAGCGCTGCATGATTGTGTTGACATCCTTAGCGTGCCGGCGTCGTATAGTGGAATTCTGCTTGAACAGCTTCAAAATCGCTTTAACCTGCCAGCTGGACTTATTGTTGCTTTCGATTTCCTGCGGTCCGGAAGGTCATCTACGCTTCATCGTACCTCTTTATCCACTACTTAACGAAGTATTCCCACTTCTCAGATGCTGCAGAATATGCCATATTCGGTCGTTTCGGGTGCGTGCATAAAAACACGGGCTCATACCGTTTCGCGTATTCGGAACTTTTTACGGAATTCGTCAAACATCCTCTCCTAATGAAGTACCGGGCAATACTGAGCTGATTTGACATTGGCATCGTAGACATGTAAACAAATAATCGCAATGTGTGAAAGAGATAGTTATTCTCTTGTTCAACAGACTGTAACTTAAATCTAATGACATAACTAGAATCTACTCATATGTCGAAAAAACCATTTCATCATTCATGGTTAAAAAAGATTGAAAATTATAGTCAAAATCTCCAGCAGGGGATTTATTACGTTCTTAAGGTATTATAGGTGAGTTTTAGAGTCTTTCAGCAGCTCTAGCGGACAAACATTTTAGACCTCTTTGAATATCCGATGGCGAGGACCATAAAGCTCCATAAGTAGCTTCTCAAGACTTATTTTCTAATTGTTCTGAATATCCTCATCGCACACTCGGATCTTGAAATTTTCATACCATAAGTTTTCAGGTATAAATTGGTTGCTATACAAAGTCTTCTTGATCCTTTTGTGTTTCATTCTTAGGTAGTTCCCTCAAGTATCTCCGTGAGAATATTCGCTTCCAAACGTCATCGAATTGGTCGAGAGCTGATCGATGGCAAGCAGTAACGGCGTTTGAAAGAAAAATTCTAGGTAATTTCTTTCGGCCTATCTGAGTTCGCGTCTAATATCGGATTAGATGGAACGATGAGTTTTACGAGCCATACACTGATATTGACATAGTCGCATGAATCAAAATACATACATGCACCGCGACCTTAGGATCTATTGTGCCCCCATCAGAGGCTGCAGAGGTTTCACATCACTAGCAGAGCTTTGGAAGAATACCAAGTATTTCCTGCGGGTGTGTATGAGAGCCGGGCATTGTGCCAGGACCTCTCCTCTTCCTCCGTACAGACTCTGCAGGAGCCATCCGAGGTGACCCCCATCCTCACCATATGTGAGTTCCATTTACAGTATACTGTGAGTACGCCTGTCATCATCCTAAGATTGTTCTTGGAGAGATTGATGGGTGATTCGAATAGTTTTAGGTGGTATGTCCCTAGCAGTCTCTTTGATACCCTTAGGCCTGGTATATCAACCCAGTACTTGTGCCTAAGGTGTACCTCGTCAATCCTAAGCTGGTTGAACAGCTGACCCTTTCCTACACCACAGAAGGGTTCTGGGCCAATAAAGAGTGCTGCAGCATCCTTCCTTGCAAGTTCGTCGGCAATCTCGTTCCCTTCTATGCCAGTATGTCCTGGAACCCATAGAATTGTAAGCTTGTTGCGTGAGCCAATTGAGTTTTTTGATGCACTCCCATACTAGTTTTGAGTTTACCTGATAAGAGATAAGTGCCCTAATGGCCGCTTGGCTGTCCGATAGGAAGATAATTTTCTTGCGCTCATATCCTTTTTAATATTGAATTGTGCACATCTCTCAATAGATAGGATTTCCGTCTGGAAGGCTCCTCAATAGATTGGATTTCCGCCTGGAAGACGCCAGTATACTTTCCTAGTGATTCATAGTATTTGTGTTTTGGGCCAAATACCACTGCGCCAGAACCCTCTTCTGTGAGATACCCATCGGCATACCAGGTGATAGTGAACTGATCTAACCTGTAAGTATCGTTGAGACCTCTCCATGCGTTTTTATAGCTGCACTCTGTTTTAAATAACTTAGTGAAGCTGCAGAGCGTGTTTGTGAAGTCTTTCGGTATACAGACGTCTGAAATGGCCTTTGATAATGTTTCTCCATGATGTACTTCCGGAATAATTTCTCTAGTTGTCGGAACATGGAGAAATTATTGAAAACCGACTATGACTATTAGGGATATCCTTCAAATTCAATACTCTAAATATCTGACACTAGCAATTTATTACTAGTAGAAAAACTCTTCCACAAAGGCAACCAAAGCACTCAACCTACTCTCTGGAAAGTTTTCTCAGTATTCCGAAAACTTTTGGAAATAATTGGTTTCATCCACAGGATATACTTCTATGTTGCAGCCATCCTTTAAGATATACGGTTAATTACTTGAATAAGAGGCAATGGCAGACTTTCCAGTTTGTGTTCTCTAAATCCAATCAGTATTATTTTACTTGCTGACATCTTCAAAGACGAATCAATACTTTTTCTCCGTGGTAGTTCCGCATAATTTCCCTTCACATTTAACACTCTCGTTAATTTGCGTTTTGCACTTGGCTCACATTACAAATCAGCGACTTTTCAACTTTGCGTGTGTGCAATTTCAAGTACAAATAATTCCGGCGTCTTTTGGCAACATAATCTGCCATGTTTAAAACGTGAGCAAATAAAAAATGCCGTGGAAATATTGCTCAACATTTGCATTAACATCTGTCGTAATCCGCGCGGTGGGGCGGATGCCAGTACAGTTAGCGGGGAAGCGGTGGTTGACATAACGTTTAACGCGTACGACATATCAAATGTCAACATGTAAGCGGCACTTTACAAACAAACACACACACAAACACACACACACATACATGCGTCACGCACACATACACTTACGTATAAACAAATCGATTACATAATAAATACCTGCAATAAATCCAGTAAAATTCACTCGCGCAAATTTTTTGACAAGTTTTGTGGCGTAAGTGGGTTCTTATTGATTTATGAGATTTCTTTTCCAAGTTGTCGGGGATTTATTTTCATTTGCTTGAAATTACGCGAAAATACACCCCGTAGGAAATAGTGGCAGCATGTGGAAAGTCAGCAAAGGTTATTGGGTCAGCTAATTCATACGTAAGATGATACTCTGTCACTAGGTGTTCCGCTATTCAACTGCAATGCTACTCTGAGCCTGAGAAAAATTACATCGAGAGGACTAGAAACTGAAAATAATTCAGCTTGGAAGATGCAGAATATATTTAAAATTTGGATAACCCGGTAAATAACTGGGCCAGGCAGGTCATGACACACTCATCGATTTATGTTAGCTTGGTCAAACTGGTCGACCGAATAGGTCATGCATAGATCTGTTAGGTCCATAGCGATAGCAGATGAATTGTGCATTTAGGACTCTCGAAAGTGGAGATCTTTGAATAGGAAGGCGTTTTTTTGCTAGCCTTATAAGTGGAGCAAATCTCAAGGTTGAAACCAGTTTAGTCCCCCAAACTAGGGAGCCCCCAGGCTTTTAACCGTACTGTAGCTACTGATGGACAGGAACACAGGAATGGTCCAAGGTTTCCTTGGAGTATGTTTCCCCCCATTCCCTAGACTCATCATAGCTTGTGAGTCGCATCTTTTTCGCGTGTGCTGTTGTTAGGCAGTGGACTGTGGCATTATACTCAACATTAATCTACAATCGTTCCATGGTACCGCCAATATAGACTCTTGGGCTAAGGTGTATTTGAAAAAATCGCAGCGGAACTAGTCGAAGTCGCTGATTCCTAGTTTGCCTACTGCTCTTGAATGCCTAGGATATACTTTGATGATTAAACTTGATTAAAATTATCTTAGTTCTCCACTCCTTGTATATTATATTATACCATTTTAATAAAGATTAATGTGAAGAGGCCCCCGATCGATGAACATTTGTAGGATATTATCTCGACTGAGGGGATCCATAGCAAGTTTCTTGATTGTGGTTTTGTCTCCGGATCTTAAGATGCTGAAATATATTTTGAGTATGAGACTGTAGCGGAAGCTTCACCAAAATTATCGTTCCTCCTCGGCCATCCAATATTATATACAACTTTCTTAGTAAAGATGGATAGTTGTATCTGGAAGGATGACCCGATAGATATTTGTACTTAGACTCTAGTGATTACAGAGGTAGATCGCTGATTCTGTTCATGTCTCCTGCTCCTGAGTTCCTAAGATATACTTTGAGAATGGAATTTTATAAAAATTACGTATGTTCCTCAGTCATAGTATATAATTTTGTACCTTCTTAGTAAAGAGTAGCATCAGGAGGGCTGGATCGATGAACATTTGTTTCCCGAATGATGAGGAAACATAGCAAGTTTCTTGATTGTGGTTTAGTCTGCGGATCTTAAGATGCTGAGATAAATTTTGAGAATGAGAGTGGACCAAAAAGCTTGACCAAAAACATCGTACCTCCTCAGTCCTCCAAAATTACTGTAGAGTAATAAGGACTGATAGTGGAGTCTGGAGGGCTCACTCAATGGATATTTGTATGCTATTATCCCTACTGTAGTGGTTCCAGAGGAGGATCGCTGATTCTGTTCTTGTCTCCTGCTCCTTAGTTCCTGAGACATACTTTGAGACCTTTACCATAATTACCTCGGACTTTTTATACTAATTCGTGCATTCCTAGTAATTAGCAGTGTCTGGAATCCTGACTCGACGAACAACTGTAGCGAAATCATAGGAGGTTCGATAATTGTCGTTTTGTCTTCGGCTCCTAAGTTCCTGAGATACACTTTGAGAATAAAATTGGAAGTAAATCCTTACCTTAATAGCCTTGATATATTAATTCATACATTCCTAATAATGGAGTATAATATTTGGAATGGAAACGACTATTTGTATCTCATCTGTAGAGAAATCCTAGGAAGATCTTTGATGCCGGTTTTCTTGCCGGTTCTTAAGTTCCTGAGACACACTTTGACAATGGAACTGGAGGTCAAACTTTATTCAAATATCTCATCTACTCAACTGGAAAAAAATTGCCTCAGCTCCCCAACTTTGATATTTTGTAAAACATAGTATTCAGAAGCCCTGACTCGATGAACATTTGTATGCTGAATGTTGTGTATCAGAAGTAGATTCGTTGCTTGTGGTTTTGTCTCTTTTTCTTCAGTTCCTGAGATATGCTTTGGCAAAGGATCAGCAGCTGAATAAAATTACCTAGACCCTAGTATCCTCAGTATATTATCTGGTGCATACTTTCTTATTGAACAATAGTTTGAGGAGCCCTGACTCGATTAACATTTACAAAACTCCTGACTAACTTTTGGTAATTGATGTGTTCTGAGTGTCAACTCCTTATAAACATTTCCTACTGGGTATTTCTGCTCCTTGTACATGAGCTGTGCGAGTGTTTACGTGGTATTGGCATTGATTTTATTCTTCACAAAGGTATTTACACATATTTGAAAGAAATTTTTCCACAAATTGCAAAGAAAATTGAAAGGTTTCCGGGCCATAACTGGTAACCCAGATACAAATCGTTTCTGTTTTTCTCATTTCTGCTTTCGTATGATTTCTTTTAATAGCATAACATACTCGTTACAGAGTCCTTGTAATGCACTGATTTGCCAGGCAAAAAACAGACCTCTCCTCTTTTGTGCCGCCCACTTTTTAATACGTTTTCAGATGTGCTCTGTTTGTTGTGCTTGTGCATACTGCCACCTAACACACAAATGATGATTTTCATTTTAAGTTTTGCCAATAACCATTCAAAAATGGTTTCATTGTTGAGCGCCACGGTCGCAGTGGCCTCCGTTATTCTGCTCGGTGCTGCGTTTTTGGTTCGGTTAACGAAATTGCAATTTCCATATGGCAAATTAAAATTTAATGAAAGCAAGTCCGGTTGGGTTATTAAAAGGCTGTTATGAAGATAATGGAGAAGTGCTATGAAGCGTTTATGGAAGGTTAACAGTCACAGAGCTCTCAGGATAGAATTATACAAACTTTAAGGTAATAATACAAATCGTGAAGAGAGTTGAAAAGGGTTTTGAGAGCCGTGGATCTGAATTCGACAATACCGTTATGCATGATATTGGAGAGTGGTATAGAAACGCGGAAGTTGATGTTGTCACATCGACATATCTTGACCAATTCTTGATGGTAATAGTAACTAAAATAATTTCTATAAATAAAAGGGGTAAGCATTAAATACGTCGATCGATATAGAAAAGCGGAAGGTGATATTATCATATCAACATATCTTGATCAATTCTTGATGGTGATAATGCCTAAAAAATTGTCTAAATGAAAGGTTTCAGCACTAAATATCGATATTGGGTAATTATTATTGTCATTGGCAGTACTGACCTCGACCAATTTTATTGTTTGTGCGAAGCCATTGTTTAATCGTCCACATTGAGGCTCTTATGAACGTCGATCGATATAGAAGAGCGTACACAATGTTAATAATGATACGAAATTGCCCTCCTGACAATTTTACGATGTACGCACTGCTACGATCACTGTTCAACTGTGTCGACTTCAATTCTGTGGCGGTTTGTGTACCTCTCGTGTGCTGAACCAGAACACGCCAGAATATTCACTACACTTCGATAGAAGTTTCGTAGAAGAGCATGTCTCCATGCATGTATATTTGGGTCGAAAAAAAACAATAAAGTGTACCCTAAAAGTATGCAAACATTTATGTTTCAATATTATTACATCATATTAATGGTAATAAGACCAAAAAAAGTTGACCAGATATAAAATGGTCGATCGATCTGGCCCTGCTTTAAGACTAGGTTTGACAACTTTGAAATATGTACATGACGTCTTCCGACTTCGATTACTCCTACCTCCGATGTAGTTGTCATAAAAAACTCATAGAAATAGTGATCAGTTGGGTTGTGTATTCCAGCAATTGCATTTCATTTTGAGGACCAATTATTCTTTGTGTGTCAGAATATAAACAAGGAAGTTCTTTCATTGTTCCAAAATACATACAGACAGACTTTAAAAGGAATTGGTTTTACATCTATTGGAGCTGAACCCCCAGTAGAAATCTTCCGCAGTTTCGATGAAGATAGTGACCGCATCACATTCATGTTAATATCTACTCACCATGCCTTCAATTATGTGAGGTTTTTCCAGTTATACAGTTGTGCTGGAGATATAAAGGAATCTATTTCTTCATGATGCTCAGTAATCTGTTACTTCACGATCGGAGCCTATCGCAACTTATCAACATAAGTTTTCATATCAGTACCGCATCAAATATTATATATAAGTATAGTAAACATTACTCTGCATATTTTGGGGCCAGACCTTACTATAAATGTTGATGTTCGCAGCCAGTTTCTGTCCTCTAACTTCACAGATAATCACATATAGCACTCTTTTCGATTCTCGAAGGGTCCATGGGAAGAGTACTCTTTGAAGGGGTTTGAGTGTTTTATTGCTACACTTTATTATGTTCAGTTTCGATATGGCAAATGAATCTTTTGATTCGTGCAATTGAATTTTATGACACTTTTGGTTTGTGTACTGGATTTTTGGTGACAGTTTGAGTGTGGAAATTTGCAAAGATTCTTACTTCATCATACACCTCTCATTACCCTCTCATGGATAGCCAAGGTGGACCAATTGTTCCTCTTCAGCCGCAAACTATTGTAGAAACTCATCACTCTTCTGAACTCATGTTCGTAGCTCTACTCAGTCACAGTCTCGATCACTTTCTGAGATAGTGTGAAGTACATTAGCAGCAGTGCGGTTAATGTACACGGTTAATGTTGCCATTTTTGCTCCAAACATTTGTGCCAGCGGTTGTCTCAAACTGTATTCTGAAGACTCTAAATGCTTTGGCTCGGTTCATAAGTCGGATGCTTTATAGGTCGGAGGCTTCATAGGTCGGAGGCTCCATAGGTTGTAAGCTTCATAGGTTGTAGGCTGCAGTTTTATCGAGGATAAAGGCATAGGCAATGCACCTTGCTGTAGTATGTGCATCCTTGTGCTTTTTGTGGTATAAATTCATTCTGTTTTTGCTCATTCTCAATGAATTTTAGGTCTGCAGTTTTTCGACCTATACCTGCCGATGTTGTGTAGAGTTATATCAGTTTTTATAGTCGGTCTGGGTATGGATTTAATTGCATAATGGCATAGGTTCACCAGGTAGCTTGCGAGTTACGCAAGTTTCACTAGGAGTCCCTTTGGCTCATTGTGAACATAATGGTATAAATATATTGCCAAGTGGAGAGTGGTTACTGAGACCTTTCAAATATTCCAAAATTGTCGTGAAAGTGGCGTAGGTATAGTGAATACTTCGTCGTTGATTGAATTTATTATTATTTAAGGTTGCCTTTCCATTCCACTGCTCTGCTTTAAAGGGTAATCTCAGTACAAAGCCACAGCGTTGCTAATGCCTGCATTGGTATTTTTTGCTTAAACGTTTTCGCACAAGGAACCCCTTTCGATCTTAATCGAATGTCGTGCACAAGTGTGGCAGGTACGCAGCGAGGCGCTGCTATGAAAAGAAACTCGGCTAATTTCAATCAATTGTGTCGGGAAATCAAATTATTTATGGATGAGCTTCGCATGCTGGGATGGGCTGCAGTACAAACGAGAGCTGACTTATATGGCAGCAGAGCAGCTGGAAGCACAACTCCAGCAAAATACTAAAGCCTTAAACTTCGTCAGGATATGGAAAATAATTGAAAGCACGTCAGGCGGGTCTGCTGCGGTGATGGCAACCGCTACACGAAGCTGACGACAACCGCAGCACGCAGCGGAGTGAAGGCACAAAGTTTGCGGCATCAGGAGCCGCAAATTCAGCGGATGTGAGTGGCTTGAATGCTTGTGTGTGTAATTGTACGCTAGGAACCACCGAAACAGACTCACATGTACACATGTATATTCTGGCTGGGGCGAGGTTGTTGTTTCTGCAATACCAAGTTAAAGGGAGTTAGTGAGCTTAATGAAACGCGGAGCGGTTTCAACGCAATCAGGACCGGATTTCATTTGGCAAATTAAGCACTATTCTTAAATGGCCTCACATTTCCTTCTACACAATAAATAGAAGCGAACTGCTTTTTAAATGTTTTCTCATTTAAGTGCAATTAAAATGTTTTTGCGGTCGAGAGCAGAGTTTAATTGTCGCTCTTTGGCGCCGAGGTGTCAAAGTAAAAAGTTTCCACACAAAAGTTTCTCCACTTGGGAAATTCGTGGCGAAATTACTGTTTCAATTACTGGCACCCAAGAGCGCGACTGTTGTTGTCAGGTAAGTGAGCTTGCGGTCTTGTTGCATTGAGGATATTTTTGATACATGATAGCCCTGAAGTCGAGTAAATCTCCTGTAATTATATGAAACTATTAAAGTAAGTACTATTAAAAGTTCCCTACACTCAGCATTCATGGCATTCCAATCTGTAGTGGGTTTAGAAGTAACGAGAGCACTGACTGGTTGGGCATAGCGGGGTGTAAGTACTTTCACAGACTTGGAATATATCTTGTTTAAGTTAGGAAGAGATTTAAGACCAATTCACACTTATTATGTTAGTATTAAGTAGTGAAGATACGTCAACGGGGGCTCTTCTTAGATTACTTAGTTGTTCTAATCCAAATTGCTTTGTACATCTTGTTATCATTCAAGAGTAATAGTATGCTATAAATTGGCATAGGAATCCTAACTAAAATTTTCTTAGCGGAAAAAATTGTTCTTCTTATAAGAGAAAAGGATATTCTTTGTCGGATATCATTAGATTCCATATCCTATGAGAGAAATGTGTCCTGGTGTCCCCATGATTTTGTATTCACTGGCATTGTATTTCTCTCTCGATAAATTTTCTTTAAGTTTGTATTATTTACTTTATAAGAAAATTTATTATTTAAAATCAGGTTTCAATATTCCTAAAAATTTCCAGTGAAAATAATCAACATTGAATTGACTTAATTTCCTATTTAACTTTGCTCGTTTGAAAGTTGTCCTTTGCCAACCACGGCGTATACGTAACATAATTTAGAAAACATTTCGCTGGCACTGAAACTTTTGACCAGCTTTCACACAGACTTCAACTACAATAAACACTGAAAATACATAGAAAAAAAGAGTATAAAATGTGTTCATTTTAATAGAATATTTATTGCCTAAGCTACAAAATGTTAATTAATTTTAATATATTAATTAATATACCAAATAATAAATATGCATTAAATGTACAAAAATCAACAAAGTACTTCTAAAATAATTTTTAAATTTAAAAAATTTCCATTTTTTCTTTGTACTACGCTGAGTTTTCGGTTTTATTGGACACGGCCACTATGCCCTTATCCAAGCCCTCGTCGGAGACGTCCTTCTCAATGAAATACGAGGAGCCGTCCGATTGTTTGCATTTGTACCTCAGCTTACAGCACTCCGGATATGGTTTGCCGCTGTTTAGGCGCTCGCCACGATTGCAGTTCTCGATGCGCAGCTTACCGCACCTGAAAATCATAGTGAATAAAAGACATAATATGAGAAGGGTGGTATAAGGATTAAAAGGATCATCTAAAATAATGAAGGTTTCATTAAAAAGGCTATTGAAGATTGATTTAGGGTAGTTTGAGTTGAAGTTGCTACAAGTTGCGTACACTCTTAGACCAGGTTAGGCTGAGCCTGGAACCCACACTCCCAAGAGATGATTAATTTTAATATATAAATTCATTTTATCATTCATAAATATGTATTATAGATATATACAAAAATAAACTAGGTCCGTAAATAACACAAATTTATTATTATCATAAACAAAATATATATAAAATCTTGTTTAATTAATATAATTCATATTCGGTCTGCGGGTCTGAACTTAACTTAGGACCCTGTGACCTCCATTGAGGGTTTGATTGATAATTATACTTATATATATTAGTACAAAAGGTCCTTCCGGGTCTCGGTGCTAGTACTCCTTGATACATTAAATTATTTATAATTATATGTATATATATATATATATATATATATATATATATATATATATATATATATATATATAAATATATATATATATATATATATATATATATATATATATATATATATAATATATATGTATATATATATATATATATATATATATATATATATATATATATATATATATATATATATATATATATATTATGCTTGATAATTATTTACCTAACTAACTAACTGCAGGTTACCTAATCGCATATATTCCAATAGAATTGAGGATCAGATATGAATTCGAATATACTATTGGAAGGAATTCAATTAAAATATCTTGGAAGAAAAATCTAGGAAATATTCAACTTAAAACGAGACTATGACATATATTTTTGATACTTAGAAAAACTTCGTGCATCAGGTCCGTTCAAAATCGCTCCCTATATCTATAGATATGTCGGTTATAGAAAAACCTGCAGCCACAATTACGAGAATCCACAAAAGATCAAAACTTATGTCGAGGATGAGGAGAGTATTCTATGAAAAACATCGACTTGGTTTTCGAAGATAACACTGATTACAGATTAGACACAAGGGGAAAGGGTCCAAAAATATTTGACTTGAATTTTCTTATGTTGTAATCAATTTTCGGGATCTGTTGCAGTGTTATTATTTGTTAGAGTTAGAAGCAGTGATTGGCTATTTGTCTCACTTCTATTCAATGATCATTTTTCGATGATAAGCATCGACTTGGTTTTAGAAGACAACTCTGCCCAGATATTGGGAGGAGTCCAGGAATACTTGACCTCTTCTGCTTGTGTTCTAATCAGGAAGGAGCAGCAGAAGCGAAGTGATTGGTTTTTGGCTGAATGTGGGATATTTTCGATGTATTGGAACCATTTCGATTCATTAAAATTTTTTAATAATACCGTCTAAAGAAATTTTAGACCTAATGGTAGATAACTAGTTTCTGTACTACACATTCTTCTACAGTTCAAAAAATGATTAGTAACTATGCTTACTGCAATGAAGAGGTATCAAGAAGGGCTTTCAACTACTGACAAATCTAGAGATAATTGTCTAAAGAGAAGAAAGAATATTTTCTATATCACTGAATTATTCTTTCTTCTCTTTAGTATTTATAATCCCTTCCCGCAAAAGTAGATCTTTTGTTCAAGCCTATCTGATTAAACCAATAAGCAGGAATCCGCGTTCAGACATTTAAGAAAACTAATCATTACTTTGGGTAAGAGCTGATCCCTTCACATCCTGATACGAGCATCTTTCAGATAAACATACACAGTACCTTCAAAGGTTACATTCAGTTACGTACCCAATTACAATATTTACGACCCCTTTAATATTATTAATATCTTAACGTTACTAAGGTTTGTGTTAGGTAGGAGTGGCAGGTTAGTTAACCAAAAGCACACTTGAGCACATCTAATGACTCGTTGTGATATCATGGTGTGGCGCTGTTCAAGTACTGACTAAAACTCTCTTACTTACTAGGGTTTGCGACAATGAATCTTTAAACTTATCTTCATACCGTCTTGATTTGCCCAGAACGCTACTTAATTATACAGTTTATAAGTTCTAATGACATATAACCATATTTCACAAACGTGTTCTGGGTCTAAAAATATTTCTTTTAGAACTCCATCTTTCCCTCAAAGCTCTACACCCAATCTCCTTATCGACCTTTATCAAACCGTGACACCGTGAAAATATTTTTCAACTACTATTTTCTGTCATCGCACCAAGGTTTGGTTAATAAAGTTCATGTGTATGCGATCATGAATGAGTTCAACCTCAGTTGGGAACTGGAAGAACGGTGGCTGACAAGTAAGAAGGCCGAAGAATGGAAGGTTATTCTTCACCAAATGCGAAAACTGATTGAGAGATTATGAATAGTCTCGATATGCTGGGTTAGTAATCTGTGCTTCGAATCATTCTGGAGGGAACGTAGCCAACTATACAAGCCTAGTGCTTATTTTCATAGTAGCTTTATATATATAGTTTATTATTTATAGTAGCGATGCATATGAAAAAATGTCTGCTGTCGATACAATATAAGGAAATAACATCACCGCATAAATACATAAAAAGATGATGCTGTTTATAGAGAAATGCGTAAACCACGAGGAGAGGAAAGTACTATGCAGGAAAACTTACAAGTTTTTCATGAGTCTCCAGATTAGCTCATATATTAAAGTAACAAATACACAAAGCAAACGTCTTAAGCAGTGGCAAAAAAATTGCCTTAAGTTCTTCCCGCGACTAGCTTAATATTTTCCAACTGAAATTTACTAATGTTTCTAGCATCTCTGCTATTCTTTGGATGGTCTAGTGTAGTATAGTATCACAATTTTTAGGGGGGAACACAATTTTTTTAGGGAATATCACAGTCTCTAAGTTCTCAAAAGTTTTAGCGTAGGAACCACCCAATTCTCATAGCATATTATTATCACTGCCATGTGGTGGAGGACGAAATTGCCAGTTTTAAAGAGTCACCATTATCTATTCAGAATGAAACCAAAGTGTCTACAATGAGGGGATCTTTCAAGAGATCCATACAAATTTCATGGTCAGTATAATTTTATTAAAATGAACCGATTATGGTATGAAATGAAACGAGCGTTAGTATAGTTTAACAGCCGATAAGAATGTATTCTTCCTTTATGGGTATTCATTTTTTTATGTTATACTCAAAATTTTGCTTTCACGATTATGTCAGACACTGTAACTATCCCCTTCAGTTTCATTATTTTAAGTGGCACGCCCATTAGTGACGTATATTCCCTAAATGGCTAAGATTTCTCTTTGAGTATAATGTTGCTATACTATATCAGATCACTAGCAGCTTATGTGTCTCAATCTTCTATTGCAATATCACCAAATAAATTCAGAACCGAACCCACAGACATTCACTATACAAGTTAAATATCATCTTCACTTCGGGTCTCCAAAATTGAACTGCTTTCTGCTAAAAATTAGTCAATAAATCGTTTCTGTAGTACCACTAGATATTAGACAGAATCCAAAAGAGTACCTTATAGTATACCCCACACATGTTGAATAACACTTTTATCTTGGGTGTACTAACTTGAATTCCATTTCCCTATAAATAGTATATAAATCGTTTCTTCAGTATTCCTATAGAGACTCAGCATCTAACATAGTCCTTCAAAATTATGAATCCGACAACTTTAATATCATTTTAATCTTGGCTTTTCTACCTCTGTATTTACTGAATGCATTCCCATTAGTAAATCGGTACGTTCAGTATCATTATAGATATAGATAACTGATGATAGTAGTATAGTCACTAACTGAACAACTGTTGAGTATTACTAAATATACTTTGAAAAGAGCCAACACTGAATTATACAGTATTTAATCTTAAAAATAGAAAAAGTGAAGACAAATTGTTGCAGTAGAGTTGTTTTCTAATATTCCTAAAGAGGCGTGGTAGGTATATAAGTAAAATATTAGCACCACTTTCTCAATACGATTTGTTTTCTGTCGTTCTGTGGACAAATATACACAAATATTAATGATACTTTGGACAAGTATAGCCTGGATCTTGACACCAAACTAGGTACCTATATGAACTCAGTCGGACAAAGGACTCGTTAAGCTCCCATATTTGCAGACAACTTCATTAAATTAACTACAACTTCATTAAAAACTAATTAGTTAACAAAATTTAGTTATGTTTGTGTACGTCCGAAATGGGGGCTGTATATATTGTCACGCCCCCAATTGGTTTCTAATTTATGATCTATATACAATTTATGGACGACATTTGGTATGAATAAGTATATAAATGACACGTCTACTCCAATATAAGCAACTCCTGGATCCCATTTGAAATTATCGCAACCATGCTGCTATGGAAGCTATACGAGTATATTGATATAGCATAGTATATACATATGCTATACATATTGCATATATATAATAGAAGTAGTATATGTTCGCTTGGTGAAAGCAAAAAAGAGAGGCACCGTAGTTTCTTTGCCATGCCCACAATTAAGAATTTGGCTTATTATACAAGCTATTGATGAAGTTCCTTCCACAGGTTCCACATGGATAACAGTACCAATTTAAAATACTGAACAAAATATGGGCATATTAACTGCAGTGGCACGCCCATTAGTGACGTATATTCACCAAACGGCTAAGATTTCGCGACGGTATTTTAAATTAAGAGTTAAAAAGTCACAATTAAGTATGTAAAAAATAGGATGAGTTGACTCCTGTGGCACTACATTGATTTCAATGACACGCCCTCTATTAACTTCAATCCTACGCCCACTAGTAACATATAACTCGATTGCTACACAAGCTATATTCATAAAATTTGGGAGCAGAATTATATTAGGAAATTTTGAGGCCTTCGACATTGGCATAATATGTCAGTTGTCACGCCCATTTCCATGTCGAATTCATCGAAATATGTAGGTCCCTATCACAAGTCATGTTTAGTTTTAAGTAATATGGATCCAATGCCGCCAAAGGTTAACCTTCCCGCCACTTTATTTGTATGGGTAATTTTGTTAGGATATCTCGAAGTCGTTCTATACTTGGTCCAGCTTCCTTTACTGGTGTTATATTGGGTATTCCCTCAGAGTTCTAAACATAAGTCTGCTCTAGAAAAAGCATCAATTTATATAAATTGTTTCTGTGACATTCTTTTCTAAACTACCAATTAAAGACTTTATTCGAAAAATTAGGAAAAAGCTATTTTCAATCAACTTCAATTTGAAATTGGTTCTTAAATCGATTTTTATAGCAAGCAAATCAAACTAAAGAGTGTGAAAACACACTCCCTCTCCTAGAAACCACACTCTCGCTGCCACTTTTTCCGCCTTAACTCACCCCTCGATGAGTATGGAAGCATCCTCGTTGCACGTCAGCCGCTGGCACGGCGCTACCCCCAGAGTCACACCTGGCTCCAGAGTATCACCGCGATAAATACATTTGTCCGGATTCGCTGCAGACAACAAAATGACAACAAAACAAAAACAATGAGAGAATTAAATGGAAGCCGCGTTACAACACTACACCCACCTGGGTCCGGCGCAATTATGCCCGTGTAGGCATGGCTTAGCGCTGCGATTAGCGACATTGCCCAAATGGCGGACAGAATATGTTCCGTGCTCGTGCGACTCATCACGCTCGGGAGTTTGAAAATGCACTGACTGCGTGTGCCACAGATACAGGCCGCCGCTTCAAGTTCGTTCAATTTGTTGCGATTTGTTTTTAGTTTTATTTTCGATTTATTTATTCCAGCGCTATCATCAATTGCCATGTTTACATATTTCAGACGATTTTGTTTTGTTGCGGTTTCGAAAGCTCAGCGGGGTGGGCGCTGCATGTGTGCGTGTGTGGCTGTGTGAGTGTTTGTTGCCGCTAATTCCTCAGCAGCCGCTGCCACTGCAGACAGGGTCGCGCGGTTATCGCCATCGCCATTATTTGCTTTCAATAGATTTTTATTTATTTTTAAAAGTATTTTTTTCTTGTTGTCTCTATTTGCGGGGATGATGATGGGTTGCTCTGAGTGCTCCTCTGCGTGTGCTTAGGTGTGTGTAGGAGTGTGAGTGTGTGTGTGCGTGGTTTACTTTGTAGGCGGCAATGATGAATGGAAAATTTGTGCCGGCTGTTCATGTTGCAGCAACCTGCTCACAATTTGTACGCACGAATTGCTGCAACAGCACAATCAGAAGATTCCTCACAGATATGCACACGAGACGTGACGTTTGAAATTGTGGCAGCTGGCAACAGTGGTGGCTAAATGGAGTGTATAAAAAGTCTACGCTACAAGTAGCTTTGAAATAACTTAACGATAGATATCAAAATATATAAAATACAATGCAGGCAGCGCCTTTAGTCTTAGAGAACGATCACTTATCCATTGAATGACGAGGCCACCATCATATCTTATGCCTGAAAGTTGAGATGAGAGATCATTAAGAGAGGCATAACTCTACTTGCTTTCAAATATGGTTCCCACACCCAATTCGTACAACCACCTTTCTATATTTGAATCCCGGTAAAGTTCTTCTCTTTATTCCATATCTATGCAAACCACCTTCCCATCTCTATTTTCGTGGCTCTCATTGGAATGGAATCAACCAAGTATTTGCTCACCTCTTTTGAAGACTCGTCCGGTTTCTTATGCTGCCATTTTATTGTTCTTCTTGAACATAAGAAAGTATCTTTAAAGTTCCCCCTCATATACCAAATATGAATATGATTACAGAATATGAATATTATATATATTATTCAAGGCCTCAAAATTCCTCATCGGAAAAGTGCATTGATTCAAGTATCTACCTCACATCGTAATACTATAATGAATATTATTCTGGACCTTAATCTTCATATAAATGATTAGGATTCTTTTGGACCTAAATATCAAAAAAAATAATGCGTACTATTCTGGACCTAAATCACCAAATGCCTCAGAATCGGAAAATTATCTGCATTGCTTCAAGTATACTCGTATACACTCATATCTAAATATTATATTTTCATTCTTGAACGAAAACTACAAATAAATAATTGGAATTATTTTGGACCTAAATTTTCGAAAAAATAATGAGTACTGGACCTAAATTTCCAATGAGTGACAAATGCTGATATTTTCCATATTCATCCTTCTAGCAACACTTTTTGTGTCCAATCCAATTGTTCTCCCCCTTCCTACTGTCTCATTAAAATATAATCCTGGATGACTGCCTGCAAGTTCCTCTCTGTAAGTGTACTTATTTTGACCAATCTCCCAATCTTCATACAGAATTTTTTTTGGGTTTTAAAACTAGGAGATATCTGTGCCCTGTTACCACTGTTTACCCTTAACCATCTCTTATATTGTATTCTTCTAAGCTCGGAAGAAATTTATTTCCACTCCTTATGTTGGGTGCTTCTAATTGGAAAATAATGTTAAGCCTTCATTATAGCTCTTAATTACTTCTCCTACATAACCTAAAAAGTCCCAACAAGATTCGCCATTCGTATCTTTAACTAGGATACGATAAAATGAAGAACTTCAATTCTTCGTTTCAGTTCCTCCATTATTTTTCTTCTTTATCGTAAAAACTCTCCACACGCTTCAACATATTCGTCTCTCGAACCTGAATATAATCAGGAATTTCCATTCTTCCTTTCAGTTTTTTATCAATTCGCTGACTTACTATAAAAAGTTTCACTTCGCTTGAACATATTCCTCACTTTAACCAGAATATAGACAAGAATTTCAAGGTATCATTTCAGTTCTTCATCACTTCACTTCCTTACCGTAAACAATTCTCATAAGCTTGAATATATTCGACTTCTGTACTATAACATAATCAAGAATTTTTCGGAGTTCGCAATCAAAACTCTTATTTGGCATTTGTTATATTTCGTTACTTATGCGGACTCTCAGTTATTGTGGTTATTGCTTTTAGTCCTTTATATTACGATATTTCAAGATATTTGCTATAGTCGATAACACCCTTCTAACTCCATTACTATAACATAATCAATAATTATTGGAGTTCTTAATCACAACTCATATTTAACATTTGTTATATACAGTTCTGTATGTTGGCTCCCAGTCTATGAACTCTTTATTTTTTATTCTTTGTAGAGAGATATTCAAATATATTTACTATCCATTATTCCATATATCCATATTCCATAACATGCTTCCTATCAACGTAGGCTCCTAATTATAATGGTTAGTTTCATTCCTCTTATTTGAAGATAGTCGTGAGCTCATATAAATTGTGTTCTCCAACTTGTAACTCTTGTATATCATACCCATCTCGCTCTACTGGGTGCCTTTGTGGAGGATTCCTTCAAAGATTTTCTCAGAACCCTTTCATCATGTAAACAATCTTACGATTGTTGTTTTTTGGCATTCTAACTGCTAAAGAGGTCCTAATTATTCCATAATTTTCATAACTTTCCTTCATTTCATTACATCAAGCCTCATGCTTCAATTGGGAATATTTTTCTTCTTCTAAATGTTCTGCTTTGTGAACCTCATAACGCATAACTCTATCTTGGTCTCTCTTCTCCTTGGACTAATCTTCATATTATCATTTCAGTAGGTAACTGTATTTATCGTTAGATGTGGGATATAGGGAGATACGCATTCTTATAAACATTTCTAGTAGAATATGCTACGAAATTCCGCTAGAAACATTCATAAGAATCCGTATCGCCTGTGTCAAATTAGCTTCATTTTAAGACCTACCAAAATCGACGTGGTCTTGTACTGATTGATTGTATTTGTTTTGCTTCGATGCCTTAATAAATTCTTAAGAAGTTTCTAAGTGTTCGGTTTATTATTGTTATTGGAATCCCAGGGAACTGAGTTGCTTTTAACTATGCCTACCTGTCGCCTAAATTGGTTCTCTTTAAGGATTTTTAGGTACTTTTCAACGAAAGATAATCTTTCAACATTTTTAATTTTAAATTTAATTTGTTTATTCTCTGGAAACTGAAGTTAGGTCCAATTTTTACTCTAAACATCAAACAGTTGTGAGTTATTGAAAGCACTTCCAGATAAATAATGCCTATACCCCCATACATATATCCATATCCATGTACATATATGACACCATATATCTTCTACTTGTTGTTGTGAGTGGCTTAACACATCGTCGCTAACAGAGGTATCTTCACATTTCCACCGTTCATCCAAGCATCCGTTCCAAAATGATCATTTACTCTACTTTAAGACTACTTCAAAGTTCTCCCTCATCACTTCTGTTCCTTCTGCGATCAATCCCATTATTTAATATTGACTCTTTTACATTTCCTTATGCAGACTAACTTAACCATATCAATACTAACAGAGGCATTCCTTACATTTCCATCGTTCTTCCGCTCATCCGTCACACGAATTGATCCCTTATCCTACTTCAAACGCTACTTCGAAGTTCTTCTTTATTACTTCTGCTCCTTCTGCGATCAATCCCATTATTTATTCTTGACTGTTTTACATTATGTGCTGACTAACTTAACCATATCAATACTAACAAAGGCATTCCTTACATTTCCATCGTTCTTCCGCGCATCCATCACACGAATTGATCCCTTACTCTACTTCAAAGGCTACTTCGGAGTGCTTCCTCATTACTTCTGCTCCTTCAGAGATCAATTCCATTATTTATCATTGACTTATTCTTATTATTGAATTCTAATCAAGTCCTTCTATTCCTGCAATACATATTTTTGGTGTCCTTTTATTATGGCCACCACTGTGCGACATTCCCACTACAACTGAAATGTTTATGCTACATTTTGCTTCGGTAAATTATTTTATTTTCTGTTTGTTTGTGTTTTTTGTGATTCATTTATTTAACAGCATGTAGCAATAAAATTTTAATGGGTCATTTTAAACGGCATTTTATTTGCGTCCAAGCATTTAATTGCTATCCATGCGGGTCCATGTTGACATGTTTCCATTTATTGATTTATGTTTAATTATTATTGTTTTTCTTTTTGTTTAATTCTCTGTTTATTTACGATCCGTGTTGTTGCATTCGTAAATGAATGTGTGATTAACAATTTATAAAAATAATATTAAATTGTTCGCCGTTCATTTTGATATGGAAATTTGCTGTAGAAATGTTATGAAGTGACCTCTGAACGAACTTGAACTTGTGGCTGCTATTTTAGTGTAATCGGATCTGCCTGTTTTGAAATGCTGCTGGAAAAGCAAACCTCGTATCTTCAATCAGTTTAGTCATTTGCCAATATGTTCATGCATTGGGGCAGCATTCCATTGAAGTGGTCGTAGAATCAATTATTGGAGCAGCTTCATTGCATGAAAATGAACTCAAAGGTGTGTTTCCTACTATACGAGTATACTCAAACAAGGAAGCAGCCAATATTTTTCAAAACCGAGACATTTCCGCGTGTGTGGCAGTCTTCCACTGCACAATTGGTATATTTCACTTACAGTAACACCACCTCCTCACAGTAGTCGAGTGGTCGCTTTCATCACGGTTCTCAATCTGCTAAATGGGATTAGCACAATTAAATTGTTCAGCCGGTTCTTAATTGAAGCATGATCTCAATTCTGCACTTACAGGGAAGCATGAAAATGCATACCGAGCAAACACACCGAGAGAGAAATGTTAGTAAACTTCATAGTGCATAAAATTGAACTCATCGCGGGAGATGTAATCCAATTAGTGACAGAGATGATCAATTTACTTTTCTTACTGTATTGCTCTTTGTGGTGCCGCTGTTCTGCCTTCAATATAGGAACCTGCTGCAAATTAGACTTTCATACTGTATTCTTCATTCTTCTACTAACTACTGGATCCAATATTTGCTTGCCGTGCTCTCCTTGTATAATGTTTCTCAACTGACTAATTCCTCCAGTTTTTTCAACACCAAAATTGGCTTATTTTTCATCATTGTTTCAACATCCCTACTTCCTCTCATCTGTCTCAACATCTCTATTTCCCCTCAGTTATATTTTCTTTAATTTATCTACTTTATCTACTACTGAACATATTGCAAACTTGCTCTGTTCTTCATTTTCTATAATTTTGCATTCTTTTTGCTTCTCTTCTGCTTCCAATATAGGAACTTGATCAATTCTGCTCCCATCCACTTCTTCTAATCTGTGTATTTTCTGTGCTGTCCAATTGTTCCCGGTCTACTTCTTGTGCTAATGATTCATCGCTTTTGATTTTTAGCAACTTAAGTTATAGTCTCTATTTCTCCGGCTGCTACCACCTTATGTTGGTTATATGATCTTTCCACTACCTCTGATATTCCCTTCTTTTGAAGGCAACTTCTTTTTGTATATGGTTATTAAGGGACTGTAATTAGTATATAGCTCTCTTCTATCCTCTAGGGTGCCATTCGATTTCATACCAGTGTGTTGTACCAGCTTGGTGTGTCTATGCTTGCAGGTCTATGTGCAACCTTCATAGCCAGCCAGTATAGCCAGTGGACCCGAACTTTGTAGTATCGGAGACCAAACTAAAGATTTGGTCTGCCTTGTCTTTTTTAATGTGATGAAAAATGGAAATGGAAATCCAACGTCTTCTTTTGATGTGTATGTATATCCTCGTATATCCTCTTCTGCTTTCCACTGTCCACATCTTCTGTTGATTGTATCGTCTCTTTACTATCTTTGATGTTCACTTTTTCTTAAGAGAATCTCTTTTCTTTAAACGGCTCTATTTAAGACTCTGCAGTCTTCTTCTCCACGTCCCGTATGAGTTGCTTCCAGTTTTTTGTTCCTAATGAGCTAATGTGAGGGATAAGGTTTTCGAAGCTAGTAGCTGGAGAGTAGCATTTTTTATAATGTCATGTATTAACAAAGAACCTTGTGAACCTGTGCCCCAGCTCAGTCTACTGTTCAGCAGTCTGATTATTAACTTCACAATCAGTGTTTGCTAGAACAAGCTCTTTGTCTAGTTTGAAATCCATCTGCTTCGACAATACGAAACAACTGTAGTAGCCTTAGGTGACCCTTTTTCAGCTGTCTGCTAAGATATCGCTCATTGAGTTCATATAATGTTCCATTCAATGAATGTCCCTCCCTGAAAATTCCAGTTCCTTTTCTATGTTGTAACTAAATATGTCTGCTGTTTCCTTTTAATGTTGGGAACTTAGGCTGCTACAATCCCCCTGTTCTGATGTTTCTTTTCATCTACTGTATGAACAATTCCCCACTTTATTTGCCAATAACTTCTTGTTTTACTGATTTGTTAGTATCCCTTTCGTATACCGTAGATCTTCTTCAGAATTTACTTCTATTCCTCTTTGTTGTTTAATACCTTTTGTTCGCGCCGGAGCCCTCCTGACAACGGCTGCTGCCTGCGCACCGTCACCCTGCGACTCTGAGCAGGGCTCAGTGCGGAGAGAATTCCCCTCATTGTGTCCCGCCAAGAGTCGTGTGGCAGGCCGCAGCCATCTTTATTTTGCTGCCAGATGCAAGGAGAGAGGAGGAGAGTCGATCGGCAATACTGCGTGCCGAGACCAGTATTCTGTGTGCATTCAACCAAGGAGGTGGTCGTTTAATAAAATACACATATATTTTTTTTCGTTTTATTTCGCTCACTGTAAATTAGTAACCGCAGAATATTATCAGCTTACAAAGAAGTCAGTTTTTTTTGGATTATTGTTACTTAAGAAAATAAATAATTTGTTAATACAAACAAGCGAGCTGCGGCTTACAAGCTTGTAATAAAGAAATTTTCCTGGTAAAACGTTTTGGAGTATTTTCTGATTTAAACGACGAAAGTGGTAACAAATGGAATCGGAAAGATCAATCAGTCTTAGAAACACCTTTGATATTCACTTTTGACTTCTTCTGACATATCTTGTTTTGTTTTTTACTTCCTCTGTTCAATTCCCAACATTTTTTATATCCTCTGATGCCTTCCTCTGATGTCTATGTCCTCTATTTTCTTCTACAATCTCTATTCTATGCTGCATTGTGTTTCTCTACTGTCTATTTCTCCCGATACTAACGTTTGCTGTTGAAGTTTATTTTATAGTTCTCGTCACTAGATATTTTGGACCTTCTCCTAACTTCTTTGGCCACTATTTCCTTCTATTTGAAAATACGCTCAGTGATAAATTATTATTTTCCCAATGTTCAATGATATTGTAAGGAAACAGTATTTTTTCCCATTCATAACTAAACATGGATAAACGTTATAATGCTATTAGAAGGTTATTAATGATTAGACAATAATTGAAAGCAGTTTGTAAAAGGTTATAGACAAGAAGTCGGGAGTGACACTATGAATTATGCACTAAATGGTTTAAGTAGGACCGTCGATCCAACATTGATGATGATGGCGTTAGTTCTGGAATGTGTAGGAATGATCTCGAGAATAGCTGAAATAAATACCGCCGGAGATGTAGAAGTGGATTGTAGAGGAAATTATATTTTACCTCCAGTAAATGTTCAGGCCAAGTTAAACACATTCTGTGAGTCGGTCTGGATATGTCATAAACATATCCAGACCGACACATTCAGTCTAATTGCATGGTTTATGTATGCCTCAGCCTAAAAGTATGCCAAGTTAAATTAATCTTGCTCAGTGCTTCACTGCTAAAAATTTAAGAATTTATTAAAAAAAAAATGAAACGAAAAATGACATAATCAGAATTTAAAATAAATTAATATTGACAAGTTATTGTTGTCTTTGCTGGCTGTTATAAATTGATGCATTATCATATTTACTGTAGCAACAACAACAATTAAACCACTGGTATGTAAATGTAAATCAAAATCTGATTGTATTGTAATTTAAATGAGCGGTAACCAGCAGCCTAGAATTATGTGTATGTAGCTGCCAGAAGCGGTTTAAGATAGAATGGGTTCTTCAATGGGTCACAAAGAGGCCCGGATTGAATCGGTACTAGGGTTGATCGCAAACAAAAAGAAACACTAAATCGGTAACTACCCGATTGTTGGAGTAATGTCACGGTATTGATTTCTTAATGAAGCAAAATTTTAGTCCATGTACAAACCATGACAGCACATTTCAAAGCCGCATAATCTTACACGCAAACCAATCCCAACTCGTTACAGGTAGCGACTTCGGTAAGTTTTCCATACAAACTTCAAAATTTAACGAGTTGAGACGAGACGAGTTGAGACTAATGAGTATAGGAAAAGTAGGAATGCAGTCTGCCAACCTTTTTTCTCTATTCGCAAATTTGAAGCTATTTGAAAATTTTTCCTTTTTTGTTCGATTTATCTCCAATATCTGAACTTGGACGCATCTTTGACGCATTTAGTGCCCTGCCGTAAACATCTTTAATGCTGGCTCCATTATGGTTTCACATGTTTGTAGTCAGAAGGACCCCATGTTCCATCATTCGCCTTAACTGCGCCCTTGAACCGTCCCTGAGTGTGCGGGCGTCATTGAAGGCTTTATTATTATCATCATTGAATTTTCACAATTGACAATTATGTACTCGTACTCTGGCATTGTGTACGCATCAACTTCATGCGATGAAAGGGCGAACAGCTGTGGTCCGCTGGGAGTCAAGTGATAAATAAATAGCACGGCCGCGCCGTAAGTACACGTCATGAAATGTGCATTAAAATGTAAGCCGCATTGTCGTTATTATTATTATTATTATTACTATGATTATTTTTATCATCGTCATGTTTGTGTCTTATTTATCAGAATTTTTTAAAATTAATTCACAGACCGGCGACTCGGCTGCACGACTGCCATGTCCGCTCATTGTGAATTGACTTGCATGAGAGTTGTGCGCTTCACGCAGGAAACTGATTAATGTGCAGTTTAATGAAATGATTTCATTCTTCTTTTTCAAGTCCTTTCTATAATAAATAAAACGGCCCTGGTGGTGGTTTACGAGATTTTAATTTAATGCCATTAATTGCATATTTCGAAATAAAAATAATTTAAAATAGGAAATTGTTTTCATAACGCTTTAAACTGAGACGATACAAGTATATTTTATTTTTATTATTATATCTCACACCATAAATAATTATGACTGCAAGGGGTGGAGGAATTAGCACTAGCTACTGAAGCCTTCGACTCGAAGAGGAAAGATTTTTTAAAAAAGCATTTTTGAGACCAAGCCCGGGGCATGTTTTCAACCTGCGACCCTCTGAATGCGAGTCTAGCATGCTTACTAATAAAATAACCTCCTGTGTCCCTAAGTAGCCAAAGTTTGCGGTATTTAGGATGTCAGTGGCAAAAACCTGACTCTAGAGAAAGCGGGGTATACACACAAAAGGTGGTCAATCGACTCATCTTCCTATCCACAATCCTGGCAAAGTGTACTATCTGGAATGCCTATCATTTGGATATGCTTAGCCCTTGCAAAATGACCCGTCATCAGTCGTACCAGAAGTCTGCAGTCTCTACTACCAAGTGACAGAAGACATCTTGACGTTCTATCTGAAATACCAGGCAGCACAGCCTTTGCCCATCTGCTGCTTCTTACAGCCTCCATTCGCGATTCTGTGCAGAGACCCAATCACTAATAGTGGTCCGAATAGTAGCAAAAGGTATGGGAAGAACAGGTTCCGGGCCAGTAAAAGTGTTCTCAGATTATTCGCAATTGTTTCCGCGACTTCATTCCCCATATCGCCCATGTGTCCTGGAACCCATGTTAGCATCAGATACTACACTACTTTCCAACATAATTCAATCTAGATTTGGACAACATCTCCAATTTGGAATTGGAAAGCCTGACTTTAACTGCAGTGACAAATACTTCTGCCACGCCATCTGCTTTCTACCGCGCAGTCCATCGCCATTAGGATGGCATAAACTTCCGCCTGAAAAACCGAAGCATAACAGAAAGAGTGTCCTGGCATGTAGTCAGTTAAGGTAGTTAAAATAAACATTGAGATAAACGGAGTGTGTGCGGTCACTGAAAGGTTATTAATCGGAGCCAGGAACTATTTCAATGTCAGAACTTTTTGTACGATTTTTGGAACTTTCAAAATAATGATCGGAAGTGCATTCTAAAAGGAATGTAATTCTTGCAGATATGAGTGTAAAATCCTATTTCAGTTGGGGATCAACTTTTGATTGACTCTTAAAGGAGCGGCGAAGCTGACTGTTATATAGTGTCACTTTAACATAACGTATCATAACAATAACATCATGATAACATTGCCATTATTAACATTGCTCCAGCCAAAAGCTTTATTTACATTTCTTTATATCAACCAAGTTGTTACTATAATAAATTAGTCGTTAACCGAACTCCGAGTGTTTTAATACATTACATTGGCGACGAGGATAAAGTATAATTACTGCTGAACGTGTGAACAGTTACATACATATGTACATACATACATATACATATACATATACATAAATAATATAATAAATTTTGTATGAACAAATAATTACAAAGAGTAAATACTCTAGTTCGGTGTTGCAAGTGTTGAGAAGACGTACATAGTATTTCTCAACAAAATTAAAATCAAGACTTTACAACATACATAGTTCAAGCGGTTACAGACATCAAACAATATACATACATACTTATATATTACAAAGTGTGTGAACAAAGTATACATACAGACATATAACATTACTGCATACAAACACTCCCGGTGAGTTCAAAATTCTAATTGTGCTCTAATAACAAAAAAACTTAGAAAAAAAAAATGTCTAAATAAATACCATCTAAATAAGACCAACAATACATAAAACAGTTGTGCAGCAAAGAACAATCAAGTAAAAAAAAAAAGAACATGGCAACTGCAAATGTGCAGAGCGGTACTGTTACCATATATCAACCGAACAGCGTTCCTCAATTCTCCCCCCGAGACGAGTCATGGCTTTTATGGAAAGAGAGACTGGAGATACATTTGGTTGATATAAACTGTACGGAAGAGAATACAAAAAAATCTACACTCTTAAAAGCTATTGGTCCTATTCCGTACGAGTCAATGCATAATTTATGCAGTCCAGCTTCTCCTGTATCAAAAACTTACAAAGAGCTTTGTGAACTTCTCAAAACGCATTATACTCCACCTACTATAGTCCTTCGTGAACGTAAGAACTTTCATTTGGCAACACAGAGTACAGATGAGTCCGTTTCTGAGTGGCATGCAAGGGTCAAAAAGCTTGCGCTCTCTTGTAAATTCGGTGAGAATTTGGCAGCATTTGTGCTAGATCGTTTCATCATGGGTATAAACAGCAAAATTTTTGAACGACTATGTGAAGAGGATGAGCGAATTACAATAGATGAAGCACTGCGAAAGTCGCTTATAATGGAGATGAAGCTTTTAACGAAAATTGAAGGTGATATGCAAATTGGCTACGTTAACAACAAAAAAAACTACAAAAATAGAGGATACCAGAATCAAAACAGAAACTACAACAATGACTACAAGCAAAAGAGTCAACCTGATGAAAACAAAACAACATACAACAAGTCAACAAGATCCAACAACGCCTGTATACACTGTGGTTGGCGAAACCATTTATCTAGAGGCTGTCGGTATAAGGAGAGCAAGTGTCACTACTGTGGAAAAATTGGACATTTACAAAAAGTTTGCAATAAAAAGGAAAAAGTTGTAAATTATTTATCGGAATCAGATTCCAATAGTGAAAATTTAGACAAAAACAATCCTAATGATTTCTCTATTTACAGTATTTCACATAACAGTGGTGTCGATTCAACGAAGCTTTACAGTGTTTCCATTAAGATAAATGGATTTCCAGTTAAGGTAATTTGTGACTCTGGGGCTCCGTGCAGTTTGGTGTCGAAGTCATTCTTTGAAAAATATGGTAAAAATGCAAGTCTTAATTCTTGTCAAGATCCTTTTGTTGATTATAATGGAAATAGAATCCAGATATTAGAAGAATACTATGAAGAGGTGGAATTATATGAAATAAAAAAAGAGATTAAACTCGTGGTTACAAATAATAACAACAATCCTTTGTTTGGTAGAAACTTTTTAAGAAAATTTAATTTCGAACTTGTTCAAGTAAATATGGTAAACAATACTGATCAATCTTCCATTATAATTGAACAGATTAAAAATGAGTTTTCAGAAGTCTTTGACAATGGCCTTGGTAGCTATAAATTTGGCGAAATCTCTTTGGTTATGGATGATGATGTCAAACCCATTTTTTTTAAGCCCCGTCCGATTCCGTTTGCTTGGAAGGAAAAAATTGAAAACAGTTTACGTGATTTAATTGCAAAAGATGTGTTAGAACCGGTAGATCACTCAGAATGGGGGACTCCTCTTGTTCCTATTTTAAAACCTAATGGTGATATTAGAATTTGTGGAGATTATAAAGTCACTATAAATACATTTTTATCAGATTTTAAATACCCCTTACCATTCATTGATGAGATTTTTGCATCACTGGAAGGTGGTGAAGTTTACACAAAACTGGACTTATCCAATGCGTATAATCAATTAATAATTGATGAAAAATCGCAAATGATTTGTACATGGTCGACTCCTATCGGCACGTTAAAAATGAAGCGCTTACCTTTTGGCGTTAAGCCTGCAGCATCGATATTTCAAAAAACTATAGAGAATTTGTTACGAGGTATACCATTTGTTGTTGCATATCAAGATGATATAAATATATCGGGAAAGAATATGCATCAGCACATACAAAATTTAAAAACTGTTCTTACAAAATTATGTCAAGCAGGTCTCAAACTTAATGTGAGGAAATGTGAATTTTTTAAGGAAAGTATATCATATTTGGGATTCCCAATTGACAGATTTGGCTTACGCAAGAACAAAGACAGAACCGAATCAGTTTTAAAGGCTCCACTTCCTGAAAATGTTTCGGAACTGCGTGCATTTATAGGTATGGTAAATTATTATGCCAAATTTATTGATAATTATGCAAGAATAATGATTCCGTTATACAAATTATTACAAAAAGATGTAAAATATGAGTGGTCTAAAGAATGTCAAATAGCGTACGACATGATTAAGGAAGAGGTTACTTCGGATGAAGTTTTGGTACATTTCAATCCAAAATTACCCATTGTTTTGACTACAGATGCTTCTGACTATGCAATAGCTGGCATACTTTCATATAAATTTTCAAATAATGAATTAAAACCAGTTTCGTTTATATCCAGAGCTTTAACTAAAGCTGAACGAAAATATAGTACGCATGAGAAGGAAGCTTTAGCTATAATTTTTTGTGTCACCAAATTAAAGCAATATCTTATTGGACATTTTTTTACGTTGAAAACGGATCATAACACTGCAGCTTGGTAGAAATATATATAAAGATGTTTATAGTATTATATCCAGTAAAGATATATTAATTTTGAATGCATTTAAGTTGCATTAACTCCTGGTATACGAGCAGAATGGGAAGAATAACAACTTCTCGCATCTCATTCTAAGATTGCTAAATGACAATATTCCACCAAAATATTTGTTTACATATTTTAGCAGAGAAACGCTAAAAATGTAATATTTTCATGGATTTATATTAACGCACACTCCACTCTTTGTTACCCTACAAGTGGCAATTCGGTGAATACGTTTCTATCCAATGATAATCAGAAGTTAGAGATATGCTTTTTTTGTATTAGTATCTCTTCCAAGGTAATTTCGTCATCTATCTGGGGGTCTCTCACTAACTGTATATGTGACACTAGTTTGAAATTATTGGAGATCGGTGAGCGGATACGCCTGAAGCCTATAAAAATCTTTCTATCTACTTGAACCATTTTCCCAAAACTTGTCTTCTGCACAAGTTATCATGATAAACATTTTATGTGAATATCATACAGACTCGATTACATAAAATGCATTTCAGTCACATTACATGGAGTCAATATATTGATTGTTAATCTTAAGTTACGAACATAGGCTTATGAATACATGATATGGGCCGCCCACATTTAGCAGACATTGTGGTATGTTCCACCTCAGTGCTTCTGCCAAATTTCGTCATCAATTAAAGCGAAGCTTGTGATCATTGTAAGTGAAGTGTCGACTGTTGCGTATATAGTAAGTAGGCGTGTCATTTGTTTGATTTGGAGGGTGTAACACTATGGTACAGGCGCTTCGTTGCGTAGACGGAGTTGGCATATTCTCTGATTTTCAACTAAAAGAGAATGACATCCAGAACTTTAAAGGAAACAAAGAGAGAGTGATGCAAATGGAGAGAGATGGAGATATACAGAACTACAGATAGAGAGAGAGAGACAGATAGAGAGATACAGATAAAGAGAGAGAGAGACAGATAGAGAGATAGAGGGGTACATGGAGTAATTGAATTTACTCAAAAGCCAACTTTACCTGCATGTGGTGCACTCTGCTACGCTAATGAGGCTCTGACGAACAAGACAAGGCGGTATAACCCTCAACCTGCCTCGAGTAAATCTGATGCCGACGTGGGAAGGAGCGCACATCGCCTATTTCTCCAAGTTAGTGGATAGTGGTGCCAACGAGGGAACACGATGAAATGTATCGGATCTAAATGCGACAGATTTCGTCACAGCTGTTGGTTAAAACAGTGATAAATGCAGACCATGTCCCTACTACAGGGATACCAGGATCTGAGTCAGTAGGCCAGTGGTAATAACGGTACTGGGACAACATTTTGAATAGGTGAATTGAGCTGGTGGCTGTAGTGACTGGCCTTTTAGTTAGTGGGACTGAAACCGAAATGGTGGTCCAGATATTGCTGAACCTGCTCTCGTCCCGGAAAAACTTTGGCAAGCCTGGAAGAGCGTTCTTAGTATGTCGCCATTCAGTTGGCGGTGCAGGTTAGGTTGAGCTTGCTCCCTATATACATTGACTTGGCTCTGAACGCAGGTACCTAGAAAGGTTTGCGTCAACCCTCGCGTTGACATCCCTAAAGTCCCACACTACGGCTTCGGCTATTGACTTTTGTTGCTTTCCCTCCTCCGCACAAAAAAAAAATGAAGGAATAGGCTGAGAGAGCGAGGGACTGGGAGGGCGAGGGACTGACTGATCGGAGGACTGAGAGATCGAAAGACTGAGAGTGAGAGAGAACTCAACAAATTGTTTTCATGTTGCTTACGAAAGGCAAAATTCAAATAGAGAGATAATGAAGCATCTTTAGTATTGGAAATTGGGTGCAAAGGACCAAAGAGGAAGTATAACAGGGTAAGCATAAACTGGTGTCTTTCTCTGATACTTTGTTTTTTAAGTTATTGTTGTTGTTGTGCTCAGTTGCTTTATATTCAGAAGTGTACCTTGTCTTAGACTTAGTGATATTTTCACGTTCCTTCTATTTGTTGTTCCTTTCATTTCACGCTGAGTCCAAAACCATTCGCACTCAAAATATCGAAGAAAAGAAGTGCCTTTCTCTTATAGCGTAATTACTCTACCACATGTTGCATCCTTACTTCGATTCTCAATTATTTTATATTGAGTTATCACTTCATTTTAGCTCAGGAATCCCTTGTAAGCAAAGCGTATAGGAGCATTGCTTGGTAAAGCTTTTGTGAGATTTTTGACAGCTCGGAGATAGAATTTGCCACTCTCCTAATTGCCTTCACATCGTAGAGCAATTGCTCTATATTTAAAGGTGTCAATTAGTCTCACCTCACACATTCTTCTTCTGTTTAAAGAATGTCTTGCATGAGGGTTTTGATATCGTTTACTAAACTAATGGTTATACGGCCTCTCTCACATACGACTACTTTGTCATTAGTGAGAGAGTTCCAAAGCCCTTATACATACGTCAGCCTTCGTTTTGTGTGTAGAATAAATCCTTTCAACACAATTCATTCCTGAAGAGGAGTTTCATCAACAATTTTGGTATGACTCCATACACTTATTTCTGACTCATATCTTAACCAAAGCCTTATAATACAGGAGCACGTCTTTAGGGTTTTAAAGGATAATTACATGTACTCAATTGCGTCATCAAAATGTTCCACTTGGTTTTTTATTTGCTTCGCCCCCCTATCTTACAGTTTATCAGTTGTACAAGGTTTTAGCGCATCTCTTAGTCGGCCAAACTTAGCTTCCACCTTCTATGCTAGTTTTTAGTGCTCAGCTCTCTTTCTAAAAATTTTACATTTTATTTGCTCACATAAAAATTTGCATTCTATTAAAATTCCTTCTCGCTCCTCATTTGAAAGCAACAAAATTGCAGTAAATAAAATAAAATTCTTTTTCATTTGTTTCACTACCGCGTAATGCGGTTTTTTGCGCTGCTTTGCGTGGAAAGAACTTGTTCCACAAACAAAAATAAAGCAAACATTAAATAACATAAAAAATTTAAATAATATTCCGTGGCGTGGTGCGTGTGTGATGCATTTGTATGCTGCCTGTAGTCTGTCGGGGTCCTGTGGCTGCACTCGCAGTGAAAATAAATATGTGGGTGCACCATACGCCAACCTTCAACGCCAAAAAGAAATGGAAAAAAGGAAATTGAATAATTTTATGTTTGAGTGCGTGGCTTTGCGTTGCTGATGACGTTGCCACATGCTGCATGTCGCACGCTTCATGCATGCAATATTCGGCGAAGATACATCAAGTTGAAGGCAGAGTGAGCTTCCGAATCCTTTGAAAGCGCAAATAGTAATATGGGCGCAATGGAACTGAAGCAGAAAGCATTCAATTACTCTAAATTTGAAATGAACTGATTTACTTCATTAATTTTTAAGGACTATTTCCATTTCAATATTTTATACTCAAAAATCTTTGAAGTTGTTTTATACAATACGGATACAATTGTTTCTAAGATTGATTGAAAGCGTAGGCCATTAACTTACTGAGACTCTAATACTGCTCTTTGGCAGATGAAGGACGAGTGTGGACCAGTTATCCCAAGAATATGAATTAATGAAAGACTTGCTCATTGAATGAAGTGTGGACCCATTATATAAGGAATTTGAATAATAGACCTACTCATTGGAAGATGAAGGAATTGTAGAGCCGTTATCAAAAGCAATTTGAATAATAGACCTACTCATTGGAAGATGAAGGAATTGTGGAACCGTTATGCTGGAGTTTTAATAAAATACCAGTTCATTTGAAGATGAAGGAAGTGTGTACCAGTAATCCCAGGAGTAGGAATAAAAGACCTGATCAATGGCAAATGAAGCATGTGTGGACCCACTATCCAAGGAATTTGAATAAAATACCTGCTCATTGAGAGATGAAGGATAGATAGAAGTGATAGAAGTGGGGTAGGTCGGAGAGCCGCCGAAGAGAGAGAAGAGATGAAGTAAGTGTGGACCAGTTATCGATTTTAATAAAAGACCTGCTTATTGGGAGATGAGGGAAGTGTGTACCAGTTATCCCAAGAATTTGAATTAATGACCTGCTGAAAGACAGATGAAGCAAGTGTGGACCAGTTATCCAAGCAATAGAATAAAAGATTAGCTGATTGGAAGATGCAGGAATTGTGGAGCCGTGATCCTGGAATTTTCATAAAAGACCACCTCATTGGAAGATGAAGGAAGTATGTACCAGTAATGCCAGGAGTATGAATTAAAGACCTGATCAATGGCAGATGAAGCATGGGTGGACCCATTATCCAAGGAATTTGAATAAAATGCCTGCTCATTGAGATATGAAGGATAGATAGAACTGATAGAAGTGGGGTAGGTCGGAGAGCCGCCGAAGAGAGAGAGGAGATGAAGGAATTGTGGACCAGTCATCTAAGGAAATTGAACTGAATCTTCATTCATGTGCCTTGAACTCTCTTGAATAGTCTGCATATCACATATCAAACAGGAACCTTCTCTAAAATGAACAGACTCTCATCTAGCACTGAATTTATTTCTCTCCAAAAGACGCGTGGCTCTAAATTCGCAGGATGTGGGGACGTTTGAGATGTGGAGATAAATCTGTTCAGCCATCAATGAAATACTGCCCTTAGAAATATATGCAAACTAGAGGATTCAGAGGCTGCTTTCTTTGAAGCTACGAGTATGACAGCTACAACCTTCTATATAGTTGTGAGAGAGACTTGGGATCTTACTGATTAGAATAAAGTTTAAAATAAATATGTTTATGATCAAATGATTTATAAAGTCCACAAAATAATTTTAAATTAAAAAAAGTGAGTGAGTTATAGAGTAAATAAAATAAAGAGTAGAATAGAGTGAATAAAGTTTCTATTTTCATGGCACATGCACTTATAAATTAATATTAAATGCTTATTATAATCAAACACGAATTTTTGCTTTATTTTGTAAATGTTTTCGCACAATTTTACATGCATTGCGACACATGCATTTGCAATTTTAATAAAGACGTCTGCAATGCGTCGCACAGTGGAACGAGCGCATACAATGAGTGCACACAAATTAATTGAGTTGTGGCTTCTCACAAAAACAACGCAATGAATGCAATGAAACCCAACCAAATTGTATGAATGGAGCTAATATTGCAATTTGTATCACAGTACCCACCAGGGTGGACATATAGGTGACATAAATCATGGTCATTAAAGAATAGAGTTGAACGCGAAACCATTTTGTGGGAACTACACCTAATCAACTTTTCATAAATCCTTAAATCTGTACACTGTTAAAAGCCAATTTGATGTGTTGTCCCATAATCTTCGCTTGGTTTGTTTTCATATTACAACAGAGACCTTATTATCTCCAAGTTACATGGTAGTAGGACCCTTGTGATAAGAGGTTAAGGAGACAAGTATGAAAAAATAATAATAATTTAGCTTTCGTAGATCAAACTGTCGTTTTGGAATCATATAGTCCGTTATTGAGCAGATTATGTTTTGATCTGGTATGTTTTTTAAAATATTGAAATGACCATAGTCATGAGGTTCTTGTCTAGACAAGATCTTCATCTTTAATGCGCTTCTAGCGGCACATTTTTTCACGAATGCGTGAAGTGGGGATAGTCCTATTTTGTCCTCAATAGCAGCGGTTGGGCAGTTTCGCATGGCACCGGTGATTGCCACGCAAGCCTGCCTTTGAAATCTTGTAAGTATTTTCTTACCAGATTCTTTTGTTGTCTTGGGCCACCACACCAGGGATGCATAGGTAATGATTGGTGTAACCATCATTACATACATCCAGTGTATCATTTTTGAGTCAAGACCTCATGTTCTACCAAAGAGACTTCGACATGCCCACATTGCTCTTGTGGCTTTGTTTATCACCGAGTGTAGGTGAGAGTTCCAATTCAGTCGCTTATCCAGAACTACACCTAGATATTTGACCTCATCGGAATATTCTATATTGATTCCCTCAACAGCTATTGTACCAAGGTTCAATTTTAATCTGTTTGTAAAAGGAACGAGAGGTTTTGCTAGGATTCATGCATAGCCCCTCTGCGCGACACCATTCTGAGATGAAGGCTAGAGCCTGATTCATAATGTCGGATACTGTTCTTTCAAATTTGCCACTAATAATGACAGCAAGATCGTCAGCATATCCAATTGCCTCAAAGCCTAACCCTTTTAGTTTGACTAAGAGATCTTCAATAACTAAAGACCATAGAAGTGGTGACAACATACCGCCTTGGGGACAGCCTTTCATTGCCTTGACTGATACGGCCTCGTCTCCCAGAGATGAGCTAATGCTTTTTAACATCGTTTTAACCCACCCAACAGTCGGTTTATCGATATTTTTGCAGAGCATAGCCCCCTCTATAGAGCCGTAACCGGTATTATCAAAGGCGCCCTCGACATCGAAGAATGCACATAAAGCAATTTCCTTGGAATATTGAGCTTTCTCTATCTTTGTTACAAGGTAATGAAGCGCTCCCTCCGTGGATTTTCCCCTATTATATGCAAACTGAGATTGGTGCAGAGGTGTTGTTCTGTCTAGCGTTTCTCTAATATGTAGATTCACCAATCTTTCCATAGTTTTTAGAAGAAATGACTTGAGACTGATAGGTCTGTAAGATTTAGGCAGTTCGCTGGACCTCTTGCCCAATTTTGGAATAAATACCACATTGACTTTACGCCATATGGATGGAATGTACTCCCGGCTGAAACTGTTCCTAAAAATATCAACAAGTGATTCAAGCATTATATCCAGGCCTCTTATCAAGAGGGCTGGAAAAATGTTATCCTCACCTGGTGTCTTGAATGGTTTAAAGGACCCAACAGCCCATTTAACCTTGTCTGGGGTAAATATTACTCCAGACAAACTCCAGGATCTTTTGTCTAATACGGCCCATTGGTCGCATGACGGCTGATCCAGTGTCATTGACACTCTAGTTGACCCCGGGAAGTGCACTTGAAGCAGGTATTCTAAAGTGTCCTTCCTGTTCATTGTATAAGATCCAGCTGGTCTTCTTAAAGTTGCAATACAGTTCGAGTGTTCTTTGCGTAAAGCTTTATGGAGTCTAGCGCTCTCTGGCGTTTCGACTATGCTTTCACAAAATTTCCTCCAAGACTCACGCTTGGATCTTCTTAGTTCTTTGTTTTAATTTGTCAGAGCGACCCTATAGTCGTCCCATACCTTCGTGCGTTTACAATGATTGAACAGTTTTCTTATCTTTTTACGCATATCTGCAAGCTTGTCATTTCACCATGGGACCTTGCGAGTCACATTGTGAGTTTTGACCATAGTGCTTTCATGATATGCTGAGATTATTATATCGTTTAGTCGATACACCGCCTCCTCGAGTTCACCTACAGAACTTATACGTGTAGGCAGCGAGTCGGATCTTGATACTAATAATTCTCTATATAGTCTCCAATTTGTTTTTTTTTTGGATTGAAGCCTTCATTTTTTAATTCAGATTCACCTGGTAGGTCGAATCTTATATGCAAGTGATCTGACAGAGAGGGCTCGTCAGATACATGCCAATTTCTGACAAAATTGGCGATGTAAGGACTGGTTAGAGTTAGGTATAGTACCTCTTCTCTAACCGCGTTAATAAAGGTTGGTCTTGCACCCTTATTACAAATGTCTGTGTTTTTGCTTAAGAGAAAACTTAAGAGAGACTCACCCCTGTTGTTGATGTCCGAGCTTCCCCAGACATGATGATGCGCGTTTGCATTGCAGCCAATCACATACTGCAGATTGTTACCTTGGCAGTGCCCAATAAGCCACTGCACCTCCACGGGAGGTATAATGTTGGAGTCACCTGGAAAGTAGGCGACAAGGATGGCTACTAGATCTTGACTAGTGAATTCTGAAATGAAAAAATAGTTAGTATTATATTCAATCATAATAATTTACATAAAATTATACTCCAGATTTGAGTCGATGTGTGCCAAGCTACTAATTATGTCGTTCTGGTCTGATAAGAATCATCTTCCCTAGTGACACCGTTCTGGTGTTATAAGAACCATCTTCCAGAGTTTATTCGACGTGTTTCAAGTATATGGCACTCATTGTGGTCGACGTACTCATTGACTGTTCAAAGACTGTTCTACACAATGATAGAAGTCTGAGTGTATGATAGACGGCGATGAGATTTATCTGTAAACGATGATTTGACTGCGGAATAGTTGAACATTTTTATTTAATAAATTGTGTCCCTCATTTTCAATGATTCCAAGGATATGCGTACCTTGTCTCAGACTAATTTTAGTTCCGTCAAAGATCGTCGAACCTTCACAGTTGGAATTGCATCTGGAACTGGTTCACTTCACACAGTCTGTCCAACAAGAGAGAATCGTAGATAATTGATAGTCAAGGTGTACATATAACTATCTCTTTCGCACAGTGCAATTATTTGTTTACATGTCAATGACGCCAATGTCATATCAGCTTAGTACTTTAATAGACGGGGCCTTTTGACGATAGTGTTTTCGAAATTTGCCCAACTCATTACACTGTGCGTCGTTCATTCGCTTCTATGCTGAGTCCATGCTTATCCTTTTGCCGCATCCTGTGCACTTTGAAATTCAGATGTGTGCATTTGTATTTGTGTGCGTTCGTGAGTGAGTGTGTTTGTGTGATGTACGCTTGCGTTTAAATAAAATGTAAATAAATTGTCAACTGCAGCATAGTACGTGTGAGTATCTGCTCGCTGTGCAGTGCGCATTGTCGCAGCGCCACAAACACAAACGCATCCACACACTCACACACACATGCAGTTGCTGGCACACATGAATTCCCAATTCTCATGCGTTTCCATTCACATGCACACTCCCTTGCACAGCTGCTTGATTATCCGTTTGTTGCCATGTTAATGTGTGCAAAATGCGAATATCTTCATCTAAGATTTTATTATGTTCTTCGGGGCACTTCAGTTTGATTGTTGTGCGAAATTTCTTCGGTTGTTTGGTTCACAGTTTTAAAACTTTATGCAAATTCGTCGTCGATCCGAGTGAGGACGGTGTTGGGTTGTGTTTTATGAGCTGCCCATTGCCACCTCGGTGATTTTATGGCTTTATTTAAAAGACTGCACCTCAATTGCAGTTGTACTTACTGCGGTTTGTTTAGAGCAGAATTTAGAGATGTCAATTCTGGTTTATGCTCAGAGAAGGTTTCTTTAATATGTGCTTTTAGTAGGCATGGGTCAGGAATTGAAGGATGGCAACTGGAGGCAAAAGTTGAGTAAGAAAAGTATAATAAAGATTTTTGTGACTTTCTTAGCTGTTAAGTCAGCACTTGCTTAAAGATCATAGACTTTATAATCAGGAGTTTAATGGAGTATAAGCAAACTGGTGGCGAACAACTTTTGTAAAGGTTCTAAGATCTCGAGGACTATGCTCAAATTTGTAGTATAAGTAGTATAAGGTTAAGTTACACTGGATGGCCGTGAAGGACACACATAGATCTGCAAGTTCCTTTCCACTTACAGATGGATATCCATTTAAGAGTCGTAATATAAAGTTGTGAAAAGAGAGGCGCCCTTAGCCAACTTTAAGAACGAAACTAAAACTAGTGCTGAGACCTCGTCCAGTCCCTAAAACCAGTGTGAGAGAGTTTTATAAATATGAAGTCAAACCTGTTAACAAATTATTACACTAATGTCTGTTGACTATTTCTTGAGAGAATTGCTAATAAATTAAACTACTTTAAATATAAATAGTCAATCCAAGTTTACAACTGTCGAAAATCCAATGATTGAAGTATTAATAGTCACACTAATTGACGTAAGAGAATTTTAAGGACATTTAATCCTAATGATTCTTAGAATCGTAATGATTCTTTTTATAATTGTAATGATTATTATTTGATAATTGTGGTTTATTTTTCTTTAAATTCCAACAACAAAATAAGGCCAAGGTCCTTATAAAGCTCCTTTTGTCAGTTGTGTAGGAAGAGAAACATCTTTGCTGACACCTTTTACGTTCTTCTTGTACATCTCATTTTAATTACCTCCTTTACTAAAACTGGTTCATTTCTCTGCAGACCGAATGAAAGTAATCCTTTTGAGTCTGTTCTCATTAATTAAGGATGTCTGGGTATTTAAAAATGATTTAGACACTATTCACAAACATTTCCAGTCTACATATTCCCTCCTATTAATCTAAAACTTTCCATTGAAGTCGTACGAAGAGTTTTCTATAAACTTCTAAAAAAAAAATATAAATAAATAGAATTAAAAAGAACCTTATAATGAAAAATAAAAAGCAATAAAACCAAAATCTTGCAACATAAAAGCCAATCCATCCATTAAAGCCACAAGTGTCCTTACGCTGAAGTTCTCCTTTTGTGAATTTGTGAGAGAAAGAACACAAAAGCCGCTGAATGCGTACTTAATGCATAAAACTGTTATGTATGAAAGTACACACACACACACAAACACACACACACCTACACCGTTACAGCACTTAAAGGATTCCTTTTTATTAAATTTTGCACTACAAATATTTATGTTTTTTCTTTTGCTGCCTCGGAATGGGTTAATTAAAAACCGAAAGTAAAGAAATTCAGAAATGGAGCAAGCATTGAAAAGCAACAACATTTTTATATGGAAAATTGAAAAAAAAAATTGTAAATAAGAAAAAATTGTGTGCGAATTTCACACACACACACACACTGACAGCGAAGAAGCTCAGCAAGGCCAGAGTCGCATGGCACACAGCTTGGCGCGGTAAGTTTTAATATTGTGCGTACGCAGGCATTATGTCAACTTAATTAAGGACGCACACACCCTCAGCAGCTCATTCGCATTTGCCCCAATCTCTCAATTGCTACCATGCAGGGGAAATGCGTAAAGAGTGTGGCCGCGTAAAGAGACAAACCATCGCGGTTCAGTGAAGTGTACAGAGACTGCCTCCGCCGCCGCCGATTCTAGTCGAGTTCAGTGTGAAGTGTTTGAGTTGAAATTGGGTTAGTTTCAGTGCCGATGAAAAGTAGTTTAAGATATCAGCGTATGCGAGGGACAGCAATTCGGGATAATCGAACACATTTTGGGATGGACCACTAAACGAAGTATGATAGGGAGGTGCTCATATTGTGTAGGCTAGTGGGAAGAGATGATTACTAAAATGAATCGGCCATAACCCGATAGCGAGTTGCTTTCAGAGATTCTGTGATCAGGCCACATAATGGAGTAAGATTGAGATAGATAGAAGTGGATAGGAGGATAGGATAGGGAATCATCTTAGAAAGAGTTAACCAAACACTCAACAAATTGAAAGCTCACTGTCACCAATGGAAGGGAATTGAATCAATTGTTAAGTTACAATTTATTGTTACTTTTTAATCATTACACATACGAAGGCGGATTGATATTGAAGCTACCTAAGTAGGACACACTTAGTAAGACGATATTCCAACTTTTTTATACCATCTGAATAATACGATTTCGGGAACCCCTCAAATTACGCATTAGTTTCGGTAATCACTTCTTCGTTTGAGATGAATTTTTTTCCTGCGAGCCATTTTTCAAGTTTGGAAACAGGAAAAGTCACTAGGAGCTAAATCTGGACTATAAGGTGGATGATTAACCAAATCGAAGTGTATTTCACGTAATTTTAGCATCGTATCTAATGCTGTGTGAACCGGTGCGTTGACTTGAAGAAATAGCATTTTTTTCTTCTTTAAATGTGGTCATTTTTCCTTGATTGCATCAATCAATTGATGAAATAATGCACGATAATACTTTCCTGTGATTGTAGATCCTTTTTCAAGATAATCGATGAGCAATATTCCGTGTGCATCCTAAAATACAGTGGCCATAACCTTGCCAGCCGATTTCACTGCCTTCGCCTTCTTCGGAGCACTTCCACCAGCTTCCACCCATTGTTTCGATTGATTTTTGGTTTCAGATGTGTAGTCGTGGACCCAGGTTTCATCAACAGTTATTAATCGACGCCAAAAATCAACAGGATTACGCTTTATCATGTCCAAACACCGCTGTGAAGTGGTCTGTCGAACTCGTTTTTGTTCGACACTGAGCAAACGCGGCACCCATCTTGCCGATAGCTTTTTCATATGCAAATGTTTATGCAAAATGTTGAACACACGTTCATATGATATGTTTACCATTTCAACAATCTCAGGCAACTTGACTCGGCGATCATTCATAACGATATCGAGGATTTTCTTGATATTTTCTTCAGTAACCACCTCTTTTGGCCTTCCTGTTGATGGTATTGTTGCAGTGCTTGTTCGGCCGCGTTTAAATTCAGCAATCCAATATTTTACCATGTAATCTGACGGAGCAGACTCACCGTAATGTTTATCGAGCTTTCCTTTTGTCTCTTCTGCCGTTTTCCCTTTCAAATAATAGTGTTTAATCACTGCACGAAATTCGCTTTTTTCCATTTTTCAAGAAACACAAAAGTTGCTTACTTCAAACGACTACAACAAATAAACTAATCGATGAATTTGGGTGAAATTTTAACAGCTGACGTTTGACAGATCGCAATTTCTAAAAAACAAAAAGTTTTTATGTTTGTGCTGCCATCTAGCGCTAGGTAAATTCAATATCAATCCGCCCTCGTAAATGAGACAGGGTAGTTCTGTGGGTATTTTGATTTTAATAAATATCATAATCTTCAAAAGACAAGTGAACGAACACTAAACCAGAAAATATACTTAAATTCTTATATAACGGCCTGAAGCTGAGTATCGATCAACACTTCATAGCTTGTTTCATGTTGCCTACTGGCACCAAAAGTATACGAAACTATCTATCTATATATTCCTACCTGATCTAAAAATATCGAGTTAAAAAATACGTAATTTGTTCTTTATATGAAGGCCTTCACAGGCACATGGGACAATTCAATACTAAGGCGTATATGTGGCTTAATACAGACAAGACAAATACATAAGAGTAACTCTAAAGTCTCCTTTGTTTCCAGCTCCCTGCACTTCCTACGTCATTTGAAATTCCCATCTTGTATGCGTGAGCCGCTGGTAAACTGCGACCTGTCAGTATACCCATGATAGTTCTGCAGTCTTTCCGGGACAGTGCCAGTACAAATCCAGTAAACTCTCCTACGTTTGACTTTTGCAGTTTTGCATGTGGTTAAGCTGTTCCACCTCGCCGTTACCTGTCTCTTCATATCTACATCAATTACATTGCCTATATTTTTAAGAGCTTTCTGTATGCCGTTGTCTTGGTCAATTGCTAGCTTTTGGTACTCTAATCTACTATTTCGTTTCCATCAATGCCTCTATGCTCCGGTATCTAATAGATATGTAGCCGTCTATTCGCGGGTAGCCTTTCTATGGTTTCCCTGCTCTTTAGAACATTTTTAGACGAAATATAGTGTGGGGCGTTCGCCTTTATTCCTGTCTGGCTATCTACATAAATGTTTACCTTGGAGTTGCTATCTGTTTTAATGTAAGCCAGCTCCGCGCATTTCCCTACAGCATAAACTTCCCCTTAGACAATTTTGCAGTGATCAGGCAGCTTGATTTGCTGTCTGATGCCTAGCTCTGCGCAATTCCAACTCCTAGTCCGTCCGTCATTTTTGAGCCGTCTATTTAGATGTTGAAGGTTCCTTGGCTAAATTGCATACCTCTATGCCACCCCCTTCTTTGATTATAGTCCGAAACCCACTCTCCAATTAATACGTGGACCCATCATGTAGTCCGTATTAGCTACGCTTCTCCTACCTATTGAGCTATGTTCAAAGGTTCTGAGGGAAAATTCGCTTGTAGCGCCCAACCTCCCCGCAGAATTCGCTGCTATACTTTACACAGCTACATTCAATGGCGGAAGGTCGATTATCATTTCTAGAGCAGGCGTTGAAGTAGTCTTTAGTGCTCCCGTTATGAACAGCGCAGCGAGACTGGTCTGACTATTGCTGTTTAGCACTAGTGAGTGCATTAGTGTAGGAGATAGACCCCAGGTAACGCCTAGCATCTTCTTACATGCGTATTAGTGTATTACTAGCATTTTTCGTCCTTTGTTCCACAGCAGTTCACTTCAAGGTACTTTGTATGGTCTATGAGCAACAACTCATCAATATAATACTATTTCTGTATTGGAAGATATCAATCCTACACTGACTTTTTTGGTGCCGATACCAAAATTCTGCTTAATCGAACATTTGTATTGAAAAAATTAGTCTCCTGCATAGTAATATTGTAACGAAATAGTCTTTCCTCCCCTTAAATGCTCCCCTTAAATGCTCAATATTGATTTATTCAAAGTTGTGATAACTGAAAGATTATTAGTGGTGAGTCATTAATTAAAAGTCGTTAATAAACATTTGTTAATAAAAAAGTCATTAATGAAAAGTAAATAATAAACAACAAGTTATAAAATATATAATCTCTTTTGCACTAATGAATTTACTTCTGGGATGTGTTGGAATGACCTCGAAGGCGAAATTAATAAAATAAAAAGTCGATACATCACACTGAGTTACTCAGTTGTAAATTGAACGCAGCAAAGATTGTTTTAGAAGTGAATTGAAAATTGTAAGACAGCAAAATCATAATAAATATTCTTAATTATTGCTTAAATGAATTACTATAAAATTATTCTATTTTAATTGAAGCAAGGCTGGACTCCGTGCTCTAGTGGTAACCATTCTAGACGGACACTCATGGTTCGAATCCTGCACATTCTCTGAAAAATGTATAATCTAAATTTTTTCTCGTCGAGTCGAAGGCCTTAGTTCCTAGTTCTCATTCCTCTACTCTTTACAGATATAATTAAATTTGGCGTAGATATAATAATAATATCAATGCGGGTTCAAACCAAACAGATCCACAATAGACCAAGCCTTCCAGCTTAAGCAAAATATCGACAAATGCTTTGATTGCAATATTGATATCCATCTCCTAATTTCACATATCTCGGTCATAAGAAGCAACAACAATAGCATGCAGGATTGCATATCTGCCAGAATACTGGCAGCCAATCGGGCACATTACGGAAATTTAAAACTGCTGAAATCAAGATCCCTTTCTCGCAAATGGAACCTCGCTATCTACTAAGACCAGTGCTGTCATACGGTGCAGAAATTTGGAACATGATTCTCGCAGAGGAAAATCGTTTAAGAACTTTTGAGCGTAAAATACTGGGAAAAGTATTTGGTGCAATACATGAGAGTGATGGCAGGTACAGAATAAGATACAACGAATTGCTGAATCTCTGCTATGACGAGGCATCGTGAAATTCCTCAAATCGCAATGCATTCGTTGGGGAAGCCACATCTTGCGCATGGACGATGGCCGGCCACAGAAACGTTTGTTAGACTACACACCACCAAGCGTAAGGAATCGCGGGGTGCTGAGAACAAGCTGGTTGGATGGCGTCTCCGGAGACCTGAAGAAACTTGGAGTGAAAAATTGGATGTCAGTGGCTCTAGATCGTGTTGAATGTAAGAAGAGTGCTGAAGCAGCTAAAGCCCACCCCGGGCTGTAACGCTAAATGATGATGATGATAATAATAATAATAATAATAATAACATTTAAAGTTAAATTATCAAGCAAATTCCTTTTTATTTCTTAACAGTATCCAGCGATGTTTTATAACAATTTAATTAAACTGATTTTATAACAATTTAATTAAACTGATTGAACTTCTTTTTATACATATATATATACATATATAATTCGAGTATGTGTGTAGATGGTGTGTCTTTGTTTTGATGAGAAGTTCTCGAAACTCACAAAGCCCTTATGAAATGGTTGTCTAATACCCATGAACACAGTGGAACAATACTCTTTTTTGTGCTTCGCATGGACTTGAAAGTGATTGTCTGGACTTAATCGCTGTTGGAGCGCGTCTCTCTACAAAAGAATCGATGAGTTGGTATCGCCTTTTTCATTGTCAGAACAATTCTGGAACATAACATATTTTCCAAACTTTTGCATGCAACTGGCAGCAAGCTGATCAGTTTAGTCGGATGTTTCCAAATGCAAATACATTAAGTAAGTTAACGGGTTTTCTCAAGAAACTTACTGTTTCCAAGTTGGGGCTGTTCAGATGTATAGCTCTGACATATTTTGGCTATGCCTTAACCATTTTATAGCAGAATTTCTATAGTGCTTCAAGTATCGCTAAGTCGAGTAACTTTGGAATATTCAATAGATATTTATACTCCTGTCTTAAGCTTGCCTAGGGACATTATAGAGAAGATAGATATGGTTGTTCATTTTGGTAGATTCCATTATTGGGAACACACTTCATCGTCTTGTATCAATATGATTCTGAATAGTTCCAATACTTATTTCATATGCGCTGCAAACATATTGTATATACCCAGTTTCTAGTCAGAGAACGGTATTTCCAATTTTCACCTCTATAAGCGGCATATATCAGTAGGTTATAAGTTAATATACTATCTTTGCGGGTCTACCTGGTAATTATTTGATAGTCTGGAGGCGATCAAGCTTAATAAAGCTTTTTAGATGTACTTCTCATTCTTAGTCGAGAAGAATAATTATTTCCAACGGTTCCGTGGGAGAGCAAAGGGCCACAACAAGTTGTCTCCATTCAGTTTTCATCACCTCTTGATCACCTTCCAGTTTTTGTTCATATTATTTATTTCAGCTTCAAGGTTTCTTCTCCAGGTTATTGCGGGTCTGTCTCTTCGCCGACTACTCTGCGGGAAATATGTTCGAAATTTATTAAGGAAGGGCTGGGATTTAAAGTTCAAGTTAAATTTTGAAGATATTATAGAAAATAAAATTGTATTTGTTACTTTTTTTTAGTTTATAAATAATTTGGTTTTTTATATTCACATCAATTTGGAATGTTTCATGATAGAGAAGCAAATTAGATCGGTGGTAGAAGATTATCCCATGGATAATGGAAATCGTGGAGTATATTTATACTAAAAATCGGTACATATGAAAATAGTAAATATCGGACACAATTGGGAAGCTTTATGCTATGGATCTCTATCATCTAACGTAGATCAAGAATACAAGAAAAATCATTAATAGTCACTCCACGAATCATCATTATTGGCGCACAACCATTGGTGACAATTGCTGAGATATTAAGCTTCGCCAGTCGTCTATGTTAAGTGCCTGCTATTGCCAATGGGAAACACCGAATGCAGCCAGTTTTTCCTGAACTTGGTCCTTCCATCGTAACTGTCTTCTCCTTCTGAGCCACCAACCCGGTGGCATCGATTGAAGTCAATTCCATGAATTTTAGTTAGAAGAAATAGAGCAGTGTCTCTAGACAGAAAATGAATTGAATTGATTGGAATCGGTAGAAATGAAATGATTCTATACTGAAATCGGAATATATAGAAATTAAATGACACTTTATTGAAACGGAATCTGGTATATTCCACAGTTAAATAAGTAATGTAAGTGACAAGCATTTGTTCTCTTTTCACTTCTTCAATCTTTAGCAATTTATTCTACAAATATTATTTCAAAATTTCTTTCAATTTGTAACGATTCAACGACCGTAATACGGAGCACCCCTACTAATGGCCTCGTTTGCAATTTATCTGAGAAAAAATATAAAATAAAAATAATAAATTACACGAATTACTTTAACTACATTTACGTAAGCATAATTCACACCTTAACTAAAGTGATAAATCCACATTTCTGTGTAAAACAACAACCACGCCAAAAAAAACAACAACGTGAAGCAGAACCAGAGTAACAGTTGCACTAAATTGCGCCTGAAATGTTCGCGCCAAATAACAATAAAATTCTAATTTACGTTAATCAAATGGGATGAAAACCGAAACAAGAACAACAAGAACACCCGCAACAACACCAACAAAAACACAAACAATATACACGCAAATAACAACAACAACAAAACACATTGATGGAACACTAGCTTGGAACAAGGAACGACTAAGTGGTAATATTATATAGACCCCAAGAAAAATATGTGCAGTAGACGCTTTGATTGGAAATCATAAATGTGTGGTGTGGTGTTTTACTAGAAACGGTGTGGACTTATACTAGAAGAGGTGTGGACTTATACTAGAAGAGGTGTGAACTTATACTAGAAGCGGTGTGGAGAAGAGGTAGGGACTTATACTACAAGCGGTGAGGGTAGATAATCTTAAGATAAAGCCACTCATTAGGGAGAGGCCAGGGCGATCCTTACAGAGAACTCTTCCAAGAAAACTCACTGCCACACACTCACGGACTTATACTAGAAGAGATGTGAACTTTTACTAGAAGAGCTGTGTTCTTATATTAGAAGAGGTGTGAACTTATCCTAGAGGAGCTGTGAACTTATACTAGAAGAGGTGTAGACTTATACTAGAAGCGGTGTGGACTTATACTAGGAGAGGTGTGGACTTATACTAGAAGAGGTGTGGACTTATACTAGAAGAGGTGTGAACTTATACTGGAAGAGTTGTGGATTTATACTAGAAGAGTTGTGGATTTATACTAGAAGAGGTGTGGATTTATACTAGAAGAGGTGTGGATTTATACTGGAGGCGGTGAGGACTTATACTACACTACGGTGTGGACTTATACTAGAAGAGGAAATATTCTAGTGGAACGGATAAGGGATAAGAAACAATATGGTCAGTTGATCAATTATTCCAACATTCCCAATTCGGCAGACCATCTAATATCTTCGAACTAATGACTTGTGTATGGGTAGGTTGAAAATAGGTCTGTAATTATGTGGACATATTTCTATATCTAATTGACATTGTCAAAAAAGCGAAAAATCACGGAAACTCCCGAGGGGAATTTTATTGAAATAAAAAGAAATTTTTGTAAGAAAGTATAATTTGATAGAAAGAGTTTTGTATACACTTATTTCCGCTCACCATTTACAATGATATTTTAAATACTGATAACAGTCGAATAAGAGAGGTGAAGAATGCCTTCAAGATAACTGTTTCTGGCTCACTTATCATGTGCATAGGACTCATGCGTAGAACAAACCCTACATTTTCCTATATATTCGTATCCCACAAAATCAGAACTTGAGTACTCAGTATTCTAAAATATATTTTGATGTCGAGAGACTTACAGAGAAGGGCTTACCTAAAAGAATATTTAATCTTTAATAACCAAATACAAAATATAATATAACGATATTATATATCGTATTTGACGATAACCTCTTCCTCTGTCTCTGACTCGCCTTTTGTGTGACTTTGTGCTAGATCTCTCTCTCTCTCTCTCTGTCTCTCTCTCTCTATCTATCCCTTTGTTTATGGATTTTAATCAGTTTCCTCGAAATTTTTAAGGATAGTTCCCATTAATATGACGGAAGACGTATTCCAATGGAAGCATTTTAAATTAAGGAAGCTTAATTAATGATTGCGCCATAATGTTAACAAATACTGAAAAAAGTGGGCATGGCATTAGCAATAATTTCATTGCATAATAGCTCCCTCATTTCTCTCTTTCTTTTTGTATGTAATTTTGTGACAGTTGCTACAAATTTTTGAAATTGGTTCAAGAAAGGATGACGTCACAGTGGCTAGAAGGAACAAATTTTATATGTCGAACATTTGATTAAATATTACGTTAATTAATTAACAAAAATGTAAAATGTAAGTTTGGAATTATAAGTATCTTCACTTTATAATAACTCCCTCCAGTCTCTTTCTCTTAGATTATGATTTTGAATGAGGTTCTTCCATATTAGTCAGCAAATTTTAACGTCCCAAGCGACCCTAAGCTAGTAATAGAAATTATGGACGCATTGGTGAGCTTTTCATCCCTTAGACCCCGCAGATCCACTGCATTTATATTAGTTTTCTAACCCTCTTTGTACGAAGATTTTCTGTTGAGTGTCTTTAACTCAAACAATTGCCTGCAAATTCGTTGCAGTTCGTCTTGTGGATTTTAGTTTATTGCGAATTTTTGCCCGTGCAAGGAGAGAATTGCCGAAGAGAGATCGCCAAAAATACAAAAATATTTTTGAGAGTTAATCTCAAAAAATTTATAATCAAAAATAACAATAGAAATTTTAATATATTTTTTTAATATTAATGAAAAAATCATGTCAAAATATTTGTTAATTTTTGTCGGAATTGCAGCCTGTTCGGCTTTTGGCCAATACTACAAGCACTACAGCAGCCAAGCGGACTCCAGTGAGAATAATAACAGCGTTCTACGTAAGTGTATTCAGGAAGTCTACCAATCTCTTGGAATTGTATTTTAACTAAATGAATTTCTCTCCTAGGCACCTATCGCCGCTGCATGTGGGAACAGTCGCGATTCCTGCCACGTCGTCTGGTCTTGCTCAGCCTGTGCTCGAACCTGTTTTGCGAGAATAATCAAATTGTGCCACGATCCAGGTCCATTTTTGTAGTGGAGAAAGTCTCTAGACCCAACGAGTAGTTATTCTTAGCCATTAGTTTAGTCGTTTACCCATGCCACCCTCATTCGTCCATACTAATCCAGTTTGCTTGCTTTCTTTTCTTATTTTCTCTCTAACGCAGCTGTTTGGACATATTGCCCGAGAAGTGCGAACAGGGCGACGAGGATGAATTGATGTACAAACCCTTCCCAGACTGTTGCCCGGTATATTGCAATTTGAAGCGGCGCATGCAGCGCTTGAAGACAATGCACTTCCGTCATCGTCTGCTGCTGAACATGCAACAGCAGCAGCAGTCGACAGGAGCCGGCAATATTTTGCTCAGCGATTTGGGTTTGAGTAACGTCAACTTCAAATAGTGTGCTCCCTGATTATGAGAATACAATAATTTTGTTAGATTGTAAATTTCTATCAAAATAAAATCACCTTTCCACCTTTAATGAGGTAGTTTCTTTCAGTGTATGTTTATTTATTATACCTTAAGGAATTATGTCTGCAAGAGTTGGAGGAAATGAGCACTAGCAACGAAGATCTTCGAGTAGAAAAGAAAAATAGCCAGAAAGAATAATATCGAGTTCATGCTCTGGGAGGGATTCAATCTAGTCATGAAATATTGATTGATGTGTAAATTGAGTGTGCTGGCCGACCGATTGAAAACGGCATCAGAATGTATTAACTAACTAACGTAGTAGCCGTCCATTAGGGATATGGGTATTTTGCACCACTGGAAATTACAGTTTCCCGTCTATGAGTTCTTAGGGTTATAATCACGATGGGAGGTTTAAAGCTAAATATGGTCTACTATGACTTCCTGTGGCTATGGCCAGCGAGAACAATTAGATACTTAAAAGAGCTCTGAGAGATTATGTCGTCTGAACTTAAGTTCGAAGAGATACCTGAAGAAACTTACTCATATCTCAGACCAACAAAGACTTTCATTAATAAGGATTGACGATTCAAGGTTACTTGAATCAAGGAGATAGAAACTGAAACATGTTTAATTTGGTAACGATGGGGAAGCAACGTTTTTGACAAAGAAAAGGATACAGTGAGGACGTCAGAGAATAATTGCAATTTGTGTACCTTTGGATCCTCTGCCTGATTATCCCTGATTTTTTGATATAAAAAGAAAGAAGAGCAACAGCAGAGACATTTGTTAGTCAGGGTAATAAAATGGTTACTGCAATAATTCCTTGTTCTCACTTTTACAAAGGAAGTGTTCTTCATCGTGTTGTTGTGGAAGTGTTGAACATCGAACATTGTGGTTGGTTTTTTTATATATTTAATACCATAATTAATTTTGTCTGCTAGCAATTGGGGTATGAGTAATAGCAACTAAGGTCGTCGACTCAAAGAGTCTTAGAAAGAAGCATATTTGACACCATGCCTGGGGAAGGATTCTAACCTACGACTCCCCGAGTATGAGTCAAGCAAGCTTACCACTTGACGAAGAAGGCCGGGAATTTACAAAATAATAATCTTCATCTTCTGTGCATTGAACTTCTAACCAGATGGGAGACACATTATCCAGTCTGGAGTAGACTAAGAGGCGATTGCAAATTGGAATAGGCCTCAACTTATTTGGGTTCTGAACCAGTGTACTATTCAGTGAAACGAAATAGCTCACAAACTGGCAAATTGTGGATCTACGAATACTTCAATAGGGCTAGAGCCAATTATCGATATCAGTTTAACAGTGACTATCACCTGTGACCCTTTACTCCTCCGCAGAACTATAGGAATTCATTATTATCACTAAGAACTGCGAGGATAATAACCTCAAGGAATAATGGAGCAACTCAGTCGCCTGCAATATATCCAGTGCTTCCAAAAGACCCCGAACAAGAGAGTAGCTTATTTCTTCCTAGCTTTAGGAAAGAAAAATCTTCGACCAATGGTTGGGTTAATCTCCTGGCATATCACATTTGAGAATCGGATGGATTCCAGAAGCATTATCGAGTGTTCGAACTGACTCTCCTGTGTAGAGGAAGAACAGGCATTTGCTACATATGGACTTTAAACTTAATAGGTGGATTTTTGTGCGCTTTGAGCGTTATCATGAACTGGAAAGACCTGCAGGACTAATTAATGCAGAAACACCTCAGTCAGTGTAACATGAAAGCAAACGAAATGAATGGAAATAGCTGCGAACACCAGTGTACACTGTACATTGAATCCACTGGGTAACGCCTACTGGTAATGGTAACTGGATTAGATGATATGCACAGTGTCATGTGCCAAGGATATCTCTTGGGCTAGAAGTGCAAATTTAGATGGTTCGACTGGAGAACTAATTAGTTGATCTTGAACAATCTGCGAGGGGTAACAAAAGCTGAGCTGGTTAAAATATTGGGTATTAGTTTGAAATGGTTCTGATGTCCTCTGGGAGCATGCCAATTGGATTGGTGAAACAAGTCATGGTCACAAGACTAGAGAACGGCAATCAATTAAGCCATGTAAAGGCATTTTAGTTCAAGGTCATATCAGCATAGTTTAGGAAACAGACATGAATCGGAAGCCTGGCTGGTGATTGATGCATATCCTCAAGTTTACTTCCTGTTCATGTAATTTTGTTTCTTTGGATTCATTACAAATTATAATTATATAGTTTTGAATTTAAAACCCCTTCTTTCCAAGTCCTGCCAAATGTAATGCCTTATTTTCTCCCCTTGGTTTAGGAATTTGGTCAATTTAGCTCCATGGTAGTCCCTATCTACGACGGACTCCAAACAACGAAGGATAAAGTGAGTTTGTGGGTGTATCACATCTTAGTCAATATAATTTTAAGTTGATCTCTAACTCTATACTCTTGGCTTACGCAACAAGGTTACAATTCTATGGGTTCCAGGACATACTGACATAGAGGGGACCGAGATTGCCGACGAACTTGCTAGGAAGGGGGGTGCAGCACCCTTTATTGGGCCAGAACCCTTCTGTGGTGTAGGAAAGGGCAAGCTGTTCCCCCAACTTAGGTTTGATGAGGTACAATTTAGACACAAGTACTGGGTTGACATTACCAGGCCTAAGGGTATCAAAGAGTCTGCTAGGGACATACCACCTAAAACGATTGGAATCACTCATCAATCTCTCAAAGAACAATCTTAGGATGATGACAGGCCTACTCACAGGATACCGCAAATTGAACTCACATATGGTGAGGATGGGGGTCACCTCGGATGGCTGCTGCAGATTCTGAATGGAGGAAGAGTCCTTATATGTGCTGACACAATGCCTGGCTCTCCCGCAGGAAATACTTGGGATTCTTCCAAGGTCCTGCTAGTGAAGTGAAACCTCAGGAGACAAAACTTGTCATCACGTTTATCCAGAAGATAGGGCACAATATATCGTAAGGTCGCGGTGCCATCACATCTCCAATATAATAATAATAAAATAAATAATAATGTAAATACTGCTGCTCTAGTTTTAGAGTCTATGTAAATGTTCTCATATGTAGTTGAAATGCTCACACATTTTCTGAGTTATTGAGAATGTTCGACCTGGAAAACGATTTCCCCGAGCTTATATAATATCTTTGATATCCCATGTAAGTTCTTCGATATCCCATATAAGTTCTTTGGTATCCCATATAAGTTCTTTGATATCCCATATAATTTCTTTGATATCCTCATTCTTCATTAGCAAAATGAGAAGACGCATATCAGGATCAGATGTGCTGAGAATGGACAAGAAGCACTTCTTACCCTTGGACAGACTTCTGAAATTATTAAGAATGAGATAAGTTTGAAAACTTATAACTTCCCCTTCTTAGCTCCTTTATCATTCCCTCTCTTCATTCTTCCTATCGCCAGCTTCATAAAGTACAATGGGCATCACTTGAATACGTGCTTGGAGCACTTGTTCTACGGTGGTTCTCCGGTCAACCCACTTCGATCTTTCTATCCAAGAGTCAAACAATTTGTTTCTTATGCTGCCAGATTGAGGATTTGTGCTTTGATATTGATATTCGACATTTAAAACATGTCTAAAAATAAGGAACCTCTAAGAAGCTGCATCTAGAGGGAAATTTTGGAGTTTGTGAGATCAATTAGGTTAAAATTATCAAGGAGTTTGGTATGTCAAATGAATTATTAAATTGTATATTTGTAATTATTACAAATGAAATTAAATGTTTGTATCTTTGTGGCATAGAATATTCCTCTGTGATTTTCATAGCATGGGACACAATTTCCCTACTGGGGGCCACTCTCGCTTTGAGTCTCTCATCTTTTCACAGAGCTACAAATCCAAGCTTACTATGTAACCGGTGCGTTAACTACATACCCGCCTCCTGGCCGCACAGACTCGTACAGAGCCCTCATCAAACAAACCAATAAAGTCAAAAACATAAATAATTTCGGCTGCCAAAAATTGCAACGTCAAAGTTTGGCCATTGTCCTCAAAAAAGGAACGTGAAAGGTTGACGTCAAGCCGCAACGTTGCAAAGTTTTCAAAGCTAATGAGTGAGTACAGGCAACTAAAAGCAAAAATTACCCTTGGGAAGCTAAAAACCAACACTTGCAGCCACACACCCTCAGTGACATTGAGTCGCATGAAGCACACATACACCCACACATGTGCCATGAGCACTGGGGACGTCGAGTCCGCGGCGGTGGGAGATGCACAACTTTTTTCCACACTTCGTCGGTGCAGTTTTGGAAAAATGCTTTAAATAGTCCTGCACTTGACACAGCAGTGTAACATGTGAGCAGGAGCAGTGCAGGTGGAGGGGCAGAGTGATTGTAAATGATAAATGCGAGGCTTGAAAGTTTTCAGCAGCTAAAAATCGCCAGAGAGTATGAAACATAAACAAGCAACGAGTGCCGACAGAACAGTGGAGGAGGTAGCAAAAGGCAGCAAACTTTCATAGAAGTGGTCTTCTTCGCCTTTGTTCAGCTTTAGTTGAAGTGTTGAGAGAGTTGTTATGAGAGATTTTTCATTTTTATTCTTTCCAGACTTCAGCTGAGCACGAGCTGTGGCACGAGTTGCTGTTCACAGTACAGAGCGAAGGAAAATAAAGTTCTCAAGAATAAAAATCATAAATAGACAACGGATTTCAAGAATGTGGAGAAAGCAGCCAGAAAATTGTTCCTGAAATAGAAGATGAGCAGAAAGTCGCAAAGATGTGTACGAGTATTTAAAAAACATATTCGCATTTGAAGGTTCTTCACTTTGAATGTTCGTCTTTCGTAACTAAATGTGAATGAACTTTAAATGCTATTTAAAGTATCTTTAGCAGTGATAATTTATAAGAGAAGTCATTAGAGATAAGTCATTAGTGATAAGTCATTTATGAGGAATCATCAGGGATAAGCCACAATACAACAAGTGTGGAACCGCTTCATGTTCTCATTTCTATTGGAAGTTATACGTATATTGAGATATATAAAGACGAACTCTTAGGACTTGTAAGGAAATCATCCCAAAAGACCACCGTATTCTTGTTTGACAGTCACTTCGACGATCCACTGAAATTGGCTGAATGAATATAGAGTATTAAGCCTTCTAAGAGGATGAGTCGGAGTCTGGTCATAGCGGAATAAACCTATAAGTTATGTTGCGGTGTATCACTATCCACGCCATATAGTCGGTTGACATATGACAGTGTAGGTTAAATCATAGTATATTACGAGGGAAGCTATTCAGAAAGGCAGTGCAACATGTCCATTAAGGAAGATAATCCCTATTCCACTTTAGAAGGTAAAACATCACTCGCTGGAGTAAGGAGTTTCTTTGTTCATTTTAGATTTTTTCTGTTTTTTGTTAGGATTTGGACTTTAATTCCTCCCATTTCCTTAATACCGTGACAGTAAGGCCGTTGGACAACTCCCAAAAGAATACCGGACCAGCGTTATATTCTTCTGTGTACTAAGCAGTAAGATCTTTCCTCACTATCAGGTCCCTTTGAAACTCATCTTCCTATTCAAATGATATTTCTAACCAATATATCTAAACGTCGAAGACAATTATTATACAGTCTTGCAATAGTTGCATATCGTAGATTAAGACACTTTGAAAATTAAGTCAAAGGCCGGAAGATTTGCAGGACTAACCTAACTCGTTCACGGCTTTCCTTTTGAATTGTTGTTCCTGGATTGGATTGGAAAGTACAATCAATCTCACTATATACTAATGTGAGAAAACTGTGTTCTCAGTGGATACCTCATACCTTTAGAGCTAAATATACTTCTGAGGAAATTCAGAGGAGGCTCCTCAAAGGGGCTATTCGGCAATGTAACAAAAACAAAACTTGGTTCACTTTGTAATTTAGAGAATCTGGCGATAGATCTTCCCAGGAGACGAAAAACTTCTCATATATGGCAAAATCAATGGCAAAAGGTTCATCTCATTTTTCAGTCGGTGAGTTCTACAACCACAGTTTCCTTAGAGTATCCTTGCTCTACACATGCTGACACTTACACCAGGATTTGTGTATCGTTTATGTTGTTAAAGTGTGATCATGAGAGGCTTTTTCCACGAAGAGAGTAGATTTTTGAATACTGCAGATCAAACCACCGAGGTTTCTTTAACATATCCAGTGTGGAACTTATAAGCCAGTGACCTTTCTATCCGGATTTGATTTTTTGGGATTTATTCCTGTTTAGACATATCAAACACAAAATATGATATATCCATAATCACCCTATAAAAGTCCCGGGACAACCTGGCTTTGAGATGGTCTTTGAAACACTGCTTACACTACTTTAATAGTAGGTTGCATAGGACGCAACAGAGCACAGTTTTTGAGGAGACGTTCTCGAAATGCAATAAACCGCCCCACATAATCCCTATTTCCTTCGTTGTTGTCTGCAGGACGAATTTTCAATGTGACCCTCGCACTCTTGCGTATTGCAATACGTAATTTATCAAGTTAATTAATAAAGTGCAACTTCAATTAATACAAATGCCACCAAATGCGCTTAGCACTTGGCATGATTGCTTTCTGCACTAGCGCCTCCCTTTCAGATGCTTCAGCATAATTGCAGCTCTCCCATTAAACCAAGAAATATAAATAGCACCACAAATACTTCAACTAAGGCAAGATTATGTATGGCTTTCTGTATGTATGTGTGTGCGCGTGGCTGTGTGGAGATTGTTGCTCTGTGGCTGCTTGTGGCCTTTCACACTGCAATTGACCTCACTCTACGGGCAAATCCCCCTTCAACAATAATTGTCCATTTAAACTCACTCAACACTTTGCTGTGCAACTAAAATTAGACTCACTTCAATAACGCTCTGGACTGAGAAAAGTGTTTGCTTGCTGAACGATAATTGCAGAAAATTAACTTTAAATAGCTATAATTAAAGACATTTGTCATTCGAAGGGGGAAGGATTATTTGTGGTGCTAGCAATTAAGGCCACTGACTTGAAAAGGCGTCAAGTGTGATCTTGAAGAATAGGAATGCGAGTATATGGAATATCGGAAAAACACAGCCGAGGGTGACATGCGGACATGATGAACGTCGCAGATAATCCATGAAAAGTTTCTTTAAAACTTCACAGTACGTACGAGTGTAGCAAACATTGCAACCAGGATACTAAGTAAACTTGAACTAAACGAATAGTTTAGAATACTTGAACTTGAACTGAATGAACAGTTTACAACACCTCAACTTGAACTGAATAAACAGTTTACAACACTTCAACTTGAACTGAATGAATAGTTTACAGCACTCAGATGAAGACGGACGTCATTTCAGCCTCACCGTGAAATTATGCAAAGGTCTCGATGATTTTACCTGGCAAAGTACCGATCCTTACCTTATGTGGGGTCTACCGGAAAGAACTACCGATCATAAAGTTGGTTATCCCAGATCTAGCTCACCCATTCGGTTAAGTTGACTTTCGCGATGATGAATCTAGATATGATATAATTAATATATGATCAACTTAAGTGGATACAGAATATGATTGAATTGACAGCCCAAACTTGTAGCATGGTTATTCGAGACAATTCATTATCAAATTTATCTTTATGGGTGAATGAATGGTATCTCCAGAAACATACTATTCCTTCCTATATGTGTTTTGATCTACATTTGCTTTCATATCTCTGATATTTCACAAACTTTATGGGATTTTAGCAGGTTAGTATACGACTTAGAGCTGTTAAGTTGTCCTGCAATTGCCTCAATTGAACTATTGAATTTTCTTGATTTGTTATTGATTCATTTAATCCTTTTATCGAACGTTTTTTTCTAATCTCCATAATACAATTTAAAAAAAAAAATTGTTTGGTTCTATCAATTCCACAATTCCTTCATCATCGTTTGTTTACGGTTGTTCCTGTATCAATAAGACGGCTGTAAGATACGGAATCGCTTGAAGAGTTCATGCCTTCGCAAAGTTGGCTATAATTTACTTCATGAGGATCTGCTAGACTTACCTTAACCCAGAAGAAGTTGTAGCTTTGATCCTATATATACAGAACCCCATAATGCTAGTTTTTCATTTGGTGTTCCATTTTAAGATGATGTGACTTCGAGATGATGCTACGTACAATTACAATGCTCGTACTTCAGATATAAGTTACGAAAATTAGTTTATACTAGTAGTGCGAGTCACTAGATATTGTTGCAAAACTACGGGAATCTTCTTTAACTTTTTTAGATTTAAAATAATCATCACGAAAGTTTTATGAAATGCACTCTTATTATTGATTCTCCATTGTCACTTCAGCAGACCTCTCATAAATGAAGTCCTACTTTTGTCTGCATATCCCTTTGTATAGAGTCTTATCGCTTACCATATCATTACGACTATTATATTAACGCAAAAGAGGCCTCAATATTGACTCGTGGATGTTGCAGAGAAATAGCACCATAAAAGATTGACTGGATTTATGCAGAGGGACTGAAAAGACAACTGGATTTATGCAGAGTGACTGAGAGGACCTTTTTTTGATCAAACAAACTGAATTCGCCACTTCAATAAAGGCGACATTCTAATGAGATGGTTCTACACATTCTTCCATTATATGGAAATTAGTAGAATATTACGAGTACATACTTAGAACCCTTTTTGAAAGTGATTCATTCATAACTCGACCGTAAACAATGCAATGATTATCTCCATTTTCCATTTTGCAACAACCAGTTTCAGTTGGTGTTACTTTTACTGGAAGAAATGAGATTTTGGATTATATGTTGAGAAAAGGGTTGGAAAAGAACAGGACCTATAATTTTCCCTTAGGAATAAGTACCCAATTCCTGTTTCCCCACATCAACGACAAAGTATGCGTATTGCATTTTTCCCCAGCTAAAGTCCATGAACATCGAGATGGTCTAAGAACTTTAGATCTAATGCTTTAATAACAGGTTGCATTGGACACAAAGGAGCATAGTTTTTAGAGTTTCTCGGAATGCAACAGGACTCCTATCATTAATTCACCCACCCAAAGTGTCAATGTTCAATTAACAGGTTACGCCATGTCAGAATTAGTTAAACAGACACTAATGTAAAATGTTCCGACCTGATCGATTGAAAGAGAACGATAACTTCTTCAGAGAGAACGCTTTTATCAAAGAATAGGAACGTTCCTTCAGAGAGGACTGGTCCTACAGACAGGAATCTTACTTAAGATATGATTTTTTTTTTTTAGAGAGCACTGGTACTTTAAGGAGGATTGTGTGCAGAGGAAAATTTCTTCAGATATAACTATGAATTCAGGGAGGCCATATCTTCAGAGGGGGCTATATCTTCAGAAAAGTCCCGTCCTTAGTTTCTTTGAACAGATTCTTTAGAAAGGAATATTAACTCAGAGCGACTGTATTTGTAAATATAACCGGTTTAACACTTTAATATTTTAAAGAATATTGTGTCTATAGAGAGGAATTGCTCTTCAAACAGGACTTTTTTTTTAGACAGGAACATTTCTTCAGAGACGACTGTTTCTGTCAGAAAATAATGTTTCTTTAGGGATGTCTGTTGGTTGAGATAGGAGCTTTCTTCAGATAGGACTCTTTCTTCAGAAGAGACCATTCTTCTGAAATTTAATTTTTACTGAGGACTGTTTCTTCACAGAAGAATTTTTCCAAAGAGAACTGTTTCATAGTGAACTTTTTCTTCAAGGAGGAAGTTTTCTTTAGAGGGATACTCTTTATCATATGTGACTGCTTCTTCAGATTGATTTTCATCAAAGAGGGCGGTACTTCGAAGAAAACTCTTCATTAGAGAGGACTGTTTCTCCAGATCGTTTCTTCAGAGAAAACTCTTCATCAGAGAGGACTGATTCTTCCGAGAAGATATGGTACTACAAAGAGGAATAATTCTTCAGATATAAATGTTTCTTTATAGAGGACCGTTTTTTTTTAGAAAGGACGTTTTCGTAGAGAGCTTTTTCTTCAGTAAGGACTATTTCTTCCGAGACCTATTTCTCCATAACGGAATATTTCTACAGAGAGACATTTTCTTTAAAGGGGATTGTTTCTTCAGAGCAAACTCTTCCTTATAGATGACTCTTTCTTCAGATTGTTTTTTCAGAGAAAACTCTCCATCAGAGAGGACTGTTTCTTCAGAGAAAAATCTTTATCAGAGAGGACTGTTTCTTCAGAGAAAACTCTTTGTGAGAGCGGACTGTTTCTTCAGAGAATACATGGTAAAACGAAGAGGAATAATTCTTCAGATATGATTGTTTCCTTATCGAGGTCTGTTTACGAAGAATTAGTTCATCAGACAACATGATTTTGAGGGGACTACAGAAACGATTATTCTTGGGAAGTCTCTTCTATACAATATATTTTTCCTGCAGAAAGACTATTTTTTAAAAGAACTGTTTCTTAAAAGAAGACTGTATCTATAGTGGGGACTGTTTGTACAGAGATGACTGATACTTCGAAGTTCAGAGACTGGTTCCCCATAGAGATAAGTTTTTTCGGAAAGGATTTTGTGTTTTGACCGGCTAGATTCTTCAGAGAGGAGTGTTTCTTCATAAAGGGTTCCCTCAAAAGAGGTCGGTTTTTTTCCGAAAAGATTTGGTTTTTACAGTGGATTGATGCTTCAGAAAGGATTGTTTCTTCATGGAAGACTTTTTCTTCGAGATGATCCATTTTTCCAGAGAGATCCATTTTCTCATAGAGAACTGCTTCAAGATAGAAGACTGTTTCTAGAGAGAGAACTGCTGCTTCTGAGGTAGTTGTTGTTTCAGAGGTTGTTGTTTTGGCAGAGACGTCTGTTCCAGAGGTAGTTGTTGTTTCAGAGGTTATTGTTTTGGCAGAGACATCTGTTCCTTCAGATAGTATTATTTCTTCATAGAGGTGTGTTTGATCACAGAGGACGGTTTCTTCAGAGAGATGTGTATTTGGAAAGCTTATTTATTTATTCTTATTATATTGCACCAACTTTCCGCAATCCTGCACATTCCCAGATTGGCACGCAGAACTACATTAGTTATCCCCCTGTACTTTTACTCGCCGCTTCCACTGAGAGTTGCTGCGCCTGTCTGCAAACCTCGCATATTTCTTTATTATCATCCCTAATGCGTGTATGGGCGTTGGAAATATGTGCCTGCAGCTTGCGGCTTTGTTGGTTCAGAAGTCGTCCAAGTGTTAATTAACTGTAATTAATTTGTTATTGTTGTGTAGTGTCAAAGAAAGTGCAATATTCAGCACTGCAGCACAGGACATATTTTTAATGCGGCTATTTTTAGCAATGCAACAATATAACAATTTTAATTGGACCATTATCGCCAGTCCAAACATGTCAGCAGCGATTAATTGTGAACTTTATAAATTTATGTTCAAGCAAAAAAATTGTGCAGTAAAATATTTACTAATTGACATCAAAGCGATCTCGGCCTGCCTGTCTGCTGAGAGGGTGCCTGTAAATTGCGTGGGTCTGTTCGAGGGCATGATTGCGTATGCTGGCAAAAATGTTACTGGAAGCAGTGCACCACAACGCAGGACGAAGTAATTGAAACTACTTCACGCTCAAAACTGATTGAGCTGCTGTGCTGAGCTCTGTTTCCAATAAACAGCCATGATTTTAATAAAAACTAATGATGACTGCAGGGCGAACATAAAATGCAGCATTTTCCCTCGCAATTTCCAGCAGCAGCAGTATATTTTTGTGTCTGCCACTCCCACATCCTGCTACACGTAGTTTCCACTCACATGCTTTGTGCGTCTAACAATGCTGTAATATAGCATAGGAATGGCTGCAGGGTGATTTTTCGCAGCGGAGACCAGACCAGAACTGAAATTCAAGCCGTATAAAAATAGGGATGGAAAGGACTAACAACACCATGTAGTGGAACAACAACAACAATAAATAACCCATTCGTAGTTAGTGTGCTATGGAAGTGAATTTTTATTAAAATTTGACTGAGGTGTAAGTGGGTGTTTAATTGTGTTGCAGGCTTGTTAGGGTTAATAAATGGTTTGCTTTGTGTGCCAGACGCATATCTGTCAAACATCCTTATCTGCGTTTCGGTCTCATCTGAATTTCTGATCCGCTCCAATGTCATCTGTAAATTAAATAAACGAATTAATTTTATAACAAATTTATTTTTAATTGGAAGACCCCGAATAGTATCAGATTGGTGGGTCTGTGTTGACTTCACACCTAGGAAAATTACAAGGAATTATTTGATGCTGAATTTGTTACGAGTCGAACTCCACTTTGGTGGAATTATTGGGAACTTGTGAAAAGAACAGGGAAATTTATTTACAGCAAAAACCAATTATTTACTGTACAAATGGGATGGATAATGGAACATCACTTAGAATCGGCCAAGACATGGCAACGTGGAGAGAGTTCTGAAGGAATTATTTCACTATGCAAAAATCCTCTTGTAATATTCCCGTAAGCACCCTCACCTAATTGGATACATCTCTGACTCTTGGAACTAATTCATGTGTCTGGAATGTATTGAAATTATACCCTAGTGCTAGAGATGAGGCAAGGAAAGGTATACTTCAGACAAGGAATGGTATACTTCAGGCGCATTCAATGTATTCGCATAATTTTTTAATAAAATTTCTTATAAACTCTCTGACATTTTAAAATGATATCAAGAATCGAAATATCTCTGCTATTGGAGATGTGATTAAAGAACAGTTCTTCAGATATTAAGTATTATAATACTCGTACATATAGTATGCTCCACGATTATGTGAATGATTCATAGTACATAAAGTGAGTCTGGAGTCCTTATTTGACAACTGTTCCTACATATCGTATAACCCATTTAGGTTTTATCCAGATTCTCTGTCATAATCAATTCCTTTAATTGTTCCTACAGATATTTTTTCATCTAGATTTTATTCTCATTATCATATAGATTCTACTCTCATTATCATTATAGATTACATTCTCATTATGTAGAAATAATTCCCAGGATATCTATTTTGTTTCTATTTGAACTGTATTGAATTGTTTTGAAGTAATTTTTGGAGAACTTTGTTATTTGTGTTTCTTTCAAGTCTGTTTTGTTTCCAACTGTCTTTCATTTATTCTTATTTCCATTGTTCCTGTCTGTGTTTTGTAAGTTCCACCAACCCTGGTATTTTCTAATGATTTCCACGGTAATTTGAGTTTAAGTCATGAACCGAAACTTATACAAATATCTTCATATCTAATCTGAGAGTCTTCAGTTTATCTCTTACTTCTTGAAAATGAGAATATTTGAGTGGGTTCTGTACTTCTGCAGTCTTTAAGTTCGGTAGTTATTCTCTTCTGTGCTCCCCAGCTGGATTCTCCTAGTAGAAGATTCTCCTGTTAAAAGAGTAAACAATGTATCATCCAGTGAGGAGGGAAGCGTCGGTGAAGGTAAGAAGACAGTTTTTAAGACTGATATTTGTTCTTCGTCTCATTACTGCATATCAGAGATATAAGGTGGAATAATTTGTTTGAATCGTTTAGGTTTAGTTCTATGATTCCCCTGCTGACTTCAATGCAGGATAATGCTTACTAACTCTTTTTTTCAGTGTGTTAGTAACACAAAGAAGCAACCTAACTACCTAAAGAATGTGCAGGACATGTGCTCCAAAGTCTCTAAGATTATTGCTTCGATAACAGTTTGATAGTTTGTGCGAAGTGTGGGTATAGTTGGAATTGTTGGTGTTAGGAATTTAGGGAAAATACGCCTATGAAATGTGCTGGTTCTTTTGTGTTCCTACACACACACTTTCTTCTTTGTTTTGTTTCCACTTTTGTCATAGGTAGGTAGGAGTGGCAGCCTAGTCTACCAAAATCACATTTGAGCACACCTAATGCCCCATTGTGGTACTTTTGTTATACATACCATATTTTTTCTGCATATCTTAAGTTATTTTCCTTTAACCTTCCTCGGCGTCAGGTGATACAGGACTAGTGCTAGTGCTCGCTGGTGTGACACCTGCGTCTGCTGGCGGCTTGCTGATTGGCCGCTTGCTGGGTGGCGGTTTGTTTGCTGGATCCGATAAGTCACGACAATATAAATCATCACATTCTGGATAATCCTTAAATTTGTCGTAATGCTTGTGACAATCCGTGAGACTAATCGATATAGAAATTTCATATGAATACAATTGAGAATATTTCTGGACTTTATATAACCCAGCAGTAAATGGGGGCAGCTCTACCATCAGCGATGATTGGTGAGACAATAGTTTGCATGCTTTGGAAGCTGTTTGCATTGATAAACCCGCCATAACTTAATTATTATCAAATATAAGTTATCATTTACGTATATGGTATAAGCAGTACTGACCTGGCTGATGACATGTCACTTGCGTTCTCAGATTGCCTGAACACTAATTTAGAATATGCGATACAACAATATCGCTGTTATTATATTCTCAGCTGGGGTTATGGTACATGACATTTAGAGATACATGTCATGGCATTTAGAGGGCTTGTCATTTGTAGAGATATATCATTTAGAGAGATAAGACATGTAGAGAGATAAGTGATAGAGGTGGAAGTCTGTGTATATGCCCTTAAAAACCTGTTCTGACTGATATCATCATCAATCTAAAAATTGTTACAAATCATTAGTAAATTTAGTTTGCCACATCTTAAATGGCATGTCATCATCATCTATCGAAAATGTGTTTCAGCAGACATCAGTGATGACGCCATAATTATCTATCAGAGTCATGTTCGGATTATAATTTAATGTCTAACAGCAGACAGGACTAAAGACATATCATCATTAGTATCTCATTGGTGTGAGAAGATAGCTATGATGATTTTAAAATACTGTAACTATCTAGAGAACCACGATCGTGCTGATATTTAAGCTTTCATTAGGTGTTAGAGCTCATGACATGTCATCATCAATCATTCACTTGTGTCAGAAGATATAAGAGATGCATTTCATATGCTATAAATATTTAGTTATTTATTTTCAACTGATACTAAAGTTCTCAATAACTGACAATACTAATGACATGTCAGTAAAAGACGTGAATTACACTGAGAAGACAACTATGCTGAATTTTGTATGCTATACATATGTACGAGTATATATTCATTTTCAACTGATATTAGCATTTTCATTAAATGACACCACTAATGACATGTCAGTCATAGCTGAAAATTAGTGTGAAAAGATATCTGTGGTGGATCTCGTATGCTATAATTATTAAGAAAGGTATGTTCGACTGATATTAATTTAATTTCGAAAGGTGACAATGACATCATCATCGGTCACATATTTGTGTGAGCACATAGATTTTTTGTAAGTAGCTGACATGATTAATGTAAGTAGCTGACATCACTAATGACATGTAAACATCAACGGGACCTTGGTTTTAAAATATCAAGGCTAATATTCAAAAGATGGCGTATCTATCTGTAAAGACTTGTTGCATTAACATTGTATTTCAAAGCTGTTTGCCAGATACATGACATGTCATCTATAGCTCTAAAGTCCTGACACAACATATCAAAGCTAATTGCAAGACACATAACATTTCACAGCTCTGAAACCATTTGCATATCATTGATAGCGCATTTTAAATCTGATGACACGATACATGACATGTCATCTATAGCTCTAAATATGTTTGCAAATCACATACTACGTTTTGAAGCTAATTGTAAACACATGACACGTCATCTATAGCACTAAAATTGTTTGCATGTCACTGACAACACATTTTAAATCAGAAGACATTACACTTGATATGCCATTGAAAAACCCAACACATTTCAACCACACTGACACTAACTTTTAAAGCTGACATGACATGTTATCCACACAACACATGACATGTTATTGAAAAACCCAACACATTTCAACCACGCTGACACTAACTTTTAAACCTGATATAACATGCCACCTTCAGCCCTAACATTTTTTGTATATCACTATCACCACATTTTAAGCTGATGACACGACTCATGACAAGGTAATTTTTAGTCTTGAAGTTCCGTGCAACTCGCAGCCAAGTTCACTGCTGGGTTGTACACCGCTTACGTTATTTGGCCACTCCGATCGCAATGGTAATCGCACAGTTGCGCCCACAATACACCGTAATAATTTTTGTGGCATTTCACTAAGCTGTAAGAGACTATTTGCAAGAGAATTGAGTCAGTTCACACAACAAGCGAAAGCAAGTTGAAGCAAGTTACCTGCACTTTGGAATTTTTGACAGGACACCGAGGTGGGCTTGTAATCAGCTGAAATTAATTTAAGTTTTACACTGATCAAGCACTGCTCACATTTGGCTTACCCGCTCGCACTGCGAATAGAGCGACACTGGCGCAGCAAACGACTGCAAAAAGTAAAAGTTTCATAGCGTCGAACACAGTAAACCGAATCTTCTGGGGCTCAAACTGTAACTGGACCCCGAAGTGGAGTTTTTATTTATAAGTTATACGCAAGGCGGCATTTTGAGTTGGAAATTTTGCAATTACGACGAAAGGTTGTCGTAAAAATAATTGAAGCACATTTCACAATTTGTGAGTAGTGTGGAATTCTGAGAAAATAGCGATTAGTTATGGAGGAGTTTGTTTTTTTTTTTTCGTTTACCTGAAATCCACAAATGTCAAGTTTGCAAGATAAGGGAGCGCCCTTACGACAGTGGGCAAAATTTACATGCAAATTGAGAATCGAAACACACAAGTGTGAAGTTAATTGATTTAATCAGAACAATCAACGCAGCACAGCTTCCGCTGGCGCACCTGTTGTTTGCTGAGCGCGTGAATCATTGAAGGTAGTTGGGGCAGCCCAAAGTTCTGAGTAACTCAATGGAGGAAATGACAATGCCACATTGAAGTGGGCCTGATTGGCATATGTGTACTGACCCGAACACTCGGTTGGCTTTTCATGGAATTTGATTAGCTTCATTCATTTAACTTTATGTGGGGGATAAAACATTACGAATTGGTTGGAGTTTGAAATGAATACGCATTCGTTCATTTTTAATCAATGGTACAAAGGTATGGATATATGGTGTGGAACAATGATATGAATATGGTTATAGGAGTCCCTCGGCTAGCTGTGATACTTATCATCATGTTAGTCGAATTATGGAAATAATATTCCAGTAAAAGTTTTCTTAATAAGACTCAAGTTATGAGGGTTTCTGATGTCATAATTACAGTAAACTTCTAATATAACTAATCCTCGCACTAATCCTCCTTAGGCCTCCAGAGATATGACCTTGAAAAGTTGTGCAGCATACTCACAATAGTAGTGTGACGTAATTTGTGTGCACCAAAATAATTCTTTTTCAATCTGTGATTACTAGGCGCCATTCCGATGCTGAACTAATGTATAATATATAAATAACTATCTTTCCAGGTTGAGCTGTGATTACAAGGCTGAGTATATATAAAATAACTATATAAAGTAATAAAATATATCAGAAAGTCAGTTTTGGTCAATTCAGTTGAAAATGAAGATTATTTCTCAGCGAATTCATTGACAAGACAAGTTGGACACAGTAGTTGCAATCGTCTGTGTGTGTTTTTGCCACCGCAATAATTTTCAGAAGGACAATTATTGAAACATTTTGACAGATCTTATAGCTATTTCGAACACGTCACTTGTCCTCATCAGAGATCTGTCAATGAATCGCAATTTTTTCCCAAGCATTTTTTATTATGCCTCAGGAATCAACAGCACACCAACTATGAACCCTACCAGGAGTCGAACCTAGGCCTTCAGCTGTTGTAATCTATCCATCCAGACAACTAGGCTAAGTTCAGGTGGTGAACTAGACTGATCAAATTCTGTCCATGTACTGTCCCATTCCACTTCCACTTCCATTCATTGACATATACCATTCCAGATTGATTCAATCCACTTCTGAAAACAAATAACTTGGGTCATCTTAGCTGTTGGCTGTGAATCACTTAGGGTTGTCCTGTTATTCAACTTATTTCATCTTCATCCAGATCGACATCAATTCATGCCTGGAAACAAGTAACGTGTGATCATTCTCATTGACGGTAACTAACTGATGGATAGAAGCAAGAGTCGAATACACACGATACCGTAAATTTTTGTAGTATTATTAACTCTACTGAATAGCCTCAGCACTAGCCTCACTTTCTATGAATTAATTGTTCTTACTAACTCACTCATTAACTAAAAAAGGAGCCTCATCACTGAACGAATTGTTTCCTCCAAATATAAAACCGAACTATAAACCTTATCTTATGACTGCACCTCTTGAACAATGTAAGGATGTAATATCATTGATAATGCCATGTAAGGATGTAATATCATTGATAATGCACCTCTTGAAAAATGTAAGGATGTAATATCATTGATAATGCCATGTAAGGATGTAATATCATTAATCAAGTTTTCTCATAATGCGCGACTGAAGTTAAATTTCTCTCCAACCAATGTCGAATAAAGAATTCCAGATCTTCACCTACATTATCTTGAAAGCCTCCAATATTCTCATCGCAACATGAGTTCCAACCTACATTGCGTTTGTAATAGCGAATAATTTGCACGACTCCGTTGGGCGATTTTATCTGTCAATAAGTGTTCCATATGTTTGAAGGATACATTATATTTCCATGATTTATTATTCTATATAAATAAATAAACAAGTCATTTCAAGATTAGAATGGGTGTGAAGCGTTTCGTTATGATCTTTGAAAGTATTCTAAATAGAAATGTTTCAGAGAACGAGCAAATCGAAAACAGTTGCTATCGAAAATGATCCAATATCCAAAAATCCTTACCTTAAAGATCAAACTTAATAATCAATTCCACACGATTTATGAGTGTTGTGGGATTTCTCTTCGGAAAATTCAAGAACCAAATTGAAAATTTTGATGGAGTATTCGCTAAAACAAAGATTTTTTATGAGGAACAAGGTAGAATAATAATTAGAGAGAACTTGTTACTAAGATAGGAGGATTTGGAGGAGGTTCCAAAGAAAACTCTTGTCAACTTAACTCGGTTCCACAGAAACTAAAATCTTAGGAAACCTTAGAATATGTGGAAGTGTAACAATGTGGGGCAGCGTGGTTTCCTTCTTCAGTACAGCGCAGGCCTCCACTTGAAGTGGATGTGAAACTCTTATAATTTACCTAATTCTATTCTATTCTATTATATTATTATTATTAGTATTATATCCACATTGTGTGTGAAACATTTAAAATCTATCTAATTCTATTCTATTATATTATTATTAGTATTCTATTATTATATTATTATTATTATTAATCTATTATATAATTATTAATCTACACATAATTTATTTAACTTTAAATTTAATACATATATCGAGGGTTTTTGCTGCATCTCTCTTTGACAATACTTCGATATTTTTTTCTAGATATAGTTTGCATTTGCCTCACTATCTTCTAGTTTTATTAAGTTAATTATCCAGCTTTTCGATAATTAATATTTCGTTGTATTTTGTTTGATTTTATAATAATTTAAACAAAAATTTATTTACGTTTTAATTAATCACTACTTGGCTGGACCCTAGCAAATGACCATGATGAAGAGGGTTTTTGCAATGATGTGAAACAGTTGTTTCAGTTTTATGACCGGTGTAGCAATATGAGTAATATTTGAATATATGAATAGCTAAATCATCATCCTGTTTAAATGTAAGTAAAATAAATTTAGGTGATAATCTCCACACACGAGCGTTCCTATATAGAAAAGTAGGCTGATAAATATTTGTGAGTAAAAGTAGAATGATAAAAAAGAGGTATACAATATGGATAACAAGAGGCAAACAAAATATGGAGAACAGAAGGTATAAAATATAAATAACAATATAAGAAGAAAAGAACACTATAATGTAAAGTGATGATAACGAATATAAATTCTCTTCAGAACCGTACAAAGTCATTATACAATTGGATGAACTCTAAATCAGAGCCTGAAATGGAGGTGAACACATCCCGTTCTGTTGAAGTTGTAGAGAAACTTAGTTGAGACTTAGGAAAACGAAGGATAAAACATGAGAAATTGATGCTGTTCTCTCTCTTAGTTTAGAGTTTTCTTATTATTCTTTTGTTATTCTTTTGTAAATAAATTATAACGAAAATGAGTTCATTTATAACTACAATCACTGGATTTTAATGAAAAATTGTTTGATTGATTATTAAGGTTTCACAACGTAATTTAATACAACAATTCATTTAAGAAAATATTCACTTAAAGAACAAGGTCACTTTAAGTACGAATCCGGGTTTGAAATTATGCTGAACTAGTTCTGTTCTAATCAATCTGAAGAGAAACTTAGTTGAGACTTAAAACTGAAGTTAAAGAATTGGAAATCACATAATAATCTCTTTTAATTGACAATAGAGTTGTGAAGTTAATATATCTACGAAAATTATTTACTTACTATAGTGAATAGGCAGTGTCCTTGCTCTGACTATCACCATCTTGAAGTAAGAGAATGTTAGTCAGTGCCTGCCGGGCTACACCGTGGTATCACAACTGGCCATTAAGTGTGATCAAGTGTGCTTTTGGTAAACTAAGCTGCCATTCCTACCTACCTACCCAGCTACTATAGTGAAAAACTTCAAAAACCCATGGCAGATTATAGCATTCTCTCTCATTTAGAGTAGACTTGTTTAAAATGATTACCAAAATTAGTTTCCTGCTAATAGAGCAATATCTGGATTCTATAATTTAAAATATTTTCTTTGATTATATGGCTTAAAGAAAGTGATTGTATACAATTCACTTCAAAGTTAATTTCAGCAACGCACAAGGTTATTATAAGGTTATATCAAGCACCAATGTGAGCATGAAACTTTGCTGAATAACTTCCGTTCTGAATAATCTGAAGAGAACTTGGTAGAAACTTCGAAAAACGAAGCGGAAAACTTAAATAACCTGGTCTTCTCTCTTAATTGACTTAATTCACTTGGGGAACTATTTTACTTGAAGGACGTTTAAGGTCTGTATGACATTAGAACAAGTACGAACTAGAGCTTCAAATTGTGCTGAATACTCTAAAAATAATCAAATCTTCAAATGACGCCTGTATTAATCAAACTGAATAGGGCTTTGTGGGGACACAAGAAAAATTAAGTGGTAACGGTGAAAAACTAGAATAGATTACATGTAGTCACAATATATCTCAATATAGAAAATGGTGAATTTAATATTATTACGAAATTTAGTTCCATGCTCATAGACCTTCACTGGATTTGATAATGAAACATTGTTTCTTTTCAGCTTTTAATAAAGTTATTTAATACATTACCTCTTTTAAAGACACGTTTCTTTATCAGTCTTATCACTTCTGATTTCAATTCAACACTTTTCTGTGATACTTTTTTAATATATGTCTTCTAGATTATTCTGCTACTCTGCTTTTCAGAATATTCTTGATTGAACCAAAAATTTGTTCTGCTTTCCAGAATATTCTCGAATATACTTGAAATTTGTTACTAGTGTAAACAAGATATCATCAATCATTGATTATCCCTCATATTATGACATCATTTATGACTTATCACTAAGATCCACAGCACTTAAGAGAACGAAATAGCAACAGCAGCGCACATAGAATTTTCCAGATGTACTCGTAATTTGAAGGTAACTTCCATAATTTCAATTTACCGTTTATAATTGGATTGTATACGCTTGTAGACTCATGGACACTGAATTATTTATATCGTCACAATATTTGTTGGGAAGGTATTAAAGATGGAAAAGATTCTGCAGTGAAAAGGAATGGGCCGAACATAATTGAAAGTGTGCTTAAGTGTGCTTCTGGAGTTATCTTGTAAAAGACCGGACAAAAAAGTACCCTAAAAAATTTGTGATAAATTTGTGATAACCCGTTTTGAATGTGGTCTGATTAAAATATTATTTTTAGGAAACACGTATTGTGCCATTTTTTTTATGGGATCAGAAATCAACAAATGTATAGTAGTAGTAGCAGACACTAGGTGAGTAGGTAAAATGGCTGACAAACCCTCGGGGCGTCCCAATTAGCACTAGTGCCGTTTTGATAGCATATCCTCGCCTAAAGATGGTGATATCCTATGGCTTACATCCAGCCGGAGTTTTTTTTTGTATAAGTTTTGTGAGGTCTGAAAGTTCTAAGCTAGAGCAATGCCCAGACTCGCTAAAACGAGGGTCGGGCAATCACAAAGAAAGTGGAAAACTGTTTCTCAGTCTTTTTGGATCTTTGCAGCTCCTGCAATGAGGATTGATCTGAAAACAAAGAAGTCAATTATTCACAAGCATGGACCGAGGAAACTAACGCTATCGAGCTCTGACTAAGAGGCGAACTATACAAGGGTACAATAAATAGACACATCCTTATCCACTCAGACAGCAAAGCAGCACTACTAGCGCTGAACGCCTTTTTTATAACATAAAAAATAGTTTGGGATTGTCTTCAACTGTTGACAAGACTAGCAGTCAATAAAAGAATATATCTGATTTGGGTGCAAGGTCTCAGCGAACATATAGTGAATGAAGAGGCAGATGGACTCGCTAGGAAAGGGGCTGCAAGTAGTTTTATTCGACCGGAACCATTCTGTGGGCTGCCATGGAGTTCCACGAAGTACAACCTAAATCAATGGCTAGAGCTAAAATCACATCAATATTGGATGGGAACAAAAGATATAAGAGATATTGAAACAAAAGATATAAGATATATAAGATAAAATGCCAAAAAGATCCCGTAAAAGAACCAGAGACATTCAATGTTTAAAGAGAGCAGGTAATCGCATTGTATCAGACTTTCTAACCAGGACATTGTAGGGTATGCACCTATCCGTATAATCGTATAACTGGAAGATAAGCCCAAATGCGTATTGTAGGCTAGGTAACGAAAAAGATTAAACATCTGAACACTTGTTGTGTCAATGTAACTGTCTAATCTGGACGATACTTGGTTACTTAGGAAATTACTACCTAGAACCGCCAGAAATTACGGATAAATTCCCGAAGAAGATTTCAGGGTTCTTAATGAATTCTAATCTCTGGGATGTTCTGTAACTACACAAATAGGTATCAAGCAAACTAATCTCTAATCTGACAAATCTAATAACCAGAAATATGTTAAATACCCCTTAGAATAATTCGTCACTATTGACTGTGATGATGGTGTTGATAAGGGTCAACCATGGGATTCGTTCCAAGGTACTTATGAATTAAAATACATTATAAGAATGAGGATGGGATTAATTAATTCAATTACTGAATAATACTCGATCCATGGTACTTTGGGATACCATTTCAAAATAAAACTCGCTTCTAGTTGTTTTAGAATGAAAATACATTTATTTCATGGCTTTGTTCAATAATACAATAAAAAATATTTTTTATATTTATAAATAAAAACAATTAACAAAAAATATATTTGCTAAACTTTCAAACCTAAAAACGTAAATGTTTCATTACAGCGAATTGTATAACAATCGGGAAACGATGTAAAGTGCCGTGACAAACGCAAATCGAATATGAACTCGCAGTAAGGATATCTATAAACAAATTAGAAAACAAAAAGAAAACAGAAAGAGTGATTAAAAACGGAGTGAATAATAAATTAATTCATAAACAAATCTGAGACATTAAAAGAAAAGAGATAAAATGGTAAAATATAAAAAATACAATACATAAGAAAGTTACAAAATTGTAAAGTAAAAAGCAATAAAATAATAATATATTAGGTGAAGTAGGTTGATAAAGATTTGTGTGTAAAAGTAGAAGAGGGATGAAGAGTAGAGAGAAATAAAACATGGATAACAAGAGGTATAAAATATTGATAGTAATATAAGAAGAAACAACAATCTAATAAAAAGTGATGGAACGAATTTCATTACGAATATAAATTCACTTCAGGACTGTACAAGCTGATTTTAAGATTGGATGAACTCTGAATGAGAGCCTGAAATGGAGGTGAATACGATCGGTTCTGTTGAAGTTGAAGAGAACTTAGTTGAGACTTAGAAAAATGAAGGATAAAACTTCAGAAATTTATGATGTTCTCTCTTCATTCAGAGTAGAATTGTTGTGTTAACAAATTACAACGAAAATTAGTTTATTTATAACTATTATCACTGGATTTTAACAACATAATTCAATTAAAACAACTGGTGAAATAAATCGGATTTCTCACGAGTTTAAGGGTCAAGAGGAGACCGAAATATTGGCATTATGAAAATAAAACACACAAGTTACAGAATAAAGTAAACAGGACTTTTTAGAAATATGTATTTCTAGAGAGGCTATCTATTGGAAATTACATGGGTTAGCCAGGTAGCTCCCTCGGTGCTATATTGTTAAAGATTTCTTGACATCTGGTCTAATAGAAGCGGAGTTATTGCGTCTAAAGAGACAGTTTGATTGTGTGATCGGTACAAAAATGAGCATCGAACAAAGAGCTCATATTAAGCATTGTTTCAAACTTTTTAAAATTTTCACCCAGACGTTTCAATTGACGAACCAAGTTTATGGTCATAATTGTTTATTCCGTGGTAGAGGTCCTGAGTGGTAAACTCTATAAGGTTCACATCCCTGCAAGAGGTTAGTTTGATGAAAACATTACCAAAATTCCACAAGGTGTCAAGGTATCCTACACGGGTGGGTCCAAACTGGAAGACGGTAGTACAAGAGCAGGTATAATGGGATCGTTGTTCCAAAGAGCGCTCCCTATGGGCTAGACCACCACAATATTTCAAGCGGAATCTTTGCCATATAAGTGTATACGAGAATGTCTTCATAGAAGATTAAACGGCAAGCTTGTATACCTTTTGTCAGATAGCCATGCTGCCATTAAGTACTACTAAGTAAGGCCCTAGGATCGTACCACTGTGCATCCCGAATGGCTGAGAATGTCCAAAAATCCTAAATGAATGACAACAATATCACACTTTGCTGGGTGCCTGGACATGAAAGACACACTGGGAATGAAGGGTAGAACTGCCTCAAAAAGAGAGGGGCGCTCCGTCCACTCATTGGCCCTGAACCTTTCTGAAGTGAGGCTGCAAGCCACTCTGTAGACTAACTCAGGAAAGGCGAAGAAACTCAGCTACTAATGGCAGCATGCCTCTGGCCAAAAACAGGCAAAAATATTTCTTACTCCAAATAGAGGTATCTCCAAAAGAATACTAACCCTGAACCGGGAGACGGTTAGGACTCTAGTTGGTTACATGGCAGGACACTGCTGCCTAAGGTATCACCTTAACAAGATAGGCCTGTCAGATATATCTGACTGCAGATTCTGTGGAGATAACTCTGAAATATCATAGCACATCAGAACACATCCTATGTGACTGTCCTAAGATCAAAAGTAAGTAGGTAGGTATAGCGGTCGCCAGAATGGGGCTCTTAGGCCATCATTGATCCCGCATGAGACTGTAGCCCCAAACCCTCTCAAAGGTCTAGACATTTGGAGCTTTTAATAAAGCAATTTATGGAGCTTGTCTTCTTATTAGGAATCAAATGTAATGGATTAAAATTTCTGAGGGAGCTCTTCGCAAACCATTCCACAACTTCCTTCCAAAGTGCTTCAATTTATCAGAAGCCTAAAGTTAGATTGAAATATAGGAGTAGCATAATAGGTCCTTCCGGGCAGCGGTGCTAGTACTTCCTGATATTAAATATAATACAGTTAAAAATAATGTTTATATAGGTGAAGACAACGATAACTATGATGACTGAATTCCAGTTAATTTTCAAAGGATAATTTTTGGTCTATAAGATATTCTCTTATTTAAAATGCTGAAGTAGTCGAAAAATGTATATTAGACCAAAAAATGTTTTGAAATATTGTGAAATATAAATTTTGTATAAAAAATATAAAATATTGTATAAAATATAAGAATAATAACAAAAATGTTAATAATATTCTGAGTGAAAATCAGGCAAATTATAAATAATGTATGATCCAGTACATCAAACATTTATGTCCTTAGGCGAGCTTAATAAAATAATGAAACTATCCATTGAATGTTCTAGCAATACTTGAGTTAACGATACTCGTAGCACCATAGAAATTCTCCTGTAAGACTTGGTTAAGACTTGACCAAAATATGTCACGGGTTCTACACCAGCCTGGATAGTGTAGATTGATATTCAAAAAGCCCCAAATTGGCAACAGTACGTTTCCGAGAAACCCCGATTAATTCCTTAGGTAGGTAGGTTCGCCTAGAAAACTCTGATGACATTTAGACCACCATTTGGCTATGGTGTGAACCGCGGGTGCGGGGCATGGCTACGCTTCCCCCTCCAGATTGAACCAACAAAAGCCTTTAATAGACCGTAGAAGGTTATTAACACCTGACTGGTATAGATCATCTATACTTGCTGTGCAGTAGGATCCTAGTAAACGTTCCCTATTTCTAGGAAAAGCTGGACATGTACAGAAAATATGCTGGATCGTTTCAAGTTCCTCCTCGTTCCGGCAGCTGCAACAGAAATCATGCGTATAAACTCCCATTCTTCTGGCATGATTTCTTATTGGAAAATGTCCCGTGAGGGCTCCTATTAGAGTCCCAATTTGTGGTCTATTGAGTCTAGAGATATTCTTGGATAGATGTAGATTTAGCCTCGGCCATGTTTGTCTGGCGATTTCGCAGGTGCTGGCACAGATCCACATTTGATTGGTAGAGTTAATCAGTGTCTCCCTTATGAGAAGCTTACAAGTCGCGAGAGGTATACCCGTATGCCTGCTAACATTTGGCATACAATTGCCGTCTCTTACAAGTTGGTCAGCCTTGCAGCTCCCTGGTATATCCCCATGACTTCTTACCCAGCATAAATGAATATGGAATTGTTTAACTATCTTGTTAAGAGATCGGCAACAGTCTAAGATCCTCCTTGATGATATTTGGAATGCATCCAAAGCCCTTAGGGCAGCTTGGCTGACTGATAAAGTGCAGATATCCTTACCGGTTACCTCATTTATCCTCAACCAATTCAAGGCTTCGTGAATAGCGGTTATTTCCGCTTGAAAAACAGTGCAGTGATCCATTAATTTGAAGGATTCACTAATTGAGGGCGTTTTGCAATAAGTACATGATCCTACACCGGGACTTGTCGTTGATCCGTCTGTGTATATCTTAATAGGAGTATCTGGTGATGGATCCCCTCGAGCCATTCCTGCCTGGAAGGAATCTTTAACGAAAAATTTCTTTCGAAACAGAGAAAGGAAGTAAGGTAATCGATATCACTGGGTATGTCCGTATAGGATTCTAGTATTGTCGTATGTCCATACGGGCTGATTTCCGTTGTGAGCTCACCTACAGTCGAATAGCGAAACATGCCGCTAAGCCGCCAAATATTTGCAGAAGAGATCTGAGAGTGGCAGATGTAGTCTGATATCCAGTGGCATGGTTTTCTTGGTGCCACTTATTGCTAATTCTCATGATCCTTGTGCCTTACTAAACATTTCGCAGTAGGACCTTTTGTGTATTGCAGTCCACCAGACAATATTTACATATTGGTGAATGGGCTTGCCAACTGCGGTATAAAGCCAATGAACTGCCCTAGGCTTAATTCCCCAGATTTTACCTACAGTTCTTTTGCAGGCATAAAAAGCCACCCCAGCTTTCCTAGCTACTAATGTACTTGAATTTAGGAATATTGGCCTAATTGTGTGTCCAACATACTCATGAATATACTCAAGCCACTGAAGTTTAGTTGACAGTTAGTTCTGAATATACTACAAAAGAGTTGCAATTGTTTGAGTTGATGTCTTCGCTGCATCCCTAAAAACTCACACCTCCCATAATTGCTTTAAAATTGTTCAAAATCTCTGATTAATTCCTTTGTAAAATTTGCGCTGGTATTTTATTAGTTTGTGGGGAAGTTGGATCAGAATTATTAAAAAAGCCACACTCAGACACATTCTGATTGAATTATTTCAGTAAATTTGTTCTGTATGCGAAACACGCAACTTTCACATTTATTTTAACCCGTCTCGACTCGACTCGACTCGACTGGCCTGGGCTGGACTGGGCTGGGTTGGATTGAACGCCACCGGACTGGTGAGGACTCTATTGGACTGGACTGGACTGGGCTGTTATCGACAATGTCAGCTTGAAAAGTTAATTGAAATGCTGGAGTGCAGACTTACACAAACAGCACAAAAACAATTTAAGTGGAAAGGCAAAGCTGGGCAGTGAGTGGTGGAAAAATAAAAAGCAAAGCAAAACGAAAAGGAAAAACAAAAATTGTGTAAATAAAAGTAACAAAAATGGAAAAAGAGAAGAAAAAAATCAGAGGGAATTATAACAAGAACTTGTGTAACAAACACTTACACAGGAGGAAACCACAGCAAGCACTGATATGTGCAGAGTATGCCAAAAGGACGTTTGAATTCACCGTCGGGCGTTTGAATCGAACCGGAATTGTGCTTCTTCCAACACTGAGCGCTCCATCCTGACCGAATAACGGTGTAGTGCAAAAAGCGGCGGCAGCACGAGAAACCAAACACGCCGTGGTTGTGTGGTGGCCGCATAAAAGGGGCCGACGAGCAGCGGTGGAGGGAATTTGCGGCAGCAGTAGTGGGAGCAGTGGTGGTAGTAGCAGGAGTAGCCATCAAGTAGGCAGGTGGAGGCAGCAGCAAAAATTAAACAAAAGTGGCATAATAAATATTTAAGAAATTAATGAAATATGTAAAAAATATATAAAAATAAACAGCTTCAATTTAAGTAAGAAAGAATCATTTAATAAATTAATGAAATAAATTTATAATATATAAAAATGTCAAATAAGTAACAAAAGAAGGAGTAAACAAGTTTCATAATAAAAAATTTGTAGCCAAAAATTAGGAAGAAAATTGGTAATCATAGTAATTATCCCTTAATAATTGTTGGAACACTTTCCATGGGTAATGCGTTTCCAGTATAAAAATGGGCGTGGAGTTTGGTATGATTTTCACTTAATTATATACAAGTGTTTTGGGTGTTTCAAGTCATGTGTGGAGTATGATACCCAACAGCGGGTTATTGATAATAGTTAATAAAAGAATCCATGGTATCAAAATGGGCCATTAGGTGTGCTCAACTGTGCTCTTGGTGAACTAAGCTGCCACTCCCACCTACCCACCTAATAAATGAAAATCCCTGAAGCTACCTTCCACCTGCAATTTCCAGTCCACTCCAAACTAAAACTTGATTTATTAAGTACTTAAGAAATCCATTGAAGCCTGAAAAAAACTATGAGCATCCTTTGTTTCTCTCGAGAGCAGTACACACAAAGCACACACGTTTCGAGGACTTACTTTGGTATTTCATCAAAACATTTCGTTTGATAGTGCAATTTAGCAAATAAGAATATTTATAGTTGGCCGTACCGACTGCTAGAACTACACTACACCAGAGTAGGATACCGAAGCATTCTATTTTAACAATTTTGCAAGAATTTTATAAGCAATTTTACAAAAATTTTATAAGTTAAAATATGATATATATTTTCCATATTCTATGACTCAGTATCCAGAAAGTGAATTAGCTATGAAAGTTGAGCTCCTTGTTCGGAGGTACTATCAAGGAGACATTGAGGACAGAATTCATGTCCCATATTCATATCCATAAAATACACTTCTATTTCAATTAATATTTTTTACTGCTAACCTGAAGTTTTTCTATCATCTTGCTTCATCATCTTGATTCCTCGCATGGTTTCTAACCATATCTCTTACACCCAATTTCCACATGGATTTTCACAAAATATCTCAATGGCTTCTAACCATATCTCTCGAAGATATCTTCATTATAGGTTGCCACCATATATTCTAATGGTTTCTCATCGTATATTCAAATGGATTCTCACCACATTCACCCATGGGCTCTACGCATATTTATCTCAGCTATCTTAATTTTTGATTGGTTCCATATATCATTATGGGTTTCTATCACATATCCCAATAGATTCTAACCATGGATTCTCAACATATATCCCCATCGATTCCCACTATTGATCTCTATGAGAGTTCTAACCATATCTCCAACATTTATCTTCATCAATGGGTGCCACCTTCTAACCCCATTAATTCTCGTCATATATCCCTATTTATTCTCATTATTGATCACTATGAGTTCTAACCATCTTTCTCTCAACTATATTTATTAAAGGTTGTCACTTTATAATCCCATAGATTCTCGCCGTATGTCCCCATGGATTCTCACAATGGAGTCTTATCTTATATCCTCATGGTTTTTCACCATATATTTTCATTGATTCTCAATATAATTCCGCATGGATTCTAACCATATATTTCTCAACTATCTTCATAAAAAGCTGCTTTATGGGTTCTCACCAAATATCCGCCTGTATTCTCACCATATAAAATTTTAGTACCACAAGAAATCTGGGTCTATATAATATTCTCTAGAAGGAAATACGAATATGAACCTGCTCCTTCTTTCTTTGGTTTTCAAGTTATGCGCCTCAAGAAAATATACTTAAAGAACTGAGGTGTGATTGTAGTGTATATAAATTTTTCTTTTGGTACTAACAATATACTTTTTGCAAAAAAGTAGGCGTGTTGCTAATAGATGTGGTGAGGTGTGTTGGTGAGTTCATTCTTAAAAAATTTGACAAAGGCTTTATGAGTGGGAATTCAATCTCGACTACAAATAGAACTTCAGTCGAATATCTCTATTGGTGCATAATAAATTGTGTTATTTTAATTATTCATGGGCGTGTATTAAAGTGCTCATAACTCTTATGTGAGTGTTGAAACTCATCTTCAGGTCAAATTTAATATGAATATCACTTTTGATCTTATAATATAATAGAAAAGAACTGGGGTAGGCCGGAGAACCGGCGAAAAAGAAGGTCTCCAAGCACTCAGGCATTGATGTCCATTGTACTATAAGACTAGAAATATTTGTGGCGAGGAAGAAAATAGGATTGTGAAAAGGAAGTTACATATTTTCAAACTTCTTTAATTCTTTTATGAATCTCAGAAGTCAGTCCAGACTTAAGGAATGTACGTTGTCCATTCCCAAAACATCTGACCCTAATATGTGTCTGCTCATTCTGCCAAGGTTTGACAAGCGCAGAGAAAATGCTCTGTACTTTTCGGTTCTACCTCGAGATAGGCAACGCGGTTCGGACCCTCAATGATGCCTATATTCGGCATATGATGGCCTCATAGATTATACCCCGTGATTTGTCCAATCAAAGAACTTGCTTTCGTTCTTAGGCTATGCTCTTTGCCATATAAAGTGGTCAGAACATATAAAGATAGTGGCGTATTAACATACCTGCCACACCTCCTTTTGAACGTTACAAATATTTGACTAAATTCAGTTTGGACTGGTAAAATAAGTTTTGAGGTTAACTGAACACGTTAAGAGCATCTTGAACGATCAATTTGCAGATAGCTGAGATCATTGTGACACAGCTGACCTTTATACTCCCCAACTATTAACTCATACTTATTACAATATATCTCTCCTATGGAAGTTGATGTAAGGATAAAATGTACTTAGCTTTCCATATTTTTCAACTAGTTTTCTTGCTGGTGTTGACCAACTAATTGGGAAATTGCACACAGGCAGAATATGATCTATAGCATTTCTAAACCCTGGGGCGAATTGGAACTCACGATTGTACGAATACGAGGGTGGCGTGCTTTCCTACTAGACTACAGAGGTTAAAAATATATTATCCTTATATATACGAGTATATATAAAAAATTCATTTATGTAGGTCCCGGTAAACTACTGAACCGATTGAGATGCAATTTAAAGGATATTTTTGATTCGATGGCAGTGACGTTGGTTTGAAACGAAAAGGAATGTCCTGAGCGTTAAGTTAAATCGTCAGAAAAGCATTCAGCACCCGAACCAATATTAACATTGGTATCAGGACACACAAGCCAATCGGAACATTTCTTTGCAAGTACGGTTCATGTTCCAAATGACATCGTTCGGTGGTACAAATATAGTGCGAGAAAAATACATGCCAATATTCAAAGTACAAGGTCAAATTTATCTTAGTGTTGGATCACAACTACCACTTCCGAACGCAGATCACAAATTTCTTCAAACGATGTCGATTAAATACGGGCACGAAACGAGATTTTGTCGCTGATAATTGAATATTGGACATGAAAATACAATATAAAATACTTTTGTGAAATCCCCAAAAAATGTCAACATTTAAATTTGATTGCCATCCACTGAAGTATATCGTGAAGGATATCGTGAAAAAGATTTATTGGGATTCTGGACACATAAACGACCTAAATTCCTGGAATTCCTAGGGACGCATTTCTCCACGAAATATAAACGATAAGTCCTTTTTTAATTTCTTCCAAAGTTTGTTAATTTGTAATTAGTAAAAATATTAAATTTCGAAAGATATGACATGATATCAAATAAATATATATAATAAAATATATATATAATTATTTATTATTTTATTATATTAAACATATTTGTATACCGCACGCACATATTTATATATGTATAGGCAAAGAACACAAACACACACATATACGCACTCACTTACGCACACACGCACACACACAGTCCCATGTAAATGAACATGCACACACTTTTAACACTTAACACTGCCAACGAGAGTACTGGGAGGCAACCCCCCTCCTTCCACACCGCTCAATCTTACCCGCTTCGTTGTATGCACAAAAACAGCACAGAATTAAAACAATCGCACTCAGAACGTGTCCGCAAATTTTTCCCATTTTCCGTTGAGCTCGACTTTGTCGTAAATGAAACGAAATTCAAATTCATAGCGAGTTACTTGGCAGCCGCCGCATGCCACACCACCACGCCTCACTTCACCACATCACCGGTGTCGTTTGCTCCCATCCGTGTACGTACAAACGCCGCGACTTATGCTACCGTAATGGAGCCTGGTAGCGCTGGTTCCGAGTGCCTACTGAACCTCAAACAAGTAAATTAATAATCACAATAATGAAACAAGAAATTATAAAAGAATATATTTATGTGTAATATATATAAATATACATGCACATATAGTATATATGTTATATATACGAGTATAAGAACATTATAGCAAAGAAAATAAAAAAATAAATTCACACATACTCGTAGCGACTTTTCTCGGCTGGCGACAATTGGCGACAATTGAAAAATTGTGCGCCCATTTGGCTTTAATGTGATTACAAAAGAAGCGCGTAGCTGGCTTACTTTTATTTTTTATTTTTATTATATTTTATTATGTTGTTTTTTTCCTTTTCCTTCTCAATTTGTTTATGTTGCTAAAATTATTTCATTGTTGATTGTTGACACCTTTTGTGAAGAGCGTCGCTGCTGCCGCTTGTTGCTGCTGTGGAAATGGCGTTGTTTTTGTGATTGCGCCGCCCGAGTTGCCTCTGTTTTATATGTGCTGGATTTGTAAGTATTCCGGTACGTTCATGAGGTATTGCGTGGCAGTTTACTACCGTGGGAAAGTTTGTGTGGAAAGCGATTCCAATAGAATATACAACTATTCAGGATATTCCTAATTACGCCCCAGTTTAATATGTTTGTATTCGAATCATTGTTAGAGCGGTTGTTCAGGGGGATGTGGTTCTTTTAGTCTGTTAATAGTTAACAACAACTCAAGGAGTAAAGGTGTTTTGGACATTTTCGTAAGTTTAAAGATAGGTTGGAAAGAATGTTATTGGTTGCAAAATGACGAATTTCGTATGAACGCACTATTGTTCGACAGATCGATATTAGCTGTGATATCACTACTTTATATTGTACGTACGTACTACGTATGAGATTTATATATACTACACTCCAAATATAATCCGTTGAGAATAGTTCCAAAAATCGATGGAAACAAATGTTCTGCAAGAAATGGAAAATGTTTGACGAAATGAATTGGCTAAAGAAACCATATTCCAAACATTATTGGATTCTTGTTGGAGATCTTTACGAGATTTTCCATAAGGACATAACAATGTTGTATTTAAATAAAACACATATCGGGCTGCAATTAATTCCAAGTCTAGTACACATGTTACATTTAAGTATGCAATTGGATCTCGTTAATATAACCACCTCGAATACGTTTGGAGCAATCGACTTTTGTCGCCAATTTTCCACCACTCTTCTGGACCCCTCGATAAAATCAGAAGATCCATTGCTCTACTGATCACTGGCGCTCTTCGTTCCACACCTACGAAAGCCTATTTTGCCGTGCTTCACTGGCTCCCTTCGGGGCTCCTGGTTAAGCAGCAAGCCAAGTTGACAGCGATTAGACTTAACGCTCTTTCGCACTGGCGCTTAACCCTGACGGTCCATACCTCTATTCTGAATCAGGATCCACCTGTTTCCAACTTTATCGATCAATCCTGTCGGTCAATCCCGATTTGAACAGGGAGTTCGACTTCACTACTCCAAGCAAAAATGACTGGACCTCAAAATACATAATCGTCGGCGAAACGCTCGATATCTGTATCGATGGTTCTAAACTTGGAGGTAGAGTGGGCAGTGATATCTTTTCCAAAAAATTTGACCTAAAAGTCTCCCTTCGTCTCCCTGACCATTGCAGCGTTTTTCAGGCTGAAGTCATGGCCAATTATCTCGCGGACATAGCGAAATCCCGGGCAACTGTGAGGCGGACGAGCTTGCCAAGGCAGGCCGCTTCTACCTGAAATTCAGCCCTCCGTAAATATCTGCATTCCATTGGCGACAGCCAAGCTTGATATCAAACGGAAATACCTGGCTGACGCCTACAAATCCTTGGTAGACTAGGAATCCTGCCACACGGCAAGACTCACTTGGGCAAGAATGGACAAACACAGAACCGACCGATCGCATATCTCTGTCGACAACTGCGTCGGTTTTGACCGGCCACTGCACACTGGGAAAGCACGCCTACCCTCAAACGATTTCTGACGGGGCTGTGGTTCCAAAGAAGAGAACGAGACGGTTCTTCTCCTCTTATATATCTGCCCATCCTTGAGCAGAAGAAGAAATCGCACCTTTCGTGCCACGTTCCTCACAGGTTTGACAGAGCTGTCAACATTTAATATTGTGGACATAGCAAGGTTCATCAAACCATCAGTATGGTTTCATGCGACATAATGGGGGAGTCGTGCCTTTCCCGGCGCTAGCCTTGCACTGACTTCCACCATCTTTAAGTAAGAGAATTTTTAGTCAATGCTTGAACGACGCCAGACCGTGGTATCACAACGGGTCTTTAGGTGTGCTCAAGTGTGCTTTCAGCAAATGAGGTTGCCAATCTTACCTACCATCGTACCTCCACACATTTCGGCTGGAACGGTATCAACTGTTAATATCTTTATAATCACCAATGTAACCAATCCTACCTCATACGTCAAAGTTATATAATCAATATTGAGGTGTTCATTATTATTGTTGTTATTGGCATCATTGTTTTCATTACCTAATTTTTATTGTAAATATCTGGATTATTATTTTTCCATTATATACGCTATTTTTATGATTAAAATTTATATTAAAATTTTATCTTTCTTATAATTTTTATCTTCCATATGTTAATGATTATTCTCATTATAGTCATTAATTCCCTTATCATCCCTATAATCAATATTATTATTACGATTTTTTTTCATAGCATTCTGATATATAAATTTATATCATTCTCATAATATACTAAACTATGTATTGTCATTGCAATTATTCTGAATTTTATTATCTTTTTGCACATAATTTTAATGGTTACAATATTTATTATCATCAATAACATTATAATCTTCAGTATCATTATATTCAGTAAAATCATTTTTATTATTACTATTCACATTTTTATCCATCTCATTTTATTATATTAGTCAATGTTATCCTTATTATCATTGTAATCATTATAACTTTTATAATCACTATTATTATTATAATAGTATTTTAATATTGCCATCACTATCATCATCGTTATTCCGATTACTTTCGTTAACAATTTGAGGATTTTTTATACAAAGAATCAATATAATTTTCGAAAGTATTTTGGCTTCCTAAACACGAATATTCCATCATTAAAATCCACGGCCGATCGTTTCTGAGATTTTCATAATCGTTTATTTGGTTTGTAAGTGATTTTATCTCATACATAAGTTCGGAAAATTTCTTGTATTATGGTCCAATAATAGTTTCCGAGCATATTTGTTGTTAAATGGAAATCACATGATTTTTTTATGTATATATACTCGTATATCAACCACAATTGGATCCATTTGTTTTTGATGGCAGATAACTGCTTAGGAGGCTTAAATTATATTCTAGGACTTTGTATCGAAAGCCCTGTAAACTAATGCTATTTTTATCATTGGGTTCTTCAGAAATTTATGAGTACTGGTCTGCTAAACTATCCATATATCCTGCACAGTTGAAATATTCCTTCATCTTCATATTTGAAAATTTTTCATCATAGCATCCACAATGTTTAAATCATTATTTCCATGAATCATAACTAATTAGTTCAGAATGATCATCATCTTCCCCAAATGGGATATATTTATAGTATATTTAGTTTATTTAGTATATCGGTTTGGATCTTCACAATATGGGATCCTGCTTCTTTTTATTTGATCCTGTGGCACCATATTTACAAGTAATAAATACTATTTACATAGGTAATGTACTCGTATATTTGAGACTTTTCCATAGTATTTAAATCGATCTCCATTATTGATATTATCATATTATCATATTGATTGCTATCCTTGTTATTATCATTTATATCAATATCATCTTGATTACCATTTATATCAATATCATCTTGATTATCATTATTATCTTCGTTATCATTGTTATTAGTGCCTTAATATTTTTCATATAGCGGGGAACCTTCGTACGATTTGTGATTTCCTACTTACGTAATGCAGTTTCATAGTATTTTCTTCCAATGTGTTGTTCTTCTGGTTCGCTTTGAAATCCTCATTTGGCATCATCATTTCAGAGAGCTGTAATACCGAGTCCATTTTCATAAATTTCCTGCTTTATTTCTCTATAAAATAAAGTACAAAAGAAGATATACCAAATAGCGATTTCAAGCATTCACCAGACACAACTTCCCCAGGGACAGTCCACCACCTTTCTCAAATTTCCAATATGAATTCAATAAATAAAGAGCAATGGACCCCGACTGAGGCAAATACGGGTAAGATATATAGGATATAGGCATAGAGATAGCAGCTGAGACGCTGGCTGAGGCTGCGACGCCGACTGAGGCAGATCATGAAAATTAAAAAAACACTTGTAATATGTATATCCTGCTCATTTATCTCTCATTTATATTCACTTCGGACTATTTTGTGTCTTTTTAAGATTCCAGTATATTGCTCTCTTGTTCAAGAGTTCCACTATTCCACTTTATTCTACATCAAGCTGCAAAGATGTTTGTTACAGTCATTTCTCTAGATTTATATTGGAAGTGATAATGTTTTGAGAATTTAGTGGCAAAGTCTCTATTATTATCCAAGTCTGAAATCAAATCAAGGCATATCTTTATCATTATTGAGGGGCGATTAGTGGGGGGTCAAGAAATCTTCTGCAAACCCTGTATAATTCTTTTATTTTATTATTCAAAATCAAGAATCGTGTTTATTATATATATGAGTGAAACAGAATACAGAAGACCTGCAAACTCAGGGTGAAGTAATTGATGTGCCAGAAACAATGCTATAGAAATTCTTAGTTGTTATTTTGATTATCTAAAATCATTTCTTAGCTTAATGTGAAGTTAACAGTGAGAAATGTGAAGCCGTTCTTTCTTTTCGATCCTATCGAAACCTGAATAAGCTTTTCTCTAATATAATGAAACAGATTCATCGAAATAATAACTGCAAGGTTCTCTCACCTCTTACAACTATTTATAAACATTTTTTCTGTGAAAGATGACCAAAATATCGGAACCCAGAACAAACCCTTGTGAATTAAAGTTATTGAAAGTCCTTACATAGATGAAACCCTTCAGGGATATATACATACAAATCAAATTGAGTCTGTTTTGCTAAAAATTTATACAAAATATGAGGACTGGACCCCTTGGACACACTAACTTTTGAAGACCCAGAGGAGTATAATTTAAACGTATAAAAAAATGTGTAATTCTTTATTTGATTCTGCCCGCAACAGAAGCGGGCAATTGTTTTAAGTGCTCACTTGGTATTTAATCGCATTACTGTAATTGGCCTATCAAATGTAACCCACACATACACACACATCCACTCACACTTGTGTACTGCAAAGTAAACAAACGCATTTTTTGCACTTAACCAAAGCTGACGACCTAAATTTCCGTAAAACAAACAAATCTGAACTCAAAACTAAAACCACACAACGACTCACATGCACACAAACACACACAAAAACACCCACACACATCCCACAACACAACCTCACATCTACTCCACCAATCTACGCACACATATGCCTGGAAATTCACCCCATTGTGGCCTTCAGCGATCAATGTCATTTCATTTAAATTGCGCCCAAAAATAAAAACAGTCCAACAACACCACACACACACATACACACACACACAAACACACCGACGCAGCCACATACTCACCCACACACAATTACTCACTGAAAGGGGAGCAACGGTGTCAGTTGCGCCAAGTGCGGGCAACTTTTTTGTTGCAAATTGCATGAGTGCCTGATATGAAGTGCATTGATATTAAAATGTGGCACTTGATCTGATTTTTTGACATTCTTCATTAAACTGTTACGCTGGGTCTTCGTGTGAAGGGGAGAGCAATCAAACATTTTTTCTGCGGTTTGTGAACGTGTGTGAGAAAGTAAGAGTGGTACGGCAGTGGCGGGTCGTGCAGCACAAACAACGACAGAATATATTCCACCACCATAAATGCCGACAAAGCACGCCCATTTTTCAGGGCAAGTGAAATCAATTACTATGGAACATTAAAGAGAATACTCGTATAATACAAAAGAGTGTTTCTATATAAATGTCTAGGTTTTATAAGACTTTCTTTCATCTGACAACTCTGAACAATTCTTGAGATCTGTGGTAACAATAAAAATCTGACATCATTGACATTTGACTAAATATATGACTATCTTCACAGTACAATAAATCATAGAAATTATTCTCATTCTAGAACTAATCTTATTATATTATGTATTATATTATATTGTTCATTACTTGGTAGTGTTGGTCGCCGTAGTCTTCAAAACGATGATTATAGTTGCCAGACCTTTTGAAAATTTCAGTCATTTGACCCTTTGCTCGATCGCACAACGCCCATGTATTGGCCAGATGAGTGTAGTTCGGTCCAAAACGATATTTAGCGCAACAGTCCCAATCATTATCATTCCGAATGGTACATAACAACTTGATTTAGATTTAACATTTCAGAGAGTACTAGCACCGCAGCCCGGGAGGAGCTATTGTGATAACCCCAATGATTCACTCTAGTCTAAGCTCTTTATAAATTGGGGCATTTTGAAAGGTTGAAGTTTCCACATTGTGGGAGCATCTGTGAACAGCTCCCCCAGAACTAACCACTTATTCTATTGCACACCTCCACTTGGCGAATTCTGCTCTCCAATTAACGCATGAATTCAACAGGCATCAAAAATTTATTGTCGCACACATACGTTGATTGGTCCTTAGAGTATCTTCAAGTTCTTCCGAATTTTGCTCAAAATATTATCTTTATCTCTGAAACCCAGGCTCAGAGTTGGTGCACACTATTCAACCAGAGTTGGTGAACACAATGCGATTTTTTAGTGGCTATTGATTTCGAAGAAAGATTCTTTGTTCGGGTGATATTCGGACCATAATTTGTCTATAATATTTACTATGAACTGGGAGAGATGTAGGCGATGGTTATCATTCCCCATTTGTTTTATATAGAGCTGCTATGACGTTGGTCTGATGTGGTCTTCCAAAGATTAGATTCACCGGACCCTTAAATTCACGAAGCAAAGTTATTTCTTAATCTCTAAGGATTGTTAGATTTGAGGCCTTTTTATCCTCTTGACTCTAGAACACTCTCTGTAGAGTTATCTAAGTCCCTTGTCAATGACAAAAATTATTTAATATCGTTTCGCGGGGAAGCAAAGATCCACTAAATCGTCTATAATAGAAAGTCCAAAAATATATATAAATGTCCCCAGCATAGGACCAAAATTGATCTGGGGATCTCTAGTCATTATGTAAGCACACTAATGACCAGTAACCTTATTTGTCAGGTATTCCAGACAATTTAGTCGCCTTTTATTGACTGCCGCAGGGGTTGTACAACTGGAGCAGAAGAGTGGTTTATTCTCCACTATATTCATACTATTCCAGTTTTTATTGAAGGCAGAAACTTGTCTCTTATTGGATATTTGATCATCGGCTTGACTGATCTTGAATCTGCCAACAATAGGCATCTGGGGTAGATTCCTCACCAGGAAATTCAACTTTAGTCCCCACTCTCAAGCCATGTTCCAGTATATGTCTAGAGAGTGGGGACTGAAATCACATATTGTATCATTCTCACTGCAATATTATTATTATTATTATTATTATTATTATTATTATTATTATTATAATTAATTATGAGTGCAATATAATATAACATACCTTGGAATAAACAAGATAAGAACAATGTTGGTTACTTTGGATATACTGATTTTTGTGACTGTGGTGGATATTATAAATTAGTGATGGATACTATCAATTTAGGTGTAATTTGATGTTGATGTTATATGAGGTTTATATGGTTGATTAATCTATACTGAATGTTTATAACGTTATTAGATGTTAAGAGAGGTTTAATGACATTAGATTAGAAGTGGGATAGGCCGGAGGACCGCCGAAGAAGGAGGTCTCCTAGCACTAAGACAGTAATGTCCATTGTACTGTAAAGAGACGACATTAGATTAGTTTTAGGGTAAGGTGAAGAAAAATTACGATTGCGAAATCAGTATAAGCGGATTCTCAGTATCTTCTGTTACTTAACGGTGATATATGGTTAGGTCTGGTGACGTCATGAAACTAGAGCTTGGTTGATGAGATTAGTGAGGTACTGATTGTATGACGATATGTGACTTTAGCTGAGGTGCGTTGCGAGGTGGATATTGTTGGGTAGGAAGAGTTAGTTGACGATTTAGTTGGGATTACTGATATATTCGATTATTTGAAGATAATAATATAGGTGTGGCTAAATTAAGCAATGACATGTGTAATGGGGGCTTGAAGAACATTAACATAGGGATTTTCGGTTATTCAAGGACTGGTTTTCATATTTAATACGACCTCCCCTTGACGGTTGTTAATAATGAGTTCAGATTAGTGGGGATGTTGCGATTGAGAACGATGAGATCTGTTTAGTCGAGATATCGTGTGATTCGAACGACGATGATAAGAATCACGAGAAATTATGTGATGCTTGCTGAGATAGAGGTGCTGGTTACCTGAGGTTTGCTGAGATCAGTGCAGGACTAGGTGATGTTAGATGTACCAAATCTAACTTCACCTAATTTATTAAAACTGTTGGAAATTACGATAGTTTAGGTAAAGTAAGATACAGTGACGTAAATTATACCACTTGAGGTAAGATATAATTTAGTGAGGTGATGTTAGTTGTGGGGTACAAGAACGATAACTTCTGAGACATTAAATTAAATAAGATTATATTGAGTTATGTTATATACTATTATGCGAGGTTTGGAGAGGTAATGGTTTGAGGAATATTAGTTTAGTGTACTTTCAGTATTGCTGTAAGACACGGAATGAATTTAGGTAGGTTCTGATGAGGTTTAATCATTTAGTACATGTGCTGACCAAACAAGAATAAAGCTTAGTAATGTTAGATCGGTTTGGATGAGCATTGAAGAGGTTTTATATAGCTCAATAGGAATAAGCGTTGTTAGATCAAGTCAGTGGCGGCCATTTATTTCAAATATATAATATCCATGACATTTCTCGATCATCTTTGATACATTTTATTACTCAAGACAAGATTTTTTCTGCTTATTTGGATAAAATAACACACCTTAAAATGAATTTAAGGGTCCTCAATTTTGTTGTAGCGTAATCATTCGTTCGTGAAATAACCAGACAGGAAATTAGCGACATTTCTTCTATAACTCAGCAGAAAGGATCTGAGACTACTTTTAGGTGTAATCACTGAGCACAACACATGTGGTCAACATATGGCCACATTGGGTATCATCAACGATCGGACTTTGCCAATCATGCCTTGAAAGGGACGACACTACTGAACACTTCCTCTGTAGCTGTCCAGCTTTCACAAGAATAAGATTAAGGCTGTTGGGTGGTAATGTATTGAGTAAGCATAATGTTCACACTCTTCCTCTTCCCGATATTCTTATGTTCATAAATGAAACTAGGAAGTTCAAAGAAGAGTGACCTTTGAACTTTTTCTTCTTCCTATTCCTTCTCCTGAAACTTTTCCTATCTCTCTATTCTTTCTGCCGCATCTATCCAGGGTATAATATAAGGGCCCATGTGACTGAGTGCTCTGGTTAATTCCAGGCCCCCTCATATATATCTGTCCAGTCATAATGCCTATACTACGAGGAATATGACTTACGTGGGTTACTCAGATCTTCTCAATTTAGCACTCAACCACTCTTCTGCTGATATGACTCATCGTCCTCGATTTCATCTAATTGAATCTCTTGATGCCGGTAATCCCTGCTAAAGTTGTGACCAACTATTTGCATCGTTTCTTGAGAATGTTTTCAGAAAAGTTTCGCCCCTGTCCTGTCGCAGCCTCTGACGCACGCTAATTCGTTTGTCCAATGGAAATGCCATCAAACTCTTGATTATTTAAATTAGCAATACGACTGAAATGACATTTACCCTCAACATGCCGCGTTCACATACCGCAGAACAAAAAATCGTAATTCCGCTACGCGCCGAAACTGGACGCGGTCCGAGTGGAACTTTGGGGGCGAAGGTGCAGAAATGCGCATATTTTTATTTGTTTTACTTTTAACTTTTTTTCTCATTTTATTTTATTTCAATTTGAAAACATAAAATCAAGTTTAACGTACATTTTCAGCTGGCCGCCAACATTTTCAGCGGTTTGCGCAAAATGTTTAACCGCTCAGTACAGGGGCGGCATCCACGGTGCTTAAAAGCGGCAGCAGTACGAAAGCGATAACGAGCGACCGCCATAAAATTACTAAATCTGAATTTAGCAAAAAAAAAAACGAAAATTAAAAATAAATAAAGAATAGAGTGGAAGACAGCAGCGGAAACGACAAGAAAACGCTCGTGTTTAATTTCCAACCGCGCTCCAAGGAGATGGCCAAATTGGTGACTTGCGTCTTTGTGGTCAGTTCGTTATTGCTTTGGTACTTTTTGTTATTCGGCGGCAAGGAGAGCGACAACGTCGGTGACAGTGTCGGTGGCTTGAGTTTGGGTGTGGGTGTGGCGGCTACCAATGGCCATGGCAGCCAATTGGAGGGGCGTGATCGGCATCATCACGAAAGAGGGGGTCACATAAGACGTGAGTGCGAAGAAAAATTTGAAATATTTTTGTGAATTTACACAAATTGACAACTGTGGGCTTTTAGGAGACATCAATCATTGCTGGCGCCGCTATGATGGCTACAATCTGCAGACCACCGTGGTCAACAAGAAGGAGCAAATGAAGAAACCCTATGGTATATTGTGTAACTTCAGGTGCACCTGGTTCTTCACAATGAGGTAAGCAAAAGACTCGAGTGGAGAGTGATTAAAAGTTAACTTGAGTGGGTTAAATCTTAACTCAACTTGACCAAAGGAATGAAAGGAGTGTATATCATTGAGTACCCAATTCATTCATGTGTGTGTGTGACTGGCATAAGCTGTGGTAATGAAGATTGCTATTTTATAGCTATTTGGTCTCAGAAGCGTTGCCCCTACTATGCAAGTGATAGTGTTGAACAGTCTTTTTTAAAATTTTGTATATGACTCTCAGGGTTCATAAAGGACTCAAGTGATCCAATTTGGAATTGTGAAAATGTTCACTAGGACTCTCTTTAAATCAGCATATTGAAGTGATAATTGTAATCAAATCCTTCCCGGAAATTCACAACATAATTAATTCCATCCTAATCTCAACCACTGAGTTCACTTTTGCTCGTTTGCTGACGGTGTAAAATGCGTCAGAAGTATGTTTTAATATAAAAATTACGATAAGGCGACTCCACTTCACTGTCGTAGTTGGTTTGAGCTAAATAAGGATTTTGCTCAGAAATCAATGGAGTCAGAATATGAGTTTATTCACTTCATCATCAACATTCAACATCAACTCAAATGCATTCGGGGTTGGTTTGAGTAAACATATTTTTTCTTTAATTTAAATTATTTATATATATTTGATCATTAATATTATATTATAAATAATTATTAAATAAATATAATTATAATTTTTATTTATTTTAATTTATTAGTTAGAATTAAAATTATAATTTTTATATTATTTATTTGTATATTATTTTGTGTGAAACTCAAAATTTGAGGGTAATCAACTTAAAAGTCATCTTATTAAATCTCCGATATAAGATTGAGTTTAATCAAAGAGTAAAGAAATAAGAGTCACAATCTGAAATGTCACTCATTTTTCGATATAGAAGAGATCGGTCGGGGATAGTAACCAGAGTGGCGCTGTGATATGAAAATGCGAGCTATTGAGTAATTGCCGCTATTAGCAGCGCCACCATACAAAAACTATGTTGTTCGAGAATGTAAATCTTATTTCTTTACTCTATGGTTTAATTCAAACATATATTTTAGAGCATAGTCATTGAGTCAGAGTTTTAAATTACTCAATTTATTTGTAGTGAAAATAGCTTCAAATTATTTTGAATTGCACAATTTTTCATAACAATTGAAATATTACATTGTCAGTACTTTATTTCTGTAAAATTAACTCATAATTTGAGTGTGTTCTATTTGATCTTGAACTCTTTCAAGCACTCTTGTTTGAGTGTTTTTTATATATATATATATATATATTTTTGATGAAATACTATTCTTTTGGCTTGCGATACGGTTCCATGAGTTCGTCGTGCTGTGAGCTAGTCCTATAAATTCACAATCGGACTAGTTTTGTATACTCGTATATTTCATAGCTTAATTTAGCAATTGAGTGATTTAGATTCATTGGTTGAAGGTTTTGTTCGTGAATGATTGCTATCAATAAACTTACATGGAGAGTGAGATAAATTTTATTGACTTGAATTTCACATTTTATTTCAAGTTAGAAAAATTTCAATAATCTTAAAATCAAAATGGAAATAAATTGAGTGAGAAAGCTACTTTTTGAGTGAAATGTTTGAGCAATTTCTATTTAACAAATTAATTGCTTAAAGCCATTAATTTAAATAGATACATAAAAAAGTTTTATGCAAAAATGATGATATATTAATATATACATATATCGGGTTTTTCAATAAGAGCGCTACAAAAGTTTTTTTAAATAAAATAAAAGCGGTTTTGGATATCAATGAAATTCTTTATTCCTGTGAATGTACGTTCGATGCCATTATGTATGGAACTCGATTTCTTTTGCGTGGCCATCACGAGCACGCTTGCAGAAGTCCAGACGCTGAACCCAATTTTCAACGGTTTTCAAGCATAAATCGGCCGATACTGCTGCAATTTCATGTTCGATATTCGTACGAAGTTCATCAATCGTCGCTGGTTTGTTGGCATGACCATAAACTTGACGTAGCCCCACAGGAAATAATCTAACGGCGTCAAATCGCACGACCGAGGCGGCCAATCGACTAGGTCATTTCGTGAGATAACACGTTCACCAAACTTGGTTTGCAGTAAATTGATTGTGGCATTCGCTGTGTGGCTTGTGGCGCCGTCCTGTTGGAACCACATGTCCTCCAAGTCCATATTATCCAATTGGGGCCAAAAATATTCGGTTATCATTGAACGGTAGCGATTCGCATTCACAGTAATGTGCCGGTGTTGATCATCACGGAAGAAGTACGGCCCAATGCCGCCGCCGGCCCATAAACCGCACCAAACCGTAATTTTTTCGGGGTGCAATGCTGTATCATGGAGTACGTGTGGATTGCTGTCTAACCAATAACGCATATTTTGCTTATTGACGAAGCCATTCAGCCAGAAAAAAAACTCATCATAAATTGGACGTAGCGTTCTTAAAGTTGAGGCGACTGACTTCGAAATTCGGTAGTAAATTTTAATAATTTCGACTCGATGTTGGCTCGTATATCTTTGCATGATGAAATGGCAAACCTTACTGAAGAGAAATGTCAAAAGAGCGGGAAAAAATATGGCGTCGTTTGCTGTCACTATCGATTTACTTTTGTAGCGTTTCTTTTTGAAATATATATATATATATATATATATATATATATATATATATATATATATATATATATATATATATATATATATATATATATATATATATATATATATATATATATACTCAAGTGTACTCAATTAAATCCCTTATGAAACAATAAAAAAAATTATATTTTATTTTCTATTTGTTTTAAGTTGAAGAACAAATTGCTTTGAGTTTTATTTATTCAAAAATTAAATAGTACTCATATCATTTCATTAGTTGAGTCAACTAGTTGAGACAATCAGTTGAGACTTTGGACACATTACTAAAGATATACATAGGATTTTTGCATATATTTCTTTTTCCTTTAAGTCTATTGACCAAAACTATTACTCTTACATGTTCAGAGGCATTGCTACAATTGCATAATAATTCCCTTTTTTAACCCGTCATTTTGTTAAATATATTTAAGTGCTTCTCGTTTGCTATCTGAGTTTTATCAGTAAGTTCACTCAACTCAAATTGCAAGTGGATTACAGTGATCGGTTTATTAGATTCATTGGAGTGCTTTTCGTTCCTTTCTGTGTAGTAGAACTCCTTTCTGTGTAGTAACTCAAATTTCTAATGTACTTCAATGAAGTGTTCAGTCAGCTCGTTCGCATTCATTAATTTGTTTTAAGTATGTGAAGGAAATTATTGGTCTCACTCAATATTTGCGTAGTTTTTATGAAGTTTCTTCAAAAATTCACACATTATTAATTTATAATAATTTTGATGGTTTTCTTTTATTTATTTTATATTGTTTTGATATTTTCTTCTTTGCAGTTTTCCCACGTGTGAGTTCATTTACGATTACAAACTATCCTGCTACTTATTCACGTCACTGCCGGATTGTACTGTGGTCAAATGTACGCTTCTAAATTATTTTAGCTAAATTCTATTCAGTTTAAACAATTACAGTACAATATTTAAGTATTTTTATTATTTGTCTATTTTGTAAATTTTTAAATTAAATAAAATTTTAAAAAATTAATCTTAAAATAAAAAAGTTGCGGTAATTTATTATTTAAATAAAGATGAAACTTACATAAAAAAATATGTTTGAGATTCAATATGAAAAAATGCAGTAGTCAGATTATGGAAAAGGAGGCACGGTTTGTACAACTATGAATCCTTCGGCCTTCAAGTTAATCCTACATAAGAATTTGTTAGGATACGGGGTGATCTGTCAGTGGTTAAAATGAAATATGACTATATACATTTTAAAGCGTTAATATTGAAACAAAAATGGTTGCATACTTTGAGGGTATGATCTATTCATCTTTTTTCAGCGCAAATACACATGCGTGGAGGAATGCTCTGCGACATGCGAGGAGGCATGCTCCGGCACATGCGTGGTGGCATGCTCCTCTACGAAATTTTTTTCGAAATGTAGTGAATATTCTGGCGTGTTCTGGTTCAGCACATGAGAGGTATATAAGCCGCAACACAATTTAAGTCGAGCCAGTTGAACAGTGATCGTAGCAGTGTATACGAATTTGAGAATTGAGAGTTAGTGTAAATTGCCCCGAGGGCAATTTCATAACAATATTTTTAAAATCTGCCATACTTTAAAAGCTCACATTTATGCATATATAGAACACACTCTTATATCAAACAGCTATCGAACGAAGAGAGATTGCATTTTATTTTTTGGCTCAAATATAAAATCAGATTTTCTTGTGCAATTTAAACATAAATTGTTATAAAGAAAAATATCCCCCTAACTAAAACGAAACTCACTGCACAACTTGAGTACCCTGCACCATAGTATGGCATTCCATAATGTCTCACAAGTGAAGGATTAATTTTCATTGTGGTCGAATATGACCCGCTGACACCGATCGCGGAATACACCCAAATGCGGTCAGTTAACCAATCACTCGTATATTGAAAAAATCCATAATATGAATGGATTGGAAATTGAAAGTGTATCAGTTTAATGATTGATTAAAATAGTGGACATCTCAATTGATATTTGAAATTCTAAGCCTCTCAATTGAGCGACTTCACAACTTACGCACATAGTTTGCCTTTAGAAAACTCTCTTCAAGAAGCGCACCATATTGGCTCATAATAAAAATACTGGTGGGGAGAATTCTGACACATGCTCAGAGACGTTAAACCGTGATCAAAATTATGATGTTTCAGGCGATTCATAACTGTGAATGAAACATAGATGCATCCCTTTAAATTTCAGACCAACGGACCAAGGTGAATCGAATTAATACGATCACTTTTATTAATATTTATGATGCTTGAGATGCTAAAAGACCTCTTAAACACTGTTCCTCCGATAAGACTCGTAAAGGTTGGACTCTATACTTTTAAATGGACTTTAGAAAGTGCACTTTTGCTTAAATCAATAGAACTTTTTCATACAAATTCCCAAAGTTAACTTATTTTATATTAATATATTTACATATTTTTTAATAGGAATATTTGATATTCCACAAAAATTGCTTACCACATTATTCAAGATAATGAAATTGGAGAGCCTTCGAAGCTATTTCTACTGTGAGATTCTGGTGGGATACTTTTAGCCACATGACATTCTCCTTATTTTATGTTGGATCTGTTCATGATTTTCAGAACTGACGAACTCACTTGATATGAGTATCCAGAGGTCCTTTTCATGACTTTTTCCATAGTCCATTGTCCATTTAAATTGGTAAAGTTTACAGTTCCTCTGAGCAATACTCGAAGTACTGGGCAATTTGCGAATCAAGGTGTCCTTCTAAATAACAAGTCACTTAAGGTCTCTAAAGCAAGCGTTAATATTGAAACGTGATTGCATATCAGTGAAACGGGATTGCATATTTTTAGGATCCCATCTGGAGAATGAGTGCCCCCTGTGAATCAAGATGCGAACTATTCGAATAAAAGCTTATTCAAGAACCATCTGTCGGTAATATCAAAAAGAATATTCTCGACTTCCGTCGAAGAGGATAGAAGCTTCTAGAAAATACGAGAATAGCGTGGAAGTTTCTACACCAACCGAATCGAAAACTATAAAAGCGACGAGACTGTTCAAAGTCGAATGCAGTAGATCAGAGACCGTAAAAGTGTGTACATCTAGCATTATAATCAAAGCAGCAGTATTTGTAATTGTACAAAGTGATGAAATTCATTATTAAATAAAGTGATGAAATTACTTATTAAATAAAGTGACTAATGGTTTGTGAAATAAAGTGCAAATAATAACTAAGTAAACTTTAAGCCTAATATTAAATGTGTAAATAACAATAATTAAATAAAGCTAATTATTTTAATTTAACCAGCGATTGTTTGATTACTACACAATCCAGTGGTACGAGTCCGAGTACAGAGAGTTGGAGAAATTGTCAGGAGGGCAATTTTGTAACAGAGTAAATTGTCAAGAGGGCAATTTCGTAACAATATGTTAGAGGGGTGCTTGACTATTGTAATCTTAGTGAGGTTTTTTTCTCATTGACCCTGGAATACCATATAATAAAATTAGGTACTTCGGAAAGGCAGTAACTGCTGTTAAAGGCATGAAGAAGGTTGTATATGGGACCGTTTTAATGTATCAGTGTGTTATAGGGAACTTTTGACTAAGAAAAGTGTTTTAACCCTGGATCTATAAGCATATCCCTGGATATTGAATGCGAAGTATAGACAGTTACAACATTTCTATGGTGGTGCATGGTAAGTGCCTTCATATTTTGATACATTGTAAGCTTTGTTATTGTGGAGTACTTCTTTCCGGCTGTCACCCTTTATTGGCGGCATACTTTTACCATTAGTGGCACTAATATCTCAGTGATTTACTAATTCATTACTTTTGATCAAATTACTACAATTACCTCCAACTACAGCAACTTCAAATTTGTAATGATTTTAGAGGTACCTCTCCAAAAACTACAATCAGATTGTGATTTGGATTTCACCCACGTTCTTCTCCTACATTCTGCGTTTACTTGTGCATTTGGTTAGCATTCAAATAGTGATGTTTGGTACAACAATCTCCACCACCATCTATTACAAAGCTGGGGATACAAAAGAGCGACCGCATACACGGTTGCAACTATGCACGAGTCAGTCATGCAAATCGCCACCACAAGAAGCGCATGTAGCTGCGGCGTACTCCTTGTCTGAATAGATTGCATTTCTCCGATAGCTTTGTATACAAATCGTGAGTCAGGCACCCGCTCCCATTAGGACACAGACTAGAAGTTCAATTTCCGTTCACTTGTTATCGATGCCGGATGCGGGTGTATTTGTGCTTTGCCGCAATAGTCTTAACTGTACTTCGGCAGCTTCCTCACTTCAGCACCACCACTGACTTGTCGGTTGACTTGTCTGCAACCACAATTGTGCTGAGTTGCTGTCGGCAGCAACATGTTGCCAGATCATGCTTTATATAACTTTTCACATACCCACCCACACAACTACACAGAAATACCCACAAATGCACACACGCTTGAGTACGGTCTCTTTGTCCTTTGCGGGTTCGATTTACATGCAAACTTTAAAAGTTTGTATATTTTAATGGCTTTTCAATAGCAATTTTGTGGTTGTGTTTAATTAATAAAGTTTTCAGATGACATTCAACACAAAAAAGAAAGAGAAAACCAAAACAAAAACAACAAACTGAAGGAGACATAAAAACAGCAAACTTTGGAAAATGTTTGCCAAGAAAGTGGGAGCCCAAAGTTATAAGTATGCCTAACTGTTGCTCTGTTGGTGGAGTGTCTACAGAGCATAACTAGAAAATGAAACTGAAAGAAGAAGATTGTATCTGAAATATTCCTGAAAGAATGGTTAGTAACCCATGAAATCCACAACCAGACGTTGTGTCACATGGAATGCCAACTTTACTTAAACAAGGTAAGAAACAACAAGAAAGTCTCCTTGCTACTTATTAAATATATTGATTGAATATGGTCATTGAATATGCTGGTAAAAACAGCTCATTCTTAGGAAAAATCAAATTTAGAAGTTGTCTGCTGCTTGTTGACTGAGAATTAGCATCATAGAAGATAGTTGATTCAACTGAAGTGAAGGAAAAATTTCAACTGTCTTAATTAATCTTCAGTCTTCTTGCGAATCTAGTTCACATGAAGTCTATTTCACGTACTGCAACTCTAGTCGCCGCTCTAGTAGGTCATCACAAACTCACCTCCAAAACTTTTCTTGGAATCCCCACCAACTCCGCTGCGAGTTCCCTAATAATTACCCTCCAACTATAATCTAACACCACCCTAACCGCCTTCTAACTACAGACACCGTCCGCCTAACATGCAATTGGTCCTGAGCCCCAGTTGAATAACGCCGACAACTATAATCTAACACCGGGGCAACTGCCCGCCCATTGCAGGTACCATCCAATATAAGTACCGTTCGACTTACATCCAATTCCTCAAATCTTCTTTAATTTCGCCTCCAACTACGCTCCAACAGTCCACCCAACTGTCCTCCAACTCTTCCTCAACTCCTCTCATATTACTCCTCCAACTATCCTCAAACCAGAGAACACAGAGAAATGAAACTTAAACGTTAAACGGCAAAGCAGCGAAATAAAGCAGACGCAACTCAAAATCGTGGTGAAGCCACTCAGAATCGTGGTGAATCCATTCAAAATCGTGGTGTGTCCGCTACGGACGCTGGCAGCGAAAAATACTTTCTTTTCTCTGTGTTCTCTGCCTCAAACTCCTTTTTAACTTCACTGGAATTACCCCTCCAAGTAGCCTCATTTCCCCTCCACTCATAAACTTTTTATAAACCATCCAATTCTACTCAATTTTAGAGAAAACTGGTGGTAGTCCATAAGCCTAAATTAAAGGCGCGGAAATATAAGCGAAATGGCAACGTCTCAGGGCTCTACTCCAATTCTATTTCAACCTTAATCGAACTCATCTTCACCTACTTTAGAATTAACCCCCAATTCACATGTCAACTACTTTCCAACTGTCTTACTAACAGCCTCCAACTGAACTCAACATTATACACAAATTGCGATAGTCCCCCAGAAACATAATAAGAGGAAAGCTTAAATGACACAACTTCTTTCAATCTCTATTGCAAATACCTTCCATCTTCTCTCTAATTTCTCTCAAATTACCACACAAGTACCCTCAAATTGCGCTACCAAGTGCCCTCCTACTTTCATCTAACCAGCCTACTTCTGCCCTCAAGTTTCATTCAACTGGCTTCAAAATTCCTTTCAACTGAACTCAACTTTGCAGAAAAAATAGTATTTGAATCCCAAGTTAAAGCTACGCCAATAAAATCAGTAAAATGGTGAAGTCAAAGTGACAATCACCAGAACACAGCTTTCACAGTACATTCGTCCGATACGTTTCAGCTCTATACATAAAGTAATCGGTGAGGGCCCATGGAAAGTTGAGTGTAATGAGGAATGATTCGAGTGGATGAGAATCTCACATTACTTATATTGGGCATAATTTATGGCAATTGAGGTCTTCGCATCAATGAGAAAGCAACATTTCGCGGCTATGCCCTGGATACGATACGAATGCGCTACCAACGACTGTGAGACTAGCCTCTCCCATTAAAGTTCCCTTTAACTCCCCTCTAACTGTCCGCCAACTCTCCTGCTCATTTATTCTGTCACTCATTGAACTCTCTTTCAGCAATATATCAAAAGCAGGAGTTGTAGGGGAGTTCAAGGAGCGTCTATTCCTTCCGTCCACTATCCAAAAACTGCTTTCCAAATCGCTCTTAATCTTATCATTATCTTACTCTTCAATCTCTCCTAAACAACAAAAAACATGCTGTACTCGTGTTAAGGTATAATGCCATCAGAGCTGGCGATCTATCGACTGGGAGCGCAATAACATTCGTGAACAAAGAATACAGAGAATATAATGAGGTTCCTTTGGTTCATTCAGATTTATCATGATACTAAGATTCTTTTAGGAGATTGACTTTACTTAATAGTCAACTGAACCCATGAAGGACGGAGCTGTCAGTGAAGTGCCTTATTACCTTACCTTGCGGTTACCCTAAGAGGTCTGGGAAATCTCACACAAAAATTGGTGAATTATGGTATGATTTTATATCGGTCTGTTTGTAAACTGGACTGCTGTGAATTATGATTAGGAGATCATTGGCTTTACATACTACTCCAAATGCTTTCTGATTAGAGTTGGCTATGATGCTTTTATATCTTAGGTCTTAGTAAGAATTTACTAAGTTTGTGTATGGATTTTGTAAGTTATGCCAACTTTTAGATTGTGCAATACCCCAAGAATGGAATTGGTGTTGTAGACACTGCTCTTTCATATCTTAATCTGCCGATGCAATGCAGACTTCAAATTGATGGTTTCTATCCAGAGATCGCAGAAGTTCAAAGTTGACACCATCATCATTCTGGCTGCACTTAATTCACGTTGAACTACAAACCTTTTTCGATCAACTTAGTTGTACTACTTCCTAAAAGGTAACTTGTTCATATTCGAAAATGCTTTTGGATATATTGAAGCAGAGATATAGGGGAACTTTTCTAATGATAGCGAGTACCTTCTTCAGATGAGAGAGTGAGTTCTAAACTTGGTGTACATCAATTATGAAAGCCTTGACCTCAAATATATTCTGAGCAAAGATGATGCCATATATTGGACGACTAAGAAAAATGTTAATGGTTTTGCTGTGTTGGGCCCATTTTTCAAGATATATCAATATACTTTTAACTGAAATTTCCGAACTAGTGGATTCTAGAGCCATGGTTATATCAATATAAAACTAAGAAAGAAATTTTAGATCAAATTTCAGTTAACGGAACTTAAGTAAGCGTTGCTCTCAGTATAATTCTATAAATGACTCTCCGTTTACTTCCTAGCAGACACGGCCGTATTTCGTCTTTAAAGACATAATGTTGAAAGTCTGTGTGAAAATGATTCCTCCTTGTTTCTATTTTATTCTCGAAAACCGATTTGGAAAAATATTTAAGTGACTTTAAAAGCCATTATTTTACCATCCTGTCTCCGAACACCCATCGAGGCTTTTCCTTCTGGGTTTATGCACATGACGTGATGCAACGCAGCGGGAAGCCTCTGCTATTTGGGAAGTAATTGATTTGCACAACTTTGTGGGCAAGTTTAAAACAATTTTTCTTATGCTGACATAAGCTGATTGTGTGGTGAGAGGTGATGCCATTGCAACTTGAGTGTGAATGAAATTCACACAAAACATACGGAAAGTTGCAATTTACCATTTTGTGAATATCGCTGAGCATGCGAGTGAATTAAGTTTAAAAAATGCGTCTATAAAAGAAAGTTTTACCACACAAAAAGGTGAAAAAGTTGCATACGAGTAAGCACGCCCAGTAGGAAATTGTATAAGAGCTGGTAAGATTGGCGAAACTTGAGAAGGAGGTCACAGAAATTTTAATGCTCCTGAAACTATGTGTACTGAATAATTAATAGGACCTGTTCAGTATGTGTATTTGGTGGAGAGGCTTCTTCTAATTAGTTTCCTTGAGTTCTCTGCGTATCATACCCAAATAATATGGACCCAGTAACATTATGCCTAGGTATAGGCCATAGTAAAGTTTCGTTGAATCAAGTCTTCACAGTTTCGTTGAATCAAGTCTCCACTCTTTCTCTAACTCTAACAAGTATTCACTCTTTCTCTAACTCCTTCTATTCACGGCTGTCGACAACATTCGAACTATAGTCATCAGGTCTTATGGAGGTAAATTTGGAAGTAGATGGAGATCAGACACGTGACCAGGTAAGTAATATACATGTTTTAGATACTGACAACAAACCTATCAAACGGTTTAAAGGTGTTTGAGTGTCTGTTTCATGACTGTCCCATTAGTCTAGTTATTATTTGGTAGCTCAGTTTCATCCACTTTCGTTTGCGAAGTTGATTATGAGAATGTCCCTCGTATATCTTGATTAGCATGCTTCCGCGGTTGTTGTTGTATTTCCGCTTCCCTCGACCCTTATTAAGAAGAGGATGAGGTTGAAGACAAGCAGACTTCCTGTTTGCCCATAGAATGATTATGTTGTTATCAAGAATAATCTTGACTCTTTATTTTGTCAATCTGTAAACTTAAATGATATAAATATAGAGTACCTAAGAAATGAATAAGATCCGTATTAGACACAATGGAAGAGAAATGCCTATAAAGGGTTTACCAACAAGAGGTGTTATTTTGAATCATCCGGTATTTCGGTAGCTGTCACTTTTGAAGCTTTGACATTCATTGACATTTGACAAGTAGAAACTACGCCATTACTAAAAATGGAACGATACACGCTTCAACAACGTATTGAAATTATTAAAACTCACTACAAAAATGGTGAAAATCTTGCAGTCACAGTTCGCAAAACTAAAGCATTTTTGGGTCGTCGTGAAGCACCTTGTCGGACCGCAATACAGAAATTGGTGGAAAAATTGGAGCTGTTGGGACAAGTTAGTGATGTGAAGAATAAAACCCGTGCACGTCGCTCAAGAACAACTGAGAATATTGCTGCTGTAGCCCAAAGTGTTGAAGAAAACCCAGGTTTGTCCATTCCTCGTCGTCCTTTGGAATTGGGCATTCCACAAACGTCATTACACCGTATTTTGCATAAAGACTTGGGTCTTAAGGCTTATAAAATTCAGTTAACACAAGAACTCAAGCCGGCCGATCTTCAACAACGTCGTGTCTTTGCTGATTGGCTCCTTGAAATGCATGAAAATGATCAGGAATTCCATCGAAAAATCATCTTGACTGATGAGGCCCATTTCCACTTCGGTGGCTACGTCAACAAGCAAAATTGTCGCATCTGGGGCTCGGAAAACCCCAGAGTTATTGTTGAGAAGCCTCTCCATCCTCAACGTGTGACTGTTTGGTGCGGTTTATGGTCCGGCGGGGTCATTGGACCTTACTTTTGGAGTTGGATGGTATTGATCTGGACAACGTTTACTTTCAACAAGACGGCGCTACGTGCCACACAAGCAACGAGACCATTGCTCTTTTACGGGAAAAGTTTCCGGACCGTGTTATCTCTCGAAGAGGTGATCACAATTGGCCACCGAGATCTTGTGATTTAACACCTTGCGACTTCTTCCTTTGGGGCCACGTGAAAGATAAGGTCTACGCCAACAGCCCAGCGTCGATTCAAGACCTCAAAGAGAGAATTCGTGAGGCTATCGATTACATAGGGCAGCCACTTTGCGATTTCGTTATGGAAAATTTCATGAGAAGGATATGGTCCTGTAAGCGTGGTCGTGGTGGCCATTTGGCTGATGTTGTTTTTCATTATCAACGGCATACCTTCCTCTTTATTATTAAATAAACATCCGATTATTTATCTCAAAAAATGGCATTTTTCTTTGAATACCAAAATAACACATCTTATTGGAAAACCCTTTATAAGCACTGATTTGTGGTTTGAGATAATTACCTATTTAGGGTAACCTGTCCGTACTTATATATAGATACTATCATATCAATACTTAAGATATCCCAAATCATTGAGGAATCATTACAGCATAGTACAATCATTACAGTATCAATGCATGAGTACTTGGAGACCTCCTTCATCGGCGGTTCTCCTGCTTACTCCATGTCCATAGACATTACAGCATAAGTTAGATTAACCAGGTAGCTTTCAAGTTACGAAAATTGCACTCGGAGGCTTATTGGCCCATTGTGATATCGTCACAGCATATTCGCTGTTATTTCCTACTGGGAAATGTAACTGCGTTGAGAATAACAACAATAAATGACAGCAATAACAATGAAGGCAAGAAAAATAAACACAACAGGCCGTGTATTAATGACGGCCCATTTTTAAGCCACCAGATATCCAAGGACCACCACGACGCAGAACAAGTTGGATGTTGGGGAGCGCGAGGGGAGGCGGAGTCACATGAAACTCGTTGGCTGAAATAAGATAAATTACCCCTACATACAATGCGATAAAGTTGATAAGGGAGAAAGTGGGTGCGTGTATGTGTGTGCGTGTATGAGTATGAATTGCGTAGATGTGTGAATATGAATTGTGTGTGTGGGTGTGTTAGGTTGAGAGTTTGTGCCTTCCATTGAAGCTGTTGACGTCGGCGTGCGTGTCGGTTGCAAAGGGGTTACGCTAAAAATAACTTTAAACATAAATTGCTTCAAAAAAGTTCACATGAGTATCAGTGATGGGAGTTCCCGTATAGAAGCTAGTGTGGGTGAGTGTGCATAACTACAAAGCCGCTGAGTTTATTTTATATCTAATTAAGGTAAAATAAATGATTCACACCTGTTCGCCGCAGTGATGTGGCAGTGTGCAGCATGTTTGTAGCGCGCGGGCACTTTCGAAATTTGCCACATGTTGCCTGAAGTTTTAGTTGCTTTTTGTTGATCTTAATGTTGCTTGTTGTTGTTGTTGTTGTTTTTGGTGTTGTTGTTGTTGTAGTCGTTGTTGTCCTGCCGCTGTTCGTGTTGCTGGGGTTAGTGGCATATTTTTGCTTTTAAATTAATTGCTTGGCTTAGCACACATGCGCTCTTATTGTGCTGTGAAATCCGAGCGATTTATATGAGTCACGAAAAAAACTTTATCGGAAATTAATTAAGTTAAAATATATTTGAAAAGTGTGCTCACGAGTTGAGAGATTAACTTAATTTTGCTGACATGAAAGCGTACAACTACGAGTATTGAAGTAGAAAAGCATCTGCGTTGCGGGATTTCTCTTTCACACTTCGAAATGAATGCTGGCCTGGGCTCTGTATTAAGAGAAATATTCACAAATTTAATATGATATAATGAAACTATTCATTAAAGGACATTTTCACCAGTTTATGCTCAGAAATTAGACTCCGAAGTTGCTGTTTACTCAGGAAAATCTTTATTTGCAGGAAACCTTTTCAGCATTCAGTGACGACTGGTTTAGGAAGCAGTTCTTTCAGTTTATTTTCGTAATTATGTCTTCCATATATCCCTAGGATTCTCCATGTTTCTATGTGATAGCTTGGGCTTTCAATGCTATTTGAGCTCCAAGCGAATGAGAACTCGAATATTATTTATGGCAGTTGGGCCATAAATTTATATCAGGAAGAAGACTTGAACATTATTTAGGGCCTTATTATTTGTATATTGCACAACTAGACCCCTCTCTATATATGTCATAATAATGCCATCCTTTGGCACTAATGGACTTAGTTAGGAGGGGTGTTGCATAGACTCCAAAAGCAACTGAAATACATTAACAGTAGATGCGTCGTGACAATAGAGGGAAGTTGTGACTTGGTAGCCTAAACGATAAGTGATAAGTTATACAAATGAAAATAACCCTAGTTAAAATGTAAGGCACTGGGAAGAAAGGACAGCCTAGGCCCACATGGAAGAGGACGCTTCAAAAGGAGATTCAATATACTGGGAAATCATCAGTCATCGCGAAGGATCGTAGCCGATGGAAATGTTTCTTGTAGGCCCTATGGCATACAAAAGAAGACAGAAACTAACAGAGAGAGAGAAAAAAAGAGAGAGAGAGAGTTAAAATGTTATTAAAGTAAATTTAATTAACTATTTCTTATATAAATTTAACTGCTTGAATTAAATCTAATTTAACAAACAATAATTTATCAATTTCTTGATACAATCCAGTGAACGAGTTAACTGTATTTTGTTTTTTGAACTTAGGTATTTATTTTCAAAGGACCTTAGGTCTCTAATTATATCTAGAATATTTCATTGGATAGTTCTTGCTATCTCAGTTTCGCTAATGCTATGAGTCCTTTACTGATGTTGACCCTTTCTCTCATATTACGATGTATAAATGATGAGTCGGCAATGATGGTAGTATGCCTTCTTCTCTAATGGGCAGTGTACTCCAATGTATTGGAATATCCTTGAAAGCAACGAAACTATAAAACGGGACTGGACCACTCAACAATAAGTTCCGCTATGACTTGTAAGCAGCAGCAATAAGAATCACATCGAAAACGAAATTTAGATACATTTGTAGAATTATTTCTTAAAGTTGAACATCATTAATTGCCCTCCGGATGAATTGTATTATTACTTCTCCTTCCAGTTGGAATCTTTAAATCGAAGAATATATAATTATTTGTTTACATTTCTTCTTAAGTAATCATCAATCATAATCATTACTTTCTTTCCTCAGTAATTTGCTATTCATCTCCGTAGATTCCATTAAATACAAATAGTTATATATTTCTTGATATAATCCAGTGATGAAATGCAATGATCAAACTAGCATTCATATCATTGGCAACTATTGAAAAAAGTTAAGATATAGGAAGATATTTGAAGGTAATTTGGATGAAGTATTCCATATCAAGGTATTCACATATCTCACCAACAAACATTCGAACTAACTGGGAGATTACACCATCCTTGACTACTAATGCGATGCGTCCAGCTCCCTTATAACAGTTTATATTAAATATTTTATTCCTTCGATATATTTTCCATTACAGAACATATCTTCAACTATAGAATCATCTTCCTATAAATTCATTTTCCACATTTTTGGGTGGACTAATTTAAGGCTTTAAAATGCACACCCCTCAAAAATTCGACGTTGACTTTGTGAAATACTTAATTAGTGATTCCTTCACGAAACTGTGTGCACTCCTTGCACTGTGTCTGTATAATCGCGTGCAATTGTCCTGCTGTTACCCTTTTCTTTCGGCAAAAACTTCTCTCATATTGTGTGCGCATTTTTAGTAACAGAAATTAGCATTTCCTTAGTTGATTTGAGTTAATGCTCTGCCGGCGGCGCCCGTGGGGGAGCTCAGTGCAAACTTTCTGATTGCTTTCTGACAGATTGTGTCTGTAACTGGATGCGCATATACTTGCAAGTGCCTGCATTTTTGTCTATATACGTGTGTGTGCGTGTGTGACTGTGTGTGAGTGTTTCAGAACCACAGTGCCAGTGCGGGTTCCTTGTCAGCCCCTGCAGCGTTGACAGAGTTTCACTGCATACAACTCTATTGTGCTTCTTTGCTAGGTACTAACAGTCAAAGAAAGTTGGGAGCATGGATTTTTACAATGAGATTGAACACACTATTTATATATGATTATCATATCAGAATCCGGATATTTGTCTCTAAGCATTTTCCTCAGTGCTAAAAGCCAAATACAAAATTTCAGAAACCGGAAACCTTTCGAATCTAGCAATTTACTTGGTTCAAATTCAAGACAGAGGTGTATTTCGTATGTGTGATCCTTAAAATTGCTGAGGTAACTGGAACTGAGGCTTATGACAGTGATAAAAATATCAAGAATTTATCTTAATCTTCTTAAAGGAATAGTGAAAATACTTGCGGCAACCCCCTCCTGTAGTGTGAACAGATCTTTTAAAGTTTCAGTAGCCGCCACATCATCAACATAGGTCTTATCTTTGGAAGCGACTGCAAAGCCTTGCTCATGTATCCCAAGAATTAGGGCTGTGGCAAATGGTGGTCTCGGTATTATCACAATTCCTGAAAACACACTCTTAGCAACCGCTCACATCTCTGTATACCAGAGTAAACCCGGCTGTAGTAATCTACCAATATCCAGAGAAGAGGTCGAAGACATAAACTGCTTCTCTCAGCCAAATGAACATATGTTTGAGACTTATCTGGCAGGGGCTAGAAACTAATGATCTAGGGAGGTAGGTAGGTAGGTATAGCGGCCGCCAGAAGGGCGTACTTAAGCCATCATTGACCCCATGTGATCATGATACTAATGATCTAAGGAACTCTCCAGAACACTCAAGAAGGTTCAAGTAGAGACAAATATGACAGCTACAGTAGCCGACATCACTATTTATGACTTACTTTATGGTCTCATTACCATGTGATGCACATACTTCGAATTTCCTCTTTATATCTTTGCAACAAATTACACAAGTTTATTTTCCACTGCCGTTCTGTGGGATCGATTGAGATCTTCCTTTGCTGAGTTTCAAGCAATTCTGATGAATTTTTGTTACTCATGCTACTACTCACTATGATCTGAATAGTCTTATATATGACTCGCCATCCCCCTTCATTCATCTGATGTAGTCGTGGTGGTTGCCTTACGTACACTTTGACCAAGATTGGCCCATTGTGGTAATAATCTGGAGGACATCATCGATACTTTCTTGGGTGAACATTGTTTTCGATCTGTCAACTGTGTTTAAATTAGTATATTTAAAGATTGTGAGTTACAAATAAATTGAAGTTGGCTGCTTTGGAATCAGTGTTGTCAATGGAGGGTGTAGTTTCATTGCTTCCTCCTTATACCGTGAACTTGTAAAAAGGGTTTGAAGAGAAACGGAGATTTTCTTCACTCGGTTGGAGTTGGCAAAAGAAGTCTTGCCTTGATTGACTTGATTGACACTTTCCTCGGGGTTCGTGTCTTTGTTTTAAATTTCTGTTCGTTTCTTTGAATCAATAAGCAGCAGGATAATTTTTTAATTGTTGAATAATGTAATAGAGACCCTATAGGACGATAGGAACTCAGAGAGAGTAATTGAGTTATTGAGGAATTTTAAACACCGTAAATCTGACCTTTGGGGTCTTTAATTTCAAACCATTTTATTATAGTCTCCCAGTCTTATGAGTGATATGCTCTGAGACACTTAACTTGTTCCCTGAATAACACACTCAACTATATTGAAATTTGATTCAATGGTCCTGGCAGTTTCTGCTTCTCTTGGTTGTATTTTTGAATTATGATATATAAAGAAATAACAATAATAAATTTATATTTATCGTCGTTCCCAGCTCCCTGCATTTCCTGCATAGGTTGTCATTGGTGGTCTACAATGCAATCTGCAACAAGATTCTAGTCATTGAGACTTCCTCAGAGTTCTCTCCAGAGTGTGCTCAGTGTCACTATGACAGTTTTCTGCTTCCTTTTTTCATAATCCGGTCATAATCTCAGTTCCCAGCCAAGGATCTAACAATAGTGACGCTCTTCTTTCAATAAACCCACTTCTACTAATAATTTCTGTTGTGGGTGCCCCATTACTATTAAAATGCCTTATGCAATTTGAATTTCCGCACTTCACCGCTATTTTTTCTCCACACCTATCACTTATTCTTAGTGCCGTTCTAGCGGAATGCTTTGAATTTCCCTGAATCCCACGCTCGGCCACCACCACCTTCTCCACGATGAATGGAAGCACCCTTTGGTACTATTTTCGCGTTTAGTTAAGTGACAAATTGTGTTTGACTTCTCAAGATTTGTGTGTGCTCTTAAAATTTCACTTGCAATTACAACAAAGCGGACCAAATTTCAATGGGGCCGGAAAATAGTAGCGGCATGAAAAAATGTATCCTTTTTTGCATTAATTTTTAATTTTTGCTGCTTTCCTTGCCGACTTTCGACGACGTCAAAACTAATTAGGCGCTTTAAACGAGGCTCATGCGTTGGCGCAGCCAGTGAGGCGGTTGTCTGGGACTCTCTCTGCCGTTGCTTAAGCCAAGCAATTTAAAGTTTGGTGCGTCGTGGCTGAAGCAGACTCACTGGAACTCGAAACTGTTGACAATTTAGTGCGAGGAGCAGCTCTGCTTTGCTGAGTGGGTGGCATGGTTGGGAGTCCGTGGGTTGGGTTGTTGGCAGCCAGTGTGTTTGGTTGGTTGGCAGCCGGTGTGCTGGGGTGTTTGACAGGCGTTAAGCAGCCAGCCACAAATCGCTCGCTTTAGCTGGCCTGTAATGCTACCAACAACAACAGCCATTACATGAAGGATGTAAGGATATACACTCTACCGCCTTAGGGGCGCATGCAACACTTCAGTGTCCTGAGAGCGACTGCTTAAAAGTGCGCCGCAGTTGTTTTTGTTGTTGTTGCCCGCCTGCACGCTGCTCATAAATTTCGCTCATGAAATGCAATTTTTTTCCTGCCTCGCTGCATGCAACATTTTTTCATCTTTTGTTTGTTGTGTTAGTTTTGTTGCAATTCCTTTTTCTTCTCTGCTTGTTCTTCGTTTTGGATGCTACTTTTTTCCTTTCACTATTTTTACTGTTATTGCAATTTGGTTCTCGTTCGTGTTGCTGCACATTTTTTATGCGCTTTTGTTTCCACTGCTTTGCGAGTTTTCTTCCTCATTGTTTCCAGTGAAATCCTTTTCTACGTTGCTTTTTTTCACCGTTTCCTTCGGTAGCTTTTTTTCTCACTCTTGCAGTATCGGTGCTGCTACTTGTTCCGCGTTCTTTGCTCATTTTTTGGCTTTGTTTGAGTCTGCATGCGTGTCTGTGTGTGTGTTAATGTGAGTGGCGCAACGGCGCTTTTGTCCTTTCTGCACTATTTTATCTACAAACAAGCCATACATTTTATTTTAATAAGCGCCTTGATAACATGTTTCATGCCGTGTGCATGCTCCATGCTCCATGCGGACTATCTGAGAGATACTTTTCGTTTCTTTGTGTTTCTTGTTGTTCTTGTTGTGGCTTGGTGGGGTTTCGGTTCTTTTTTGCATCGTCATACTTTGTAGCACTTGAAGATTATTACAGAATGCAATTTATATTATTACTATTGTTGTTGTGCTGCTTGTTGTTGCAGTTGCTGGCATTGCGGTTGCTCGCTCGTGTTGCTGTTCCTGTTCCTGCTGAGCCGCATATGCTGCTCCAGCCCCTGCTGCTGCTGCTGCGGCTGAACTGTTGGAGAAGTGAATTTTTCTTATGTGGATTATAATTTTCTGTAATCGTTTTTCTGGTTGTTGTTGTTGTTGGTATTGTTGCGGTTGATGCTGTTGCTGGAGCCGCCGTTATGAATTTATTGCATTTTTCTATAGCAATTTTTTGCCCCTGCATTGAAATCCTGCATTGAAATCTCCGTTTATCGCACTTCTTTTGTGTACACAAAATAAAGCATGCTTCATTACAGATATTGAATAATGATTGGGGATTCTTTCAGTTAAAAATTTAATTGTTTAAGCATCCTCATTATTCCTATCAGCCAAGGGGACTAAACCATTCCGGAGTATCACTCGACAGGCAATTTTGCCAAGGCCTGAGATTAAGTCAAATGAGATCGTTTAATAGTACATATTTATCACTTAATATTCCTAGAAAGGTTGAGGAGGGCTACATTGCGAGGTCTAGATCTCCACTACTTAACTACCTCAGTATGCATTTTATTACTGCAACTAGTTTTAGATTAATTAACAAGCAATTCACATCGAATAAGAAATATATACATTTATTCTCAGCTACGTTACTGTGCGGATTTTATCTGGCAATATCGTTATGTTTGATTCTATGTAATCTTCTTCTTGCAAAGTTGTGGTGCTGCAAAGTGCGGAAGCATCTGGCTTGACTTGATTCCTCAGCCTTTCTTCATGGCCTTTTGCCATATTCTTAATTGTACTATCGACTGTATCCACTTCTAGATCGCGATGGAGGCCAGAGTTCCGCATTCACAATGCGCCACAAAACTTTGTTTTGGTATCTTCGGATTGTGTTTATGTGGCTCTTGCTGGTACAATCCCAAAGCTGAATACCATACATCCATATCGGTTTGAGTACTTGGTACTAGATTGTAATTTTGTTATGTATGGATAGCTCACATTTCCTACCCATTAGCCAGTACATATTTCGGTATCTTAGCTCTTCCTTTTTCGCTCTGACTTGTTGGCTCCAACGTAATACCAAGACATATTGTTTGATTCGAATATGGTGCTTGTACAATGTTAATGTATAATGGGAGGTGTTGTATTTTTTATTGGTGATATCGGCATGGATGGATTTGATGTCCTTGAGTTTGATGCTCCACTTTTTTGTCCAAGAGGTGATGTCCCTTACTGCGGCTAGGAGTTCGTTTGTTGTTACAAGTTCCGTTTTTCCAAGCTTACTACCTGATAACTGAAATTAACTTTAATGGATATACTCGTATATGAGATCAATTATTACTCAGCAACACAAATAATTTCATCGCCCATCAATCGGATATATACTCGTAACAATAAGATTCGTATCCGCCATAATTCATCTCTTGAAAGATCTTCATCCCAACGAACCACTCCGTTTGCAGTGAGGTCCGTATTAATGAAGCAGAAGAGCTTTGGACTACCTTAATCCCGGAAGAGTTTTCCAGGTTTGACTTCTTTTTGCATCTGTACACTTCTTCATCAGATCTTCTCTGACGTGAACATTTTTCTGAACTGTGCGGACGCGATTTCATACGTGCTCCGTAATTGGGACGGGTTTTCACTGTGTTTGAACTGAATTCGTTCTTTGAACTTCACGACATAGACGCTAATACGAAAGTGTAGTTTATTTACATAATTTGTTGATATTTTGTTCTGCAGGAACATATTAAAGGTGAAGTGTGGAATTCACAAAGTATTTTATAAACAACAACATCATTAAAAATAAAAGTGCGCGCCAAAAAACAACTAGCAGGAGTTGCCACCTGTGTCAGTACTCTAAGATTATTCGTGATGCCACTTAATTTTAATTTATTTAAATTTAAAATTCCTCAGAGTTGCATTTGAGCCATTTATTAATTCTTTATTTTCTCCACTCCTAATAAGTTTCCCGAACATCCACAAACTTACAAACATCAGAAATGCTCATGGGACCGTGGTTGCTGAAGATTGCTGCAAAAACAAAAAAGAAATAACTAAGGATAACTTGTGCCTAACAACCAAGCCAATAAATCGGGCTCGTTCATGTTCTCCTGCTTTAATGTTAAACAGCGAATCTACACCTACAATTGCGCCAGCAAGTAACTTAGTCATGGCAGCCACAGGTGGTGGAAAAAGTAATGTGACAAGAAATGTTGCAACTATACAGACTGGTATACACAGGTACGAGGGTGGATTGATATTGAAGCTACCTAGCGCTAGATGGCAGCACAAACACAAATTTTTTTTAAATTGCGATCTGTCAAACGTCAGCTGTTAAAATCATCCATTAGTTTATTTGTTGTAGTCGTTTGAAGTAAGCAACTTTTGTGTTTCTTGAAAAATGGAAAAAAGCGAATTTCGTGCAGTGATTAAACACTATTATTTGAAAGGGAAAACGGCGAAAGAGACAAAAGAAAACCTCGATAAACATTACGGTGAGTCTGCTCCGTCAGATTACATGGTAAAATATTGGATTGCTGAATTTAAACGCGGCCGCACAAGAACTGCAACAATACCATCAACAGGAAGGCCAAAAGAGGTGGTTACTGACGAAAATATCAAGAAAAGCCTCGATATCGTGATGAATGATCGCCGAGTCAAGTTGCGTGAGATTGTTGAAATGGTAAACATATCATATGAACGTGTGTTCAACATTTTGCATGAACATTTGCATATGAAAAAGCTATCGGCAAGATGGGTGCCGTGTTTGCTCAGTGTCGAACAAAAACGAGTTCGACAGACCACTTCACAGCGGTGTTTGGACATGATAAAGCGTAATACTCTTGATTTTTGGCGTCGATTAATAACTGTTGATGAAACGTGGGTCCACCACTACACATCTGAAACCAAAAATCAATCGAAACAATGGGTGGAAGCTGGTGGAAGTGCTCCGAAGAAGGCGAAGGCAGTGAAATCGGCTGGCAAGGTTATGGCCACAGTATTTTGGGATGCGGAATATTGGTCATCGATTACCTTGAAAAAGGATCCACAATCACAGGAAAGTATTATCGTGCATTATTGGATCAATTGATTGATGCAATCAAGGAAAAACGAGCACATTTAAAGAAGAAAAAAATGTTCTTTCTTCAAGACAACGCACCGGTTCACACAGCATTAGATACGATGCTAAAATTACGTGAAATAAACTTCGAATTGGTTAATCATCCACCTTATAGTCCAGATTTAGCTCCTAGTGACTTTTTCCTGTTTCCAAACTTGAAAAAATGGCTCGTGGAAAAAGATTCATCTCAAACGAAGAAGTGATTACCGAAACTAACGCGTATTTTGAGGGGTTCCCGAAATCGTATTATTCAGATGGTATAAAAAAGTTGGAATATCGTCTTACTAAGTGTGTCGAAGTAAAAGGAGACTATTTCAAGTAGAAGTTGAGCCGTGTGGAAGAAAATTAAAAAGTAGCGAAACACACCCAATATACCATCTGCATTACTTATTACATAGACGAATAACCGTTGAAGAACCACACAAAAGAAAAGGCCCTGTCCAGTGCTTCAACTTCCAATCGTACTGTACCTTACGCACTGTTTGTGTTGCCTGTGGGGACCTTCACCATTCCTCCAAGTGTTTGTCTGACAAATCCAACATAAATGCAAGAAAATGCAGTAATTGTGGGGAAAACCACACGGCAAACTACAGAGGCTGCCCAGTGTATTTAGCACTCAAAAATAAATTAGATCAGAAACAGCAACCAGCTTTTCATTGCACAGAGATTGCCAAATCAATCGAACCCCATAAGCAACTGACCAGTGACAATGCTTTTACATCAAGATCATATGCCAACGTAGTAAAGTCTGGATCTGAAGGAATTCCTAGCCTTGCAAATCCTATGCAAAATGTAGAATCCATGATATCAAAATTAACAAATTGTATGACATCAATGCAAAGCATGTTGCACGAGTTGTTGAAAACTCAAAACCAACTTATGCAATTGTTGATATCTAAAAAAGAACTATATTAAGATATGTCATTGGAATGCAAACGGCATTAGCCAACATAAACTTGAAATTCAAAACTTCCTGCATACTAGGCAAATTGACATTGTGCTATTATCAGAAACGTAATTGGCAAACAAAAATTCAGGATATAAATTCTACAAGACAAACCATCCTGACAATAAAGCACATGGCGGTACAGGTATATTAATAAAAGATAGATTTAAGCATCATGCACTAGAAGAGTATGCAAAGGACTATCTGCAGGCAACATCAATATGTCTTCAATGCTGGGAGGAAAAAATTGTACTAAGCGCAGTCTATTGTCCTCCAAGATACTCAGTGACTGAATAACAATTCACACAATTCTTCGCATCATTGGGGACCAAATTTTTGGCAGCAGGTGATTATAATGCGAAACATACCCTTTGGGGCTCCAGGTTAAGAAATCCCAAAGGCAAACAACTGTTCTCTGCACTACTGAGTCGGTGTTCTAACCTAGACTTCTTGTCTTCAGGGCAACCGACATACTGGCCCTCTGACCCTCAAAAAGTGCCAGACCACATCGATTTTGAGATAACCAGTGGTATTGATCGTAACTTGTTATCTGCAGAATCGTGTTTATAGCTCGCTTCTGATCATTCCTCAGTTATTATATGTCTACATAAACAACCTCAACTGGGTGAGAAAACAGGTCACCTAACCAACAAAAGAACAAAATGGCTCAGGTACCGTCAATATGTAAGTAGTCATATAAACATTGGTCCTCGACTAAAGAGTGCAAGCGATATTGACTCGGCACTTTTGGCCATCAACTCAGTTCTTACATCTGCAGCCACACACTCATCTCCAGCAGCCTCATTATCCCGCTCCGCAACAACTCGCACAACATCTGCAGTTATCGATAGTCTCGTTAAGGAGAAAAGGCGCTTAAGAAGAGAGTGGCAACAAAATAGATCACCCTACGCCAAGCAGAAAATAGCATTAGCAAAAAAACGCCTCCGAGAAGCACTGAACTGCGAGCTAGAGAATAGTTTGAAAAAGTACACTGAGACGCTAAATCCAACACAAAATACTAACTACTCTTGATGGAAAGCCTATAAAAATATAAAGACTCCTAAAGACTGTCATCCACCACTCAGGCAAAATAATGGAACTTGGGCAAGAAGTGACGAAGAGAAAGCCTCAGCGTTTGCAAATCATCTCAAATTCGTATTCCAACCTAACCAACCAACCAACTGTTTTGAAATTCGATTTTGGCCCCTAAAATACCACTAATCCCGATGAAGGTTAAAATGAAGGAAGTGCAACTTGCAATTAAAACTCAGCTAAACCCGAAAAAAGCACCAGGATTTGAATTAATTACCGCAAAAATGATTGTGGAATTGCCTGAAATAGCCATCAAAATAGTGACGCAGTTATTTAATGCAATATTTAGGATTGGGTATTTTCCACAACCCTGGAAAATATCACAAATTACAATGATACCAAAACCCGGGAAAGACGCAACTCAACCGTCATCTTATCGGCCCATAAGCTTGCTTGATTTCTAAATTATTTGAGAAACTGCTTCTTCTAAGGCTGCAGCCGCACATATACAAAGCCAACTTTATTCCCCACCATCAATTTGGGTTTCGTAAGAATCACAGAACCATAGAGCAAATTAACCGCATTACTAGTGCAATTCGAAATACTTTTGAAGACAAAAAATACTGCTCTGCTATTTCTTAGATATTGCACAGGCGTTTGACAGAGTTTGGCATGCAGGATAAACATATAAAATTCAAAAACTCTTACCAGTTAATGTGCACATGCTACTCGAATCGTATTTGGATAACCGAAAGTTCAGAGTAAAATATGGAGAATACACCACAAACGACTTTGATATTAAGGCTGGGGTTCCACAAGGTAGTGTTCTAGCTCTTGTACTATATTTATTATTCACTGCAGACCTCGCATTATTATTCGCAGACGAAACTGCTATCCTTAGTATACATAGCAATCCAATAGTGGCTTCGAATCGCCTTGAGGATCATTTGAAGAAAATGGAAGTATGGCTGGCAAATTGGCGCATTCAGGTAAATGAGACCAAGAGCATTCATGTTACGTTTACACTTAGGAAAGAAACATGCCCAGTTATTACACTAAACAATGTTGCTATTCCTCAGTCGAATACTGTAACATACCTAGGAGTCCATCTAGACAGACGACTAACTTGGCGGAACCACATTGAGGCAAAACGAACGCAGATAAAGCTAAAGGTCCATAAAATAAATTGGCTACTCAACTCCAAGTCAAGACTTCGTTTACAACATAAATTTTTATTGTACAAGGCAGTGATCAAACCAATTTGGGCATACGGAGCTAAGCTTTGGGGGAATGCTAGTTCATCGAACGTCGAGCTGATACAACGAGTGCAATCGAAAGTCTTGGGTGCAATCACGGGTGCGCCTTGGTTCGTTAGAAATGCTGACATCCATAAGGACCTCATTCCTCTTGTTAAAAGTGAGCTCACAGAGATTATGCTCAAACACAAAAAAAGCTACGAGAGCACTCAAATCCATTGGTAAAAAATTTAGCTAGAAAAAATTACTATATAAGATACTCAAATGAAATGAATTTTAATTGAATTAAAACTAAAAGGCAAAAATGTAGTGAAATTTACCACTAAGCCCAAACACTGGTGCGGGATAAATATAACTAATTTAGCTCTTAAGATTTAATTACTTATTGTTAGGCTCGAAATGAGTGAATTCAATAAATAAACGGACTGTTTAAAAAAAAAAGATCTTCTCCAATGCTGTTGGATGATAGTCCACAGTGTTTCTTTGGTCCAATCCTAATCTGTTCAAAATTGTGGTACCATTTCTGCAGAATAAAACTAATAACTTCGTGGGGATATCAGGATTAATGCCAGATCTGTATTAGGTACACTGTAATTTGAAGCATTTCCTATGATAGAATTGGGAGCTGCATGACGCCTCAAAAGTTTTTGAGTTAAGTAAAAAAATCATGTTCTGTGGCTCATGTGCACATGTTAATTCCAGCCATACTTTCAGATTTGTCTGGTTGGATTAGGTTTTCATGACAGTCACTCCACAGACCAACTCACTCACACCACTATGGGTTCATTGCGATACCACCGCGAAACAATGTATCTCTACTTTTACTCGATTTGTCTGGTTAGCTGTGAAAAGTTCGGTTGGAATTCGTTCTCTAGGAAGTAACTAGAAGTATTTGTATTGAAGTGATTCTACATAATTAATAAATTTTTTGAAGTAAATTAAGAACACTAATTCAGATCTGGCCTTAAACCTACCACTATCCCCACGAAGTACGAATATTTTATTAATTTTATTCAATGAACATAAAAATGCGGAACATTTTAAAGCTTTTCAGTGTGGAAAGGCTCTGAGATAGAGTGACATATCCCGAAATAGACGAGTGTTGAAAAGAGAAAAGAAAACAGCACAATATAATCTTAACTAGAGTATAAGATCATTGTTTGGCTTTCATTTCCAACTACAAATAAAAGAACTTTAATTTTTTATACTCAATTTAAAAGACAAAAAGAGAAACTTGGAATTCATTGGCGCATGTCCAGGGATATCTGTCATTCCCAATTTCATGCCACACATCGCCACATCAAAATATGTTGGCAAAGCATTTCTCAAAACAAATGCAGTCGAGTCGAGTATGTCAGAGAGCTACGACCGGTTGAGGTTGGATATGAGAAAGTGTGGTTAGGCCAACATAGAGATTTTGAGAGGAAGGTAGTAGGATGGATGAGGGTAGAATACTGGTAATAATTAATAACAATACTAATGATGTTCTTCAATAACTTCAACAATCAGTATAAAGCAGAATAAGAACGAAAAACAAAACCCTCTATCATCACCAATAAGTTTGCAATCCAGGATGGAAGTTGGTTTCCAGATTCAATGGAACTAATGTAGAGATAAGAAGTAATAAATCTAGAACTTATATAGAGATAAACATTAATAGATCTAGAAGCAATGCGGATCATATAGATGTAGTTGTCTGTAACGATTGATAGTGGAACCAGTAAAGAAGATATGAGTCAGAAAAGAAGAAATGAGACTAAGAGTCAGAAAAGAAGAAAGGATAAAAGGTAGACCCAGAAATTGATGGATAGATATGTTACGGTAATAGTTTCTTTATTGGTTATATATACGAATTGGTTCGAAAGTCATCTGTGATAATCCTCATGATAATGATGATGATATTTATAGAAACCAGTTGGCTGTAAATGTTTGTCAACAGAACCCTGAGAGTTTATAAACACTGATTGTAGGGTACATGCGAAGTTTGCTTTGCCTAATTTTTTGTATAGTCAAATAAGAATTGAGGCTTGTCAAAACAAATATTGAAGAAACATTTTGAGTGCTATTTATAGGCAAAGTGTAAACTTGAAGAACATTTTAACGTAACTTTTCTTTATTATTAAAAATTATTTTGCCGTGGGGAATGACGAAAAACATGGATTAATGCCAAAAAGACAATAGAAAGGAAAGCGAATGCAGACAACTAAGTAAGGGTTTAATATAATTGAAGGTCATTCTTGAAGTGGGCATGAAGTTGGCATACAAATGATAATAGAAAAATACACATATACATATACAGATTATAGTATTAAAAGAAGAGATGAAATTATGTACAAATAGATAAGTGCATTTTTAGACCCTGCTATATAATCGATCTATACCCATGTTATGGAAGCGTATCATGGTTTAGAAACACAATCAATTTAAGTTCAACGAATAATTCAGATAAACATTGGAATGGATATGAGAAAGTTGCTGATAATAATTTACAAGTTGAAAATATAGCAATAATGAACAGTGTTATACTGTTCTAGACAATATTCCATATAGGAAGACCCCCATCAGTTAAAGAAATCTTCATTCATATATCCAGACGGATTCTGTGTATAATTACTGATGAATATTTGGTGCTTGCTTAGAAATAAATAATCACCAATAAAGCATCCTCAATACATTCGCTAAGGAAGACAAACAAAGGTAGAGATAAACGGTCTATTGTGTGTATATAAAACTCTCGATAAAGGTAGAGATAAAGGGCCAATTATGTATATATAAAACTCCCGAAAAATGTGGATATAAAGGGTCTATTGTGTGTATATAAAACAATCCATAATACCCATACTATTCCACATACATACGTCAGCCCCACACAATTATGTAATCCTATAAAAATTATCAAAAATTCTGTACTAGAATTCTATCTCAGAAAATCAAGTCATTATTTCGATCAGGGCATCTTGGAACTCTGCATCATCATAGGGACTAAATGAGAAATGGTTGACAAAATTTCGTTAAGGGCGAATAAATAGGCTGGATATTGATCCTGTAGGATGGGCATTAGATTATTATTAAAGAATCCAGAATATGGCCATGAACGATTGAACGGAGATTGAATAACGAGAGAATGATTAATGCGGGTTGTAACTAAGACCGTTGAAGAGGAGAGAAGGTCGTAAATGGAGAGATAATCCTGCTATAATTTCATCGTCAATCAGATTCAATTTATAGATCGGTAATCAGGTAATATAGGCAGTTGAATAGGCCGATTTAGATGCGAACGGTTAAGTAAGTCCTTTGGCATTCAGAGTAATTGGTGGTTTAAGACAATCAATTTCCTGTTTCAAATACTAATACATGGGATATACAAAAGCGGTGATGAAATAGTCAAACGAAAAATGTTGTCTCCATGGAAATCTAGTATTGAAAGACAAGAAACCGTCCCCAAGAAAGATCTATAGAATTCGGGTGTAGAAAAAGAAGAAACTCCAGAAGGATAAATTTGTATTTTATCTTAATTGTAAAAGGGAGAAGTACAGATTGACTAAAGGCGGGTCATCGAATAAGCAAATATAAGGAGAAGATGCAAATATAAGAATAAAAAACTTGAAAGTAAGGGACCAGTTTTAAGAGTTATTCATTAATTTTATTATAAAATTAATTGTATATTTAATAAATAAAGTAAATAAATATAATTAATAAAGTAAAAAAAATATATATTTAATGAAGTGCGAAGAAAAATGTTGTACCCAAAGTTGGTTTACATAAAAAAGGAACTTGTTTTGGAAGTCAGTTGCAACTGGGGAGTCCTTGTTTTAATGGGGTTCATGCAGAGATATATAATTATAGCAATGGTTAGTATGCTTTACTGTGGCCTGATGTCTCCAACGAAATGTCAAGATCCAACTTTATTCTTCATTGATATACTATTTAAAGATTTTCGATCCTTTCACTATGAACATCTCCAATTGATATATGGATACAAGTCCTACTCCTTAGTCTAAGAAATTTTGTCCCACTGTAATTGTGAAACAATTAAAAGCGGAAATAAAATCTCCTCTAAAAGAAATACAAAATAATAATAAAAAGACACGGTAACTTGTGGGGAGGGAACAGTTTTAAAAATAGACTTGTTGCTCTCACGGATTAACAGAGAGTTGCTATTCTTTCGGCACAACTTGCCTGCAACATTGTTTAATGAAATGCACGGGAAACCGCGGAAGTTTGTGTTTTCTTAATAACAAACAATTTTGTAGCTGCATTCGAAAATTTCGCTCTATTGAGCAGAAATTGTTGTGATCTTTAAAAATATCCAACGAATTTCATGAGAGAACACACCAATGTGTTCACGTTGGCTGAAGAGCAGGAGTGACAGTTGCATTTAGAACGTGTTTGTGCCAACGCGTGCGAATTGTGGAAGCGTCGAATAAATGTGTTTTCAAGAATTTGTTATAAACTGTTATTAAAAATATATTTATATAATTTTATATTATAGTATAAGCAGTGATAATTTAATTGTGTGTCGGTTGGAAAATGCCTGCCAGAAAAAATGTAATTTATAATTATTCAAACAAAATATTTTATTAAGAAATATTATAATTTAAATGGATTAATAATAATATTATTTATGTGATATTAAAATGTAATTTATGTGCCGTTTTGTGTGACCAAAATTAAGATAAAAACCCAATTGTGTATATCAGACTCGTGAACCTTCCAACTGGATCCTGTGCCAATAATAATCGTATCCTTGTATTGGCAGCAAATGTTTAACTTAATATTAAATTTAAATTTTTAAGTGAAGTTTTTAAGGAATATCTTAGGAAGTTTCCTCACCTCACTCAAACATATTAATATTACATATCATGATGTTATACCAATGAGAAGGCGTGTTCAATCTCTGTCATAAATATGAGCCAATCAATTTTGCGATATTTGGATATTTGGCGGGAAAATTTATGTCATAATGACGTCAGAAGCATTTGATATCAATTTCATATAATGAAGATGCCTTGTGAAGATTCCAATGCCATTTAAAAACCTCTGCTAACACATCCCTAGTAAAGGTTTTGGGGAAGTTCACTAATTCAGTGATTCGGTGATGAAAATCTCTAAAAATTTTTGTTTTTCTCTTCACAACTGAGCTTAAATTTAATGGGGAAGTTCACTCTTGATATCGATGATTTTTTTGAGTCGTTGATAACTTTGGAGAAGCCCTCCAGTTCCACATTTTACTATTTCAAAATTCGAGTACATGACAAAATGAAGATGACGGCAGAAAAGTAGTTTTGAAGTAATCATTTTCGATCTGAGCGGTGAGCTGATTGCTCCTTCTACAGTTTTATAATGGTGTTATAGAGATTTGTACGGTACTGGAAATTCTTGTAAGGTAACCCCCAATTTGTACCTGAGTTTTGAATTCTCCATAAACTATTAATCGCTATTAAACTTTAGTCGTTATTAATATCACAATAAACTATTAATCATATCTGTGAAGGATACCAGAGGCATTTGCCTTTGAAACAGTCAAGCTAAGTTTTAATAGCAATGTTACTATATATTTATTTACTCTCCGAAGCTGATGGTGGGACGTCGGGCTTCAATTACTTTAAGGATATTATTGTATACGAAATAATAGTTGCATTTAGTCATTCTTTCTTAACCCTGGATGAACTATGAATATAGTTGCAATTATGACTGTTTCATGAAGACACTTGACAATGCATTTGTATAGGAGTCTATATTGGCCATCAAGCTGCATGAAAGGCCATAGAAACCCAAAAAACAAAACTACGATTATCTTAAACATAAATAATCAAGGAATTAAATTAGGGCTAAATGTATATTAAGTTCTAACTCTTATCTGGGACAGGGGCTCTGTGGTATTCCTGATAGATTGACCTGTTATGGTCTTCCTTGTAAATTGACTCAAATTGTTTCTAAACTAGAGCTCAGCGATAAATCCAATAGATCAGCAGCCAATCCTAGGTGCTAATAGATTGACCTGTTATGGTCTTCCTTGTAAATTGACTCAAATTGTTTCTAAACTAGAGCTCAGCGATAAATCCAATAGATCAGCAGCCAATCCTAGGTGCTAACTGAAAACATACCAAATGAATTAAAGATTTTTAAACAGAACCCACAAAACAAAAAGGATCCATTGTTGAGACCCGGAAAATGACGAAGCATTTTGTGAGAGAACCGAGAAACAGAATAGTAAAGTTTGAACTGCCCTTGGGTAGAAAAGTCTCTCATTGGTAAGTCTAATTACAGTTTAAAATTCACGTGGTCCACTTACTACCAAAAAGTATCAACACCGACTGAAATGCAAATATTAACACTAGGACATGAGAACTATGAGGTACTATTTCTTCTACTGACCGCTCCATGCAAAAAGAAATAAACTTCTGTTAGGTAACGTTGTCTTGATTATGAGATAATCTGTTATTCTGAGATTTCATTTCATTTCATTTATACATTAGAGATTATATTATATTATAATTATATTGATTATATTATAATTATATTAATTATATTATTATTATACATGTGAAATCAATGATCTCTTAAAGTATATTAGCTGTATTCTAAAATAATGGAAAATATTTTGTAAGGGTCATGAAAAATTTTCTGGTTTATTTTCCCTTTCTCTTCTCCTTAGCAACCTTCGAGTCTCTTATCCTGCAGATACGAATGTTACATAAAAATAATCTGATGGCGATATAAAGAGGATATTGAAGTATGCGAGTATATCTGTAAGCGCGACTATACACGGTTGGAAAGAGAAAAAGTTTTTTTTTTTGAAGAGACTCCATTTTTGGATTCGTTTAAAATATATCACCAGAGGCAGCATGTTTAAACTGGAAACTGTACTACGAAACTTTTGAAAGTCTGGGTAATTTGTGTTTATGATTTGTTTATAAGAGTTGGTATATAAGGAATATAATGCCTTTTTCTCCCAGTGTTAATATTTAAATGCATATTAATCAGAAAATATTTCCAGTCTTCATTTGATCATCCAGCGAACAAAAATTTTATATTAAGGATTGGTCTCCGATGCTTGATAGAAGATAGATAGATAGAAAGCGGACAAATCTCCCAAGAAGATCTTTGAATTCTTAATGAATATTAGACTCTCAAATGATTTGTAACATATTGAGTGTGAAACAATAGGACAATTTGAGGCCGCAGTGACGTGGTGACTAGATCTAATATAATCTAGATAGAAGACGAAAGAATTAACAATTGACTCCTTTTACCTTTGATGGAGCTAGTGAGGATTATGTTCAGTTTTGGTAATTAGAAATCATAATTAAAAATATACCAGTGGTCAGTTTAATTGAGGTGTCAAGAGTAGCGTGAAATATGAGCGTATATTTAGGTCCATGTGGGCCATAGAAACTGTTTAAAGAGCCAGAGAAACGGTGTGGAACCATGCTGGCCACAAACGGATAAACTGATTATCCAACTGATGCTTATTAGAAATATATATCTATAGGTATATATAAATACCCGTACCCACTACGCTTCCTTTTCGGCGTAAACAAAGTTCAACCGCATACAATTTTTGTACCCTTGTTTCCATTTGGGGATATATTCCAACTACGGTCGTTTGAAAGTGAAATTTTTCGTTGCGGTGCAGTGTGAAAAAATAATAAAAAAATACTAAAAATAAGAACTTAAAATAAATAAATAAAATTATCCAATAAAATTATGGCAATTAAAAATGATTTATATAAATAGTAATAATAATAATAATTACTACTATTATTATTATATCTTACACCATAATTAATGAAATAAATAAATGATTATTGGTGCGTTGTAATTGCATTTCGTTGGATAATGATGCGAACGATTGAAATGCTTATTTTCCTAACTCACAAAAGCGAAAATTGTGTTCAAAATGTTCTCATGCCGAACCGCCGACATGGCAATCAGTTCACACAACTATTCGCATCATAAATTTGAGGAATATTTCAATATATAAACACATAAAATCAAATAAAAATTCTATTCGGAAAAAAACACAATTTTTATATGAATTTTTCTTGAGAAAAACCAAATGCCGCGATGTGGCAGCTGGTTGGCCTTCCACGACGTGCCTCCCAATTTACGGAAAACAAAAAAGAAATGTAAAACAAGTGAACAAAATAATTTCAAAATGTGAATCAAAACAAAAAGAACCACAAGAAAGGAACACTAAAATAAAGCAAGAAGAAAAAAAAATGGAAATTAAAAAAAATGTTTTAATAAGTTAAACAAAATTTATATGAAAAATTTGCTTCTGAAATTTGTGTTGAAGAATAAATTTTCTGCACAATTTAAATTAGAAAAAAACAATAATAAAACAAAGAAAAAAACTAAAAAAATGGAAGAAAAAATTTTGAATTAAAAAGAATATTAAATAAAGTCAAAAAGTGTATTTCTTAAATTTGCTTCTAACACTTGAGTCGAAACATAAATTTCTCTGAACGCTTATAATAGAAAAATAAAGAGACTGAATTGAAATGAGCAGAAAAATACAGAAATATAAAAACATTGTTTTACAAAGTAAAATGAAATTATTTCTTAAATTTGTTTGCAACAATTGAAGCGTGAATTTTGCTGTTCATCCCGACAGCGAAAATTTCCACCAACGTCTCCAAGGTGGAATCTACGGTGGGAGTGGGAATAATTGACCAATTTTCCAAATTTTCTACTCATCGTCATCGATATCTAGTGTCTTTCAAGCAGAGGTCTTTGCGATATGGTAGGCATGCAGGGCGCTGAAGGGGTGCAAACTGACCAAAAACATATCCATTTACTCCGGCAAGCAAGCAGTTATAAAGACGCTGGCTTCACCTTTTATCAGCTCTAAGCTGGTCGGCCTCGCAAGGAGGAACTTTACTTATACTCTCCCGTCTTGGTTCTGGAACACAGTAATATTGAAGGCAACGAGAGGACCAACGAGCTATCACGAAGCGGCCTGTCGGAAACTGATTTGTGTTGTTCTACATGGACGTGGGTGCTGCTCTAACAGTTGTGAGGGGAAATATATATATATATATATATATATATATATATATATATATATATATATATATATATATATATATATATATATATATATAATAATTTACACCACAAGGTTCAGGAGAGGTGGAAAAGCACAACGACATGTGCCACTTTGAGAATGAAGTGTTTTAATAATAGTACTACCAGAGCGGATCATCTTATTAATAAACCAAGACACACCATGAGCAACCTTATAGCTCATTGGACTATCGGCACACGCGCTGAAAAAATGGGCATTCCGTTGAATGCTCATTGCAGTAGCTGCAAAGACCCACAAGAGAGAGAAAAAGTGCTGCACCTTCTTTGAGATTGCCCCGTCCTCGCTCGTTTGAAGCTCAAATATTTCGGAAGTCCTCTTCTAGATAGTCTGGGGCATTGCTCTAGTTTGGGACTTTCAGATCTAACAAAATTTATAAACAACTCCGGCTAGTTGTGATTCATCGTGTATCAGGTATCATCTTTAGGCTCCCGATAATGTGGCATCAAAACGGCCCTAGTGCTAATTGGAAGACTCGTGGGACTGTCAGTCATTATTTCTACCTACCTCGGTAGGTTCCGTGGGGTTGTTAGTCATTATTCCTACCTACCTAGGTTTATACTATTATCCTAAATATATTTTATTATATATACCTATAGATATACCTATAAAATATTATATATTATCCTATATTATTTTATAGGTATGATTACAGCAATGGATATATGGAAGCAGATTAAGTCCATCGAATAATTATCCACTAAGAATATTATTTAAATTGATGCTAAATTTATATATCGCTTTACCACTTATAATGATGCAGACTAAAAGTAGGAGTGGTCTCGGTTAAAATGTATCTAGTTTATTTCTAATGCCGACGGTTCTGTTATAAGGATCGGTCACAACTAGCTGCTATATCCGATCCTCGATACACAACATCATTATTGGAAATACAATAAAAAGTACTTCTCACTTCGAAATTGGTTTTCTTCCGTTTTTGCAGGGAATTATGTTCTTAGTGTGCCCTGTTTGAGGCAAAAACAGACTCGGTCGTCGGTACATGATATTTGATAGGTCTCTAATACATTATCTTTTTTCTCGCTCTGTGGGAAAATTATTTATAAATTTGGGAAAAAATTTGGACTACAAACGTACGTTATTATAACCGAAATGTTGTTATACACCACTTCCTTATAACTGAGTTGTAGTTATATGAATGAATAACATAAAGGGCGAAAATGTACTTGGCCAATTTGATCTATTGTATTCCTCTTGCATGTACCTACTAAGGGTCTTCTATTAATCCGACAGTTGTAAGGAAACTTAGCACTGAATTGGGGTTCATTGTCCTAATATCTCTGCCCTCGTGTCGCCATTACGAGCTAAGGCGTCACGGTTAATTAGAAGGTACTCTGGAGTTTATTCTGCCCCTATGCATAATCTACATGTGATTTCTGGTGAGACTCCCAGCTTCATGAAGTGGCTTTTTAAATGACAATGGGATGTGAGGTGGCCTGTTAAAGTTCTTAAATTATTTTTACTCAAGTGTAGACTTGGAGCAGCACGTCTTGAGTTATAGTCCCAATCATGAGCTTGGATTGTCTATGTTTTGGGAGTGAGCCCAGTCGCGTAATATTCTGAATTTTTCCTTCTGTTTTAATTTATCTATCATGCTATTTGCTCCTATGTCAAAGAATAGTTCAGGTCCAATAAATGCTGCCCAATTCCTGCCAGGACTATCCGCTTCTTCGATTCCCTTATTATGGAAACTTTGTTGAGGCTCCCTAACTTATCTGAGCATTCCCATACATGTTTAGAATGAATCTCGGAGGAATTGGGTGCATTTATAGCTGTTTGGCTGTCAGACATGATAGCAATGTCTTGACCCACAAAGTTACGTCGGAGGTTAAAGATAACACAGAGGTGAATTGCATGTATCTATGCCTGGAATATGTTGGTTCGACGTGGTTAATGCTCGGTCCAAATATGCCAGCTCCTATCCCTTCTTCTGTGTTTGAACCATCTGTGAACCATCTGATAATATGAGCCTTTATAATATCTTGAAGTGATTCAGGCTTCCTTTATTTCTTGTTCCCAACCACAGCTGTGAAGTTGTACGTTTTCTTCATGTCGTCTCTAGGCAGGTCCGTGAGAGCTATAGTTGCTGTCTCGTTATTTATTGCTACAAATTTTCGCGCCACCAGCACCTTCCTTGACCATTCTTAATAGGGTTCTTTTACAGCTTTTATACTGTAATAAGTAGCGGAGTAAGACCTAAAAGTGTTTCTATTGCTGCTGTGGGACACTTTTTGATAGCTCCGGTAATACATACACATGCCATTGTACCTTGTTTAAAATGTCCTTCATGCTTTGCAGTTTGGCTCTTTCAGCCCATGCCACTACTTCATATGTTAGAACCGGCCTAACTATTATGGTGTATATTCAGTTCTGAATGTGAGGCTTGCAACCCCATGGCTTTCCAGCGAAACTTCTGCACACCATTAATGCTGCCTTACTTGTTACAAAATCCACATGTGCTTTCCAGAGAAGTTTTGGTCTAGTATTATTCCTAGATATTTAACCTCCTCTGATAAATAGTAGTTATGTAAACTTCCTTATAACTAACATGCTGTCCATACGTCGTTATAGCTGCAATTTTGTGGTAATCCATTCCTTTATAATGGAAATGTTGTTGTAAACGACTTCGTTATAACTGGTGTGTTTTTATAAACCACATTGGACATGTTGCTTATAACATTTGATTATGACTGCAATGTTATTTATGTAGTAGTTCCTTATAACAGAAATATTGTTATAAAACTCTTCTTTATAACAAAAATGTTATTATAAACCATTTCTTTATAACTTGAAGTACTTCATTTTAAATGAAATGTTGCTGCAAATCACCTCTTAATAACGAATATGTTGTTATAAACCACTTCTGTACAACTTTTCCATTTAATTTTAATTGCAGTGATGTTATAAATACGTCGTTATAACTGAAATATTTTTCTAATATTTTTCCTTATAGCTGAAATATTCTTATAAGCCATATTTACATAACTAAAATATTGTTGGAAACCCTTTCCTTATAACAGAAATGATGTTAAAAAACTCACCATTATGATAGATATGTTTAATGTTGAATATATTCAATTAAGAAATTTGCAATTTCTCTCTTGTTAAATTTAAACCCGCATCTTCTATAAAACAGACTGTTACAAAATATCCGCCCCCGGCAGTTGTCGCCCAATATATCAACAGCTCTGCTTATGCTTAAATTTATTTAAAAGGTGCCATTATTATCTGTTTCCAAAATAACTGCATTACACTCCACGCCCATTTGCAAATAAATTTTATAAATGTGTAAAATTTCACAATTTTGTGACCACCGAGATCTGAATATATCACACATTGTCATTGTCGGCGTTGTTGTTGTTGTTGTTGTTGTTGTGTTATAGCCGAAATTTACAAATTGTTTTGGCCTACATTGCAGGCGAGTTCAGCTGCAGAAGGTTGTGTGTCAAGCACTGCAACAAATGCCACTCGCTATCAACACATAAGTGTGCGGGTCTAAAAATGTAACACCCAGCACCCTGTAGGAAATGTGTAAAATGCATCGGGCAGATAAGACTATGTACAGATGACTCAATGATGGGTTTTTGTGACCTTTGATGACAAACATCAGCATAACATCAATGCATTTATTACTTTATCTTTATATACGAAATGGCACCATATCTTACATATTATACAAGGTAGTAGCTGCATAATAATAGCTTAATACTCTATAACTTTAGCTACTGAATATGTTTCTTCTGATACATAAAAATGCTTAATATTCTATATGTCACTATGACATGAATATGTGCTCTTCAAATCATATAAATATTTTATTTCAGAGTTCATATGATTTGAAGAGAAAATATTCATGTCAAAAAGACGTCACAAGTCCTTTAAAATGTTCGAGTAGATAGGGAGTCATCTGAAGTTTACCGGTCATTACCCAGGTTTTCCATTTTATGGATGATCTGTACGAACAATCTCCGCTAACACCTTGTAACGGAATTGCCATTTCATTGAATTGATACTACATTCAAAATATAACATTGCAAATTTAATAGATATATGGCAACTTTAACTGTTGTATTTAAAATATATATTGAAAATATGTTTTGTTATTGCTCGCCCATTCTACCAACTGAAATCTGTCATTAGTGATCATTTATATATCTCTCATACAAGATATGAACAATGATGTTGTTTCATTTATATTAAAGTGTCTTCTAGAGCATAGAGAAAATATTCAGGAAAGAAGAGTTTGATTATAAAAGGGCTCATGTAGAATGATGGAATAGTTTGTTGTGAATTGAAAGCAGCTATAATAAGAGGGATGTAAACATAAAATTGCGACCATTAAATTTGTTGTAGTGAATTAAATTTGACAACTATTTTTTAACAGATTTTCTCTGCATTTGTATTATCTTAATTAAAACTGACCAAACAATGAATAGTATCACTTGGTAAATTCAATCCAGTAGTTGAATTATTAGTAGGCATCTAATTTTTGTAATAATATGTAGAGGTGAGGGTTTAGCCGAGTTTAGTTCATTTAGTTCATTGACAGCTTTTGTTCTTGTTTTATTAGCAGGCAATTATTTTTCAAATAATATCCAAAGTTGAGAATTTAGCCGTGTTCAGATAGCAGTCATCATAGTCAGCTTTTGTTGTTATTATACTCTATGGAATAATAAGTATTAATATGAGATCGTGACCAAACAAAAGTGTTCATCTGTTAAAGTTTTTTAAATGAAGTTCTTTGGAGCAGTTCTCATCTGGAATAGTTTAAAGACACTGTAGTGAATGAAAGCAACCTCGAACGAGGAATGTAAAATAAAACTGAGTAGTAAGAAGCTCATGAATGGGAGTAGAAAATATATAAAAATCAATCACCTCTCTTATCTTTTTCTCTACCCTCAGTCACTATGTCTGACTATTTCTCTTTTTTACTTTATCTCTATCTCTATCTCTATCTCACTATCACTATCTCACTATCTCTATCTCACTATCTCTATCTTTCTCCTTTTTATATTTATCTCTCTCGTTCTATCTATCTCCGTCTCTATCTAACTATGTTTTTTTGTTGGTCTTCTTACTTCGTCATTCGACATGAGTTATTCAGATCCAATGAGAATAACTTTCTAGCATAGAAGCAATGCAATTCTTACCCAGAATCTGTAGCCATCACACCAACGTGCTTCTTTCGCTCTCTGTCTTTCTCCTTCTGTCTATCTTTATATCTCTATCTTTATGTTTCTCTGTCTACCTTTGAATTTTTAATGCCTCCCTCACTTTCTCTCTCTATCTGTCTCTTCTCTGTATATTTGATATTTTCCTTACTTCGCCATTCCCGACATGAGTTCTTTACCCAAGCACATTAGAACCAATGTCAAAAAGCAGAGAAGCATTGAAATTCCTTCCCTGCATCTGTGGTTAGTATAAAATCGTTCCCATATATATATATATATATATATATCTCTATTTCTCTCTCTATCTGTCCTTCTCTTTCTATCTCTCTCTTTCTCTGTCTTGCTTTGTTTTTTTGTTGCTATGCTTACTTCGCCATTCGACTTGAGTTCTTTAGTTTCAATGTGAACAACTTTCTAGCATAGAAGCAACGCAATTCTTTCGCAAGATCTGTGATTGGCGCACAACCGCGGCTCTCTCCCTCGCCCTCTGTCTCTCTCTCTTTCTATGTCTATCTCTCTCTTTTTCTGTCTTGCTTTATGTATTTGTTCCTTTTCTTACATTCGCCATTCGACACGCCTTCTGTACCCAACCACATTAGAACCAGTATCATACACTTTCTAGCATAGCAGCATTGCAATTCCTTCCCAAAAAAAGTGATTGGTGCACCACTTTCTCTCTCTCTCTCTCTATCTATATATCTATATATCTATATATCTCTATCTCTTTTACTCTGTCTTTCTCTATCTCTCTATCTCTCTATATCCCTCTCTATCTCTCTCAATCTCTCACCATCACTGTCTACTTCACTCCATTTATCTCTCACATTAACACATTTTGATACTACAATGAATGACAGGCGATTCTTCTGAGTCAATTACCAAAATTCTTCAAAAAGGGACATTGAGAAGTGCTTCTGAAACTAAGAATTAGTCTATGAAGGGGTATGGTATCACACGAGTATTACAAGACATCATTTCCTGCTGGGTCACTTCGTACCCATTCTTAAATTTACTCACACATTGGAAGGCTTTCGTGTACGAATGGACACCTGGCGCTGGCAAAAATTGAGTAAAAAAATTCAAATTAAGTGATTTTTAATTGTTTCACTTTTTTGCTTGGCACAGCTACGCAATGTGATGCTGATTAATGATCTGCCTTCTGATAAATGCGCAGGGCGGATGTGCTGCTGCGTATTTTGTGCTGTCGGTTTTTTTCTGTTCGAGTATTTCGTGCTGTAATTTTTCAACTCTTTTTCATTACACATTCAGCTGCTAATTAAAAATCCATTAAAGGACTTTGCCGCATTTTTCGAGACAAAGCTGAATTTTAAAGTTGATTTTGTCTTTCTTGCAGAAAAATAAAAAGAAACATCAGCATCAGCATCAGCAGCACCAGTCAAAGAAGTCTGATTCCACGTCCCCGCAAGATGATGACAGCACTAGCGCTGGTGGGGAACTGCCCTACAAAGTGGAGAACTCCAGCATTGTGGGCCGCTATTTAGTAGCCAGTCGCAATCTGATGGCGGGCGAGCTCCTGATCACCGAGCCACCCTTGGCCATCGGACCTTGCGTGTCCGCCGATGCGGTGTGCCTGGGCTGCTACAAGCCCGTGCAGCTGACAGCGACGCAGTACAGGTGAATTGCCATTCCTTTTTGCTTGCATGCATGCGTGCAGCTCTTTAATTGAATATCCTTGATATCCTGCTGAACACACCCGAACAGATGCACCGCCTGCAATTGGCCCATGTGCGGAGCGAGTTGCCGCGGTCTGCATCAGCCGGACGGGCACAGCGACCACGAGTGCGCCTTGTTGCGCGAACAGAACACCGGCGCACAATTGCAGCCCTCTGCATCGTTGCAGACCATCAAAAATTTGTACGAATTGATTTTAATTGTCCGCATTTTGCACATGAAAACTCGAGCGCCCGAAAAGTATGCAACGATTTTGCGCATGGAGTCGCACACGGAAATGCGTAAGCAGAATGCAGAGCTGTGGCAGCACTATCAGCAGAATGTGGTCGAGCGTTTGCGGCACGACTGGCACATGGCCGCCGAGTATACGGAGGAGGAGATTCACACCACTTGCGGTATTCTCGATGTGAATTGTTTCGAGATCGGGCAGAACACGGCCAAGGCGCGCACCGTGTATCCCAGTGCGTTTCTGCTGTCGCACGACTGCAGTCCGAATACCTCGCACACAGACGATCCGCTCACCTATGCAATTTATTTGCGCACTTCCAGGCGGGTGGCGAAGGGAGAGGCCATTACGCTGAGCTATGCGTACACGTTGCAGGTGAGTGTATACGGGTTGTGGTTGATTATGCAGTAACAGCGGTGGGTGGTATGGAGAGGGGGCATGAATTAATGCTGGCATATTCCAAATGGAATTTCAAGGCATTCATGGGACTGTTCGCATTAGCTGTGCGCATATTTTAACTTCAGTTAATTTGACAGTCAACTTCCACTGGGCTACTGAAGTCTGTCTGTGTGCAAATGTACAAGTAGCATACGAAAGTTCTGTAAATGCGTTATAAATAGACTGTGAGAAGCCAATTAACATGCATTTATATCAGATGTGATATGCTTATCCAGAGAAGGGATGAAGGGCAGATTTAGATTTGAGGAATTTGATAGACGTGAACTTTAGCCTCATCCATTACCAGCTTGTTGATGAGTAGACAGCTGTGGTCCTCAACGGATTTACTAGAGTAGGGTGACATTGTCGTGTTTACAACTCCATATATAAAAGTTAGCTACTACACGACTGCATTGCTAATTACTAAATTACGTCTAGAGATAGAGGCCAACTTCATGGTTATCATCTCTGCCGATCCTATGCATTTGTGCCTCATATTTGGGTAGTGACAGAGGTTGTTTATTAAATATTGTGGGGTTTCCTATACAAACACAAGACCATCCACTGAATGGCATACCTCCTGAAGCAACTGTGGACAGCCCCTCATTTAAATTCTCCACAGTAACCACACAAGCTTTTGTTATATGCAACTGTCGAGAACCCTTTAGTTGCATTCTGCAGAATAATTACACCCCCTCCACACGCGTCTAACCATTTCCCGTGAACCCCTCATTTACTACCTTCTTAACACATATTCATATATTAACTACCAGGGAACTCTGAAGCGTCGTGACTTCATGCATGCGGGGAAACTGTTTTGGTGCTCGTGCAAGCGCTGTTCGGATCCCACTGAATTGGGCACCGATTGCAGCGGCATAGTGTGTGCCACCTGCAAAAAAGGTACCTTGAGGTCCACAAATCCACTGGATCAGGAGGCTGAATGGAGGTAAGAATAGAGTTCCTGATGTAATTATGCAGTCACTAAATGCGATGTCTATGCCCAAGTTTAGCTGTGATAGCTGTGTTTATAAACTCACTGCTAAGGATGTAGTGAAACTATTGGACAAAATCAACAATGATTTGGAGTCGATCGATGTGCACGATGTACCGGGTTTGGAGAACTTTCTCAAGAGGTACTCTCAAAAATAATAATAAAGCATAAAGAAAGAAAGCCACTGACATTTTCAGATATGGAGAGATACTACGCCCGGATCACTATTTGCTGCTCTCGGCCAAGTACTCACTCTGTCAAATTTATGGACGCATCGAGGGTTATTTGCTGCAGCACATGTCCTCGGACGACATTAAACGCAAGGAACGTTATTGTCGAGAATTTCTAGCTGTGATCGATGTGCTCGAACCTGGCCTGACGCGTCTCAGAGGTAGGCAAACGAACTCTCAACAATCGTTTACATTATTCTATGGTTTTTTTTTCTGCTTTCTATACAGGGTTGATTATGTACGAGTTACATGCGCCGATTATTGTGCTCGCGCAGCGCTCGATGCAGGAGAATCTGATTAGCAAACAGGACTTTCAGCGCAAACTCAAAGAGGTGGTTAAATTGCTGCGCGAGAGCCGTGATATACTGTTAATGGAACCGAAGGGCTCCAGTGAGAATCAAATGGGCATGGCTGCAGCCGATGCTCTAGTCAAGATGGGCTGTAATTGAAGTGAGGGGGGAATGGAATTGTTATACTTTGAATTTTTATACATTTCTAACGCGTACTTTTATGGATAAGACTTTAAAATCCTTTGTAACTAATCTTAATACAAAATAAAAACGCTTCCTTTAGCTTTGTGCCATAAATATCCCTTTAGGTGTGTAGTAGTTATATTTATTTTACGACTGTGTGCGCGTGGCTGCCATTAAATCCCAAAGGAGCCTCAGGCCAAGTTTCCATAAAGGCACAATCGGCGAAAGTTTTTCCAGGAGGGAGAGAGAAACATAAAAATAGAAATGCTTTCGAAAGAACTCTTATTAAAGAAGGTCTTGGGTAATGTAAATGAAAATTAAACAAAAGATTTAAAAACAATTGTAGTAAATTTAAGTAAAAATATAATGAAAAAAAATTCTAAAAAATGACAAGAAATAATCTTATATTTTAAGAACTAAACTAAAATATTAAAATATAATATGATTGCATCTAATATTAGGCTTTTTATAAATTGGACCACTTTGGAATGAAGTTTGAAGTTTCTATGTTGTGGCAGGGTATGTGTAGAACGCCCCCAGACATTTTAATCGTTACATTTGATCGTTGGACACTCGCATAGAATTTGTGCGGATGATTCACAGTTGTATCTGCAGTCAAATATATCTGACAGGCCTATCTTGCTAAGGTGATACCTTAGGCAGCAGTGCCCTGTCAGATAAGCCACTATAGTGCTATGCCTCTCCCCGGTCAGGGTTAGTCTCCTTTTGCAGTTACTTCTGTTTGTGTTACGAAATCTCTTTGCCTGTCTTTGGCCAGAGGCATGCTTCCATTGAATAGCTATCTGAGCATTTCTTAAGTAGGTCTGCAGAGTGATGTAGCAACACCACAGAAAGGTTCAAGATCAATGAGTAGACGGAGCGTTCCCCTTTTTGCGAGGCAGTCCGCCCGTTCATTCCCAGCGTGTCCTTCATGTCCAGGCACCCAGCAAAGTGTGCTATTGTTGTCTTTGCCTAGTTCATTTAGGATTTTAGGACATTCTTCAGCCATTCGGGATTTATAGTTATACGACCCCAGTGCTTTACGGGCAGCCTGGCTATCTAACATAAGCTTGCCCTTTAGTTTTCTACGAAGACATTCCCGGATTCATGCTTCGATGGTAAAGACTTCCACTTGAAATATTGTAGGAGTGTTACCCAATGGAAGCGCTTTCTGGAGTGTAGGAGTGTTACCAATTATGCCTGCTCCTATACTATCGTCTTCCAATTTGGACCCATCAGTGTACCAAAATTTGGCTCCTAGAAACCTATCTCTTGCAGGGATGTGAATCTTGTATAGTATAGTGAATGATATTTTTCTCAACATATTGTCAAAAAACCTTATAAGGGGTCATTCAGAAATGGATCAAGTGCTCTCATATGGGACCAAAAGCCTCCACTATTTATGGTAGAGATGTCCTGAAGGCGTACGGCTTCACCACAGGCTCCCTATGGTGATGGTTTTCGGAGGGACGTCCGTGATAACTCCGAGAGCATCAGTAGTAATGAGTCATGACCACTTTGTATAGAAGAATTGTATTTCCTAATATTCGTCTTGAGCTTCAGTTGTAGTGTTTGGATTCGATGTGCTTTCACCTGGTGAGACTTCTATCAAAAGGAATCCCAACATATTTCACATCGTTTGTTTGCGCGATAATTACACCATTTAGACATAGGGAGGATAGGTTAAGTGTGTTAAGGTAAATGTTGTCTGAACGCTCTTCAACTCATTATCCTAAATTCTCTATTTCAGTCGCCATTCTTCTACACGTTTGATGTGATCGTTTAGTTTTTATGAGTCAATATTGGAATCTTGATGCGAATATAAAATTACGGTATCATCTGCAGATGAAGAAGTGTCAGCTGATTATCTGTTTGTAAATCAGTTGGGTGTATAAGAGGTACAAAAGCGGTCCAAGTATACTCCCCTGTGGTACCTCAGGTAAGATATTGTGGGTGTCTGTCACATAGGTTTTATGTATGACTTCAAATTTTCGATCCGATATTTCAATATTTGGAAAGCTGATTTCTAGATGAGACCCTCGTGCCTTACCATATCAAATACTTGTTCAACATCGACAAAAATCGCTTAGCATTATATTTTATTATCCAAAGCATATGTAGAGTAAGACTACAGATATTCTGTGGATCTGCTCTATTGCAACATGCTTCTCTCAAATTGTTGTTGATGGATCACTTCTCTTTTTTCCAACAGTGGTATAATATTATAGAGAAGTACTTTTTCGTAGATTGTAGAGAGTGTTGACAAAAGGAATTTTAGTATATAATATACTCTTTGTGTTGGATCCTCTCCTGCTTTATTGCTCATTACAATGACTAACAATGTCCAATGGTTTGGGAAGTAATTAAGTCTTAGCATAACATTTAAAATGCGTAAAATGAACACTTGGAATATTTGGGAGTTCTTTTAGCATTTTGTTTGTGATAAAGTTTTGAGCTGGAGCTTTTTATGGACTTATTTTCTTCCGCACAATCAATCATTTTCACTTCCTTAATTTTAATCTTGGCGTCTTTCTGCTTGTTGGACTTTGAAAAGTGCCTTCAGTTTGTATTAAATTGTGTGTAAACACATGTTGGAGATGATCTGCAAAGGCTTAGCTCGTTTTTGCACTGCTTTTTGCCCAATTACCATCGGAAAATATTACAAGCGTTTCCCAGTACCGGGGCCGCTTCATTTTACTTAACATACATTCATACTACATAGCGAGCAGTTGCAGTGCGCGGTCGCTGACGGACTTTTCAGGTTACCTTGTAGACTCTGCTAATTTTCCCTCTTTATAATTTGTGGCTCAAGTAGCGCATATACAAAGTTTGATTACTGATTCATAGAGTACTATTACTCAATTTTGTTTCAAACACGAATATACACAATTATTTATGAATGATCCAATGTTGAAAAATTTGTTTTTCAAATAGTTAAATGACTGGATTACCTGGTTTCACTTTTACTCTTACGTCACTTTTATCACAGCTACCTGCAGTTCACGACTGAACTGCTTTATCGTTTTAAATAACCTTCTTGTTAATTCCAGTTAGGCTCTTCTGTAGTCGCCCGTTCATAAATATGAGCTACTAACTAAATAGTCACATTGTTACTGCCTCATAGAATGGTAGAAAGATACAACACCATTAATTATATATCATTATTGACTTATAGCATTAGGGAGAAAGCTGGTTTCAATCTGGGAGTGTTCTCTCATGATTGAGGAGAAGGAGGAGACTGTAGAACATCTCTTTTATAGATGCCCGGCTCAAGCTAGAAGCGGAGCGGTTTCTTTAGGCGAATAGCTAATAGCTAATCAGCTCTCTTACGGATGTGTCCGGCGCGAAACAAATCCTGCGCTTTGAACTGGTTTCTCAATGAAATTCAGTGTTACGCGGTGGTATCGCATTGGTCCCACAGCGATCTGAGTGAGTATGTCTGTGGACTCGCTGCCACGAAAATATAACCGAACCTAACGTCACAACAAATCGTATATAACAAACTTTTATTTTAATACAATTTAATTGATTGCTCTGCTCTGTTTTCAATATTTTGTTAAATTTATTTCCAAATTTAAATGTATACATTTGCAATCAAATCGTTTTGAATTTCTATTTCCAGCTTCCTTTTCAGAATTGCACCCTTTCTCAACATTTATGCGGACAATATCCTATTTAAGTGCAACTTGTTGGCAGAGTTGTCATAATAAATCCCCATTTCTCTGTGGAATTACGAGTATAACTCCGCATATGGCAAACGTCGTTTGTGAAATTTCTTCCATTCTCCACGCAAACTACAGCAACACTCCGTTCAAGTGCAATTTTAATGGGTTTATTTTTGTTTTATTATTTCATATTTAATTGAGACCCATTCAATTTATGTAAAGTATTCGGTGGAGTACTCAAATATTTACAAATTCAAATTTGTTTAAAAGTAGCAGTAGGAAGCAGGAGTAGGAATAGAGTAGTAAGTGAATTTCAGCTGAAGTTCCCAGAGCTTAAAGAAGGTTGAGGGATACTTGAGTAACTCATCTGACAGAATTATACTCGAAAAAGGCGAAAGCTCCCAATTTGTGGCTAAAACGATTTCGGAATTCACTATTATAAAATAAACTCTCACTTTGAAAGTGATTTCTAGAAGGATCTATCTATAAACACAAAAGAAGGATATAATCTGGAACAAAAGTTCGCATTGGACCAACTTTCTCCCGTTGCAATTTTCATCATTTGATTGGATTACAAACTTATGAAAAGTTATTCTGCCAGTCTCAGCATCTGTTATCACTCCTTTGGAAATTTTTATCACTCATCATATGATTTAATATATAAGGAATGTAAGCTAAGTCCTGCTGTCTTAGTATATCTGAGTCATCTACGGTAACAATCAACTTGTGGCGTCTGACTCTTCATCTACGCTTCTATTTCCAACTGCTGACACCACACTTAACCTGTCATTGGCCACGTCATCCATTCATTTCTATGCAAATATGCCTTCTAATTTCTCCATACTTGACACGCTTGTCGTCAACCCCATCGCAATATTCTGTCGTCACTTAGTCCTTAGAAACTTTTCCCCAATTTTCAATTTAAAGTTGCTTTGAATGTAGTTGTGCCGAAAGAAAAGAATTAATTTGAAAATAAAAGCAAACTAAACAATTGCCATAGAATTGCGACTTCATCCATACAAGGACACATACATACACATACATACATACAGACTCATACAAATAAACACACGCACCCATATATACCCATTCAAACACACACACAAGTAACGCGGATCCAGTGAAAAATATGTGTGGCAAGTTTGTTTGAATTTAGTGAAAATATGTGGCGGCATTGTCTTCAGCTGAGGGCGCAATGATACTGCGCTGCTCCGCGTAACACGAGTTCTGCACAGATACGGCATGCATGCCTTTGGCAATTTAGCGGCGCAAAAGACAGAACAGAGCAGTACAAAACACTTACGCTCAGTATAATGCGCTATGAAGTCAAACTGGTAAACATAACTCGAGCTTTGTTTATTATCTGGAGCGGAAACTATTCTTTTGCCCCCGTTGCCTGCTCCGCCAGTTGACAATATGGCGAGTGTATGGCAAAGGATGCGGCTAAGGATGTGGATGCGGATGAGCTTAATGCATGCAAGTATGTCAACGGCGAAGAAGAATAACAGCGTTCACATGTCACGTCAGAGGGGCGTAAGCACACCCACTTACAAAGACCCTAACACGCCCCCCCAACCATATACAAAACTTGTATTTTGTTCTCTATTCAAGGGGGGTGCCGAAAAATCCTAAAGTGAATTTTAAATTAATTTTTTTTATAACAATATAAAAAAAACAGAAAAGTAGGAGTAAATAATTTCATTTCAAAATAAATTAAAATTAAAATAAGTTGAATTTTAAAATAATCTAAAATTGAAATAAAATAAATTTTAAAAGAAATTAAAATAAAAATAAATTAAAATTCAAATAAAATGCAGTAAAAATTAATAAATTAAAATTAATTAAAATAAATGTAAATTCTTACTAATAGAAAACAAATTAAATAAAATCAAAAAATATTCAAAAATAAATTGAAAAATATATTTTTTTCAAAATAAAAGTTTAATTAATTATACAATTTTTTTACAAATAAAAATTTTTTACATGAAAATTATTTTCCAAACAAAAACTTAAAAAAAATACAAATTTATTCCAAAACAAACATTTAATTAAATGTAAATTTTTATTAATAGAAAACAGATTAAATAAAATCAAAAAATATTCAAATATAAATTGAAAAATTATATTTATTTCAAAATAAAAATTTTATTAAATATAATTTTTTTTACAAAGAAAAACTTAAAATAAATAAAAAAGTTTTCAAAATAAAAATCTTATTAAAAATACATTTTTTTTAAACAAAAATTTCAATTAAACATAAATAAGCCACGGAGCAGTCATTTACGTTATAAGAAGTTTGTTAACTAACTGCGTGCTGTTTACATGAAAGGATATTTAAATGCGCCTAAACTCACCACTGAGTGGGGCACATGCGTGCTGAGCAAAGAGCGCCAATGCAGGTTCCACTCAAACAAATTGAGTCCATTGCGAGTAACTACTCAAACTGGATATTGTGGCTTCTGTGTGCTACACTCAAGGAGCTAGGAAGTGTTTTGAAAATTGAGTGCTGTCCGTATATCCTGTGAGCTAGCAGTGAAACAAAAAGACTTCAGGATCCTTAAAAAACATTTCGTCGGAAACTTTGTTATAAGTACTGTGAGAATTTTTACACCAAGAAACATTAATAATTAATACAAAAGTTTAAGGCTTGATTGCATACTTGTGACCTATGTACATGAAATGCTAAAGCCCCAGGATATCCATTATTCGATAAGAGGTGCCTTGTTTATTCACACATGAGAAATATTTACTAAAACCCTCAGTAAAAGTGTTGTGTCCTTTTGGTATTCATGACTAAATATGAATAAATTCTATAAATCACAAAAGTAAAGTTTTTAGAAAGGACGTTAAGGAAATATCGTAACTGATAAGTTATAAATGAAATTTTTTAGTCATTAATGACAAGTCATAAGTGAAAGAAAACTACTGATAACTAATTAATGAGAAATCGCTGGTGATAAATCTTTTTTGAGGAGCGCTTATTAATGGGGCAGTTGTGAAAGGTGTTTAGTGATAAGTCATTAGTGAAAAGGCGTTGATGAAAAATTAGCAGTTAAAAGTCATTAGTGAAAAGTCATTATGGAAAAGTCATTAGTGCAAAGTCTTCCGTGAAAAGTCTTTAGTGAAAAGTCAGAAGTGAAAAGTCAATACTGAAAAGTCTTTATTGAATAGTCATTACTGAGAAGTCATTAGTGTTTGTAACGAGAAATCACTGGTGATGAATCCTTGTTGAGAAGTGATTATTAATAGGACAACTGTGAAGGTTTTTTAACGATAAGTTATTAGTGAAAAGGGATTGGAGAAAAGTCAGTAGTGAAAAGTCATTAGCGAAAAGTCATTCGTGCAACGTTATTAGAGAAAAGTTATTATAGAAAAGTCAGAAGTAAAAGGTCAATACTGAAAATTCTTCTTTCATTCATTCGGGAAAAGTTATTACAAACTAGGTATTTCTGTTAAGTCTTGAATGAGAAGTCTTTAGAGAGAGAGAGAGAGAGAGAGAGAGAGGTGATTAGTAAGAAGTAATTTTTGGAAAGTCATTAGAGAAACGCCATTAGCGAAAGGTAATTAGTATGAAGTCCTTCATGAAAAGTCATTAGTAAACCAGTATTACTGATAAGTGATTTATAAGAAATTGACAAATTAATAGTGATGAATATTTCTTAAAGATAATTATAAACAAGATAATAGTGAAAGATCATAACCGAAAATTTAACTATAAGTTATTAGAACATTAGTTGTAAGTTATTACTGAAAAGTCCTTAATGAAAGGTCAATGAAAGATCATAAGCGAAAAGTCGTTAGTTATAAGTCATTAGTGTAAAATCATGAATGTGAGGTCAAATCGTAAGTAGCGTCGTTTTTGAGGCCAATAGGTCTTGGGCAGACGTAGGCACTTGTTTAACGACTAGGATAATGTGTCCGGAACTTGATCGGAAACATTATAGAGGCTTGCTAGCCCTGTCGAGAGAAGATAGATATACAAGGTAGTGACTTGTATAACTGAGCTATTCGGCAGGCATGCTCTCAGGCTGGGAGTATTCTCTCACGAATACAGCTGAAGCTGTGGGGATTAGGAGGAGGAGGAGGCGGCTGTGGAACATCTCTTCTGTAGTTCCCCGGCTCTAGATAGAACCAGAGGGGGCTCTTTAGGCAAATATGCTTTCAGATCTCTTACGGAATTGTCCGGCGCGAAGGTCTAACAAATCCTGTGATTTATTAGGGTTTCGAAATGGTTTCACGAATAAAGTAGTGTTACGCATGTGGTATCGCAATGGTCCCACAGTGTCTGAGTGAGTTGGTCTTTAGATAGACTGCCATGAAAACCTAACCTAACCGAACCTAAGTAGAAGCCACTAGTAAGAGATCATATGTCCATTATGATATTATATCTTTCTTTCATTTTTTGCGAACTTTACACCGAAATCTAAGTAATATGATCTCTTTTGAACTAATGTCCTTAATACTGACATTGAAATAATGTACTTAGATCTGGGATGTGTTGTAATGACCTCTCGAAAGCAGATGGATTAATGCCAAAAGTATCCGTCATGACAATTGAGTTATGTTGCGATTTGGAAGCAGATGGGAGATGATTGTTATAACAAAAAAGTGCAACTTGTTGAAATGATTTTAATTTAAAATTTATATTTTATTACTTCAGTGAATTGCTGTACGAGTAGAATGGAACAAATTTATAGGAGACTAAATTATCAAAGAAGAGCTTGTGAATTACTTGAGACAAACAAGTGATGGAACTGCATATTAGAGAAAATACTTTATAATATTTTATATATATTTATTAGCAGTGTCATACACCACGATCAGAAATACCTATTGTGTAGCCTCCATTTATTTAAAAGATGAGGATAGTCTCATCTATAGACCTTCTGTCTGGTTAATTTTAGCCGGGAATTCATGCATTTTAGAAGAATCAAGTTGAGGGATCCAGCTCATATCTAAGATATATTCTCCAAATTGTCCAAAGAGTATTTTGTGTGCCAAATGTCCGTAGTCTGTGATCAGGTGCAGTGAGGTTTCGTCACTTTCTCTACAGAATCTACAGATGACATCTGAATACAGACCCAACTTATTCATCTGATAGCTGAGTTTACAGTATTCTCTTAGAACGCCTGTGATAATTCTTAATTTACTCCGAGACATGTTTATTAACTCTTTAGCTCTTTCAGGATTAAAATCCTCCAGAAGAATTTTGGACTGTCTTCACCCCGGCCGTTTTTTTTTCTCGTTTGAGTCCTTTTTGCATATGTGCACTTCTTCGGCAGACCTCAAATTGTGTTGGATGATAGTCAAAAAAGGGTTCGGGGCTGTTGAACTGAGAGGCCGCTGCCTTCCTTGCAAAGCTATCAGTCTTCTTAATTCCCCAATTTACAATATACTATATATACAGCTTTATCATTCGATGACTGGCGAGTAATTGTAATATATTAGAGTATCAAATATGAACTGTCGTTAAATAAATAATTGTTCCATATATAATTGATGAAATTTAACGCTGTTTTCTCACACGTTCTTATCTCTACAAGTATTTCCAATATACGTGGATTTCGGTTCTGCACCATTTTTGGCAGCTCAAATGGTATATTAACAAATACGTTGATGTTGTTTTCTTATAAATTCAATAAACTCTTGTATTTATTTTATTTAATTTATTTGATGGTATGGATTATATTTATTTTTTATTTTACTTAATTCATTTTTTTTCAATTTTTCAAGTACTTTTTCTGTGTTTCATTCACAAATTTATATTAAACAATTTCTTTTTATTCCAGCTGAAATAGCTGAAACTTACTTCATAATTTGTTGCATGCTTCCAGCTGCTCCTGCCTGCTACACCGCCCAATATTTCATATGGCGTGCAGGGAAAAAAAGCCGGTTCCCACTCAAAACAAACTCCATTCGCTTGGCAGCTGAAAATTCCACTCAAGACTGCACAGGGCACATGTCCACAGCATGTCTCGTGCCCCAAAGCGAGCGCCTGCCACACACGCGTTTATAACTCACCACAAACGCATGCAACGGCCACAGTTGCTGCTCAACGCTGCGCCTCACCAGTTAACGGGCAACACTCGACGTTTGTACTCAGACGCAGTAGGACGCGCGTACGGATCTCGTTAAACGTTCGCGCTTATCACGTGCATCGCTCCGCGTTACCTTTGTTGTGCTTCAGTGGCAAGAACGATTTTAGCGCGTGTTGCATGCCGTCAGGAATTTCCAAAAAAACACAACCGTGAATCGTGCTGTATTGGTCGTGAAATTGTGTGCGGCTCCGTCAATTTCAAAGAAATCTTTCGGAAATCTTAAAAATTTCGAATTTAAGTGCTTTTAAGCCAGCAGCAACACGTCTGCGGTCGTCTGTCTCCTCCGTGCGTCCATTGTGCTACACGCGGCGACATCATTAATCATTGTCGTTTTGGCCCTTTGCATCCAAGCGATAACGTGGCTAATATCCTTTATGTGCATGCTTAACGCATAACACAACAACGAAACGATATAGGAGCGGAAAAATAGTTACCGAATATTTCACATTTTGGCTTTAGTGGCGTACCTGCTCAAAGTGTCGAGGCGCGATTGGGCATTAAAATATAAAAAAATAACTTATAAAACAAATACCGTAAAAATACCAACAATAAAATATTGAAAAACAAAGCGAATCAAATCTTGAATTCAAAAAAGTCTTTAAGAAAGTTACTGATGGTAGTTACTTAAGAAGGCAGTTAAGGAAGTTTAAGAAGTAAAGTTAATTTTAAAGTAATATTTTTTTCTTAAATTTGTTTATGAATTATGCAGCATAAATTGAACTAAAAAAAGAAATTTATTTATAGTATAAAATAAACTTAATATTAAATTAATATTTTTTATTCCTAAATTAATTTATGAATTATACAAAATAGGTTCTGGTTGACTTCCAACTTGCTTACCGTATTTATCAAAAGAGAACTATTTGCTTTGAAGAGAATATGGAATTATATTTTTTATCAAACCAAAAATATAAATTGGATTTTATAAGAGTTTTTTATTTAATTATTATTTTTTCTAAATACTTTTATATCAAGTCAATTCTTTTTACACATTTTAGTAGAAAATTCAATATAATTATTATTTCAAACAACATTTTTTGGTATTTTAGTAATAAATTTTATTAAATCAATTCGAACTTTTTTATCAAACAAGTGTTCTTGAGTATTTTAGTGGCATAATTTATTTAATTTATTTATCAAAAAAAATTATTCTTAACAGTTTGATGCATTTACCTTATTTATCAAACAAGATGTTGCAGTATTTTCACAGCAAATTTAATTTAATTTAATTTTACAAAAATGAGTCTAAAGAATTGGATGCAGTTTACCTTATTTATCAAACATGGCTTTGGAGTATTTTAATAGAAAATTTTATTTAATTTATTTGATAGATCCTGTTTGCTGTATTTTACCTTATTTATCAAACAAGTTTTTGGAGTATTTTAATAGCAAATTTTATTTTATTTAATTATCAAAAAGTGGTCTTATGAATTCACCGGATTTACCTTATTTATCAAACTGGATTTTTGAGTCTTAAGAACAATTTTAATTTAAATTTTACTTATATATATCAAACAGAGGATTCCTATGAGATTTTTATGCAATTTACCATATTTATACAACTAAAAAAAATAATCTTTTAAAGGAAATTTTATTTATTTTCAATATCAAATTTTTTTTTTAAGATTAATATAATAATATTCAGTTATCGAAGAAAATTTTTTAACTATTAGGAGCGAAAGTTATTTACCTGACTTATCAAACAAGGATTGCCTTTGATTTTTATTTGCCTATTATTACTTTATACGGTAGATACACTAATTTTTACTTTTTTTTTATACAAATTTGATTAATTCTAATGATCAAAGAAATAATTAGAATGATTTTTTTTTATATAATGTACTTTGTTTATCAAACAAAATATTGGAGAATTTTATGATTTCTAAAATTGTGATTTTATAAAATATTTATATACTTAAAGATTGAATATTGGAGAATTTTATGTATTATAAAAATGTGATTTTATATTTATTACTTAAAGATTTGCAATTTGTTTAAACCATGATGAGTTTATTTACGTTAATTATTAAAAAAATATGTTTGTGCTCTAAAAGTAAATTTCAAGTGTATTATTTACTTAATTATTTAATTATAATTGCGAACATTCTCTAATGCTTCCCAGAAGTATCTTAATTAATTTATTTAAAAATTGTAATTACTGTATCTTGATTAACAAACCATAAATTGTTGCATTTTATTGCAGAACCTTAACTTACCTTAATTATCAAACAAAGCAATCGTGGCGATTCTTCTTCCTTTGGCTTCTTCATGCCAAACTACCAGTTTGTGTTTATTTATGCTTCGTTCCTAAGTTGCAGTTTAGCTTTAAAATTCCTCCCACTCACACCAGCATAGAGCTGAATGGCATCTTCTCCTGCCACTTCTCCTCCTCCTCCTCCTACTGCATTGGCAAATATTGCTGCTCGCGTATTTGTCTACGATTTATAGAAATTGACTTTCGCTTGGCGCACTTACTCGCCTCCGTTTTGTTAGCAGCAGCATTTTGCTTCAGTGTGTGGATGAGTGAGTGTGACTGTGTGTGTTGTGTGATTTACAGTTAGCACGTATTTTGTTTCGTCCTTCGTCTATGCCTTTTGGCAATTGCAAAAATTATGCACGACAATTGCCATGATTCAATTTCAAAGTTAATTTCCGTTTTGTGAAAATTATTGCACAAATTTCCATTTGGAACTTTTTGCACCCAGAAATTTCGAGGATTTTTGGTCGCTTGGTGGATTTTGGGTCATATTCACTGCCTGAGTGGATTTAGCAATTGTTCGCGGAGTCAAAGGAGAGTGATTAGCGCTTAGGTCAGTACAATGTGTTGCAGTGAACAAGTCAGTGTGTTCCTTGTTCTCTGTGCTGGAGGGCATAATTTAATGATTACAATAATTGTATTGTATATAAAATAGGAAGCGCTGATCTGGCTGTGCGATTAATTACCATATGCTCGTTATCCTTGAGATACATTTTATTTTGTTTCCAACAGTTTGCTTCGTTGTCAGTAGTTACAATAATTTTGCAGAAGTTTTTAACCTCACTTTCTACCCCCAGAACACTGAAGGAATTAAAAAATAGTTTGTTCTTAAGACTTGTTTGAGACCTTCTGATTTACTTCGATGAATTTCTAATTATAATGCAGACCTGTTTGACATTTTTCGATTTACCTTCATTAATTTCTAGAAAGTTCATAGACATTTTCCAAGCAGCGAAAATTTCCATTCATATGACTACAATAGAATTATTTTGTCCTGCTTTTACTTCATTCATAATATTTAACATTTCTGTCAGTATTATTTTGATCCCTGTTACATTTACCTTATTAATCAAACATGATATTGATCCTTGTGTACCTCTGCCACCATTTTTAACTTATTGTTCATATATAAAAAGGCAATTCTTATACTTATTTCTTCATTTGTACTCTATTTGCCTTATTGATCAAATTTAAAGCTGGCATTTTTATACCTCTTCCTTCATTGTACCTCTTCTTGTATTTGTATTATGAATCAAGGAAGAAAGCGACCATTTGTCTGCCTACAATATTCTATGCTGTATTTACCTTATTAATCAAACAAGCAAATTATCACTTTTCTGTTACTGTATTGATCTATGCCTTAGTAATGAGACATGAAAAGGGAAAATTTTCTATATATGTAATATATTTGTCTTATATTCAGCTCATTAATCAAACATGGAATTGATAATATTTCCATATATGCTTTGATCCATTGTATAAAACTCTAGTACTGTGATATTTTTGGATGCGCTTTGTTTACCTTAATTATCAAATACGCTGCATTGGCATTTTTAGCATTTGCTTTTTGTATCGAGGAGTATATTAGCGCTCAATGCTAAACTCAAATCAATTGATAAGTGATATAAACTTACTTTAATTATCAAACAAGAATTCGCACTTTTTCTAACATTAAATTTATTTAGTTATCATATTTAAATATTTATATTTTTTGTTACATATTTACCTTATTTATCAAACACAATCACATTGTATTTTGATTAATTCCATTTGTATTTACCTTATTTATCAAACAAAATAGACATGCTTTCTCAGTAAATTTCTGTTTATTTTTTCTTGTTATTTATATTTGACTTATTTATTGAAATTTAAATTACTGTATCTCTGAAATTTAAAATTATTATTTTTATTAATATTACTATTGCCTAACTACATATTTTATGAATATTATTTAGTCAGTGAGTACCAGGAACTCAGGAAAATGAAGCGTTAGGAAAAAGTATCCACAAATCAACCGACGGTTTTTTCAGTAGACTTTCAAACTCTTGGTGGACTATGCAAATGTTAGTCACCATACGTCCTCATCAAAGGCATATTTTCACTTGATATTCATAAGCAGCCTGTATATATAACTTGTATCCTTCTTACTGATACTGGGACCACGAATCATTTGACAAAGCAACTAGAGTTCGTGGTATTGCACGGTTGAAAAGCATGTCGAATGAGTTTTTTTTATTTTCCGCCGGGATATCCGTCAGGATGTCGGTACAAGCCTCTTGTATAGCGTCTACGTTCACAAAACGTTATCCTTTTATCGGCAAATGCGTTTTCCCGAAAAGGTAAAATTTGAATGGAGTCAAATCTGGCGCATACTGGGAGTGGTTGACCCTTAAAATGCGATTTTTAGTTTAAAAAATCGGTCCATGAGATGGCGTATTATTGTGCAACAAACGACAACTTGTTTCTCCGCGATATTCCGGCCAAATACGGTGAATACTCATGCACAAAAACCTTCAAAATGTCAATATAGAGTAGTTCATTAACGAATTGCCCAGTTGGAAGGAACTGTTTTTGAATAATGCCCTAGGTATCGTAATAGTAAATCAAAATTATCTTCACTTTTGACTTCCCGAAACCAGATTTTTCGGAGTTCTTTGACGTTTGGGTTTTAGACCACCACATTTCATCACCAGTCACAATGCTTTAACGGAATTCTATGTCATCTTTGGCCTCCATGAAGATGATCTTCGAATGTTGAATACTGAGCAATTTTTGGTCGTCAGTCAACTTATGCGGAACAAACCGCCAATTATGGTCGCCCAAATATTCGGTAAAAATGTGATAAATTGATGTTTTCCGACGCTCATTTCCAATTCCAAGAATTTCAAAATAGACTGGCCAATCTTTGATCAATTCACACACGATTTTGAAGGAATCTGCTGTGCTCACAGATTTCGGTTGCCCAGCAAGTTTGTCATCATTTATAGCCGATCGATTCGATTACGATCATTTTTATACCGCCTATACCATTCATGAACTGTGCAACGGGATAAAAAACATCACCATATACTTGGTTTGAAACGTGTCCATAAAAGTTTTGCCAAGTTTAAAACAATACTTAATATTAGCTCTTTGGCCGTTGCTCATTTTTGTACCGATCACACAAATATACTGCCACTTGAGATAGTAATAATTCTGCTTCTATTAATCTACATGCCGTGATGTTACTGATAGTAGATCAGTGAGGGATCTGCATTTCTGACGCATATAAAAGCCCAATACATAACATGGCTAGAAATATCTATTTTTAGTGTGTTTTGCTTACTTTGGAATTCACACTGTATTAGCAATATTTTTCCATATTTAGTTTCTAAACTAACTTTAGTTATTTTAATTAACAAACCGGATATTTTCTTTTATTACTTAATTTTATATTTATATTTTTTTGTAATATTTATTATGTTTTTCATCTCAAAGTTTTCAAACCGGACTATATTCTCCCCATAATTCCCATACAAATGACTATTATAATAAGCTCCTATTTACCTAATTTATCAAACAGAGACTTATTTAGTAGTGAAAGTAACTAACTTCATTTATCAAACGTTTGTTTACTATTTTCATATTTTTATTTTTATAATTTTTACTTAAAAAATAATAATGTATTTATTATCCTGCTATGAAAAAGAGCTCTAACTGCCAGAGGCTTCAGCTCTTTGATAGTTTTATAACTTCCTTAATTAACAAATAAGTGCTTAATTTGAGATACCTTAAATATCAAACGTATACAATGAATGCAATTATAATCTAATTTATATTTATAAGTATGTAAATGAGTGTATTTTGTAAGCATCTCAGAATTATGAAACAAGCGATGATTATATTGTTATGCTATTTAAACAATTTTTCAAACAAGACCCTTATCTAATTTCATTTAAGTTATTTATCAAACTGAAAATTTTTTTTAAATTGTAATGATTATTTCAATAATTAAGCAAAGTATAACTCACTTTATTCTGGTCATGCTTCTATCTAAATTTCTGTTTCTCTTCGAGTGGCAGACCTTAGTTACTAGAATTCAGTGTCCCAAATCCTTGTGGACATAGTGCTGTATTTCTGACAGTACTTATGAAAATAATATTTAAATTACTTTCTTGTGATAATTAGTTTAGAGACGCGTTTTATTCGCCAACCTGACTCACTAACTATCGCTTATAATGCAATCTATACAACAAACGGTAGAGATTAGAGATAAAAAGAAGAATTGGATCTAGTCACCTAGTCACTGCGGTCTCGGTGGTACACTCAATAAGTTACAAATCCTGTGAGAGTCGAGTATTCATTAAGTATTCAAAGATATATTTGGGAGGTTTGTCCGCGGTTCTGGGTGGTGATAACCTAATTATTGTAGTCAGCTCCATATTAGACCGTTACAGTGGCATAGCAACACAATCTACAATATTCAGTATGATTGATCAGCATTTTATGTGACTGTTTCAATAATCTGCAAAGACCAGTCAAAAATCCTGTGACTATGTGAATGCCTCCACGGCTGAGACTAAGTATTTATGTGGTTGTCTTGCGGGAATGTTTCTGCATGAAGGTTTTAGCCACCCTAATATCTTTAGTTTCGGTTCAATATTGGTGTGATTCTCTTTGAAACCATTGCTTGATTTTCAGTTTGGTTGAACTCCAAGGCAACCCACAGATTGGTTCCGATCCAGTAAAACTACAGGCAGCTCCTTTCCTAGCCATCTCCTCTGCCTGGTCGTTCCCTATGTATCCACTGTGGCATGGCACCCCAACAAAAGTTAACAAAACTGCTATTTTTAACGAGTGAATTGGTTCAATGATAAGATTTAGAGACTTTAGTTGTGGTGCCAGGTCAGATTTCTTATATTCTGTGCAAAGAATGAAACTTTTTCATATAAAGATATCAATTTAGATAGAATATCAATTTTCTAGTAAGTTAGCGACTTGATTGTTAGCGAATTGCTTGTCAGCGACTTGATTAGCAAGGGAGTAACTCGGTTGGCAAAGAAATCTCGGCTTAAGTTACATTGACTACCTTCCAAGGAGGACCTATTCTATTCATAATTTGTACATAATATGTAAGATAATTATATACTATTATATAATATAAAACCTAATTTATTATGTAGTTAATTAATAAATAAATAAGATATTAGATTTATATAAGATAGTATACATATCTGGATCACGGGCGCTCACATTAAGTCATATGTGACTCCACTTTCCATCCCAAAATCAAATACGTATAGCACCACTATTAAGAGTAAATACTCTCGGGAAGCTTTGCTCCTTTCCTTATAATATTCACCCAAAGGATTCAGAAAGAAACTCCTCTGAAATTTCTATTTATATCCTTTAACCAGATTCTCTGGTTCAAAACATGTTTATGGGCATTTTTAATTAATTTGTAGTTTACTGTATTGTACTTGGTTCTGGGCACCCCTGATCTAGATAGTAAAACTTAAGACTGCATATTTTTCCTTAAATATCTTATCAAATAAATTAATTTCCTAAGCAATTTTATATAAGTTAATTTTCCAATAAAGTTTTTCTATAACTTAATTACTTTATTTTAGCACCAACGCCACTAAAATAAAAAACAGAACATAAAATTAATTATTTTAACTTGCGAAGGTCTTAAAAATCATAAAAAAAATTATAATAAAAATAATAGCAAAAATATCAAAGCGCGAAAAAAACGAAAAGTAAAGAAAATCCGTTTAAAGTGCATACAAACACTTCGAGATGCTAACAGCAGCAACAACCAAAACAACAACAACAACAACAACACTGGCAGCCTCAGCTAAAAAGAGCAAAGAAGCATATCAACACGAACCACACCGTGCCATTATGTGGATACCAACAACATCGACGTGCTTCTCGGCGGGAACGTCCCAGAGGGAGCTGCCCTGGCTGCTCTACGTGGCATGTGGCCTGATGCTGCTGCTGCAACCGGTCGCAGCGGGCTCATGTCGCGAGGCGCAATTATGCTGCAACGGACGTGACTCGTCGTGCGTCGTGCAGAAGGCGCCCATCAATGCGATCATTGAGGATCTGAGCGATAAGCCCTGCTATTGCGACCATGCATGCCTGAAACTGGGCGATTGCTGTGACGATTTCAAGGATCATTGCGGAGGTGAGTGCGACATGTGGGCACGTTTAAGTGCTTCTGCATTTATTAAATTCGCTTTTCCACTTGAAGTAGCAATTTTTTTAAGATGTGTTAAGAATGCGTCAATGCTTGAGTTAATGGACAAGTTGCGTGTGTACGTTTAGAAGGTAGGGACAGATGATGTATGTTGGGCACAAGTGTCGCTGGTCCAAACGAAGTCTGGTTGTGTTCCCAGCTAAAATGGGATATGTGTGCAGTAAATAAAGTAATTTACGCAAGTCTGACAAAGCTTGTCCCTGAAACCTTTGGCGGTGACAAAGTTGACTGCGATAATTTCATAGTTGTTGGGATGGGAACTAAAAAAGGGACCAATTGTCAACTTGTTTGGATTTGAAACTCACAGCAATCATTTCCACAGATGTGAAAGCGATTTTAATTTAAATTGTTTGCAGATAATAGAACTTTGCTACCTGCCTCTTTCTTTTATTACTAGTATTATTTACTACTTATATTACTTATATTCCTTCCCTTTGTACTTATATCCTTCCAACATTTTCAATAAAATCATCAGATTTCAACTTATCCATCACACGTGAGGTTTCATCTTATACACACGCCGGCTCCTTTCCTGATCCTTTGAGCCTAAATCGACATATCCTAACTAGTTCAATCACTTTAAGCATCATGATCTTTATGATTTCTAATCTACTAACATTCTCATAGGCGAATTGTAATAAGGGGCTTTAAAGTTGAAAGTTGCTCACTAAGCACCAATTTTTGTTAAGGCAGATAATAACTTCAAACCTGGAAAGCTTTAAATATTGCAAGAGATTGGGACTGCCATTGACATTGGGGGCCTGACTATCCTTTGATACTCATAGTACTTTAGAAATTAGGAACAGTTATACATATGATTGATAGTCTTCAAAGAGTTCAAGTTGAAAAACCTAACTACATGAAATAATGATCACTCTTTGTGAGATACTTCGAGGTTGCCTTATAAGACCAAAAGTACAGCAATAATGTAGTATAGGTAACATGTAAGAATCCATTATATTGCTATGCGGCGTACATACAAATTTTGATTATTATTATTATTATATCTTATACAATAATTAGATATGACACCAAGGGGTTTGAAGCAATAAGTACTAAGGCCTTCGTCTGGAAGAGAAAAGGGTTTAGAAAGAAGCATTTTTCAGACCATGGCTGGTGCAGATTTGATATTACTTAAAGTGCTCTAAAATGTATGTTATATGACAAATATATTTCAAAGAGTTCACATTGAAGCACCGAATTTCAAGGAGTAAATCTGACTGCTATCTACAGAATTTCAAGGCAGACTTCTAAGCTCTGAAGAATATCATTATCACTTAGTCAGTAATCCATTATATTGCTATATGGCTTAGCTTTGCATTCAATCACTGATAATATTCACATTGGCTTTGCATAATAGAATACTATAGTCCAGTCTTACACCACTATGGAACTCAAATATAGTCGTCAAATACTGATAGCGCTCCAATGAATTAAAATAGTACTGAGCGATAGAAGAGTACCATGATGAGGTATCAATTTTATTAGCTCTTATCAAGCACGACTAAATAGTTGAATTAATTGAAGATTTCTTTCTCTCTCTCAGATTCTCTCTCATTTTCTCTACCAATTAATCTCTTTCTCGGTCTCTCTCTCTAGCTCACTCTCTCTTTTTCTTCATTTCTTCAAATTATGAACCAATGCTTCCCATCATGTGTAAAGTCTATTGTTTTCCATTTCCCCCTAATAGACTTCATTTAAAATGTTCACTCTTTGTTTCTCAATTTCCTTTTCTCTCTCTGTATCTTTGTCTTACTCTTAATTGCAGCAAATTATAAAATAACGCTACCATCTCCAATCATGACGAAAAGTGTTGCTTTCCATTTTCCACTAAAAGGCTTCACTGAATATTTGCTCCCTCTCTCGGTTTCTCTTTCGCACTCTCCCTCGTTCTCTCTGCCCCTCTTTTCATTCATTTCTGAAAATTATCAATCAACGTTGACGACCCCCAATAGTGGCAAAATTGTTCCTTGACCATCCTCCTGACCATTTCCCACTAATTGGCTTAATTGTAAATGTTATCTCTTTCCTTCTCTTTCTCTCTCTCTCTCTGCCTCGCTCCTCCTTTCTCTCTGTATCTTTCTCTGTCTCTATCTCCATCTATAGGGTTTTCCAACAAGAGGTGTTATTTTGAATCACCCGGTATTTCGGTAGCTGTCACTTTTGAAGCTTTGACATTCATTGACATTTGACAAGTAGAAACTACGCCATTACTAAAAATGGAACCACACACGCTTCAACAACGTATTGAAATTATTAAAACTCACTACAAAAATGGTGAAAATCTTGCAGTCACAGTTCGCAAAACTAAAGCATTTTTGGGTCGTCGTGAAGCACCTTGTCGGACCGCAATACAGAAATTGGTGGAAAAATTGGAGCTGTTGGGACAAGTTAGTGATGTGAAGAATAAAACCCGTGCACGTCGCTCAAGAACAACTGAGAATATTGCTGCTGTAGCCCAAAGTGTTGAAGAAAACCCAGGTTTGTCCATTCCTCGTCGTCCTATGGAATTGGGCATTCCACAAACGTCATTACACCGTATTTTGCATAAAGACTTGGGACTTAAGGCTTATAAAATTCAGTTAACACAAGAACTCAAGCCAGCCGATCTTCAACAACGTCGTGTCTTTGCTGATTGGGTCCTTGAAATGCATGAAAATGATCCGGAATTCCATCGAAAAATCATCTTGACTGATGATTCCATCGAAAAATCATCCTGACGGATGAGGCCCATTTCCACCTCGGTGGTTACGTCAACAAGCAAAATTGTCTCATCTGGGGCTCGGAAAACCCAAGAGTTATTGTTGAGAAGCCTCTCCATCCTCAACGTGTGACTGTTTGGTGCGGTGTATGGTCCGGCGGGGTCATTGGACGTTACTTTTTCGAAAATGAGGTTGGATCAACAGTAACGGTGAATGGATTGCGCTATCGAGAGATGATTAATGATTTTTTATGGTCGGAGTTGGATGGTATTGATCTGGACAACGTTTACTTTCAACAAGACGGCGCTACGTGCCACACAAGCAACGAAACCATTGCTCTTTTACGGGAAAAGTTTCCGGACCGTGTTATCTCTCGAAGAGGTGATCACAATTGGCCACCGAGATCTTGTGATTTAACAACTTGCGACTTCTTCCTTTGGGGCCACGTGAAAGATAAGGTCTACGCCAACAGCCCAGCGTCGATTCAAGACCTCAAAGATAGAATTCGTGAGGCTATCGAGGACATAGGGTAGCCACTTTGCGATTTGGTTATGGAAAATTTCATGAAAAGGATATGGTCCTGTAAGCGTGGTCGTGGTGGCCATTTGGCTGATGTTGTTTTTCATTATTAACGGCATACCTTCCTCTTTATTATGAAATAAACATCCGATCATTTATCTCAAAAAATGGTATTTTTCTTTGAATACCAAAATAACACACTTATGCGAAAACCCTTTATATCTCTCACTCTCTCTCTCTCTCTCTCTTTCTCTCTCTGTATCTATCTCTTTATTTCCCGAAATTATCAATCAACGCTTACCATCTCCAATCAAGACTAAATTGTGTTAGTTTCCATTCCTTACTACTAGACTTAAATGAGCTCAGTTTGTCTCTTTCTCTCTTTCGATCTCTCTCTCCCTCTTTTCCTTCAATTCTGTAGATTATCAATCAACGCTTACTATCCTCAAACATGACTGATAGGTTTAATTGAAAATGTTCAATCTAAATTTTTATATCCACCTCTGTCTGTATCTGTCTCTCTCTTTCTTTCGTTCTATCCCTGTTTCCTTCCCACTCTCTCTCTCTCTCTCTCTCTCTCTATGTATAATTCTCTTCATTTCTGAACCTTATCAATCAACACCAATCATGACAAAATAGTGTTGCTTTTCCTTTTCCTACTAAAATAAAAGGAGTAATTAGAAATGTTCTTTCTCTCTCTGTTCATTTCGGTAAAATATCAATCAACGCTGCTTAAACTATTTAGTTTTTTTATTTCGAAATCTATGCTATTTTGTCCTCAACCTAGATTTTCATTATTTATTTATTGTTCTAAAAAATTAGCTCTAAAAATTCAATTTAAATGCAAAACAATAAACCGCAACGATGATTCCTGTGGCTGTGGGTCACTTTCACCGCCTACGCAATAGTCGGTCAGTTAGTCCTGCGGTGGGTTTTGTTTAACATAATAGTTTTGAATTCTCTATTTAGCGTTTTCATATACGTTGTGCGGTTTCAGACCTCCTTGTGTAATTTATAATATAAAAGCGAATTGCAATTAATTCCTTTAATAATGAAATTATTCGTAATGAAGCGAGAGCTCGTTAGCGACAAAAAACGGATTTATTTAATTGTGTGCGGTCGGGAACTTAGAGCTCCTGGTGATTAGATATATTTATTCGGGCGTTGTTTATGCCAGAAGTGTTTAAGAGTTATGGTGTTTTATTTCAAATAACTAATTAATAATTGAAGTAACGAATAAATAAATAGCAGATTAGGATTGAGGATTATGATTTAAATTTAGATTTAATGTTTGAGGGAGTCGTAGCACCGCGGCCCGTTGGGACCTATTCTGCTAACCCAAAATACTCTCTTGGCCTGTCTTTGGTCAGAAACGTGCTGCCTTTAAATCGCTATCTGAGTTTCTTCCCATTTCTTAAGTAGGTCTACAGAGTTGCCAGTAGCCTCACCGCTGAAAGCTTCAGGGTCGATGAGCGGATGGAGCATTCCCGTTTTTGCGAGGCAGTCCGCCCGTTTATTCCCAGCGTCTCCTTCATGTCCAGGCAGCCAGCAAAGTGTGACATTGTTGCCTTTGCCTAGTTCAGTTAGGGTTTTAGTATATTCTTCAGCCATTTGGGATATATAGTGTTACGATCGCCATCTGACATAATGTGTATAAGGTTACCGTTTAGTCTTGTGCGGATACATTCTAGGATACATGCTTCGATGGCAAAAACTTCCGCTAGAAGTCTTCTGGGAGTCTTACCCATAGGGAGCGCTTCCTGGAACAATGTTCACATTATGCCCGCTCCTGTACTACTGTCTTCCATCACTGTGCCATACCTTGGCACCTTGTGGAATGTTGGTAATGTATTCCTCAACCCTATTTCTTGCAGGGATGTGCTCCTTATAGAGTGTAGTGAATTGAAATTTTTTCAACATATAGTCAGAAAACCTTATGAGGGGGCATTCAGAAAAAGATCAAGTACCTTCAAATGATCCCAAAGGTTTCCACCTTTTATGTTGGAGATGTCCTGAAGGCGTAAGGCTTCAAATCAAACCTCCCTTCCAATGGTTATGGTTATAGCAGGGGTGCCCTTGATGACTCCCAGAGCATCAGTATGGTAGTTACGCATCGCCCCTGTTACTCCCACTCGTACAAGACGATGGAGTTTATTTAGTTTGTTATTGGCCACTTTTTGTCGTACCTTGAGCCGCAGAGCCTAGATTTATGAGGATTATGATAGAATAACAAAAGAAGCTTTATGGAAAGGACTAATATTTAGGGTGACTCGCACCTTCTTAGATATTCGGGAAAATAATAAATAAGTTTATATTACATGATTCTTAGGTAGGAAAATTGGGTAATTTCTAAATGTGAATACTCCTTGCAAGGTGAGAACTCAGCCCCACAGATCATGTCCCAAAGCGTTCTATAATTGGAGATTTACTCCCTATTATACAAGCTTTTGTTCGCTTTATAATTGCAGCTTAAGGCGAAGTTTCGCGTACAAAATGCAGATCCGTGAAACCTTTCAATTTCGGCTAATCTCTTGACACTTTTGTAAAGTCCACTTTAATGCCCTTACTTATAATGTCCCTACTTATACTTCAATGTCCCTACTTAAAGGTAGGCAAATAGGGAAATTCCTAAATATAAACACTACTGCAAGTAAATAGTATGAGGAGTCACAGATCATGTTCAATGTCAAGCGTTCTATAGTTTAAGATTTACTCTATGATACGAGATTTAGTTCTCTTGATGATTCAAGCCTACGTCGCAGTTTCATATGCAAACAGCAGATACGTGGCACCTTTCAAGATTGATCCTTGACACTTTAGTGAAATTCACTTTAAACTCCCTACCTCCATAAATTTGGACCCCGCCAAATTGTTATTAAAATAGTTGCCACTACTTTTGCTACTTTAATTTCATTTTTATGATAATTTCTGCTGATTTTTCGCCAACTGAACACTTTTACTAGACCCATTTAAGGCAATGCTGACAGTCGCTGCTCTCGTTAAAAATGTCAGCGAAATTTTCAGTAACAACTCACCCGGGACAGCGGGCAATAAAAAAGCATCGGCAGCGCTGGACATCAACCATGCTGGCTTCTGAATTATTCACTTGCCGCCTGTCTGTGCGCAATTGCGCGCTACTGATTTCTTGCATTGCTCCGGTGAAAGTTCGCAGCAAAAAACTGTTGCATTGCGCATTGAGTGAACAGTTTTTTGTTCGGCGTTTTTCTCTTTTTGCATATTTTAAAAAATGCACTTTTCAATCAATTTATTTTTATATATTTTTAAATGAAATATTTACAATGACGCGGGGTCGTTTTAACTTCGTTTCATTCAACATTTTGATTTTTCCGGCAATAATTTATTTAAATTCAGTTGAAATTAAATTTTTCCGTTGATTCTCAAAGTAGCAGCGATTTTATTGAGTTATAAAAATAAATAAGATATAAAAAATTTTTTTTTTTAATTTTTAAAATTTAAATTTAATATTGAAAGACTAAAAATTTATGTGATAAAAAAAAAATTTTATATATTTATTATTGTTAAAATATTTAAATAAAAATAATTGCATGAAAGAATATGAAATAAAAATTTTTATATGTAAATTATTTTTCAAAATATATAAAATTAAATAAAAATATGATTATAAACCATAAATTTTATATATTCATAATTAAATAAAAATAAATTATAAAAACTATAATAAATAAATATATTTTTATCAGATATAAATATTATAAATATGATATAAAAAGATATAAAATACAATATTTTGTAGTTTTTTATTATAATTAAAATATTTATAAAAAAAATAATTTAAAAGAAAAATGAGAATAAAAAAAATACTTTAAAATAAATTATAAAAATAATACTTATTTATTATAATTATATCCAACATAAATATTATTAATATAATTATAGAAAATTATATAAAGTACAAAATTATATAAAATTAAAATATTTATAAATTAAATAAGAAATTAATTATAAAAATATTAATAAATAATTATAATAATATTTTCTTTTCGGGTAGAGAGTGAAAAAGTTCCTATAACATCATCAAAACTGTCGTCACAGATTTGGTATGTGAGGATTGCACTCACTAAAATATCCCCCCTCCTCACTGAGAACATTATCTCTCCAACCTGGCACCCTTTTCATACTTCCTTCAAGGTGGAGATTCTCACTTCGTCCTTATTGGAGTCTCAACATTATTCCTGCGTCCATGGAATGTATGGTGGTCCAAGTCCCGCTCTTTCCGCCAGAGCACATTTTCCACATATTTATCTACGTGGTCCCAGTTCTCTTCGGTGCTTAGCATGAGCTCCACAATGTGTTCGGTAGCTAAAGTTTTATCGATTACCATTTCCAAAGTGGTGCGCTCCATTTGCCACTTTGTGCATTTGAAACAAATGTGCTCTGCACCATCCTCATTGCTATCGCCGCATATGCACTCAGGCCTTTTAACTTTTCCCATTCAGCGTAGATACTTGCAGAAGTATTCGTGGCCAGGCAGTAACTGAGTGAGGTAGAAATTGACGTCTGCGGCTGTTCCTCCTATCCAGCTCGCTATGTCGGGGATGAGTCTCACTGTCCATCTTCCGCGACTCTCGGCGGCCCTTTGTTCCTACCACTGCTGCACGGTTAGCTGCTTTATACTCTAGTATTTTTACACATCTTAAGTTTCCATTCGAGGGCCAAGAGGTCGATGGGGTTAAGCTGCTGATTACCAGAATTGCCGGCGCCGATACAGTAAGGTCCGCTGAAGCTGCACGCAGAGCTGCGATTCATTGCACGCTGCGTTAAAACTTTTCTCCGGGTGTGGATCTTCAGCTTGCCGGCCACAATTCGGTACCAATGGAGTGCGTTGTCGTCATCAAAAGCTTCCTCTTGCTGGATGTCGACTCTCTGATGTTTGCCATTGGTCTGCTGAGAGAAGCCGTTATCCGTGCGCCGCATTTTGTATTGTCCGCCGCCGCATTTTGTATTTGCGCCCAGAAGGTGAGCCAGGTAATTTATCACATTTTGTGTCCTGATTGTCTCGGAGGCAGCCCCCATGTCAATTTCGATTGGAATATGCTTTCTCGTAATGAATAACAGTTCCGTGTTTTCCGTGGCCAACTTCAGACCGAGTGAATCGAGCCACCTATGCATTCTGATCATGACCAGGATCAGCTTTCTTCTGGCATTTTTCGAGCCGCTTGCAATCATGACAACCGCAATGTCGTCTGCGGTTGACTAGATGAGTCTTATCTGGCATATCTATGCGCAAAATGCCATCGTAGTTTATATTCCAAAGGTCCGATCAGAGGATGGACCCTTGCGCTACCTCTTCATACAAGCTCCCATAAGGACATGTGCCAACCTTTGCATGACCCCCGTGCTACGGCACAGACACCATGCGATCATGAGGCCGACTGTACTGCGAGCAACGATAATGACCCTAAGCGGGGACCCAAAATATATGAGTTCAAACAACATAAGTGAAACTGATATAGCAAGATTTCTCTCATATATCCTTTCTCTCGTCACCGCCTCGTAAGGGGTTCCTATCGGTATACTGCATACATATGTGACTCAGAAATGACCGAAACAAATTAGGACTATCTGACGAGATGTTATGCCAGCTTTGAAGGATGAAGAAGTGACACATACATACAGTCCAGCTTTGGCTTGATTTAAGATGGCAACCTACCAACCAACCAAATATACTTATATATGTATATTGCATTGTTAAGAAAATTAGTTATTCCAATATAGTTCACAGACATTAAATAGTTCAGGAAGTTTCACCTTTATGTCTCTAATTGTATTTCTGCTGCTCTCATATCACAACCTAAATGTTACTAAAGTACAACTGGGAAGAAGTTCACAGAGATTTTTGTTGAAAGCATTCGGATCAGTTTCCCTTTCACTCCTATATCTGTGTTTTCCTTGCTGCCTCCAAATCAAAACTTAATTGCCCAATTGAAATTTATCTAAGAAATAGTTCACGGAATCAGTTAGTTCAAAGGAAAATGGCACTGGTGCTAATTGGGATGACCCGAGGCTATGGCAGTCATTTTACCTACCTCAATCAGTTCAGGAAGTTTCTCTTTCACTCCTCTATCTGTATTTTTATTGCTGCCTCCAATTCACAACTTAACTGCCAACTGCAATTCAGTTAAGAAATACTTCACAGACTTTAAATGAACTCATCAGATCAGAAAACTCCATTTTCAGAACTACATCTGCTCTTTTGTTGCTGCTTCCAACTCACAACTTAACTGCACCGTCACGATACAAGCCCCTTTTATTCATTTGGACTGCTATCGAGATTATTGCAAGACATTCGAAAATTGTGTATCTTGAGTCCTAAAAATACCATCATTTATGAATATACTTTTGTCCATCATGGTATGAGGAGAAAGGGACAGCAGCAATAATGACTCATAATGGAGGAGGGAACATAATATCAAGAGGGAGGGGAGGTAGCTTTATCAAATGTTTTAAATATAATTTCAATTTGTGGTCTGTTCGTGTTCCATGATTACTATTCTAAAGAGAAATCTTTGACAAAAACCCGATTTATTGATTTTAAAGCATTACTTTTGCTCGCCACTGTACGCGCATTTGTATTGGCAGCTATAAAATGGAAAATAAAAGTCTGCGATTGTGAACTTTGGCACATTTGCTTTTAATTGTGGTGCACATTTTTGGATTTTTTAAATGTTTATTTTTATTACTTTTTGCAAAATTGTCACGTAATCTTTGCACATGGGTGCACGTGCGTATGGTTATAATGGTATGTGTGCAAATGTCTGTGTGTGAGTGTGGGACGGTATACGGCTTTGAGTGTGTGGATGAGTTCAAATGCAATTATATAATTTATATTGCCTGGCAGCTGTGATTCCTGTCAAAGTTAGTTGGTTTAGTACTTTGTACATCTGTGGAATACAGGGTATTGCTGGTATTCAATTACTTCCAAATGGTTTATATGTTTTTTTTAAAGTGTTGACATGTTGTTAAAGTTTGTTTTACTATTAGTTCGATCACTGGATTGTGACATATTAAAGACATATTAATTTAATATCGGAACACTAATAATTGAGCTTTGATGGAATGAGTAAGTGCAATTCACTTAAACAATTAAAAAGAAGGAGAGAGAAAGTAATTACTTACTATTATATTTATTTATAATATTTATATTTATTTATAAGTGAAAGATAATAACAAAATTAATGTTTTACAACAGAAAAAAAGAGCATCTGATGCTAGGATTTTCAGCTGGGAAACAATTAACTTTAGTTATTATTTTAGTTAAATTTTAATTATTTTCTCTTTATTTTCACAATAATCTTTACGCTGCTGCTCTGAAATCACAACTGCACAACAGCAATATCGCATCTGTCAAATTGTCACCTATTTCTGCTGCTTTCGAGGACATTCCAATTCATTTTAGCACTTATTACATTAGAGGCAAAAAAATAACAACCCCTAACTAAAAGTTGTTTATGTCTCGTTATTTATGACCTGTTCCTTATGACCTTTATATACTGAATTTTCTATATTGACTTCTTAGAAATGATCTCTTATGATAACTAGTCACCTGCTAATGGATTTATGACATTTATTTATTTCCGGTTATAACTAACGAAAGTACTATTTGCTCACTATATATTTGAACGTTACTGCTTATGGCTTTTAGATGGTCACTTGTTGAATGCCTTGTTACATGAGGTTAGGGATATAGTCGCAGGAAATATGAATACATAGGAATATGCATACGCCCTCCAGGTAACTGCCACTGCTCTACACTGGAATAAATCTACTTATGCAGCTTTTATGCTGACCATCTCATTTACCCTCGAAATTAAACTTACATAGAGTTCAATCTACCTTCCAATTATATACCTTAAAAATCTGATAACTATATTACAGATATTTGTTCAAATAATACCGGGTAACATATCAGTTTTCTCCATATTATGTAAGCAAGAGCTCCAAATAGGTGGGCAATATACAAGAACTATGCGTTCACTTAACGATGATTCCAGTAAGTATTGCGTTACTACTTCCTCAGCTGTACTGAAGTAAGTTCTTCGAGTGTGAACTGCTGCCAAACAGAGATTTCAGAGCTGGGTTTCTCGGAAGATTGATCAGCAACTTAAGTTTGGGCATAGTCGACATCCAATATACCAACATAGCCGTCAGTTCTGAAGCAATCATTGTATATTATAGAGTATCTATTGTCGATGTTATTGTCTGGAAGATCCATGATTAAAGCAATGTTTGAGTGTCGAAATAAATTACGTAGAATTTCTTATAGACATATTTATGCTGGTCAATGAACTGATATCAAACAAATTCAGCTTGGAAACTTCATGCAAGACAATCCGATCCGTCAGAAATATCAGATGGACTTCCTTCCATAATTTTCACTTGTTACACAAATTGTTGACAGACTTTATGTCCTGTCTGATAAATGGAATTTTTTGTGGACTTTAATAAAATTCGTCTCAATTGCCATTAAAAGAGTGTTGCAAATTGTTTCCCAAAAACTTGTCTTCCTAAGTCTCACAAATGACTTTCCCTTAAATTAAATTTCTCCAGAGGAAATATTTCCGAACCAAGCAAACTAAATAATTTCCATGGCCTCATGTGAACAAATTTGGTTGTTTCTTTCATACCACATTTCAATGCCACTTATACTTGTTAAGCCTCAAGGTAAAACACAACTAGTGGGCAATTAAATAGGGTGTATCCTTACAGAACTTTCGCCAAAACCTTGGTGCGGTTCAGTCGTCGGGCACAATGAGTTGATATGCGAATACCAATTAGAATGAGAATAAAGAACCAAATACACACAGAGATAGCACGTAACAAAAACTTGCAATTTAATCAACAATGATATAAGAACTCGGGGCCGCATCAAAGCCAAGTGTGCAGGATAAAAAGCCTTCAATTGTTGTGATACAAAATACCATGCCTCGAATGATGAGACGAATACGCTTAACAACTGAGAAGGCGAACAGGAAAGCAAGTGATGCAAATAACAAAGCGAAATGGTAACAAGAACGCCAATAAAAGCAAAAAGGATATGAAAAAAGAACTAAGAAAATATTAGAAAAAAACAAAAACAAAGTCAAAGCAAACCAAAAACTGGTCTTTCTTATTTGCCGATTTTTTTGCATTCTTCTGAGGCACACAAACACACACACATACACACACATAACTACCAATTAAGACGTAAGCACTTTGCCCCAGAAACAACCGTATAACAACAACCGAACAACAACACCAACAACAACAGCAGCACAAAACACGGCATATCAGCATATAAGACATAAAGGCCAGCAGCATTACGGGACAAAGCCAGCCTAATGAAAGACAAATGATAATTGTAGTGGAATTTGTAGCCACCGTAAATGGATCTGAGGCTGTGTGAGTCAGCGTTGTGTCTGGCTGAAGGACGTTAGGATGTTCGCACACTCATCGCTCGACGTTGTGCTTCAATGAATGACTACAACTGTTGTTATTTGTGTTCCTCCCCGCCCCTCAACTCAACTCTCCTCTTCTATATTGTTTTCCTTATTTTTATTGTTGTTATTATTATTTTTATTGCAAGACAACACTGTTCCCATACAGAACAGTACACGTAACTGACCCTTTTTCTAACGAGTTGCCTGCTGGAACTCTTCTCTTCAATTTGCCTGAGTCGTCGCTGCTCATTTTTCTTTTGTGTGATTTATTTTATTTGATAAGCCTTGACGCAAATGTTTTCTTCTTGACGCAAATGTTTTGTTTACCTTTTGTTGGAGTCAAGCATCTATTATGATGATGTAGTTGGCGTGTAGCCCATAAATTTAGGGTATCCTTTCTTTGTATCTTTCTTTTTGTGTTGTTGATGATTTTGTCTTTTGTTCTGGCGTCTGTTGTCGCTACTTTTGATTTTATATATATGTTGAAAGTAGGCGCAAGTAATCGGTCATTTAAGTTTATGGTTGTCTTTTTATTGGGGAAAGTAAAAATGTTCGTTAAAATAACTCCAAAATTTAGCACTATAAAAAGCAAATGACCACTGTAAATTAGGAAGCAAATGATGCTGTCACAGAGTGGAAAAATTATTAAAATTTTTGGGTTGATTAGATAAGGTTTATGACGGTGGAGCCAATATGCTTCTCAGCAATTATGGACTGTTAGAATGCTAATGGCGAAACCATTGGGATTACAGCCTGTTGGAGACTTCAGAGTACGCTTATTCTAAGGAGTTTCAGTTTGAGTAGACCCGAGAACTGTCGTATAAGAATGTAACTAAGCACTCAGACAAATGATGCCCATAGAATGTATTGAATAGGGGTTATTCTAAGGACCAATCAACATGAAGAGGAGAATCAATAAAACCAATTTTCATACTGCATAGCTATGGATTATTGGGTATCGTATTGGTGGAAGAGTTCTTTTATAAATTCACCTTACACACAATACCAGAAATGAAGTGGCCATGGGATATTTACTGTGTTCAATGGAACGAGTTCTTATACTCTAAAAATGTGGATTCTGGAGAGTCCTAATGGCGGATTCTATGGGGCTGAAGTAACTTAATGACTCCAAAGTAGGTTCTTTTAACATATCTCCAGAGATGAAATGGACAGGAAAAGTTTACTCTGAACATAACAAAACAATAATTAATTTACTACTTCTTCAGCTGTATCGAAGTATATTCTTTGAGTGTGAACTGCTGCTAACCAGACATTTCAGGAGTTTGTTGCTCGGAAAATTGATCAGCAACCTATTTTTCAGCATGGTTGAAATCGACTTTCCCAATATAGCCGTCAGTTTTTGAGCAAAATTTATATATTATAGAGTATCTATTGTCGGTGTTATGGTGGGGAGGTTCCACGGTTGAAGCAACGTTAGAGTCTCGAAATAAATTACGTAGAATTTCTTATAGACAGATTTATATTATATGGTTCGTATTTTAGATTATTTTCAACGCTCAATTTAATTGGTAGAAAGAAGCATCCCAAACGCTGCCTTGAAAAGAGGAGAGTTTGCTCTGCTCTTGGAACGCTTTGTTAATTCCCCTATACATGTGGAAATACATACATGCATACAGCAAGGATACTCCTCTTCGTCTTCTTATTCTCTCATGGCCTAACCACAGAAGCAACATGCTATCGGGTTACGGCCGAACTCAACAGCGCTCGCTAGGCGCCTCTGATTTGCACGCGTCTTCTCCAATTCGTTAAACCAAACGTGGTTAGGGTTTCCTCGACTTTGTCTTTCCGTCGGAGGAATGGTCGTCTCTTACTTTCCTTTTAAAGAAAACTTAAAAGAAAACTATGGTAGCAAATTTGTCTCAGGATTTATATGATGGGTTCCATCTAAAATACTTGCCTACTTTCGTATAGAGTAATGAACCCCAACATTACTTTATACGATTACGATTAAAAACTCTTATAGAGTAGTCCTCAAAGCCTGTCCTCAAAGTACCATACTCGCTTCTTCAATATACGCACTCATTTCTGCACATATTTGGCTAGACATATATGGTCTCAGTCATATCCAACTAGGCTATCTGAGTAGGATCTACTTAAATGAAGTATATTAGGGTGGCAACCTTATTTTTAGGTTTACATATGTTTAAGTGTTTGGATTGGGTGGTGCAGTTGGTAAAGAACAGATAATCGACCAAATGAAAGAATATATATGGAGTTTTCCAGAATCTGTGGGGTGCCTTACTCCATCCATTTTGAAAATAGGGTGAATTTCTTTCACATTGACTGCTTTGTTTACGGTTAGGTCACTACATAGGCGCTCACCGCCTGACCGGAAACTATATCCGATTTAGGTGGTCAGTACGTGTGCAGCACCTCTTTCGTGGTCTCACAATGGGACATTATTTGTGCCTGAGCGTGCTTCTAGCTACCGCTCCAACCTAACTTAACCAGGTCACTGAGGAAATCACTCTGGGGTTTTCGACCTGCATTTGGAGAGGGGGCGTACAGTGTGCGATTGCCGGTAACCTAGAGGGAGGTTTATACCAACAGATCTCTGAGATAGTAGGTTTTTCTCTTCTGGTTCATGTCTAAGTCGAGCGGTTTGTACTACTTGTAGTTCTTCTGCAATTCTTAATGGAAATATATAAAATATTCCAGATTCTACCGTTGAAAGAGCCCAATCCTTTAATACTTCCACTAACTTCTGATTTCTAATAAACTATTTAGTCGAGCTTAAATGTTGTTCAAGGGTTCTAATATTATTCTGAATAATTCATTTGGACACTGTTGGGAGAAAATTGTATATGATATTTTGTAAGGATATTTTGGTGACAAAAAAAAGTTGAGAATGTATAAGGCTCACTTTTCAAAGTCCAGTTTTTCTTTTATGTTCCTTTTGAATTTTATAACTCCTCACCCTCAATCCCGTTTAATCGTTAGTTAAATCTTTAGCACTAGTAAACATTGTTTTATCCTTGGTTAAAACAAGCAGGTCTTATGGGTTCCAGGTCATGAAGGAATTTCTGGTAACTAAATGGCAGACAAAAGAGCAACCTCTACGCTTGTAGGCCCGGCATCATTTCGAGGGAACTTCTTCTCATTCATTTAGGAAGTAGAAGACAAACCAAGACGATTATACTCGGACAATTTATCGGGGCTATCACAATCAAAATCGCTTATTGGGACCCTTGACCTAAATCACTTGAATTAACTAAGAATAATGTAAGAATTATTAACTAATTCTAACAGGGCACTGCAGGTTGAATTATCATCTAACAAAACTGGGAATCTACTCTAATGGGGTTTACAGAATTTGCAGGGAAGAAGATGATAGCACGAAACATGTTCTGGGATCATGCCCAGCTGTAATGCACAAGCGACAGAAGTATTTGGGTAATCGTCAAATACTGGATGAAGAAACTAGACTCAGCAAAATAGGATTGATACTAAAATTTATCGAGGAAATTGCACACAGGATTACTCTGAATCCATGAAGGGGCCACAATAGTTCTTTAAGTTCAGGGATCCCTCTTAATAATAAAGAACATTATTTAACAATAAAGAACATTGTTTTTCATTAAATAAACATATGTGTATCAAATTATTAAATGTATTAAAGTTTCAAGGATGAAAGGAGTAAATTTCATTTATTTTCGATTACATTTTCTGGTGGCAGCTGTCAGCGAAATTCTGTTAACCAAATTTAAAATAATTTCACTGGATTTTAAATAGTGGCGAATTTGTGCAGCGAAGCGGCTACAATTGTTGTACTGTTAAACAGACAACTTTGTTTTATTAAATATAAAAGTGATTACAACAATACAATACGCGGGAAAGAGGATGAAGGCAGTTCAACACTTTTGATAACATTTTACTTCTGTGTTTAAGTTAAATGAAAAAAGAGTAAACAAATATTAAAAGCATATAATGAAGGATTTTTGATTGACAATATGACAATATGACAACACAATGAAATAAAATGCTGAAACATTTGCATTAGAAAGGATTACATATGAGTGGAGTCAAATCTGTCTATTGCAAAATTGTCAATAGTCCTCCTTATTGTATGTAGATATAAGAGAAGGCCACTGTTAGCAAAATGTACTCAAAATTTACGACCTCATGATCCTCAAAGTACCACAATTACTTCCATACTCAGATTGTTCTAGCTCATGGTCAAAGAACCAAGTCAGTCTTGGTCTTAGTCCATATCCTTGTTATATGTCGATAATACGAAAAGGTGCCCGTTAGCAAAATTTAGATATATTCTTATGATCTTATGATCTCAAAAGTACCATAGTTGCTTCAACCGTCAGATTTATCAGGCTTATGGGCCAAGCCAACTCAATCTTGGCCTTAGTCCATATCCTTGTTCTATGTATATATTAAGAAAAGGTCCCTGTTAGCAAAATCTAGACACATTCTTAGCATCTTATGATCTCCAAAGTACCACAATTATTTTCAGTCTCAGCTCGTGGCCAAACACCTGAGTCACTCTTGGTATTAGTCAATATGCGACTGGGTCAACTTGGTATGGATGATTAATATAAGTATAGCTTAGGATGAGGTTACAAAGCGTTGGAGACACACTTAGACTATTACCCCGTCATCTTTCAGCCTTATTTGTTTTCTCTACTCTCGATACTGGAAGTAAACTTGAGTAGGCTGCCTCAAAATTCCGTTTAATTTTCTAGTTGATCCTTCAGAACTTCGTTGTTGCTCTTCAGCAACCATGCTGGTGATTTTGTTTACAAAACTTGTTGACTTATGCAAATATAGTTGCGAAAGTACCAGATTCTAATTGCGTGCCTTTGAAGTCGCTACTATAGCGGCGTTCCCAGCGTTCACAGCGTCCACAGCGTGCCCATCATCCTCAGCTCCCCAGCGTTCCCGGCGTTCCCAGCGTGGCCGCGCTGAAGCATGCACTAAAATCACACCCCCATCCCACCCTCGCCTCTTGGTCTTTTCGTAAACCAGCACCACCTGTTTAGGTTTTCATTAGTTGTAAGATGAGAAAATTTGCCTTTTTACAAAAGCGAATCAAGTGAAAGTAGGAAAAAAGAAAATCAAATATCCTTTGGTGGTATTGCAAGCAAGGACGCAAATAAATGTTAATTTAATTTTACATCACTGGAGTGGCTCAGCAAACAGCAATTGAATTGAAATTTAATGCAAGTAAATAGGCGAATTTTCCATGGCAAATCTGCTGAAGTGTGCTTCTTCCAATTCATTAAAAATGTACACGCCACTTGTCTGTGTCTGCCGCTGGGATGTGGAAGTGGAAGTGTGACTGAGACTGAGTGTTCCTAAGTACTTTCATTTCAGCTTATTTATACATATATATAATTTATATATGTGCGTATATGTGTGTTTGTATATATAAATTTGTACATAAGTCTCGGCAGAGTCATTAGGGAAAGCAGCTGGATTCCGAGAAATTCTTTGAGACTATTTTTATTTGATTTTCCACTGGGACTGCCTTGGCTGCCGCCTCTATTTTACGGTTTTACTTGAGTACTCGCTCAGCTCCGGCCTAAAAGTTTATTTATTTGCGCTTATTTACTCAAAAGGTTTAATCTTTTTGCCGAGCATTTAGCCTGATTTGCGCCAACACCGCCGCACTTGCACAAATTGGCAAAATAGCAACGAAATCGAAATGAATGCAAATGAAAATGGAAATGTTGCTTAAGGGGTGGGTGCGACTAGGACCTGCGCGGGCGTATAAAGGCGGTAAGTGTTTTTTATTTATTTATTTGTTTTTTTTACTATTTTACATTTTCATTTTTTTTGCCTGGTTCTTTGCTGTTGAGTGTTCTCTATTTTTATGGTAAAAGGGTAAAGGACTCGGCCTCGAATTGAAATTATGTAAAAAAAATGGAAAAATGTTTAACAATGTGTAAAAATGTGTACAAATGTGATGGGAAAAATATGCCTTTTGTGGAGAATCGGCTGCCATTTAGCTGGAGGACATAAATCTACCACTTTCGAGTGTTTGATGGTTTCTTGGCGCAAGGAAAAATGTTTGTGGTGGACTTAAAAAGGATACAAGGTAAAAAAATGTGCAGTTTTCCTTAATACCCTTTATTGAAGGACACTGCGAAGTTTAAGGAGGCGTAGAATCAAGTTTTAAAATTTAAATTAAATGTAATAAATTTCAATATTATTAAAAATTCTAAATCAATAAATTTGGAGGTCAAATAGAAATAGACTCACCAGACTCACCACTGGGTAGTATGTAGGTAGGTTGAGCGGTCGCCAAAAAGACACACTTAATTGACTCTTTGTAATACCGCATGAGACATAGGTCCCGTTCCCTTTTAAAATTCCAGCCATTTCGAGCTTTTTATGAAGCAGTTGATGGAGCTTATTTTCTTATTTGGAAAGTATTCCAGAGAGTCCAAAAAGTATTCAGCCCGGAAAGTGTTTCTGTTTTTGAACAGTGCTCGACGCATGCAGATCAGGTGTTGTATGGACTCTTGCTCCTGCTGATCCATGTAACGCCTGCAAAAGCTTCTACCATGGGTATACAGAGTTCCAGTGTCCCGTTAGGACACTTATGACAGTACCTTTACTTTGTTTAAAAGAAATATTTAATCGATTGAGCGCTTCACGTTTATTTCAGGCCAGGTTTGTCTGGCTATTTGGCATACTCTTCCTTCAGACCAGCACCTGATGCATCTAAAGATATTGTATTATTTAGTAGCTTACATGTATCAATGGAAATACCGAGGTTTCATCTAATTGTTTCGTTATCAGAGGACTTATAGACAATTACCTTAACTTGGAAATCAGATTGAGGACATATCTGAAATTCTCTCTTCCTTATCTCGTAATGTAATGTGTGATTTAGAGGTATAACAGCTGCTGAGACCAAAAGATCCCTTTAAATTCTCATCCAGCCCTGTTACCCTCAGAAATTCGAGGATGTCGGCTAGATCTTGCGTTGCTATTTCCTTACCTGGTATTTGGCACGAGCCTAGGTGTGTTTATCTAAAGTGCATTAGTTCTCCACAGTTCTCAAATATGTGCTCTGGCGATTCGTTTTCTTCATCGCAGAATCTTCAAATTAGGCTTGCTACAATTCCTATACTGCTCATGTGTCCTTTGAGCCTCAAATCTGCTTGAGCCCGGTTAGCATTCTGAAACTGCTTTCGGTCAACCTAATGCAAAAGCCAAATCTTTTGTGGTTGTAGTTGCCCAATAGTAATTTAGATTGTCTAAGACTTAGAGGGCTTATAAAAAGTGTCTGCCACTGTTGTCTTATAAAAAGTGTCTGCCACTTGTTCTCTAAGCTCTTGTTGCCATACTTCATTGCCTATACCACTGTAGGGTTCTGAACCTATCATTGGTGTGGAGGCTCCAAAGCTGGCGAGCTCGTTGGCCTGTTCGTTGCCATGGACGCCCACGTGTCCTGGGACCCAGCAAATACTGACTTTATTGTTCTTGCCCAGCTGATTCAGTGTCCTCCGACAGCTTAATACGAACTTAATGCTCAAAGGGCAGTTTGACTGTCCGATAGTATGGCTATATCTAGTCTTCTATAACCTCTGTTTACCTTGAACTGTGCACATCTTTCGATAGAACAATGAGAAATTCTTCGTTTTATGTATTTCGTCCAAGTACATTCTTTGGTTTCTGGGTCATCAGAATAATTTAAAACAATAAGTCCATTCTTGACATACGAGTATAAAAGGATGCAGATGTGAAATTGTGTTTTTTTTTATTCATGACCAGAGGAATTATGTAAAATACATTCAAGTTTGAAACTGGAGTAGATAAAGATCTAAAATTTCTGTAGTTTGCATTGCATCTGCAGATAAATTATCTTCACTCTTGAAATGAGAATAGGAAAATGTTCCTGTCTTTGTTTTCATCAGCAGAATAATTGCAGAAAAACAAACCCACTTTGAAATCAGAGTAGAGAATGAGGAGAAATTCCAGTCTCTTCTGCTACCTTACCACAGGAATTGTACAAAAATACTGCCATATCAAAATCACAATATAGAAATCCTGAATTCCTGTCTGCCATCTTCATCAGCAAGCTGATAGTACAATATCACTTTCTCATTGAAATCACAATAGAGAAATCCTGGAATTCCTCTGTTTTGTGTTTCATCACCACAAGAGTTATAGAAAATTAATTCCACACTGAAATCAGAATAGAGAACGATAAGGAATTCGTGGATTATCAGAAGAATTCTAGAGAAAATCGACACACTTTCAGACAAAAACTTTTCGGGGACAAGGAAGGAACCTCATTAGAATTCGGTATCTTCATATCTTTCCTAATTTATCTTTATCTTATCATGTTCTTCCTTTGACAAATCTCGCTCACAACAAACATCCAAAACGTTAGACAAGCCATTTATAGAAGAGTCTGATTTGGTTTCATCACTTCCAACCCGATCTCCATTTTAAATTGTTATTAATGAAAGGAAGTGTACATGCTGTTGACTCATTCTCTTACTTGCTTTCCATAGAAACGTTTCCCAGCTCGTGAAATTCTGTCGCACAAATTTTTAGAAAAATAGTTCGCAAAATAAAAAAAATATCGTGATTTCCAAAACTTAAATTTAACTACAAAAGAAAAGTACAATTTATGCTTGAGCCAATCCTTTAAGTGTCCTAGTGAAGGAACCATTTCTTTGTAGAATTCATCTCTAACATTCCTTCACAGTTTTTCATTCCCCATGCAGCTCAATCTTTAGTCTGATTTGTTGCTTTTTTAATTTGTTTATTTAGTGGCGCGCTCCCAGCGACGCATCCGAACACGCCAAACATCACTCACAAATTGCTGCGGAGCACACTTTCCGGCTGACGGAGCTGCTGCTCGCTTACACTGAATTCCTACGCATTAATCTTTGTGTGGCAGCTGTCAGAGCGCTGCAGGCTTACAGAGGCAAACATTTTATTTCTCTGCTGATACGTTGCCACATTCCCAGTTATGTATGCGTTTGGTAGGAGTCAACATTATATTTATTTATTAAATATTAATTTCATAGCCTATCAACCCGATTAACATCAATCTTCATTAATTTTTTTTCGTCTGGCAGCGAGACCGGTTACGCTGGTGGAAATTAAACGCTTGCAATGGTATTCATATTGACTTATTACTTAAGGATACTTGACACTATAAACAGGATAGGGAGAGACAGCATATATGAACCCAAGGGAGTTATTTCGTACCTCCATGAAATGTTTTGTCTTTGCAGAACACTTTTTCAGAGCGTTTGTGTCATAAGACTTAATATGATTATGTGGGAGGTGACTTGGGAATGATACTATGGCCAATCCTTGACCAATTTTCAACTTATTTCACTTTATTCAGTCCTGTGAACTTTTTGCTTAGTTTTCTTTGTCCAACTTAATATGCCAATTTCTTCACGACTTATAAGTTATATAACCTAGTGAAGTAGAAACTTTCTCAGCTGAGACACCATTGTAGCATGCCAATCTGTTCTATTGAATCATTTCTTCAATGAGAACACACTTCAGTTAATTAAACCAGATCAATTGCCAACGAAACAAAGCATTACCGCAGTAGAACAATACGAGTTTGTTTAATCAACTGGGATTGACTTGAATCATTGTGAAAGCAATCTATCCAAGTTCGCCGCACTATACTATCCTGTCCACCGGTATCGTTTATAAAAATTGTCCTTGCAGATTATGCTATGTTCTACGATGAATTTTAATCCGTATATCTCCACAATTTTGATTGTTATTCCTTGGTTGGATTTGTTTCAGCAATGGTGTCGTAAAATTGTGGTTAAAGTAAATTTGGTTAGAAGTACTCTATCGACTCGATGACTTCATCAATGACAGGAAAATATGGAAATTATTCAGACACCAGTTTAAATTATTGGTTACAAATCGAAAACTTTTCAGGGCCTTTCTTAAAGATCTGAACTTCTGCGCATATAAGCAAAAGTAGATTTATGATGGAGATTTGGTTACTTATCGAACTGCATGGAAGAGTCTGTAAGAATCGATGAAAGGTACCACTGTTCTATTAGGATATTCTGATCATTTCATACTCGTAGATTAGGCACTCTAAAGAAATATCATTAAAAGGATTTCACCTTCCTTCCATTAACGTTGTGTCCCCAATTCCACCAAAAGTTACCAGTTTTTCCCTGTTGGGTGTGATGTCTATCAAGAAAACTCGTATTCGTGTAAGAAATTAAAGAGGTCCATCATATACATACAAGTCAAGGACATATTAGTGTAAGAAATTTATGATATCCTTATACCATCATTTATGTGTACAAATCCCTTGGCGTGTTGTATCCTTCCTCTTCTGCCAAACGGAGTGCACATATTAAATGATTTATTTTTTTAATTGTAAAGTTTTGCTTGAGGATTTTTATTGTGTGTTTTCTATCATCACTGCATGAATATGTGAGCGGCAAAGGGAATCGTCTAAACTGCAAACTAAACATTGTGCTGTGGCTTTGCGTGCTTGATGCACACTCTGAAAAATTGCTATAAAAAGTTTCTATTGAAGCATCATTTTAAGAAATGTGGAATACACTCGTAAAGCTTTCTTTGCATAGTTCTTCTTCAGAATTTATGCATATAAATAAATAATAGTTCAATAATAATTTATAAGAGAAAAAAAATCCAGTGTCATTATTAGATCTATCTGAAGTGGGGTCCTTTAGGGTCCTCAAGAAATTTTCATTGGATTTCTGTTATGTTAACCATTTGCATCGTTAATAAGGCAGCTCTTTCTTGAATTATGACCTGCTTTTTAGTAACGTTTACCCACATGAAGAGAGAATATGAGTTAATCTAAAATGTTCAACGAAACTAAAGAAATTCTTTGGAGCAATCACCTAAAATCCCTATCTTTAAAACTGGTTACACGTCCTAGACGTCCAAAAAAATGTCCAAATTAAGAAATATCGATAACGACTGCCCTATTTAGTGTCAAAATTCGTCGGAAGTTAAAGATCGATTTTTTATTATTATTATATCTTACACCATAATTAATTATGAGTGCAAGGTGTTGTGGGTAATGAGTACTAGTTACTGAGGCTTTCGACTAGAAGAGAAAAAGATTTTATAGAAAGAAGCATTTTAGAGACCAATCCCGTTCAGGATTTGAACCTGCGACCCTCGGGGTGTGAGTCTAGCATGCTTACCACTAGACCAGCATGCTTACTACTAGAGAATTCAAAGATAAGAGAAACCTTATTAATCATATTGCTCAGCTCTATATTTTGTTCTCCAATTTAGTGTTCTCCAAAGAGTGCTTTTGGTAAACTAACCTGCCACTCCTATCGACCTATCTCTCCAATTTAATGATTAACTACTACTGTTCATATCATAGACCACCATTGAGGGTCCTTAAACTGATCTGGTTTTATTGTATACTTCTGTCCCATTCTCCCGAAGGTAAGACTTCAATATATGCACACTAAAAGCATTCCTTAAACATTTTTGACTTCGAAGACTAAATTGAGAACATCATAAGTGTCCTTATTGTCGCTTCTTTATATCTAATTAAGAGACATCTTCATGCTATCTTGTTTGCTTTAATGGACAACCTCCTTGAATATTTGAGATAGATGATTCTGCAAAGTACGAGTAGAGTGTGACTATAAAAAGGGCAACATAGAATAGCAGCAAATAAATCATGAGCAAACTGATAGTACAATATCACTTTCTCATTGAAATCACAATAGAGAAATCCTGGAACTCCTTTGTTTTGTGTTTCATCACCACAAAAGTTCTAGAAATTTAATTTCACACTAAACGACTATTACTAAAGGACATTGAACACATATGTGTGTTCGTGTCTTTGTGTGATATTATTTCATAATACCATTTCACCTCATGTTTGCCGTAGAATGTAGTATTTAATTTAATATTTCGTTTCAAGTGCACTCGCTACGAGTCAAACCTACATACAACATGAGCCTACTTCACATTTTCCTCTGTCAATGAATGAGTTGAACAGCATGTGTTTAGCTGTGGTTTGCTTCAATCGTAGTTGACGTTTGAAGTGCATTTTATATTAATTACATAGCCCTACAAAAGTTGTGATTTCTGGTACGCGGAACAATAGCGAAATAAACATTTATCGTTATCGGCGCGTTTCTCTCTTGAGCACACTTCGCCAACATTAGCATCCTAGTTATATTAATAATTAATATTTGTTTTTTATCACTCCAATCATTTATTTCACGTTAATTTTTCTTAAAGGTTATTGGCCCTCCAAGCATATTGGTTGGGTCAGTCGTTTATCTTGATGGACGATGGACCATTCTACATTTTATCTTTGGGAATTTTCATTATATATCCCAACCATTTTAATCTTTGTCCCGTTTTTGAAGAAGATTAGATTCTCTTCTTATATACAACTTTCGAACTTATTGTTATCTATTTGACTGTAAGATTCATCTTGATATCTGCAGGTAATTCTTCTATTATGTAAACTTTTTGAAGCACTTTTCTCTGGAACACCTGAATATTTAGAATAATGTTGATCTTAAATGTCCATTTCTCTTATCAGAATGTAGAATTGTTCTCATTACAATGAGTTACACTTTTAATTTCTGCTATTTAGATAGAAATTGTTCTCGAAACAATCAGTGAGCATAAAATAATTGGTTTCCCGGCATGATTTCATCAGAGGAGGTGATACTTTTATTTATATTTCTTCATATTCAAATTATTGATGACTTAAACTCATCTATTCGTACCGTGAATAGATAAGTTGAGTGACACCATACACGTTGGTGTTTATCTTGTTCTATCCAAGTATTTTGTTTTTTCACTTTTATTACTATTATTTTATTTGTTGTTAAGATTTTGTCTCTTAATTTTATTTAAATTTTATTTTCTTAAATAACTCCGTTTTGTTTTCAATCTGTTCTTAAGAACACTAAGCAAGTTCAATGAGTCCTTATTTTGACATGATACTAAGGGTTTGAATTTCAAAATAAAAAAACAGAAAAAATAACAACGGAACTGTAAAAAAATATACCCGTCCCTATCGTATATCCTTTCGCCTAACTACTCCGCGGAAAATATTTCAGTAAACCATATCAGAGCTATTAAGTCAAATTTCTTTTCTAACTCCAATTTTGTTAACCAACATATTTGAATAGTTAACCTGGGATAGTATCTTCACCACTACTCTCAATGTCTTTTTTGGTTGGTGAGGATTTTTGTCACTGTGTTCATTATACGCGCATCTATCAATATTCACAGTGGAGAAAGTGTCGCCAATCATGTAACGTCATGTCTTGAATTAGTGTATCTGTGGTGTCTTAGAATGGAATGAGTTTTCCTATTGACTGGGTTTACTCCATAATCTGCTCGAATCCTAGCAGAACTAGTAACCAAAAGAAAGTATATAGTATGAGAAATTACAAGTTCTCTTTTGTTTGATTTGAGTGTACCGAAATCTAGATTATAAACGGTGCATATTTGACCCAAAACGGATCATTCTAACTATGCTAAATAAAGCCTTCATTTTCATGCAAAAATAATAGATTTCTCTTTACTATACACTATATATGATGTCAACTAGTCTAGGATTTGGTGCTCATCCTTTTTTGTGACAATTCTGTTTTTGTTCCTTTTGAGAACATATTTCATGGCTGACTTTTGGCAAGACTGCTCTCCGAATAGTTTCTTTGTGTATCTATGTTTAGCAATGTGGTTATTAGCTCTGTTGACAAAATGTGGTTTGGATTCACTAGTGACACTCTGCTTTATATGTTTGGTCTTCTCATACACTATTTTAGGCCTTTTTCTTCACTTTTTTTAAAATAATATTCACAAACTTCTTTCTAGTTTAGCAAATATTTCTAATATAATTTTCTTCTCTATATTTTATTAAAATATGCTGTGAAATGTTTTATTATAATTCTTCTGTTTAAGTCTTTATTGGCTCCACTATTCTTGTGACTGATCTATCATCATTTCATTTTCCTGTCGATCTATCATCATTTCATTTTATGGTCTTTAATTTTCTTATTAAACTTTTAAAAAAGCTTTTGTTGTTAATTACATATAATAAATAATACTAAATATTCTTCTGGTGACTCTAAACAAATATTTTCTCTCGTAGTTCTTCATAAAATGTGAGTTCTAATCTATTTCTTCATTAGATTCCTGACAATTTAAAGTAATTTACTTGTAATTCTTACGGAGATATTTTCATTTCAAAGTAAACTTTAAAGAAAACCCCCTTTTTCCCCACCTTAGCATACCTTCAACAATATTTTCTTATTTCCTTAAAATACCGCAAAAGTTTCTTTCAGTGTATTCTGGCATATCATAATTAAAATAAACAAGATAAACTTGACTAATATTTACTTTGGCTTTTATGGCGCCAACAACAACGCCAGCGATTGCAACGCCTTCACTGCGCTAATGCACTGAGTTGCACAATAACAACAGCAGCAGGACAGCAACAACAACAACGATGTTAACAATAAAAGTTCTTCTACTGCTCCTTTCAATCCTTTTATACAGCTACAGAGCAGATAAAGATTAAGCAGCAACAACAACAACAACAACAATAGTAATAACAAAGCCAGCCGTAAACCACCAAGAGCTGAACACCCTCCCCGACCCACGCTTACATACATTCATTGTTTTTCATAGGATGTTGGCTGGGTTCCTCGCCAGCTCCGCTGCTCGGTTGGTTCCTTGCCTGCTTGGCCAGTCATTGTGTCAGATCTTCTGCCCAGAATGACTGCACATGGCTTGTCATTTAGATAAGTTTGGTTTTGCTTCAGCTTCTCCCTTTTTGTGTTGTTACGAGGAAATTCTGCATATGCGAGTATAGCGGGTGTCTGTGTGTGTGTATTTGAGTGTGTGTACGCATGTGTTTGTGTGACGGCGTAAGTGTGTGCTTGTGGGGCAAAGGTCTATTATTAGAAATAATCGATATTTGAAATTTTTAATATGAGACCCCTTTTGTGGCAGTGCTGGCAACATAAAAGATGACACACATTCCTCCCATTGTACCGGAGTTGCAAATTAAATCAGTTTCGTTCGTTTTTTGCTCACATGGCTTTGGCTTGGGGGCTCACTTTTGTTGCCTGCCCTGGGAACGCTTTGCATTTTTTATTGAGTTTGCTTTATTATTAAAGCATCAATTGCGCAGCAGCACACAATACTTTGTATAGATTGAGGGATGTACTCGTAAGTGATTGAGTGACTTTTAGAAAGATTTTGAAAGAAATCTTTCCAATTAAAATTGCTGACAAATTTTGATGGCTCATCTTCTGAATTCTTATTTCCTTTCACACTTGCAATTTTTTCCACAGAATAGACTTGCATAAGAATCTTATTAGTTATAATCTTATTATTAATAATGAGGGTGCATCTTCATACATCCTACCTACTTTCTAGGTCCTTAGAACATTTTGAAAGGAACAAGAGATAATGAAAGCGTACATTATATTCCCCTACGTTATTACAAAACTATCAGTGCAGAAATTTTGCCATTGAGGCGATGCTTTCATAAAGAAACTTTTGATATTCAGACAACGTACTGCAGCTGGAGAATCCTTTCACTTCCCCTACAAGCATTGATAATATGCATATTCGCTTTGTTTGCCATTCCCCAGAAGTCACTGCAATTTCAATTGGAATCATTCACAATATAAATCTCAGTATCATCAGGGAGCTATACTTCTTTCAGGAGTTAATTCCCCTCCAGAAAATATAGATAGAAATATCAATTGGAATTCATAGTCAAAATAAATGTCAGTATCGTCAGAGAGCCACACTTCCTTCAAGAGGTTCTTCCCCTCTAGAAAATAAAACCCAGAAATATCATTGGAAATTTATTATCATTATACATGTCAGTACCATCAGGGTACCATACATACTTCAGGAGGTTCTCCCACTTCAAATATATATCCTACAAGAATTAATTGGAATTCATTTATATATATTAATGCCAGTATCAGCAGAGAGCCACACTTCCTTCAGGAAGTTCTTCCCCTCCTTTATAGTTATAAATGCCGTTATCACCAGAGAGCCCCACTTCATCCAGGAGGGGCGCGCACTTCGTAAAATATATCTCAGAAATATCAATTGGAATTCATTGTCATTATAAATGCCAGTGTCATCAGAGACCAATACTTCCTTCAGAAAATTCGTCCCCCCAGAACATAAATCCCTTTAATTCCAATTAAAATTCATTGTCATTATAAAATCCAGTATCACCATGAGAGCTACACTTCTTTCAAGAGGTCCTTGAAGGTGTTGGATTACTTTCAAAGCTTCTCCGTGAATATATGTATATAATATGTGAATATCTCAGAACTCCCCCAGAATATGTGCTTAAATGTTGACATTTACGTTTTGCTCACAAAAGTCTGAAAGATCTTTGAAAACGCCCTACTAAATCCTCCTCTTTCCAACTCTCTCGTAAAATAAAAGAACGTTCGTTTACATTTTCCACGTGCTGCTGCATTAATTCGTCTTATTAGGAAACATAAAATTCTTCATATTTACGAACACGTTTCAGCCCTCGAAGCCCCTCAGCCCGCATATAACCAACACATGGATACAAGCCGCAAAATTTACGCAATTTCATTTTGGAAATTTACGATTTCAATTTTGTTTTTATCGATTTTTAATTCATTTTTCAGTGCGTGGCTCATTAGCAATTTATGCTCTCTGGATGTATATGTGTGGGAATTGCTATTGTGTGCGCTCATGTGTGTTTGTGTGTGTGTGGTGGCGTGGATTTGTGACGGCCTTGTAGATTTCTTCCATGTTTCTTTGTTTGCTCGCATTTGCTGAGCTAATGACACCGAAGTCTGTTGTGGTGAAACTTTTTTATGCATTCGTGCCACAATTTCAATTATTTCTAATTTGTTGCAGGGCGAGGAGTGGCGCAATTTTAATTTGCTTTTACGACTGAGTTGTATGTTCGTATGCCGCAATATTACCAAATGGATTATCCAAGAAAAATGTTTCATGTGTCTTCCAGCATGTTGCAAATTATTCCAGTAAAACCACAAAGAAAGCGGCAGCAAAGCGACAATGTAAATGATTGAGTAAGTGGAAATAAAGGGCACCACCGAACTGATACTTTAGTTGTAATTTGGAAACCAACAAAAACAACGTCAATTTGAGTAGTCTTCTTCAACAGAAATAACTCAGTGAATATCCAGCGGGAGGTGATTACTTCCTACTACCATCTGATTTGGTGGAAATTGGGTGTTTCGATCCCAATGTAGATGCAATTTGATAGTAAAGCAATGAAATTACATATTTGGAGCATATACTGGAAAAATCCTGAGCGGAAACTATATAAGATTAGCTCACGAAATAACCAGAGAGAAGTGATTACAGATTTAGCGAAAGTTTTGTGTTTCTAGAGATCCCATGTAGCCATAATTTTATACCCAAAACAACGCCTGCCTTTCAGTTTTCTTTTGGAACATGAGACGATGGAAATGAGTTTTCTTTTTGAATGAAACCTTTATTGAAATGAATCCATAAACCTCCAGAATGAAGGTGGTTTCATAATATCTGAATGTAATGGACTCGGCTATAAGGATCAACTAAAAAAGGTGTTTATTAATATCTCTTTTCATTCATGGATTGGTAGAAAACCCGAAACAGTGCCATACTTTGGTGATTTGTCTGTAGCTTAAGAACGGCCCATCTACATGGAACAATGTAACTAATCATTATGATTCATATGAATGACCCAACTACATGCAAATAAGATTTGATCTAAAACCTTGGAGAGAGTTCTAGTCTCGATACCTATTCCTGTTTCAAATAAAGTATTACGTATCTTCTCTCTCGACCTTTCTTGCTATTCCAGTTAATTTCTTAATGACAATTTTACATGCTTCAATCAAATCTTTTGAGTCCCAAGGAAGTGGACATATTCTTTGATCCTAATTGGCCCACTCAATGGTGAATATTTTGAAGATCAACTTTACGACGAATTAGGAGGTGCTTCACATGCTTTTTGATAATAAGTTTGCTACTACCGCCACCTTCACTTTTAAGCTTTTCGGTTCAATTTCATGAAATATAGAAGACAACTCTAACTTTCGACTTCTGCATTATGTTCGGTCTTTGTACTCGTGTTGAATCCAACCACACTTTTCATGACTGTGGAAACCTGATCAAAAGAAAATAATTTCGGAATGATTTTTTATATTATGTGATGATGAATTTCTTGTAGATTTATCACAAAGTCATCGTTCTATCACATTATGACTTGATTATTGAACATCCACAACAATATATCACATCTATTTGAATTAATCTACAAGAAATGCAACCTAAAACAACAAACATATCACGAGATGAAGAATATAATTACAGTTGTAGTTACTGCAGTGTCTATAGTTCGGTTGCAATTGCATAGGTCTGGCTATTTATTTGAGAGAGCAATCATTCAGGTCCTACGATTGTAATTAATAGGCATATGATTATCGAGAACGGGTCATATCACTGTTATCTTCACTTTGCTACAAATTCAACACGTATTTTTTTGGTCTGAAATTATAATTTATTATTACTTTTGTTAACTCCACCAAGCCTACGGCATTTCGGGAGCCTTTACTCATATTAGCTATTAGTTGAGGTATCTTCTTAGTTCGAATAGTTCTCTCGATTCTTATGTGACCTATAATTCCCCTATTATATTTATCTGTTACCTATGATTTCCCTAGAGCATTACCATTTGCTGGTGTCTCTGCTCCATAAAATGATAATATTTGTATGATGCTTCCTCAGATTTTAGTCCTTTATTTTCGGGGCATAATAATTAATTCGTATGGTTCCCCAAGGGAGCAAGGTTTTCATCATGGTTTTCAGTCATTGACTTTGTGGCCTTTGTTGTGCACTCCTCATATAGCATCGTCAGAAGTGGATTAGGTGTGTGAACAAAATAATCATTTCTACAGTATTCTCTCCACCCCATTCATTCCCTTTCCTACTTTGGTTAGTATTACTTCTACTTCCTTCCAGAATGCAGGCAGTATACAACTGATTTGTGAAAGTAATAATAAAGTATAAAGTTATATTAGCAAATCTACACAGATACCAATCATTTCTGGAGATAGTGTATTCATTTTCAGAATATGCTGAAGACAGTGGTTAGTTGCTCGATCAAATTGATCAAAAATCAAATCATCGGGATTCTTGGTGTAAATATTGTAGTTGGAATTAATAGTTTCCTAAAGTAAAACCATACCAGGAACTTTTCCTTCACTCTGGAGAGTGTGTTTTATAGTCTCTTAAACATATATTTAGATCTCCAAACCACATGTATGCAATCAATAGAGATAGATAAAAAAAGATATAGATAAAGAAGTTAAAAGATAACGAAAACAAATTTTTCCGGGGGATTGAGTTGGAGTCTGGAATCCCTCCCCCGAAAATATGAGAACTGATTTTGTACTTTGAACCAAACAAACAAGAATCAGAGAATAAATGCACTTAAGACAGCGAAACCCTGCTGAAACTTTTTCTGAATGCTCACCTGGTATCATCACACTAATTTAAGTCGGTTCGGACTGTTCAGTATCAGTTCGGTTTCAGTGAAGGTTCCATTTATTACTCTTAGACCAACCTTCTCGCCCCATAACGCTGCCACCTATTTCTCCATATATGCCCCTACAAGTTCCATTTCTCTTCTTGCTTTATTGCTTACAATTATATCATTATTAACTCAACTTTATTAGAGTGACTACAACTATTTTTCGTTTTCATTCTAGTTGCATTAACTCAAAAATGTCTTTGAAGCCCCTACCAAAATTGAAACAGTTCATTTTATTACCGCCAATCCCTTTAAAAACTTTCAAAAAATTCAAACCAAATTCTACCCTTCCCCATCAGTTGGGCTCAGACTGCCACCCTCCCCCAGCAGTTACGCCCACATTAAATTTATTTACCGAATTTGAGCGGCAGGAAACCCATGGAAGCGCTTTAGCAAAACCTAAGCCCAATTAAGCACATTATTAGCTGCCAGCTCACTACACCTACACCCACACATGAATTAGCACGAGTGGCTGCCAGCACCCAGGCGGAAATTTCGATAGGATGGCAAAGTTCAGCAGCTATGTAGGTGTGGAAAAAAGAAGCTTTCACTTAGTTCGTACTGGTACCCCCGCTTTCGAGATTCCTTCATTACCAAATAACTTACCTGTAAGCTATGGAAATGAAATCAATGACTGCTTCCTTACTTCCCAAAGCATTGCTTAAGAAGCGGTTAAGCAAACTGTTAAAACTTGTATAGAAAATTGGATAAGAATCGTAAATTATAGTGAAGCGAAGTGCTTTAAGGTCGTGATTGAATGACGAAATTAACGAAAAATGCAAAATCCATGTGCGCTATAAGACTCGCCCTCAGATTACTCGCACATCATTATTGCTGCTCCTTCACGCTAGCATCGCAATGATCCAAGATTCGTTGAAGTGGTGCTACTATTTCCGCCTGGGTACTCACATATGTTTGGGTGTGCTTTTTTTTCTTCTGCGGACTGGTGAGTATGTGTATGTTCGTGGGTATGTTTGTGTACGTGGGTATGTGTGTGTAGGTTGGTAGGTGTGTGTAGGTGGGTAGGTGTTAGAGCATGCTTGGAATTTAAATTTTTGGTGTTAAAACGCTTTGATGTTGGGCGTGCAATTAAACGCGATGTGGCAGACCCACTGGCATATGTATATGGCGGTGAGTGTGGTAAATGGTTGCACGCCTTCGAATTCCAACCCAGCCGGAAAAAATTAGTGGAGCTAAAACAGTCATGAATAATACTGATAATGAACCCTTATTCTCTAAATTGGATTTCAACCCACACTTCTTCTTCCTATAAAACTTCAATGCCAATGTTTGTATACAACTATTCTCAGATGGTTAAATATTTAATTTTAACGATAAACATAAACCTCGTCTACAGCTGCACCAACCAAGATTGCCTTCCAATAAACCCAATATAAATAGGATCAGCCTAACACTATCTACAGAGAGTGAATAGATAAGAAAATAGTCCCTAATATTCTTTAAGCAGAGAAAAAAATACCGACATGGATATCAGGGAACATCTTAACAACATCTTACTTCCTTATAGAAATCAAAATTGAACGTCAGGACACTAGTAAACATACGAGGGCGGATTGATATTGAAGCTACCCATCGCTAGATGGCAGCACAAACACAAAAACTTTTTTTTTGTTAGAAATTGCGATCTGTCAAACGTCAGCTGTTAAAATTTCACCCAAATTCATCGATTAGTTTATTTGTTGTAGTCGTTTGAAGTAAGCTACTTTTGTGTTTCTTGAAAAATGGAAAAAAGCGAATTTCGTGCAGTGATTAAACACTATTATTTGAAAGGGAAAACGGCGAAAGAGACAAAAGAAAAGCTCGATAAACATTACGGTGAGTCTGCTCTGTCAGATTACATGGTAAAATATTGGATTGCTGAATTTCAACGCGGCCCAACAAGAACTGCAACAATACCATCAACAGGAAGGCCAAAAGAGGTGGTTACTGACGAAAATATCAAGAAAAGCCTCGATATTGCTATAAATAATCGCCGAGTCAAGTTGCGTGAGATTGTTGAAATGGTAAACATATCATATGAACGTGTGTTCAACATTTTGCATGAACATTTGCATATGAAAAAGCTATCGGCAAGATGGGTGCCGTGTTTGCTCAGTGTCGAACAAAAACGAGTTCGACAGACCACTTCCCAGCGGTGTTTGGACATGATAAAGCGTAATCCTGTTGATTTTTGGCGTCGATTAATAACTGTTGATGAAACGTGGGTCCACCACTACACATCTGAAACCAAAAATCAATCGAAACAATGGGTGAAAGCTGGTGGAAATGCTCCGAAGAAGGCGAAGGCAGTGAAATCGGCTGGCAAGGTTATGGCCACTGTATTTTGGGATGCACACGGAATATTGCTCATCGATTATCTTGAAAAAGGATCTACAATCACAGGAAAGTATTATCGTGAATTATTGGATCAATTTATTGATGCAATCAAGGAAAAACCACCACATTTAAAGAAGAAAAAAATACTCTTTCTTCAAGACAACGCACCGGTTCACACATGCTGAAATTACGTGAAATACTGTTATATGTAACACCACCACGAACAAAAAGTATGGCCCAATTACTCCGACGGCCCAAAATCCGCACCAAACAGTGTGGTGAGTTCGAGAATCGAGCGAGGATTGCATAACCCTAAATATGACACTTTTGCTTATTCAGTTCAATGTGAACCTCAACGCTGATAGGATTTAGTTCGAAAAATCATCATTAACTTCTTACAATTAAAATGCGTTGTTCACTCGTATGTCCTTCTATAACTACAATTGTCAATTTTCAACATTTAGAGATACTAATTATCAGATTACGAAGGAATCACATTATTGCCCAATTGCCTCCAATTTAATCTTAATCCGGGTAGAAAAATGTGGTCCACAGACAGACAGAACAATTCTTTTACTCGTACACATATAAATTCCATACCGGCCACGCCTTTTTAGAGATGTTACAAATACAGCTCCACCGCTGAAAATTTGAATCCCATGTTTTTTCCTTTTAAAGGTTAAAGGGTGTTTAAACCTGTTTTACTTCTCTAATATATGAATGCCCCACCTGCTGAAGACTTCCAGAAATATGAGTATTTTAGCTTCCATATTAAGTACCTTTGAAGTATCACGGTTAAAGCATTAATAATCGTAGTGGCTATATTCGTCGTTTCAACAGATATGAAAATATGAGAAAATGCGTATATTTTTTAAGAATAATTCAATGCTAATGAACATTTCTTTGTATATTAGATAATCTATTATATTCGTGGCTATCCTCTGAAGTCTATGGGTGAGCCTGATGTTAGGGTATGGGGGTAATTTCATAAAGAAAATTATATCGTCTTTTATATATTTTTATACTTCTTTCTTATCTAAGCCTTGTCAGTACTATTCGATTCATATCTACATAATTACCCTCCACACCTAATTATTCAATATAATTAGTTGTGGAGTTAGGGCTAAAAATACGAGTGTTCCATATATTTCTCTGATATATACGACTTACAACATCTGACGATATCAGCATCACACTTTCAAAGAATTCTTCATAGAATTGAAATGTGTACACTATAACCTGGGTCGCCTCTTCTAGGGTCCAATTTTCCTAAGTCAACGTAAGGCCCAAATAAAAAATCTTCACCCCGTACTAACATTAATTTCCAGTCCTGGTTTTCTCATACGCTACTTCCTCTCTAGACACGATTACTGTATTTAATTTAGTCACATGACTAATCACATTTTACTCTAGTCATTTCCCTGCAGGGTCGTTTATGGGTGACTTGTGCAACATTAAACAAACTCGCTCACACGGAAATCATAAAGGGAATCCATCTACGAGTAATTATAAAATATCACTGTTGGAAATTTGTTGCCGAAATTTATGCCACTGCGTCTTCGCTTTAATGGGGCAACTTTTTTGTGTGTCCCAAACACACAAACACACACACATACACAACAGACACACGAATTACATAATCACCGTTGCTGCAACCAGAGCATCTTTAACAAATGTGTTGCCATCCAACGCTGCACTTTTTAATTTATCTTTGGTGGTGCTTTGAAAGCGCATCTCGCAACTCGCATCTCTCATTTCTTTTGATCTGTCACAGTTGACAAATGGAAGAGCAACTTTCTAAAATTTCAAATTAATTGGTGGCGATGTCATTGAGCTGCTTGAGCTGGCCCCGGCATGCAGCATGCGGCAGCAACGAGTTCGTGCACCCGCAAGTGTCATCAGCGCCTCAGTGACTTCGAGGATACCACTGTCAGCGTTCACTTTGCTGTTCTTTGGATGGGGAAGTGGGGAGGGTGCGCGTGTGCACTGCATTTATTTTCCTTTTGATTTTTGCGTAATTTCTTTTGTGAAAAATGAAACAAGTTTCGCCGTATTGGTACGAGTTGAGCGGATTTTTCGGATTTCTTTCCTCCGCTTGCAGCATGCATGGAATTGTGTTTTATTGTGCTGCTGTGTCGTTGGTTTATTTACTTTAAAAATTTTATGGCAGAAAGACAAATTCCATGCATAAAAAGATTGATTGTGGCAACAAGCATTAAAGTGACACTGCTGCCAGCATGTGCCCTGCTTACTCAACGCTAATGCAGTTCCGAGCAAGCTCCATCTTCATCACGAAGGCGCCTGAGATTTGAAAGGGCGCCTAATGGAGTTTTGTAGTAAGTAGGAGTAATGGGGCTGTATCTGGGGAATCGTTTAGTCGCCGGAAATTCATTCTCAGCCTTAATGGTACTTATTGATAAAAGTGTGTCCAACAGCATCCGCAAAGTTCCACCAAGTCTAATAGCAATGTGAATAAAGCCAGAAACTCAAATTTAAAGTGTGTCATTTCCTGACAGAAATGTACACAACTGCAGTGAATCGTGATTTGAAAGTTTTGGGTATGCTTCTTCAAGTTTCTCCGAGTTTTCAGGAACCATACTTGTAGAAGTATGTGGAATAACTCATAATATCCGGTCTGACCTGTAGAACTTCTCATAACATGTCCTGCTGGTACAAAGCAGTGTTGTTCCGTAGCTTGAGATTGTGTTGGAAACACAAACGTGTTATGGAAAAAGGAATGAAATTAGATCATCTTCGAACTCTGCTCAGCAAAGTACATGATTTATGAAATCAGAGGTCTACAATCCCCAATAATTCTATACAGATTTAAGGAGTTGATCTGTTGATATATCTGACAATATTTTTAATTATTAATAAAGAATTGCTCTTAGAGTCTGTGACCATAGTCTAAGTGTCCAAGTGGGTACTTTATTCACATTTTCAGAGGAGTGCTTCATTTCTGAAAATTACGAAATCACGGTTAATAAGTTCTGAGTTGTTCTCTCATATGTTCATTAAATATGTTAAAATATGCCAATATTTAGAGCAGGAAACTTTAACGGAATTATAGTATTCCAGATTTAAATTGTAATCTTAATTGGTGGAGAAGAAAGTGTTTCAAAGACGGAAGGAAATAATCGTTTGCGGAACTGTGGAACGGTCTCTGCTAACTCTGTCTTCACTTGTAGCTAAGGAAAGGTTCTCGATTGTTCTATCAAGTGTATTATAGGGGTCCATGTAGAAAGTGTAGGCAGAAATGGTTTCTAACTATGAAGCTGGAGCTTGACTAGTAGAGATCACAGTGATTAAAACGAACGCTTGTTATCTGCATGCAATCTGTAGATAGTACCTAATAAATATTCTGAGGTACTGAAGTAAGCATTTTCTTCGTAAGCATTAGCTCTATTTTTCAAGAACTGTGTACATATTTTGAAGAACTTCTTGTACTAAGATTATTCTTCTTATTAACATAGTAAGACACCCATTGGCCAATGGGCCTCCGAGTGCAACTTGCGTAACTCGGAAGCTACCTGGGTTAGCTAACATAGTAAGAGAGTAAGAATAGCATATTTGAAAGACACTGAAGGAATTTGTTCAAAATTTTTGGTATAAATGACCTGTGAGCACTCCAAAATCTTTGTAAATATATCGTTTATTGAATCTGGGTAGGTCACTATGGAGATGAAGGGTTTTTAAAGTCAATTGACTTCCAGATGCTTTATATACTCGAATATAGCGTTTATAAAATTTGTGTGAGCCATTATTGAGATGAAGGGTGGTTAATCTCCCCTGAGGTGTCCGTTGTATAAAAAGTGTTTCTTGTGGGATGTATTCGACTGCAAAGTATTCTTACTGCATCGGGTGAATGCTGTGTGCATTGGCACTGACAATATATCTGCTATCCAATTATCTACTCCTATTGTTCGTCTCGTCATTCTCGATAAAGAGTCTACTTTATTACAACTCTAACAAGATATGGTTAATCAACAATATCGGGTATCTTTAAATGATGTCAGATGAAAGAAAAATCCTGGAGAATTTAACTGTGGTTGAATAATATACTCCAAAAACCAAATGAATAAATACTTATATCGGCCAATATGCTTCGGAGCGGGAACTGTTTGTTCAATGTCCGCATACTTTACCTGCAATGACAGCTCCTCGTATATTCCAAACCTAGTGTGAACCTCACAATTTTTCTTCTACCATTTAATATTACAGAATTAACAAACACTTCTTCGTGACTTATTCGAGTACAATAACATTCAAAGAGTTCTATAGAATTCCTCTAGGTATATAAAGGAATAAAAAAAACTTTTGGTGACTTAGTTACTACTTAGAAAAGTATTGAATTGATCCAAGGGTATAGGGAAAGAGAACCCCATTCTTCATATGTGCGCATACGAAGGAATTCAAAGGGTCTTGAAATCCATTCTATAGAATCTCTCTGGCGATATAAAGGATATCTATATTTTTTACTAAGTTATGTATGCTAGAAAAATGTGATTGAATGAGTTTTCAAACGATTATTTTATAGAACTTTCAGGGATATAAAGAAGTAACTGATGCAAAGATAATATAATTCAAAGATTGAAATCAATTTTATAAAATGTCCCGAAACAGAAAAGAAGAGAACCACATTTTTCATATTTACTCTTAAAATGGAGAATTTAAAAAGTCTTCGAAAGAAAAGTATAAAACTAATCCAGGGATATAAAGGAAGAGAACCCATATAAGGTCATACAATGGAATTAAAATTCCCTTTAAAACAATTATGTAGAGTTCCTTTAGGGACATGAAGGTGTATCAACACTTTTTTGTAACTTATGTGAATATTACAGAATTCACAAAATTTTTAGAGCCTCTAGAAATGTAAAGGAAGCGAAACCCATTTTCCAATTGTACTCTAGGTGTTCTGCCCTCATTATAAACAAAAAGTCCCATCAAGGTTATTTCAAAGCTCTGAAACTATTTGATCTGTCGGACGTATAATTTCTCAGCTTCCTTTATAAGGTTTTGCGATTAACAATCAAGATTAAATAAGGTTGTGTATGGAACTTTTTATTATGCTTAGCGAGGGTTCTATACCATTATATTCTAATCAATCGGAATCGAAACAGACGTGATAGTACCTATATGGTAGTATGCGTGATGATGTGGTGATACCTATTTCGGATTCTAATTTGTGGGAGTATGTATATTCCCAGCAGCAAAGGGGATCATCCTCGGAGTATCCCCAGTATCCAAGGGGGAACTTATTACTCCCTGGAGTACTCCCTTTGGCTTCCTTTTTACATAGATATGGCATTGGCAGGAGAGTACTGAGTGAAACTCTTAAAAGCTTTTCTCTGTGAGCACAGGGAGTACTTCCTTTGAACTCCTTTTTACATATGAAACGGACTTACACTACGAAGTAAGCCTTGCTTGAACATTCCCAAAGTAACTTTGAACGGCATTTTTCTTAATTTTGTTTCAAATTTGACTGTGTCATATTTTAAATTATATTCATTTATTTATATTATTGTGTATTAAATAATTTTTTATTATAATATTTTACTTTACTTTATTTACATCACGAAAGCTTTCCACTAGTATCCGTCTGCTCCATACAATTAGGCAAGTGAACATGCTATTCAAAATCATTGAACAATATATAGACCAACAAAACCTCCCTAAAATCTCCCAACTTCCCACTACCCAACATATAAAAAAATTTTGTTACTGACGCAGAAATATCCCCGCTTAATGAGCTTCTCATTATAAGCATTTCTAGATGATTCTTTCCTTGGATGTCTTCTAGCGTTCATTGGTATCCTTCAAGATTCTTCTTCTCTACTTTTACCACACTGACTCATTACCGAACAATGCAAGAGCGAAAATATTCTTTGTGATATAAATGGAAATTTTTTCCACAAAAATATACAAAAATTTGTTGGCTGAATTTCTCACTTTTTTTGATGGCCTCACCTCGGTAAACATAAAACGTGCACCGCTTCCCATTTCCCACTCCTGTGAGCACGCTGTGAGCATTTCATTGGCAATGAAATTCCCTTGACAGCCAATTTATAAAAAGCAGCTATAAACTCCGCACAAAAAGGGCTTAATCCCAATTTATGTTGGTCCAGCACGAGATGTGAGAATGAGCCACGGACCGGGCAGAAACTCATTCGCAGCCAATTTAATGGCATGACAGTTAAAACGCTGCGACAGCTACTCGTGCCTTTTTAGTTTATTTTTGTTTTGCTCCCGCTCCTTTTGCGTTTAGTTTCGTGTATGGTCGCGTCGTTCCGCCAAGAGTCCAGTTGTGTCTTAACTTAAATGTTGCTGCTGATGCTGCTGCTGCTGCCCTTCGCTTGCTTTTGTGCTCAGATCCTTCCTGTTGTACACATTTCGGCTGTCCACCCAGGCAAAAGCTGCTGCTCATCAAAATAAAATTACCACGAGTTATTCAATGGTCATGCCTGGATGGCTGCTTCTCTCGTTGGCTGGCTGGTTGGCTGACTGGCTCGGATGGCGGGAATTAGTTTTGACCGGGTTGATGTCAACAAGATTTACGAGCGTCACAGCGAACATGTGTAAATGGTGCAATTAAATAAACCGAAGCGAGTGGATGTGCGACGAGTATGTAAGATAAATTAAATGGATTTGCGTAGAGAAGCAGCGGAAGAAGTGGACGAGCAACAGGGTAAAAGTGGCAGAGCAGAGAAAAAAATGAATTGGCAGGGAAACTGAACTGAACCGCAATTAATGGCATGCCTAATGCAACAGCAGAAGCACCAATAGCAACAGTGGAAGTAGCAGCAAAAGCAGCAGCAGTTGATGATGATGAGGATGAGGATGATGCTGTGCGGTTTGGCAGGACAGCAAATTAGTGGGATTATGGGGAATCTAACAAATGCTGGCAATAATGATTGACTTAAATACAGAGTTTAGAATATTAGAAGAAAGCTGCCGTAGCCAGGGAATCCATCTGAATGCATGATAAAGGGACGGGGTGACAAATAACAAAAGTAGTCGGACACATCAAAAATAGTAAATGCCTGGCTGGAGATATCGGACAGGAATTAAAAGAAGAGAACAGTAATTTCGTCAAAAAGACAGACGTGTAGCTCAACTGATTATTTTCTGGGCTCTGAGGTATTAAAAGGATGGCTTCGAAATTACGAAGCGAATAAGGATTGATCTTTATTTTTTTGAGCTGTGAAGACGAGCTGAAACTGAGCACTTGATTTTAATTCTTGGCTTCTTTCTAGAGCTGAACAACGTACCTAGAGTTTCTCGGAATGACATCGCTTCTGGGTGATCTGGTGAGAATGAAGTTTGGAATCATTAACTAGGAAATGTATTCAGATTATGTAAGAGTATGCTCTGTTATATATTAGAAGTGGGGTAGGTCGCAGAGCTGCCGAAGAAGGAGGTCTCCAAGCACTCAGGCATTGATGCCCATTGTACTGATGGTATATATTACTATGATGAATAAGGACACTGATTGGGGTTATTTGCGCACTGTACAACCTTCGGAAATTAGTCGAATATTCATTAAGTCCAAGTATGCCAGGAAACTAAAAGAGCCAATGAATTTTCTCGAATTGGTTTCTTATAAACCCTGTCATTCAAGACTGGTTTATTTGAGATATTATAATGATTTACATCATTCCTTATAAAGATTCATATAATCATGTCATTATCTCATCCGAGACTGGTTTATTCAAGGTATTATAATGCTTTTTAATATGTAATCATACACATTTTCTCATCAGGGACTGGTTTATTTGAGATATTAGAATGTTTTTTAATATCTAATTAGAAATAAGAAATGTAAAAACATGACTAAGTAATGATTTGCTTGGAATATTTGTAATTTCAATATTCGTACATAGAACATAGTCCTTTGAGTGAAAGGAATTCTACCCACGAAAATGTCTTTTGGAAGCTTTGCTTTCAGTGAGATTAATTAGAGTTGGACAGTCATGGAAACTTCGACAGTCTCATATACAAAATGTAAGGACCAAACTCTCCTACTCCTTTGTAGGATTTTGAAGTATACCAGCGAACATAGAGGCACATGCAACGTGATTTCAGCTATAAATAACCGAATCATCAATATGAATTTTTTTCCATGAACGTTTGAGGTAAAATGGCTGACAACCCTCGTCTTGCCTCAATTACGAATAGTGTCGTTTGATGCCATATTCGCGCGAGCCTGAAGATGTCGATCTAATCTAATAAATTTACAAGCTGCCTGAGTTGTTTATAAATTTGATTCGGTCTGAAAGTTCTAAACTAGAGCAATGCCCCAGACTGTCAAGAAAAGGATTCCGAAATATTTTAGTCTCAAGAGGCTTGGGCAATCCCAAAGAAAGAGGACGACAGTTTCTCTCTCTTGTGGGTGTTTGCAGCTGCTGCAATGAGCCAGTTTTTCAGCGTTCCTACTATCGTAAGTCCATATAAATCTTATAGCGGTGCTATACAGCTATGATACAAAATTTGTTGTATATATGAAATCTATAAATCAAAAAAATATATACTTACTTTTGCTCATGGAAAGAATACATAGTAGAGGATGCACCTTGAGAGAGAGGTAGAACCATTATTTTCGTGTTTGAGTGAATCGCTCATTTATAGAATTGGAAATCCCTCTACCGTGCTCCGTAGTGTATTGGTAAGCATGCCCAGGGTATGGTCTGAAATTCTCCTGGGCAAACTTTTCGTACAGACCAGAACTTTCTGAAAAGCAGAGCATTAATTAGAAGAAGACAGCAAGCAAGACAGTCAGTCCTTTAGTATTATCATTTTTATTATTTTATCTTACAGCAGAATAATGACTGCAAAGGGTTTGGGAAGGAGTACTAGCAACTAAGACTTCTGACCTGAAGAGACGAAGATTTAGAAAGAAGCATTTTTCAGACAATGCGCTGGGCAGGATTCAAACTTGCGACTCAATGAGTGTGAGTCGAGTATGGTTACCACTTCACTACAGAGGCCGGCTGGAAGCAGCAGTAAAAAAAGTAATTAAGATGTAGGAAGGTAGGTAGGTAGGTTAGGCAGCCGCATCACACATTTGTTGTTAAATTAGTATTTGTTGTTAAGGTAGTTTAATGAAAGTAAAGCCAAATAAACAAATAAATGATTTGACTCAATCCAGTGATGTGAACTAAAGACTACCAACTCCAGACAGTTCTCTGCTGATTGTATGGTATTAACATTGATTGATTGACCCCATTTAGACTAAAATATACCCAATGAAAGTCTTTCCTAAGTTTCTGCTTCCTCTGGGAAAGTAGAATAAAAGTTAAATTCAAGTATCGAAGAATATCAATATCAACAGAATTCTATTCTTCCTAAGTAAACGTATATGACACCCTAACCATCTTACCCCAAAATCTGTATATTCCCAACAAGATGTGCCTTCTTTACAAACAAAGTAACTGAACTCTATTTCTGAGTATCAACTGTGGTTTATCTTCCTACGCGTATACATTTAAACACATCTTTCAAAGCTTCCATGAGACCATCCCTTGACCGCGGACTTAAGCAAGGCCCAGAGATCAATTCTGTTGATACTTCCAAGAAGCCGACACCGTTATTTCTGAACAATTAAAATTCCCGTACACATGAGAATCGATTCCCGAATATATTCCCCTGAACGTAAATCCTTCGAAGTGTGTGATTCATTCCCTACAACTTTAAATTTTTCCATTGTTGTGAGCTCCCAAGCAACGAAAAGCAAATGCCGCTTGCCCCTTGCCAAGCAAATCGCGCTAAGCAGTCTAGCGAACGGGTATTAAAAAAACGCAGACAGCATTCCAAGCAATTTTCGGAGCTTGTTTGCAGAACTATAAACACCTACTTCCATATTTCATGCTGTGGCGGCTGCTTGAGTATTTTTTTCCTCTCACAAAATGAAATCCTTTAAAAAATTTTAACAACAAAAAACAAAAAATTCACACATTTGCAGAGTCATAAATAAAACACTTGCAAATATAAATAAAAACAACAAAAAGAGCAACGAGAACAAAAGGACCAAAAAGAACAAAAAGAACAGAAATGCGGCAAAGAACCGTAGAGAAAAAGTGTGACAGAAAAAAAAGAAGAGTGTACTAAAATAAGTAATAATAAAGCAAGAGTAACAACGTCAGTCGGCGGCGGTGGCGGCAGCGGAACGTTGGAGCGTTGGCTTTAAAGGCTGGGGCGCGCTCTGTTTGCTTGCTACGCCTTCAAAACACTCATGTGTATGATTATTTCCGGAATTTACGAGTATGCATGAGTCAAGGATGTAGCCGCACACGAAAGGGTGCTCACAGCTCAGCTCTGCAAACCGAAATGTTCAATGGTGGCGTGTGTTTCTTTCAATGGTGTTGTGCTTTTTTTCCTCTTTCTCGTTCGCATGCAACAACATAATTTAAAATGTGATGTGCTTTGTTCTTATTCGGATTGTTGTTGTCGTTGTTGTTGTTGTTGCTGTTGTTGCTGTTGTTACTGTTTTCTTTTTTTGCCCATTGAGTTATGTTTTTTGCTCGCCAATGATTTATTAAATTTTTGTTTATACAAAGCATAAAAAGTATGAAAATTATAGCAATGTAGCGAAGAGTTCACAGGAGTGAGGAATCCGTTATTTTGTGGCGAGAACTTTAAAGCATAAAAATTAATGCGAAAAATTCCAGGACGGTACTAAGAAGATGGTTGACTCTGACTTGGCTGGTTGAAAGATGACTTGGCTGGTAATTTCGAAGGTTAGAATAGGAATTATGCAGTTCAAATAGTCCCATAGTCAATGTGTGAACTTAAACTGTAAGGATTAGTCCACGAATTATTGTTCCCTTTAGGCTCACACTAACTATCGTTCTACTAGACATACTGGAAATTGAAATACCAAAATATTGTGGCAGCCAAATGCATTCTTTGAATTGTTGGTATACTTCCATAGCAGTAGAGAAACACTGATTTAGCAAACCAACTCTTAGAGAACTAAAATTCAAACACACAACAGCGCTTCAAGAAGAGCTTTTAGTTAGTTTAGATCGTTAAGTTCAGAAAACAGATATAAGGCATCGGACCTGATTCGGACTTTGGCGTCTCAAATCGAGCTCTGTACTGCTTTAAGTTGAGGAAACAGAAATTAGGCAGGGAAGGATTCTGGACTGCTTTAAGTTTAGGAAACAGAAATTAGGCAGGGAAGGACTCTATACTGCTGTAAGTTTAGGAACCATAAACTGCACAGGGAACCTGATCTGTAGTTTGGATGCATGTCTATTTTCTTAGGTCCCTTAGGCATTAATAGTGAAATATGGAACAATTTGGTTCACTAAGTATCCCTGAGACCACCAGAACTAAAGTATCGAAAAGTTTAGGAAACAGATAAAGGACCGGACCTGACTTCGATACGTGTTTTATATCTGCTTCGTTTCGTGCACTATACTCACAAATAATGGATTACGATTAGCTGCATATTAATTTGTATTAAAAAATGGTAAAATCTGGCTCACTAAGCATCCCTGTAGCCACGGGTACCACGACTGCAACTGCTCTGAATACAATCCATCACTTAATGCCATGATAGATATGATTGATACACAAAACACAGGACGTCCTGCCGCTTGATTGAGATTTATGCTTAGAAATATCTGACAATATTTATGGATCTTCTACAATGGTTCACAAATTCAGCTTCAAATTGAAACCTCCGCCAACAACTCTATGGATATAAATTTAGACCCCCATTACTACTTACAATGAACTTCCTTTATGTTCTTGCCTATAACTGAGAACCATGAATCTACAGTCAATGGAAATTATTTCAAAGTTCCTTCCTCACCTTATACACATATGAGGAACGAACTCCTTAATAACATTATTGACTGTAGATTCATGGCTCTCAGTTATATGTAGGAGCAAGAGGGAAGTTTATTGAGGAGATAAGTGGGGCCGAATTTTGTACAAATTGCCCTTTGATTGATGATTGAAGAAAACTTTAATTATATGATCTATTTATTAATAACTAGTTAATAAATAAGCAAATAAATAAATAAATAAATGCATAATAATAATAAGCAATCGCGGAAGCAATCATGTAGCTTAAGATAGTCCGCAATGGTCTAGTATAAGACGGAAGTGAGAATTTTATATACATTGCACAATCCCTAATATGAATTTTAGGCAATCTAGCGAGGTAAATTGTGGATGAAGTCAGGGGATATGTGCTAAAGGTTTGATAGAATCAATAATCATAACTAAGCAGTCAACAAAAATGTTTTCCCTGAACGCTGTCTGCAAAGAAACCTCCGAAGGCTGAGGTAGCATTCAATTGGATTGAGTACCTATATATATAGGTATGATGGGTACCGATCGGAGAAGTAAATAATGTGGAAATATACTTCACAAAGACTACAGTAACAAGTTTCTTCCATGTCCGCACTTTTTAAATACTTAATAGTGCGACCACGAAGTTAAGGCAGATTAGGTTATCATTCTGCTAATTATCTATAAATTAGTATGTCGAAGTGAAAATTGGTGACTCCAGTGATACTGAGAGCAGAAAGTTCCGCTACAAAATACTAGAAAGGTCAGCAGACACATCGATTTAATGCTGCAATGTGATAAGGATGTTAATATGGGGTGCTACCAATAAAACCATGAGAATGCTATACCAGGCTCAGATTGAATAATGTCACAGGACTGGTCTAAAGAAACCATGCGATCATTCGGTCACCGAACTACTGACACTTCTATAGAGTGAAACACATTGAACGAGAAAAGACTGCGAGTTCCATAATACGATATTGCATTATTTCTGCGGATATGAGGCGTAGGAAATAACTTTGTGCCATCTTTACGAGGGTCAGTAGAATACGTGCTTTAGGATACCATATTTTTGACCACTGATCTGACCACTACAGCTGTCAGCAAATTTCCAAGCACACTGAATTGACCATACAGAAATTGCTCACAGATCTATAAAAGTGTTTTCTTTAAATCATTTCAATATTTATTGCAGAACAGTTTACCCCCATGTCCTGAATGATCTATAAGATCTCTCATTCTTGAAATCATTTCAGTATCTATTCCATAGTAGTCTACCATCATGTACCCCATAGGAGATCTTGAAAAGTGTTCTCATTCATGAAAAAGTTTCAATAACTATATCACAACTTTCTACCCCTATGTCCTGGGATATCTATAAAAGTGTTCTCATTCTTGACATCATTTCAGTAACTATTGCAGAGCAGTCTACTCTCATGTCCTGGAAGATCTATAAAAGTGTTCTCATTCTGGAAAAAAATGTCAATAACTATTGCACAACAGTCTACCCCCATGTCCTAGGAGATCTATAAAAGTGTTCTCATTTCTGAACAAAATTTCAATAACTATATCACAACAGTCTACCCCATGTCCAGGGACGAAATAGCGCTGAGCTCAAAATTAATATAAAAATGATAAATTTAATAGTTCTGTATAAAGAATAACAGGCGTCGTGATATCTCTTAAACATAAAACTCTCAATTAGACATATTTAAAGAAACTATTTATATCCTTTATTTACTTTGATTGCCATATAAATTAAACTGCCTTCAAATAAAAAACCCGAGAACTTTACCAATTCACATGTTCTCTTCCTCAGAGCACTGGCATGACCCCGTCCTCCCTCCCGACCTCATTGCCATATGCGAGTGATTCAATATAATTAAGAGTCGTCAGGTTTTAAGCTCTGTAGAGATTTATTTTTTATTATTCTTAGCTTTGTTGTCGTTTTCACATTTAAATGGCGAATTATTTCACCTCAGTTGTTGCATAATTTATTGCAGCTCTTCCAGTTTATATATTCATGGATTCCTGAAACAACCATTCGGGGGCGATTGCATGTTGCCCGCAAATCGCCGGAAATTTTATTAAGAATGCTTTTTATTCCATTTACGACTTTTCATTGCCTTTCGCACTAAAAGAAAAAACAAAAGTACAAAAGCAAATAAACTAGAAAGAATATTGCAAAAAAAACTCACGGTATTTCAACACTGGAACTGGAACGCCTGTGATTCACTGCAAGCCGGGGACGACACGACTCCGACGCGCAACGCAGGCGGTCTTCGAAGTGGGACGCAACTGCACGTAACATGGCAAATGGATTATTAACAACTTATTTATCGATTTTTTATAAGCGGCATCACCTGCCTGCTCGGGGGCGCTACTCCCGCAGCTTACAAGCAGAGGGTGCATAAATTGTTTGGGCCACTGGTAATGCTTTTGCGATTTGTGCTCTGGGAGGAAGGTGGTGGTGGTGCTGTGGCCTTTTATTTATTAATTTGTTTTTTAACAGGATTTCAAAGGAATGCCCCAGCAGTGGCTGCGGCAGCAACTGTGATTTCTTTCTTTCATTGTTTGGAAGTACATTTTCCTTCAAAGCTGCAATTTATAATACGCTGGCTCTGCGTGAACTGTGAGGAGAGTTTTCTCCAAATTTCAAAAGAAATTGAATTGCTGCGTCAATGCGAAAACAACATTTCTCTCCATAATCATTAAAACCCAATGAACCATGAATTGTGTCTTGCGTTGACAACAATTCTTTTTGTTTCTCCGTGACAGTTTCAGGATTTGAGAGTAATATTTGAAAACAACTCTTTTAATGGGATATGGAATCACTGAGCTTGAAATTTATATTATTTGGAAGAGATGAAGAGATTGTTTGGAAGATATGATGAGGAACAAATAAGAAGAATAAAAGAAAAAGTGAAAATCAGTGGAGCAGCGGTTTCTCAAAAGTTTACATGAACCGTAGAAATATTATAATTTAATAAGGAAAAGTTGGGATTATGAAACAAATAAATTGAAGAGAATACAAATACAAAATAAAAATGAAATAAAATTAGAAAGCTTTTTAGTACAATCAAATTTTAAACTTTTTAGGAAATTAATGGACTATTCTTGCACCAGGTCCAATAAAGAAGAGTTCATTCATTATTCAGTTTTCATTTGATTACTAAATTTTAATATATAATTTACTTTATCTGTTTATATTTCTATCTCAGTCAGCAGTCTTCTTCTGGAGTCCTGATCAACGGTTGAATACATATTTTTTCAATATATTTAGTAAGGAAAAGAAACATTAAGAAAAAGTTCGAGTAAGGAAAATATATAAAAAAACAAAAATGTAATAAATTAAATAAAAAGCAAATTAAATAAAAAGAAAAATTAATTAAAAAATAAAAATTAAAAACAAAAATAAATAATAAATAATAAAACAAATATTCACATTTTTTGTTAATACTTCAATATTAATAAGCTCATGCTCATGGGGTCGTGGGTTCGAGACCCTTGAGATGATAAAAAACGTGCTTCTTTCTAATTTTTTAACCTTAGAATCGAAGGTCTGAGTTGCTAGTACTCATTGGAACCAAAGAGTAATCTGTAGACAATTCTGCCTCCCACCTTAATCCAGACTATTTTCTACATTGCTAGAAATTTACAGTAGAAAATTCACGCTGTCACCTTCAGCTCGACTAATGCTTCTTATGGGATTGCTTATTTATTTCTTTATTTCTATACGTATTTATTAACTTGTTAATCAATTCTATAGCTAATACACGCCTGAAAGTAATAGAAAAGAGCAATCAAAGAGCAATTGTAGAAAATTCGGACTCACTGAGATCCTCAATCAAACTTCCTTTCTGCTCTTAGTTATCACAAAGAACCCTCAGTGTACTGTAAATGGAGATATTACAGACTTTATTCCTAACCCCAACTCTTTAGATTTTGGAAAGGGGAGTTTTTAAGAAGTTCCTTCCCTTCTAATATCCTTATACACGGGTAATGGGGGTATGAATTTATAAAAAAGTTTTGTGGAGGTTTCAGTTCAAAAGTTTTCAAAGCTGCAATTGTCAACAATTATAAAATACCCGTAAACAATGTCGGATCTTTCTAAACATAAATCTCAGACCAGTGGCAGGACCTGAAGCATTTTTCAATCATATAGACAGGCATTAAGTGAAGCATATTATTTAGATCTCTTGGAGTCCTGGTCCCAGGGATGGAAAGTGAGCCATCTCTTCCTTCAAACCCCTTACAAATATAATAGTTTATGGTGCAACTATAATATCGCTACTATAATATCATCACTTATACGAACTTAATTATGATATTTTGATCAGAAATGCCCATATATATTACTCTAGATTCTATGCTCCCACTGTTTGGATTATATAAACTTCCATGCACAATATCTACATATATTTAATGCTAGTATACAAAATCAAAGTATACAAGGCTTATGGGGCTTATATATGCTGGGTCCCGGGTCATTCGGGGATTAAAGGCAACGAAATTGCTGATGAGCTGGCTAGGGCCGGTTCCGCAACAAGCCTCATAGGTTCGGAGCCATACTGTGGTATGAACTAGGCGGAGGCTAAATCCAGGGTAGATAACTGGGAACATAGTCTCAGTTTGTCACACTGGGAAGGGATAGAGGGGCTTCGCCAAGCCAAAAGACTGGTAAGGCCATTCACCTACAATAAAGAATTGCGCAATATGTGCAAAGCAGACATAGGAAAAATAGTAGGTTTTCTATCAGGTCATTATTACCTGAAACATCACCTGACTAGAATCCACATTCTTGATGATACGGAGTGCCGGCTCTGTCTAGAAGAAAATGAAACCACGGAACACATACTGTGCGACTGCATTGCGTTGGCAAGAACCAGAATGAATATATTCTACCGCGACCAGTTGGCTCTGGAGGAATTAAAGAATGCTCCGGTTATGGACATTCTCAAATTCATCCATAAAGCGGAAAAGATAATGAAAGAACATGACTTTCAGCTACTTCCTTTCTCTAGGGAAGGAACATCTTGGTAGAAAAGAACCTGATAAATTATTGTGACGATTTGACATCACCAAACGGACGAAATGCTATGGCATTACGGAAGAAACGCCGGTACTAAACCTATAGGGCATAGTGGATCGGACAATTGTGATCACATGGATCATTGATGACAAATGTAGCATGACACAAAAGATCTTTTGGGTCGCAGTGTCGGCCATTGGGCAAACTACTAAAGCTAAATTATTATTATTAAGGCTTATGGGGAAAAAAAGTTGAAAATATCTTTATAAAATAGTCACTTGCAGGAAGTCGTAGACATCACTTAAACGGCACAGGCACCTCTCATATAGACAATTCTCATGACGTTATTTACAAAGAACCCCAGCTATTTTTGTATTGATTTGATTAAATGACACTATATTCGATGCCGGTATAACCAAAGTTTAACTCTTCGCTCTTATTTCTATGATGTTAGCTATAGTGGGGTATGCCGTAGAACCGCCGAAGGAGGAAGCCTGCAAGCACTCAGGCATTGATACTATCATATATATAGGCTATGCTAAAATCGTTCTAAAGAAACTTCATACTTTTTTAATAATCATATTCGTATGTAATCATATTGCGGTTTGTTGAAATGTTTCCATCTTTATTTAGACTTCTACTAGACTTCTGTAATCAAGGATTGCATGAAATATCAAACCAATATTATTCTTCTATTGGCTTTTTTGATTTAGGGCTGTTGGCTCTGTCCAATATCAGATGTTTACTGTTCAAGGCGTGTGATTGGGGACCACAGAAATTCAATCTCTTATATAATAAGTTCAGCTGTCTAAATTGGGTTATCATATGACCCTTGTAAGTCTGTCATACAGCGATCTATTTGATCCCTTTACCATTAAGTTAATGATTTCAATTCCATGAAGATAGTTAGTTCAAAGTAGCCGTTTCGAGGGTAGAACTCTAAACGAAAGTTTATTGGACAACTGCGATAATTAACGACTCTCCGAGGTATTCATGCCCTTGAGAAAGAGTATACAATCAAGAGGAGGACGACTACCATTCTTATTGTCATCAACGTAATTAAATCGACCTTCAAATAGGTGATCTCCCATATGCATCATTCTTTTCTTACTCAAAGTGATGTAAGATCACTGTTAGGCTCCTACTCTGATATACCCACAACTTCTCCATAAAACCTGCGTGCATTTGAAGATATTAAGTAACAATATATTCGCCGTCGGTTCTATTGGACACTGTTCACTCTTCTAAATTTTTGAGTACTGAGTGACCTCAGACTGTTGACAGGATTTAAATTGACATTGGAACAGGCTTGGCTCGTGATCCAATATTATCCATTTATTGTGAGTTACTCGTAAGCCCACCATTTTATCTGGAGTGACAATAAAATTACCAATACAGACATTCCCTGGTCTGAATTTTCCGTCAAAATTTACAGATTGATACATGCAATAGCTATGAATCTTCAGCCTTGTTCGGATTACCTTAGCCTACTGATATGTTTGTTCCAGGGAAATATCTATATTAGTGGTAACTTATTTTCGCAATTGGAAGGATCCTGTGAGTCTTAGATTTACTTTTTGTGGGCCATAGATTTACTTTTAGGATTTTGAATGAATATCTTGTTATTCAGTGAAAACACGGATGAACGCATTATATACAAAGCATTGTTTTGTCGTTTGTGTATATAAATCCATATGTGTTTGGTTGAAAACTGTTCTCAGCTGTTATATTTGATATTCTGTGTTTGGTTTGATCATATCATATGTCTCCCTTCATTAGGGTACTACACCAAGCTTTCGTTTGGAAGGATAAGAAATTGTTGTCTTAAGTGATTATGGAGTCGCCGACTTCACTATAGTAACAGTGGTGGGACTCACTGTACTTAAGGTGCAGATTACATGGCTTTCACATCAAAATGTCACACCTACCCACGACATTCTTATAAGTCCACCTTTCGGTTAGTATATTATTGTGTGTCAGACAGTACTAAGGAATTTTCTATTGTATAGGGTCATGACATTTCACAAAAGGGTACATTCAGGTTTGTTTATTCATGACTTACCCTTTTTTTTATCAGATTTATTTATTCATTAATCAACGACACTCACTCACGTCCTGTGATGGGTTGATTCATGAAGGTCACAAAGTTGGGAAATCGATGATAAATGTGCGTCTAGCTACAAATTATATGAACTAAATAAATCAAAATCCTTTTAATGAACTGCCGGCAATGAATGAATTAGCCAGCGCAAGAATAAATATCGGTGCGTGATTATTCCAGTAAACGCATAAATAAATAAAAGCGAGGCACTTGTGTTAATAAGGAAATGTTTTAATATTCAAATAGTAAGAAACAAATTGCTTGCAATACACTGAGAGCATGACTACAAGAAGTCATATGTCACATCAAAGATTTATAAAGCAAATGCCCTGCTAAAAGCCTCCCACAAGCCAAGGGAAAAGAACGTTTTATTACCAGCAAAAGAACCATAATTTATTTTACGTATTTGTCCTCTTTTTTCCCATTCCAGTTTTCTTTTCTTTTATTTTTTGTTGTGTCTTGGTATGGTCGCCTTTTCTGAATCGAACCTTATCCCCTGACAGGACTCGTAAAAATGTTGTGCATTGATTTTTCGAATAAAACCGCAAAAATCATGACCAAAATAAAGACCACAAAAGTGGCGGCCTAGTCCAAGAATAAAACCAACGACACAGGATAAATGTAAACACGCACACAGCTAAACACACAAGCACACTTTCTCCGACACAATCTCACACCCACACAGAGGCAGTAAAAGCCTAAGAACCAGAGCAGCGGGGCCACTGCATAAGGAAGGACATTTTCGGGCCACTAAAAAGCTGTGAGTGCGTCGGAAAACCAAAGTAAACAATGTTCTTAAGTAATGTTTGTGACTCGCATAGGCACACACTTTCTCACTCGCTCATCCTTGCTGACGCACACATCCTCGCATCCTGTGGCAATACTCGCAGTAAGTGTGCTGTGTGAAAGTGGCAAATGCCGTGCGCCACTTAGACATGTCTTCTACCACTCGGGCATTATCCTTAGCAACACCAGCCGATGGTCGACTCTCAGCGACAACTGCAGTCACAATTTATGTGTAGCTCTACTTTCAGCACACCAATCTAACTGTCTATCCCTGCGCCTACTCCTGCTGCTACCTATCACTTTGGTAATCCCAATGCAGCGGGTGCGTGTTTACATTTATACTGTTTTATTATTGCATAGTTTTGCTAATTAGTGGCGTAGGGTGGCACCATATTGTATCAGGTTTATGGCACTCACAAGCAGGTCAAATGACAATTTGCGATAGTGGGAAATATTTGTGGCCATTGGAACATTGGTGGTCATTGGGACATTGGTGGTCATTGCAAAAATGATGCTAATTAGCACATTGATGTACATGGTTGATTGCACTTAAATGGGGAAAGGAATTGTCTGTTCACTTCGTAGAGATTCGTGGGAGATGTGGTTGAATTATGATTGGAGTAGAAATTATAAGATCTAATAAAGATCTAATAATAATAGAATTTAATTCTGGACCATGATGATTATTCATAAAAGCCTTTATGGTATGTAAAAACCATACTCCGGATCCATCGGTGGTAACTACAGTTCGTGAGAATCACCTCTATCGCCAGAATACCAGCCAAGCTGCTATATGCAATGCTGTTCCTTTCATTGGGGTGCTCCAGTTACCTTTATAGGAAATTTCAAGGACATATGAATTTTTACAGACAGACAAGTTAGTAAGGAAGCGTACCCTTACCTGGTTACACTGTTCAAATACCAATACCCACTGTTTCCACTATGTAGAAGTCTTGGGTTTCTGAACAGTGTGTACCAATACAAACTGATACCCTCTGTTTCCCCACTAACTAAAAATCTTGGACCTCTGAAGAAATCTCGATGTGAACATCAATTCTGATAGGAGGATAAATATAATACAAGTATTGTCTGCTAGGCTAGTTGTGGATTCCAACACTGTCTTCCAACAAAAACAATAATAGGCTCTAGACTGTAGCCGACCGGTATCTGACGATAAATCTGGTTGTTATGTCGGTGCCTGTAGTTTGATTATATACAAAGGAAGAAAAAGTCTCAGAACATTGGGCATATAACTCAGATGGGCACTCATTGCATCGGTGGTATTCACGACCAGACACACATCTCTATAGTAACTCGATTGGCAATATAGAAAAGTGAACCTAGAAAAGTGAACCTAGACTAAATTATCTATACAATTATATATGTCATATTGGCAATATTTGTGGTCTGAGTCACTCCCAATTTGAGACCCCAAATATTGCCAATATGCACTGAATACTTCAAGTTAGCGAGATGAAAACTTTTCCAAATGATGATTGATGTCGATTTTTGTATAGAGTTATAACTTTATGTATTACACATGTATCGGAGATAGGATATTTATAGAGAATCGTAATCTTCTTATCCACATTTCTTATTAAGGAAAGCTAGGATGTTTTGAATGTGATATGCAAGTACAGAGCACCGGAACCTACCTGAATGATTTATCATCTGGTCGATGCATCCGAAGATCCTTGGCATATAAAAGAAAATCAATTTTAGGATCTACCTTGGCATTAGTAGAAAGTCAACGCACACGTTTGCTAGTATAAAAATGTAATGCTTCACTTATGAGGAGTCGGTCAGCAGAACTATTGGAAAGCCAACATTGTCTCGAACATACTCTAGCATGGCTTCTACGTCGACAATTTTGGATTGAATACAGCTGTGATTAGCTTCTTGGCTAGGTTAGGTTAACCAATTAGCTTGCGAGTTACGCAAGTTTCACACTCGGGGGCCCATTGGCCTTAGGCTTTCTTGTCCAAAAAGGACGCATTTCTTCATAAAATGACTTCTTGAACTCTTAGATTTCTGGCTGCATGGTCAAAAGCCTTCTAAATATGAATGAATACACACTCGCATAAACGATCGGCTTTTCTTTTTTTACAATCCTGTTATCAATGTCAATCATGAATCGCTTATAAGTAAAATCATCAATTTGTTTTTGAATGTCGTAGATTGTTTGGAGTCCTTTTCACTAATTATGCAAATCTAGTGTCCTTTTCTGCCATATATTTCAGTGTTTGTATTAAATAAGAGTTTAAACTCAGGAGTCTTCAGTTTTCGAGCAATTAAAAATCCTCCTTTCCCAGCTTAATATAAAAATAAACATAACTCTGTCTACCAACCAAACACTTGGAACTGACCTGGTGCGACCAATATTGAAGACAATCACTGATAATAGACTAAAACTAAATTTATGATGATATGACACTAGTGATGGAAATGACGGAAATGGTTTTCAGTTCAATTCTAAACTCTCAAGGACACATTGGACATACTTTTTAGTACTTAGAGTATATAAATTTTATATATATACTTTATATTATACGACTCTAAGTTCTCAAGCGGAATCTGTTTGTATTTGAGTTCATAGTCGTCAGCAAAATGTGATTTCTCCACAAACCCAAAGGAATATGAGATATTTTTATGCCTTCATATTGACCACAATAATGCTTCATAATTCCAAACTACTGCGAGTGTTGACAGTTGATTACATCAAACCAATTGACTCAATTGGTGCAAACATGTCCAGCGCCACCATTTATTTTTACGACATGTCAACCATAATGGCCCCACATAAAATTGTTGAATATTGATTGATTTAATAAAAGCAAAAGTCATAAATGAACTGGAGGAATAGAAAATGAGCCACAAAGTGATGGCCCGAAGGGGGACTGAACAGGAAATGATGAGGAAAAGTGCCAAGTGTGACTACGAAACACACTATACAGCTCCTGAAACTAGCGTCAGAACACAAAGCCGGGACATTAAAGTAAGGTGTTGATTGCATATATGAGGGAGTATGTGTTTGTGTGTATGTGTGTATGAGAGCAAGTGGGGGCATGTGTTCTTATGTGGCTGCTTCTCTTAGTCTAAGTCAATCCTTCACAAGCATTTTGCATTCAGCACGCGCTTAATTAACAAGCAAATTAGAGCAAAACCCATTTGCGTACACACACATCGCAACAGGATATTGTGGTCAGCTAAAGTGCTGTTGATAGCATGTTTTATGCAAGCCTTAATTACACAACACGGTAAGATGTCGAGCACGTTGTGCTAATTGAATTTACGTTATGCTTTTCTAAAGAAGTTTACTTGATTTATGCTCAAGACATGGCGAGGATAAGGCGGGGATGTGTGTATGAAGCATGGTGCAGATGTTTAGCAGCAAGTCTGAATTGTGGGAAATGCAGAACAGATGCCAGATAAGTTGTTGGGGACCAGAGGGAAAATGTTCAACTGAAAGGCAATTATTCATTTAAAGGAGAAAAAGGACTTGAAAAGGATGAGAAAAAAATTCTGATGAAAATGAAAATATATTCTATTAAATATTTCTTAACAATATTGAGTAACAGGTAAATACTGTGAGAGATCCTGCGAAATGCAACTAGAATATGCGCAGGACTCTCTAAGGAAGGCTGCAAGTGGACACCCTTCATTATGTTAGAGGATGATAAGTGTAGAAATTGGCTTTGCTAATTTTACTTTGGCCGTTCCCATCTTATGTGGCAAAAACACCTTCAGGAAACTTTTGACAGGGAAAGCTGTTGACTAAACCGAAGTGCACATTTTTTGATATTGGAAATTTGCTGTCGCCTTGGTTGGAATATGTCGGCTATAGCTAAGGTTGCTAGATAACCTTATACGGGGATATCCAAGAAAAGTTACCTGAGCCTACCTTCGATATTTAGGAATCAAATAACAATGATGTTGAGTGTGTTCTTTGACCACTTTCCACTCGCAATGTGACCATATCCGATGAGTCTCGACTGAGTAAAGTACTAAAGAATTCCATTAGTGGGGAGGGTTATGAATCATGGGCCCATCGCCAATGTTATTGCCTGTTCAGGCACATAAGATTGACATTGCCTCCACATACGAGCATATATGTGCATTCCATTAGGTCCATCTCAGTTGATTTACAACGGAACTACGAAGTTAAACTATTCTGGTCGAAATTCTCGTTCGCTTCTGAGCCCAAACTCCTCTGGTCTTGTATGAATTTTGCAAGCAAAAGGTACGAAAAATGTAGAGTCATGATCTCAAATGTATTTTCTTTACACTACACATTGCCCTTTCTTGTAAGACATCCTCCCGTGATCTTATCCTGTGCTTTTCCCCAACTACCCGAATGTTCTACTCTGCTAACATTCTATTACACATAATTTTACCTGCATTTCAACTAAATCACATTTGTCACGCTTTATCAGCTCATAAATCTTTTTAATTTACTCCTTTATCCTTTTCGTGTGCATTGCGTTGGAATACGTCCTCCTTTGTGCCCATTTCTTGCACACCATTGTAATGCCACCATTTTGCGTGCTCTCTTACCTGTTTCTTTTCGTCCTTTTTCCACACCGGCTTGCTTGAATTTTATTGATTACACAAAGTACCAACGTTCACATTGTTCAGATGGGTCGGCATGGGTGCTGGCGAGGTGTGGACAAACCTACGTAAATGCTCTGAAAGGGAATGCCATAAATTGGGGTTAACATGCTGCAGCGGCACTGAGAGTTGTGGAAAGTATTCTCATTAAATTCATTGGGAAATTTGCATGCAATAATTTAGTCGGCCTGTCAATGTGTGTGATAGCACACAGAAGCGTTCAATGGCTGAAGGATACATGCACGAGGCAATCAGAGTAGTGCCATTATGCACGGTCAGTGTAGCCACAGAAAGAAAAACAAAAGGTTGATATGGCAGGCCACAAGCGATTTAGCAATCACAGTACAGTAGTTCAATGGTAGGACCAAGAGAAAGGAGCCAGGTATGAGAGGCCCACATTTTGCTTTCCTCAAAATGTCTCATACTGTGATTGGAGATAAATTTTTGTTCATTATTTTTGTTCTCTTTGATGTCAAGAACATATCAAAAGACCAATATAAAGTAATGTCACTCATATAAATCGTTCTTACAAAGAGTCATGCATAGCTGAAATGGTCCCTAGGGGCCGCGGTTCTAGAACCCCCTGAAACATTATATCTAAAGAGTCAGGCTGAGTTTTTAGGTATGCGGACACCACACAACCTGGGCTACCTTTAAAGCCCGGGTGGTGTGTGGAGTGAATCGAGCGAGGAATCTTTGGCTCTTCTCTTAGATACGCATTTTCCAGGCAGTAGCACAGTGGAGGGTGATAACCCTACACCTAGGGGGAGGCAATCTGAGATAGGGAATACGATAGTTACATTCGAGAAAGTTCAGTGGGCCATTAACACCTTTGATCCTTATAAATCTCCGGGTCCGGATGGAATCTATCCAGCTGAACTGCAACAATCACGGGACATAATTACGCCCTGGGTTGTGACTGCAATTAGAAGCTGTCTTAACATGGGCTATATTGTGCTGAGATGGAGAGAAACGAAGGTTTCCTTCATACCCAAGGCAGGCAGGTCCTCTCATGTAAATCCTAAAGACTTCAGACCGATCAGTCTCACGTCTTTCCTCCTAAAAACGCTGGAGAGATTGATGGATGCACACTTACGGGAAGCTATACCAACTGGTATAATCTCCTCGGCACAACATGCATACACGACGGGCAAATCGACAGAGACGGCGTTACACGTACTTATTGGTATAGTGGAAAAAGCTATCCAGCAGAAAGATTTCGCACTAGCGGCATTCATTGACATAGAAGGCGCTTTCAACAACATAAATGCGAACGCCATTACAGGAGCGTTAGAAGCTCTGGGCGTCGATCCTAATATGGTAGCGATGGTAGAAATGATAATCGTCAGTAGAAAGGTAACTGCCAGCTTAGGTTCCCACACCTTAAGCAGACAGGTCTGCAGAGGCACTCCTCAGGGAGGAGTCCTCTCCCCACTGCTCTGGAATTTGGCGGTAAATTCATTACTGCTAGCCCTAGAGAGGGAGGGTTGCCATGTCGTCGCCTACGCTGATGACTTGGCAATTGTGATCAGAGGGAAATATCCAAACACTCTTATGGATATTTTGCGCTCTAGCATGGCCACGCTTACTGGTTGGACGGGAAGAAGGGGATTAGGGTTAATACCTGAGAAAATGGAATTAATCCTCTTTTCGAAGAAAAATAGATCTCCTGAGGTCTCCCCGCTAACAGACAAAGGTGTGGGAATTCCGATGAAGGAGACAGTTCAATATTTGGAACTAGTACTAGATAGAAAACTTACCTGGAAACCCAATATTGAAGAAAGAGTCAGGAAGGCCAATATTGCTTTGTACACATGTAAAAAAATGGTCGGAATCAGGTGGGGGCTATCCCCACGAATTATGCACTGGCTATACATTTCGGTGGTCAGACCAATATTGCTATATGGAATACTGGTATGGTGGCCAGCCACTCAGAAACAAAGCTATTTGACGCTTCTGAGCAAGGTCCAAAGAACGGCTTTTTTATGTATCTCTGGTGCCTTAAGGACCACGCCTACTAAAGCTGTAGAAGTAATACTCAACCTACCTACATTAGAGCTGGTAGGGAAACAAGTGGCCGCCACATCAGCACTAAGGCTGAAATGTGCGCCGTTATGGCATGATCGGTAGATTGGTCACTCGACTATTGCGCATACCTGGAGTAGTTCTATCCAACACATTGACCACTCTATACCTAATCTCAATATAGGCACTTTCAGACATATATTCCGCTTAGAAGAGAGTGGCAAACACCAATGCCATGGAGAAGGGGGAACTTAATTTCTACACTGACGGATCCAAACTTGACGATAGAGTCGGTTTTGGAGTTTTCTCACAAGAATTGGGACTGGACTCGTCTCCCCGACCACTGCAGTGTTTATCAAGCAGAGGTCCTAGCCATAAAGGAGGTAGCCGTCTACTTAAATAGACATGCCGTAACAAGAAATATTATAAATATCTACTCGGACAGCCAGGCGGCCATCTTGTCAATGAATTCGGTGGCACTGAAATCAAAGGTTGCTCAGGACTGCCGAGCAGCCCTAAATGATATCAGTACCGCTTTCAAGGCACTCCTTATATGGGTTCCGGGGCATAGAGATATTGTGGGAAACTGTAGGGCTGATGACTTAGCCAGACGGGGTACCAACCTTCCTTTAGGCACGGACAGATGTGAGATTGGAATACCTATTGCCACCTGTAAACTGATACTGAAGGATAGAATCGTGCGTGAGACCAATGGGTCTTGGGCACGACTCTATCCTTCAGTATCAGTTTACAGGTGGCAATAGGTATTCCAATCTCACATCTGTCCGTGCCTAAAGGAAGGTTGGTACCTTCCTTTGGGCACTTGCTTAACGACTAGGCTAATGTGGCCGGAACTTGATAGGAAAACTAGAGACTTGCTTGCCCTGCCGAGAGAGAATATCTCTAAGGTCGTGGCATGTATCACTGGTCACTGGCTTTTCGGCAGACATGCTCTCAGGCTGGGAGTATTCTCTCATGAATACTGCAGAAGCTGTGGGGATGAGGAGGAGGAGGAGACTGTGGAGCATCTCTTCTGTAGTTGCCCCGCTCTGGCCAGAAGCAGAGCGGGCTCTTTAGGCAAATACGCTTTTAGCTCTCTTACAGAGGTGTCTAGCGCGAAGATCAAACAAATCCTGCGCTTTATTAGGGCTTCAAAATGGTTCGACGAGTGAATCGGAGGTGCGTTGTTGCGCGGTGGTATCACAATGGACCCATGGTGGTCTGAGTGAGCTGGTCCCTGAACTGGCTGCCACATTAACCTAACCTAACCTAGGTATGCGGATCCAATCTGGGTTAAGTCGCATACCCACTTTTATTTATATGAGCCCAGCTTATTTATTTATCTTGGGAGGAAGGTTATTTTTAGTAAGCGGTGGGCCTAACCTTCAATATCCTTCAGTCATCTTTATTGGTTTTATTTAATATATTTGAATTATATTCTAACATCGCCATAAAAGTTATCGAAATAATTCTTCGGCTCCTAAATTTCTTCACACTTATTGGTAAATAATTTTCGAAGGTTCTTGATATTAAAATCCTTACTACAAAGAGTCCTGTATTGAGTAATATGAATCCAATGTGTTAACTAGTATTTATACTCTCTTAGCTTCTATGTGACTAGTTTTTTAAGTCATCTTAGGGTCAAGGTTACTTAGTCGTGGATCTATGACTTCAGTCTCCTTCAATCTCCTTCAATCTCCTTCAATCTCCTTCAACCTTCTTTACTTGTTTTGTTAATGACATTGAATAAAAGTAAAATTTGGTCACAAAAATTATGGAAGACGCTGCTCGACTATTGAATTTTTCGTCACTTAATACTAAATACATTTTAAAAAGGTTCTCAAAAGCCCAAAAATAAGTTTTGATTTAAATACTCACATCAATAAAATACTTAAACATTGATGGTTAAGTACGAAAACATAAAAACATCATTTATTTAATGCCCTACTCAAGTATCATCTATTTACGAGCAAGTTTTATATGCTGTATGAGAATCCAATTAAACTTCATAATCTTCACTGGTTTGTTATTCAGCCCCATTCCTCCTTTTATGGGGAACTTATCCTCGTTTTATGTCAGTCCTCGTGCATGTGAAAGCACACTACTCTACTATTATTACAAAGATTGGTTTCTTTTCCCTCGTACGAGTAGTAATTAAAACTTTTCTTTTATCTTAAGTAGAGAGTTTTACTAATTTGAGATACCACAACAACAAAACAGCTCCCAACAAGCACACAACAAGCATCAGCCACACCCACAGCGAGGCTCAGTAAGGTTTCTTGTACGACGCTTGGCTCGCCTGTCGCCTGCTGCCTTCCTTGATGAAGTATAAGTGACGTAAGTGATGTAAGTGGCATTCGGGTGCTACTTTTGCTACTCTAAATTGCCAACATATTCCGCCAGACACCAATTTGTATGTGATACAAATAATGCCGCCCCCACCGCATGCAATCACAGCTATTTCAGTATTTATTCCTGCTCTTGTTAGGCATATCCGAGTTTGCTGTGTGCTGTTGTCCTCCATTGTTGGGAGCCACGACTTTCATGCTTGCCTGCCACCCACCTGAGGGTGTCAATGGCACGAATTAAGTCAAATACATTTTATGTGTGGCTGTGCATGTGTGTGTTTTGGTCCTTTCAAAATATTGTTTTCGCATAATAACTTTACGAGGCCTATCAAACTCGGTTGCATTTAGCATATTAGTTATGTGAGTATCTCTGCGTGTATCTCTGCATGGATCTCTGCGTGTATCTCTGGTTGTATATCTGTGAATACAATGTGTATATAACAGTGTGTGTGCAAATCTCTGTGTAAATGTGCGTGTTTGGGCAAATGTCCTAATTTGGCAAGCAACAGATTTGTCGTGAATATGTGGAACAACGGCAATTTGCATAATTTCCCAAATTGGTATCGGGTGTGGTGTTGTGGGGGCGAACTTCTCGTAAGCCTTTGACCCAATATTTGATTAATTAGTCATAAGCTGCTATCGAATCATTATATACGAGTAATTAAGTTGTAGGCTAATGTTGGGTCTCAGATTTACACTGTTAGTTCAATTAAATTGTGTCACAAGTCGCATAAATTTCTTCTGTGTGATGATGTATGTGCAGCTGTCTAAGTTATCAACATTGTTTGTAATCCCTTTTTCCTCTCAGTTTATAATTTCGAATGTCCACACCGTGCTTTAGGATAGCAGGTATATCCTGGGTAAAGTAGGCATACGAAATTCATGGGAAAAATTCATGTTTCATTAAGGAGCTGAAACATTATTATTATTGTAGCTTACACCATAATTAATTATGTCTGCAGGAGTTTGGAGGAAGGAGACCTAGGCAATAAGGTTTTCTACTGGCAGAGGACAATAATTAGATAAAGTTATAATTATTTCGAAACTATGTCCTGGCCAGGATTCGAGACTAGCAAGTGTTGCAACTATACAGGTAGAAAGATTTCGATAAAATTATAAGAATATGGAAACCATATCCTGGACAAGATTGGAGGGTAGCATGATTACAACTAGACTACAGAAGCCACAGGCAGAGAGATAGGGACAGAGAGAGACGGAGAGTGGGTGACAAAGAGGGAGACAGAGAGGGAGACAGCCAGAGAGGGATGGAAGAGTTAAAATATATGTCAGAATTTTATATTTTATCAAGTCTTTGTGGAGTTTGTTTAGAGTCAACAGTGGTATTAGGTTTTTTTGTTTTAAAGTTGTTCCTTTAGCACAAAAATTATCGGTTCAATTCTTCGACTCCTAAATTTTCTTCTCACTTACTAATAAATAATTGTTTAAAGATTCTCGATATTAAAATCCCTTCTACAAAGAGTCATATAGATTTTTGGGATTTGCTGGGTTTCATTCCCATCGATTACCTTGAAAAGGGTTAAACGATCACCGGGGCATATTATGCAGAGTTGTTGGAGCGATTCGATGAAGATTTGAAGTAAAATCGACCACATTTGACGGGGAAAAAAGTCCTCTTCCATCAGGAAATCGCACCGGCGCACAAGTCCGCAGTCGCAATGGTAAAATTGCTTGAATTAGTTACGAATTTCTCTCTTATCCAGCATATTATCCAGATTTAGCCCCCTGCGACTATTTTCTGTTTCCAAATATGAAGAAATGTCGAATGAAACAATGAAACAAACGACTTTTTGAGGCCCTCGACAAATCGGACGATTTTGAGGGCATCAGAAAACTGTAGAAATGTTGGATGAAGTTTATCGAGGTAAAAGGAGACTATGTTGGAGAGTGAAATGTTTTCTTGCCGAATAGAGTGTTCCGTAGTTAATTTTTTAAGGACTTATTAATATACGAGGGTGATACGGTGCCTTTTAAAAGTCCGGGATGTTTCTTGCTTGGAAATACTATTTTATAAAAATTTGCTTTTTGCTTGACCCTCGATGTGAAGACTGATGGGGCTTTTGTAATTCTTATTTTATAATATCCGTCTAATAACTGATAAGGTAGAATTTTACCATTCAGGTTGGAACGATACATTACATACAAATGAATCATTGAAACAGTCGATAAATTTATTATATGCAGTTATTTAATTACAATATATGAAACAAGGATCAAATAAGCTCTGCTTTAATGCTTTGCTCTCAGCTCAATACACATTAAAAGAAGACCAGATCGATTTCAATTGGAATGGTGTGATTGCATCAGGTAGATAAGGATTTCAATTGGAATGGTTAGATTGAATCAGCCCTATATCCATTTCAATTGGATTAGTTGGACTGAATTAGTGCTAGTTGATCTTCGCGATTCGGTTGTTGCGATTGGAATAGGGCGATTCAATCAATGCCATTGGACCAGTGTAATTCGATGGTTTCAATTGGATCTATGGATATCATTCGATTGGATCGGTCTATTCATTTGCATCCGTGCTATTTAATTGCATAGTTCCTTGTGAGTGGTTTCGAAAGAAACTAAACTGGTTCTTCTTTCAAATTTTCATGGAAAACAATTTTTTTTTGTATGATGTTATTTTCCAGTTACTGTAAAATGGAAGCACTTTCTGGAACAACCAATCGCCCTTGTGTATATATACTGCAAATGCTTTCTGAGCAGAAATAACCAGCAGAGTAATCTTCCTTTTCATGGCTTGATTTGTATGCCTCTGATTTTCATTCTCTCTCATTCGTCGAAGATGAAGTTATCTCCTGAATTAGTTCATTTCCTTTGCAAAAAGTTAATATGAAAATCTGCAGTTACGAATAAATCTGAAACGTGGAAAATGTGAAAGGACCTTTTTAGAAGTAGGTAAGTGTTTTTGCTATCTCAGGTGGTTCAACTCTCTAAAATGTTCTAAGCAAGAAAACGTAGAAGGAAGGGCAGAGACGGGGGGCAGTTGCAGTTCAAGTGAATGCTTGTAGCAAATGGCAAAGATTTCTTTGCCAACTGCAAACATTTCTAATGCAAACGGCTCTTGAAGGCACTCATCCACTGGGCTGAGTGTCTGTGTTAACTTCGTGCTTCATCCTTCAATCTAGCGTAATGCTATTGAATTCCTTGCTGACTGCCTGCTGCTCCTGCTGAAAAGACATTTTTTTGAGAGGATTTTTAGCAATTCCGTTTTATGCTCGATAAATGGTGCCTTTTTTGCAGTTTAGTGGTGAGCAATGGTGAAATATAAAGCAATTTAAGCAAGGAGTGTGGTGGGGGTAAGGAAACAGGAACTAGCAAAAACCGCCACACCAACACAGCCGCAACAGAAACAACAACACCAACAGTTAACAGTAATGCAACAAAAGCTGTGTGGTGAGCTGCAGCGTACTTTCCTAAAATCCATCACAAAGCCAACCACTTGGAGCCAAGAAGACGCTTCTGCGTTGCTTTACAGGGCCATTTGCTGTGAGTGAAGATGAGTTTTTTCTTTTAGAAACTAAAATTGAAAACAAATTAATTTAAAAAACTCGATAATTTTGTGGTGTTACATTTTCCCAGTCTTAATTGGTAAACGCAATGAAGTAGATTATACGAATGACCCTGTATCTCTCTTACAGCTGTGCCTTACGCTGTTTGATGCAGCAACGCAAGCACGCGCACAGCGTTATCCTCAGCTGAGGCCAGGAAAGCCGCAACTAGTACCCGTATACCTGCGGAAATTTCTCGGGGTTCCTGGCAGAGACGCAGCTGGGGGTGCTCGTAAACGGAGAAGGCAAACACAGCCGGTTGTGTGAAAACTTATGAGCCTGTCCACACACAGGATACACTCGCATGAAGGAGTTGCGTTCGCTCACTAACAATGTAGATGAAGTTGTTAAACGGAAGATAGTGGTGCAAAGGAAAAAACCAAGTACTGCAGAGCGTAGTCTTGAAATGATTTGCTGCCATTGAGCATGAAAAATTCAAGAATTGACTTTCAACGGCGCTTGCTTTCGATTAGATAAAGTAAAATGTTTCTCTTGTTTTGCTCTGAAGAAATTGATTTTGTGTGCAGGAGCTGCAAACATGCCGCCAGCTGCTCGCAGTTTAATATTAAAGCAACCAAGGGAGAAGTTTGGTGGACTGATATAATCAAAGAAGAAATATGAATCACGAGGATATTAAGAATAGCTGTCAAAGAGCTAAGAGATTAGTAATGGGGACAACAGCTTCTGAGCAATCCTAACAATTTACTCTCCATATTATAAACAGAAATTTGGTCAGTCAACCTATGCTCCATAATCAAAATTCAGATAGAAAGACACATTCTCAGCTCCTGGGTCAACTTAGCTTCGCGTTAAGTGGCAATCTTCTGTATCCTAAGATCTCAATTAGTTTCTCTGACTTTAGAACGTCTTCAAAAATGATTATTTTTAATTGCTTCTATAAAGGCAACCGGTGCGATACTATCCTTGCATTTGGGTTGTTGCGATTGATTCAATCCATGCAATAGGATCAGTGCAATTAGAAGCCATTGAAATTGCTACCAGCAAACCATGAAAGTTAGTCATTTGGCAGTCATTCACCTCAAACTTTTTTGTGAAGTCCTTCAAACTTACTATAAATAGTTGGCCAATAACTCCAGCAAACTTTGGTCCAACTCAAATATAATTTCTACAAAGAAGTTGACTAAAATTTTACGTTCCAATACCCCATTTAAGGATTTCACTACCAACATAGCTTAACGATTTCGCTGTCTTTTGTGCATGGCCCCGCAAAGACAACACTCTCTCGTTTCACTGAAATTTCTTCAACGTGTCTGAAACTTCTGTGGAAGCTTCACCGAAGAAACTTCGCAGATATGACAAATGTTTTACATAATATTATATATTCAAACAGGATGACTGCAGGATAATACTCTGAGGAGTCACAATTTTAAGATACTGCAATAAAAAAATGAGCCGTCTTTTAATTTTACAGGAAACTGACCTAAGCTAAAAAGGAACAACATATTTGGAACTTTTCTCATTGGATCGTTTTTCTACTGGATCTCAAACCAATACGCCCACTTGAGAATTCTAGTAGAATCAGAAAATTCTTGGTAGAAGTTAACATGTTGTTCGACAACAATCAAAATGAATATGAGTGAAATACGAAGGGGACCAATAGGATTATTCAAAATGGATCCCAAAGTAAACAGGACTTTGTAAACATAAGAACAACAAATATTTTTTTTGGCAAAACCGATTTATTTTATTCAAAATAGTTCACTGACGACTCAATACGCCGAGTTGCACCTTTTGAGATTTTTAGCTGTACCGAACTTTCAAGAAAGTTAAAGACCGAAAAATCCAGAAGATCACGCTACTGGAACTTACTCCCAAAACTTAGGCAATCCAACCTCATGATTGACAACTATAACTCAAAACGTGTCTACAGTTAAGCAAACATTATTTAAGGACTCTGACAGGGGCATGTCATGTAAGAAGCCACCTCATGAAGTTGGGACTTTCACCACTAAGCACGTGTAGATTCTGCACGGAGCCAGAAGAAACACCAGAGTACCTTCTAATGAACTGCGCAGCCTTAGCTCGCAGTGGGAAGAAATATCTGGCGCATTAGTGGCCCAACGGCAGGGACGTTAGAGAAATGAACCCCAACTCAGTGCTAAGTTTCCTTAGAACTGTTGGACTAATAGAGGAACCTTAATAGGTGCACAATTCTAGTTACACTGAGTTCTAACCAAGCTTCCAACAAACATATTCATTTAAATTAAATATTCATTTATGTATTCGAAACCATGTTTGGTTATAATGAAGTTGCATAAAGGTAGCAGAAAACTGCTTTAGTTTCACAGAAGTTGCGTTAAGAAACGTTTCTTGTTATATTCATGCTAAATTAAAGAACCAGAAGAAATCTCTCTAATGGCGCCAAAATTATTATGAATGTAGCTGAAAATATCCTTAGTTGTACTTCTATTACTGTTTTATAGAAAATATCCTTCTTGGTATTTGCTCAACTTTTGTTTAAATGTGTAACTGAAAATGTTCAACATCCTCAAACGATTTTAACTAAATTTTAACTAAAGCCGTTCGTTAATTTAACGATACTAATGGCATTTCAATGACTACTTTTGTGAATTCAATTAAGTTTAATTTGGAGATAACTGACATAATCTGATTGAAGTGACGGTAATTTGACCTGAACTTAATTGAACTTTAATTTGAACTGATGGTATCTTCGAGTGAATTCAGTTTGCGTTCATTTTAACTTCAAGTGCCATGAATAGTTGAAGTTAATTGGCACTAATTTGAAATTATCTTTTAAGATTAATTAAAGTTAATTGAATTGTCCATTTACTGTCGGTATTTTAATTTTCCTTTAATAGTGAATAGTAACAGTTCCTTTATTGAAACTTTGCCTCTGTTAGTGGGTGATTTCGTGCGTCCTGAACTAGAGAGTAAGTGTGAAATTTTATTTTTCCCATTTAACTTGAAATGCAGTTTTTCTATCACTTCTTATACCGCCCCTGACGGAAACGAGAAGACAGCTGGCTGCAATTACAGAGAATTGCTCTTTAGATAGAAAACGTCTCCAAATATTTAAAATTTGAGTACGGAAAAATTAGTTAAAGTAGTATTGAAATATTCAGCTAACTCTTCCTCTACTCCTCCCGAGTGTTTCGTCCTGTTCTAAACATCACGTTGACATTATATTTAGCTTACTTAAACAATGAAGAAATATTTGAAGAAAGCCAGTGTAATAGGAACTGGGAGTTCTGCTGCATTCTTCATATTCCCTTTAAACCATTCCTAAACGAATCCACAAGGAAATCACATGTGACTCTCTTCAATTACTCATACGCTCCGTACACCAACTATCTTCAACTCTGGCCACATATGGCAGTGTGCCATTCTGCTGTTGACCTTTCGTCTGCACAATCAATCAGCCTTAATGTGGGCAGTATCTGTGCGTAATGCTAAACGAATATGCAAAACATCGTATCGCGGCAGTGAGCAGCTGCTGCCTTTTCGTTTCACCCCGATTCGCATTGTTATCTAAATTGAATGCTGATTTAAAATCCGCAGCCATCCTCTTCATTGCCATTATTTATTTAAAGGATTACGTACTGCAATGAAATTCCTAGCTGTTTTCATTTTCAATGAGTTGTGCAAATTTGCGCTTTGGTACTCAACCAGCAATTTCAGTTCTTATCTAAACAAAATCAATGCGTGTGCTGAGCAGAGATAAAATTTGCAATAATTTGTGAACTGTTTGTTAGCGTTTTGGACAAATTGAAATTGCTGCCAAATTACTGATATGCCGCACGAATCAAGTTTCAATCAGCAATGACCACAATTTAAATTGCAATAATCAAAAGGAATTTTAGTGGAATGCAAATAAATTGGTTTTGCTTTTTCTATACGAATTTTTTCCACGTACTCGTAACATCCAAAACCATGGAAATGAGCGCATTGTTAATGACACGGATAGACAAATCAAAATGTTGACAGCAGATTAACTCTTATATAAGAGGCGAATGGCTTATCACTGCAACTCGTTATGAGTACAATCCAATGCGAGGTCGTTAAGCTTCAGTCCAGTTTCTAGTCAGTAATAAAGTCAGTAATAAAAACCCAACGAAAGATAATTCGTATCCTCAAATGGTACTTTGGTCTCATTAAGCATTCACATATTATAGTAGCCGCACAAACGAATGTCAATTGGGAGATATCCCTAGAAGAAACATGAGTTTCACTGGATATTGCTCAATATAAATTTTATCATGATATATATGATGAGTGGTAATAGTAGACAGTAAGCTTTCATGGAAGCTCAATGTGGAGGAAAGTGTAAGGAAAGTTGCCAACACTTGCAAAAATATGGTTGGATGCACTTGGGGCCTCTCTCCTTCTCTGATGCATTGATGCTACACAGCCATAGCTATTTTACCTACGGTATTTTGGTGTGGTGGACTGCTGTTAGGAAGAAAACCTACTGCAGGCCCCTGGAAATAGTCCAAGGACTTGAGGTAGTATGTGTGACGGGGGCCTAAAGGACTACTACCAACGGCTGACCTTAATACTGTTTTCAATCTACCCCCAATCGACCTCTTCGTGGAAAGCCTTGCGGGAAAATCTATGGAAAGGTTGTTAGGTACTAAACAATTCTCTCTCCGATCCTTCGGTCAGAGCTCTGTAGGGCGAAGTTTCACTGTCAACAAGGAATATGCGACTTCTAGTCTCAGCCTGCGAAAACAAATAAAGCCAACAATTGAGAAGGAGGGACGGCATAGAGGCATGGATGCTGAATGCAAAACCTTCAACCTATTCACGGACGGTTCAAAGATAGAGGACGGGGTTGGAGGAGGTGTCTACTCGAGGAGATGTCTACACGAACTATATATCAAACAGCCGTTCGGACTACTAAACTACTGCAGGACTTTTCAAGCGGACGTTTTTGCAACATGGAAAGCCGCAGAGCTCGCCTGCATAGCAGAAACTATGAACTCCACAATAAACTCCTACATAGATAACCAGCTGCGATCAAAGCTATACTTCATGCTGTGCATCTTCCAGAAATGTTCTGCAATGCAAGGCAGCAATGAATGGACTGGCCACCAATCGGAAACAACATATCTACTGGGTGCCAGGGCATAAAAACATAGAAGGAAACGAGAGTGTGGATGCCATTGCAAAAAGCGGAATCTTACTACCAAACGAGCAAGTAAGTAACGAACTGATGCCTCCAAAAATGATTAATAGCCGTATTGAAGATGACGTGATGAGAAAGGTGCAGAACTACCATATATAGAATCAGAAAACTCATGTGCAAACCGTACAGCACTCAGACCAAATTGTTACTGGTACTTCAGAGGAAGGATTGCAGAAGGGTAGTAGGAATACTGACAGGTCACTCTCTAACGGCGGAACACGCTAAAAGGATGGGACTCACAAACAACGATGAATGCATAAAATGTGGGGAACAGGACACAAGGGAAACTTTGGAGCATATACTATATCTATTAATATTGAAATCGCACCAAAGACATCTGGGAGCCCCTTGGTTTAAAGGACTAGAAGAGTTCGCACAGTTAGGGATAGTTTCGCTATTAAGATTTGCTAAGAGCGTCTCTCTGTTTAACGATTTGTACCACAACTCTTAAATGGATATCCATCTGGCACCGTAAAGAACCTTGTAGGTCTATGAGTGGCATTTACTGCCAGCAGTCTAACCTCACCTAACCTAGATGATTTCGTGTGTGATCAACATTTGTTTATAAAGCTTGACTCCCCAATAGCACTTAAGCAGGATCTAATCTTCTAATCTGTGAAGAAAAACTCATAAAGAAAAAATTGTCTTTATGCCTTTTGGCGGAGAAGTCTGAAAGGAATTTAGCATTGATCTTGAATGTAACGAAATGTTCGATATGGGATGAGATGGTTCGGCCATGGATCAACTTGAATTGTAAAAATTGTCCTAGTCCCTTGACGAATATGGGATAGTTCACATGCCGTCTCTCTTTTGACTCTTTTTTAAACTGTTAAGAAAAAATAGAAATCTAATAAAAAGCATCATAAAAGTAAAGTCCTTCTGGATACTTTTCAATATACCCAAAAAATTTGTCGGAGGAATCCCGAAATCGTGGCGATGCTTGATTAAATTATTGTACTAATTTTTTTCCTTTATTTGAATTGTGAAATAAATTTTGCGTCAAAATTTGATTAAAAATGTTTGGCAATTTTTACTTTATTTGATATTATTATTAATTTATTTATTTTATACTTTTTTAAACATTTTTATTTTTGTTAATTTTAAATTTTAAAATTCTGCAGCTTTGGTGATGCATGCCTTTAAGCTGCTTATTTTTAGTTCACTGCCAACCTGCGAAAGTATGTGGCTACATTTATTTTGTGGGTGTGGAAAGGTTAAACAGCGCTTGTATTGAGTTCATAGAAGGAGGATTGGAATGGGGTCCGAAGGCATTGTGCACAAGTGTCGCGTTGAGTGGTTGACATGGTGATCATTCAAATGAATTTCAGGCCAAGCATTTTGATAAATTGAATTTTTGCACGTTTGGAAATTTTTTAAATCGGCGATTGCATAATTTATCAACACTTTTAATTTTATTTTATTTATTTACCTTTTTTGGTTCGTTATGCAATTTTTTCATATTTTATTTACTCATTTTCATATTCCATTACGTTTTGCTTCGAATGCGATGACATTTTGTTGGAGTTTTGAAATGGCCACATTTCAAATTTAATTTGTCTCAATTAGACTTAAAAATAATTTCTGTTAAATAAACAATTTTAAATTGTTCTAATGAATTAAATATCAGTTACGAAAACTGGAGAGCAGTGTAGAAACTGTCATATTTAAAGCAGTTGCCTTTGAAACTCCTATAGAAGTGGTTCGAGAAATCGTGAGTAGGCAGTGGAACTCTGCTGTGACACATTACAGCATGACTATACTTTATATAACACAAACTATCCTACGTTACAAACTTAACCTTTACATTCCATGGAAGCATAAGGAAGAGAATATGCTTGTGAATACCCTTACGAATTCGTATGGCTATGTTACAAACTTAGCCATAACTCTCCTAGGAACCCTAAGGGAAAGTGAATGCGTACCATATAATTTAATCCCCTTATGAACCTCCTATGGTACTTATAGCAGGAGATTCTGATTCGCCCCAAAATACTTTTGCAGGAGGTACTGGGATGAAGAGGAGCAAAAGTCCATCGAACATCTGATACGCATGTACCTAGCGCTATTCAAAAGGAGAAACACTTTCCTAGGCGACTACTTTCTGGACTCTTTGGGGGACACTTCAAATTAAAAGTAAGCTCCCTTAACGGATTTATCAAATGCACGAATTGGATGCAGTGAGAACGGGACTTGTGTCTCATGCAGTATCACAAAGGACCAATCCTGGCCTAAGTGTGCTTTATGTCAGTCGCTCAACCTACCTACCTAGCCCCCTATGGCTCCTTATTTTAGATTAGGTCATCTTGGCAGCCGGTCTACAGACCAACTTACTCAGACCGCTAAGGGCCCATTGTGCGTAACACTGCACCTCTACTTCTACTCGTATGGCTCATTAAGCCAAACCTTGTATAGTTTTGTGTGTTTGAGTGTGTGTGTGTGTGTAAACTGTTACAATGCTTTTCCGTAAATCACCCCCTATTTCACTTCAATTTCCACTACTAAAAATTCAAACACCATTGAAATCTCTTGATTCAAATTTTAAGGATCATTAATAACTTCGAAGACAAAGCAGATGCAGGATCTTAAACGATAACAACTTTTCAATACTCAAAACACAAAAAATTTCTAGGATCGAGAATCACAAAGATACAGTCAACTAAGAGAGCGCATTCTTTTCTATCAGGGAAGTGATCCATTGCGATGTGATCTATAAAAACATTTGTTATATAGCGTTCCAACAATTGCTTCCAGGGATACATTCAGTGCTTTATTTGCCTGACGATCTCATTCCCATTACCATGTTCAATCCCTATTGAAGACCTTTTAGTGCACTTACAGAAATTATGGAACATTATTTAATAGACATGACCTTGGCGATCCAGGGCTAAGTAAGACAGAAATGCAATATGGAAATGGTGAAAAGATGAGGGACTTTCAAAAAATTTCAACTAGATTACCATAAATTTATTCAAGAAAGAGGAGGTGCAACGCTTTATTCACAATAGAAGTCTGAAAATTAGGGGCCAAGAGCCAGAGCAAGGTATTGTCGACTTAGTATCCCATTATTTCCTTTTTCAGTAGATAGCTGAGAATTACGGCTCGAGAGCCAGAACAATTATTCTCAACTTATAATCCTATTATTTTCTTTTCTATCAGTACAAAGTTGAGAAATAGGGGCTAAGAGCTACAGCAATAATTCTTCTTGAGGATCCCATTATTTCTCTTTATTCAGTATCAAGCAGAGCATTCCGGACCAAGGATTCTTCTTTAGGTCCCATTATTTTCTTTTCTTTCAGTAAAAAGCTGAGAATTCCGGACCAAGAGCCAGAGCAACGATTCTCGACCATTATTTTCTTTTCTTTTAGTATAAAACTGACAATGGCGGGCCAAAAGCCAGAATAAGGATTCTCGACTTAGAATCCCAGTATTTTCTTTTCTTTCAGTAGAAAGGTGAGAATTATGACCCATGGGCCTGAGCAAGGTTTCTCCACTTAGGATCCCATTATTTAATTTCCTTTTATTTGAATGCTGGGATTTACACGCAAAGAGTCAGGTCAAATATTCCCGAGTTAAGATGCCATTAGTTAATTTTATGTTAGTAGAAAACTAAGAATGACTAAGCCAGAACAATGATTTTCGACTTAAGATGCCACTATTTTCTTCAACATAAGTCAAGATTCTGCTTCGATAATGTCATTTAAAGGTACTTGGTATTATATTGGAAGTTAAGATTCGTCTTCCATTCTAAATGCATTATATAAGGTAAGCGAATTTTGATGACTTGTCGGAATTATCAATAGAGCAGTGTATTTTGTTGATGATATTTGGATTGTGATTCATTCCTCTGTACATCGTGTGGAGGTCACTTAAATTATGGCAAAGCCAGAACACATACTTTTGGCAGAGAAATCGTACCTAATGGGAAATAATACTTGTACTAGATGGAGGTAGTTCTCTACATAAATTTGTATGCAACTTGTCAGCGCTTTTCACCAATCTCAGCAGTGCTTGAAGTTCCATTCCTGAGACGTCTCCCAGCGTCCCAAATTGTGGAGCCCCAAGCATTTTAATGATTTAAACGCAGGGCCTATACATAAGAGATTTTCCAAAGTCTCCTTTGTACCCTGCTCCCCAGCTTTCCTACTTATGTTGTCTTTTGTGTAGAATAGCAAACCACAAAAATGCTGGTAAGACAAAAGTTTGGGTTATATTGTACACGAAGCCAGGATACTTTATCGAACGCTTGAGTAATATCCACAAAAATATCAAAATAATCAAAACTATAAAACAATGGAAGAGAACAGAGAAATAATAACACGGAGTAAAAACTAAAAAGTTGAAATTCATGATAGAAATATTGAAAAATATGAGAATTTCTTTAACAGGTTCTCTCTCGCATTTTCCTCTTTCAGTTCTCGGTTGCTGCCAACTTGAGTTGTCCTGGGAACGCACAATCAATAAAAGTAGCACGTCATTGTAGTTCTTTACTCTAAATTTGAAAACTTTTACAACACACGCCAACCACAGATGAGGTGGATGAAGGTGCGACAGCAAAGTAACGGGAATTCTTACGAGTAGTACAAAATGAGGGGTCAAAGTTAAAGTACGAAATAGAAAATTAAAATACTCAGAATGAAAAATGTTATGTTTTTATATGATTCTGAAAATAATGGCTTCAATTCAAAATGCGCAGAGTGAGGATTGCTTCATGGTCTATCTTATTATCGGTGTTCTAAATACTATCCATTAAAAAGTATCTCTGTTCTAAATAATGTCTGCTACTAATGATCTGTGTTCTGAATTACATCTGCTCTAGACCTATTCTTAATCATGTATGTTTCAAACCACAGCTTTTATAAATACTGTATGTTCTCAATCATCACAATCATCTAAATTGCTGCTGCTCTAAATCACTGATGTTCTAAATCACTGATGTTCTAAATCACTGCTGTTCTAAATGACTGCTGTTCTAAGTCACTGCTGTTCTAAATCACCAATGCCCCTTATAGTATATGTTTTACATGTATGTCCTAAATCACTATTGTTCTAAAGCATATATGTTCTAAATCATCCTTGTTTTCAACTATTTTTATTCTAAATCATATTAGTCTTGAATCAAATCTGTTAATAGTCCTTATTCTAAATAATATTCGTTCTCCAATATCTTTGTTCTAAATTTTGTCTCTTATCTATATTATAAATCAGGTCTATTTGAAATCATCTCTGTTCTAAATCATATATGTTCCAAATTATAGCAGTTATAAACAATCTAGGTTTTAAAAATCACTGTTCTAAGTCATCATTATTCTGAAGTTTTTGTGTCATCATTATTCTGAAGTTTTGTGTCATTTTTTATTCTAAGTAATCTCTGTTCTAAATCATCGATGCTATAAAAATATCGCTGTTATAAACGATTGTAACTAATCTTTGCTTTAAGTCATCTTTATTGTAAATTATAATATTATATATAAATTAATAATATTTATATAAAATATATAAAGATTTTCTAAGTAATATCTGCTCTAAAAACCCCCTGTTATAAATATCCCCTGCTATAAATTAAGCTTCGTTCTAAAAAATCTTTTTCATACATCATCTCTATTTTAAAGAATATATATAAGAATAAAGTAAACTCTAAGTCATCATCATAATATATGTTCTAAAACCCCTCTATTCTAAATCATCACTATTTTAAACAAATCTTCATTCTCAATAATCTCTGTTCATCATCGTCATCGCTCTTCTAAAGTTTTGTCTTTACAATAGAACAGAGGTGATGTAGTCCAGATATTAATTAGAACAAAGATACTTAAAACATATATAATTGAGAACAGGGAACTTCTAAATCTTCTATATTCTAAAGTCTAATTCATCACTATTGTAAAGTATTTGTATTTTAAATCTTGTCTCTTCTAAACCATCGGTGCTCTAAATAATATTTGGTTTTAACTATCGCTGTTCTAAATCATCACTGTTGTAAATCATTTCCATTGTAAAAAGTCTATGAACGAAATCATTCCTTATTCAAAACATCTCCGTTCTGATTCATCGCTATTCCAAAGCATCATTTTTCTAAATCTTCTCTTCTCCATATAGTTGCTATTTTAAATTCTGTTCTAAATCTCTCTGTTCTAAATCATTTGTTTCTGAATATTTATTCGTTCTAATTCAACCCAATTCCAAAGCATAGTTTTTCTGAATCTTATCAAATGTAAAATATATCATCTCAAAAAATTCGTTCTAACCTATCTCTGTTCTAAATTATCTACATTCTATATCTTGGGCTTGGTACTTATCATCTCTATTCTACATTATCACTGTTTTAAATTATCTCTGTTCTAAATCATATATTTCTCAATCACATTTGATCTGAATCACCTCTGTTCTAAATAATATATGTTCTAATTCATCGCTATTCCAAAGCATCGCTTTATAAATCTTTTCTTCTGTAAATTATTACTCTTTGAAAATATCATGACATCTATTCTCAATCGAGTCTGACTTCAATAAAGACTGTTTTGAATCACGTTTGTTCCCACTCAAGTCTGTTCTTAATCAGGTCTGTTCTCAATCAGGTCTGTTCTCAATCAAGTCTGTTCTCATTCAAGTCTGTTCTAAATCAAGTCTGTTCTCATTCAAGTCTGTTCTCAATGAAGTCTGTTCTCAATAATTTCTGTGAAAATCACACACTGACATTTTCATATGACTTCCAAATTCTCGTTACTTTTCTGACTGGTTCATGTGCACACACCGAGCACTAAAATGCCACAAAAAGAAAATGAAACAAATTCGAGTAGTGGCAGATAAGTGCACAACGCTGGTAGGAGTACTCGCACCTACGTGTACACCCAGCATAGTTCCCAGCTATTGGTGTAACAGTTTAGCAAACTTTCGTATTTGCAAATGCATCCCAGCATTTTGAGTTATTACTTTTGAACTGAAGCGAGTATTTGTTTGATATGATAAAATGTAAAATAAATGCGCCAAACTTTGAGTTGGCTTTGCAACTGCGCGTATTTGGCCATATTTCGTGGCCATAGATAGACCAAGTTGAATAAAGTTACGTTTGACGGTGATAGTCTGGGTATGAATAAGTTTTAAAAATTTACGGCAATGGGTAAAAGAGATATTAAATTGCTTGGAAGTGAGTTTCGGAAATGTTGAGTGTAGTTGAGGAGGTATTCAAGAGTTGAAGAGGTTTTATACCAAATTCAGTGTTCGAAGCATTCATGTCATCAGGGCTTTGTGTGTGTATGGTGTTTGTTTTCCATGGGGTATTGAAATTCTGATTGGTTTTAGTCGTAGTCCGTTTAGTCGAGAACTTTCTGGATGCTGAAATCATGTTATGATACTATGAGGTTGGCTTCATCTGCAGTAATTTTAGATGTATGTCCAAGTCCTATTCTTATACTCGTATATTTCATCTCGTCGAATTTGGAAAGGAGTATTCAGTGGCTTAGCTACATATAACGGGCTTTTCAATAGGTAATTAACAATTTTGTATATGAATGAAACAATAGTTAGTTTTTATTTGTTCCTCACATGTACCAGGGCTTTAATTAATACCAGTGATATTCTCAATAACGTTGCATTCATGAATCTTGTGCCTTATGGACCTCCGTGGTTTAGTGGTTATCATGCTAGTCACATATCTCTGAGTCGCAGGGTCGAATCCTCCCCAGGCCATGATCTCAAAATGCTTGTTTGTATTTATTTTCCCATCTGGTGGAAGGGCTTAGTTGCTCATCATTTCACAAAACGCTTAAGGACATAATTCATTATAGTAATACAGATTCTGTGGATACAACTCTGAACCATCAGATCATATTCTATGTGACTTAAGGCTTCTGGGGAGTTCTTTACAGACACAATATGGAAAATTCAACTTTCCAAACTGATCCAATTTATATAAAATTAAGGTTAGAGGGAATCATAGGGGTTGGTGCAATAGGTCCTTACGGGCCGCGGTGGTAGTACTCCCTGAAGTATAAAGTCTAAATATAAATAGTAATAATATTTATAAAACTAATAATAACATGAATATAGTCACTCGTATATCGTTGGAATATAAATTTAACTCGCTAAATGTCGGTTATTTTAAAATATAGTCGTATATGGAATTCCACTACACATCTAAATTCGTTATTTTTAACGATATGTGCTTGGTGCGGTCATATAACTTAACGACATGGAAGAGTGCTGCCAAGTCAGATTATTTATGACGAAGTGTTTTTCATGTAAAATTTTCAATATTGACAAAACATTTGTGGCCAACTTTCTATAAAGAAAGGACTTAACGACTTCGTAATATTTTTGGCAAGCGAGCAACTAAGGTGGTGAATCATAAGGTTACTTCATAGTATTTTTGCCAAATTAGTTCTTAGGGTGGCGAATAGGAGGGTGCTATCAAAGAGTATACATAAATAGAGATTGAATAACTCAAAATTTTGTAAAATGGAAGTGTTCATAAAAATCGGTGAGCGGCAAGGGAAAGCGAGATGCAATGCGTGTATTTATGTTCGGTTTACTAGAAAACACCTCGAACAAAATTTTTGCCGCAATATTTTCGTTCCTCATGCGAGCTCTACTTATGTAGACTCTTTTGTGCTATCATTCGCTGTTAGAACAAGGCCCATTGTGGTTGTTGACAAATGCTTTATCCCATAAGTGAGCATGTCCCCGTATCCAGATTAAGAGTGATATGATTCGTTTATGAGCAAGCAAGAGTAGAGAAGGAGAGATAGAGAGAGAGAGAGAGTTCTTGATTATTGAGATAATTGAGGATTTCCTAAAGTTCCTTCGAACTGGATTGTGTGGCAAGTTCCTGTGCTGCCATGGAGGTTGAGGGAAGTTTATGTGTATGTTTAGTGGAATAGTATGGTTGTTCTTATTTTTTCTGCGTTCAGTTGTATTGCGGCAAGAAATAACTTTAATCGGTTGAATGTTATTCTTAAAGCTTGGAAGAACTTTGTTGAAGAGATATTTTTCCCATATACTCGTATGATAATATATTTTTAATTCCCTTTGATAATTTTTGTGAGAATTCTTATTTTATTTCAGCTTTTCTTTGTAAACCATTATCAAGGATCATGTTGTTGATTAAGGTTATTAAATATGGTCCCAGTCCGGGAATTAGAGTGGTCTTTGGTTTATTCAGCAGCTGTTTTAAATGGAAATGAATAAGAGAATTATTATATTATATTATATTATATCTGTTATTGTTTCCTTCATGCATTTTACTGGCAGTTGCTTTCATTAATTGTAGCCAGAAGTATGTGATTCACAAGAAACTGTTGTAAGAAGAAAGTTTGCTTACATAGTTTTCTAATAACTTTATTTTGAGGATCAACACAATTTCTGTGTGATTCGATATTTCTTTTCTAAAAAATACTACAATTTTAAAATTTGAATTTGAAAATTTCCCTTTTACTTACGTTTTTTACTTCGTGTTATGTTGACCTTGCTGTCTGTAAGCCATAAATAGACCAAATGGTCCTTAACGGCACCAGATGGAGCTAGTTCTCTACTTTAATTTATAGTATGCATCTTCTAGGATGTCAACGCTTTTACGGAATCTCAGCAGTGCTTTAAGTTCCATTCGTCTTCTGCATTCCACGTCTTCAGCGTTCAACGTCTTCAGCGTTCAGTGTCTTCAGCGTTCAACGTCCAAATTGTGGAGCTCCCAACCATTTTAAGCGTGTTTTTGATAACGCAAGACATATAAATAAGAAATATTCCAACGTCTTTTTCATTCCCAGCTCATTGCATTTCCTGCATTCATTGTCTATGATAAGTTTTGGGCTTTTTTTTATTGTGTGTTGTTTTGAATTAGCTTGTTTTTTGTGAGTGTGTTTCTTTCTACTTCATTCCTGTAGGATAGTTTTTGCTTTTTATGCCTTTTGATATTTTTTTATAATTTATCAAGTTTTTTTTATTTATTTTTTGCATCTTATTTCAGGCTAGTTCCTTGTCTTCGATTGGTTTTGTTTTTCGTGTTTTTTAATATTTCTTGTCCAACTATTTTTTCTTGTTTTCGCCTTTCTTTTAACTACCTTCGTATTTGATTAGTTCTGTGTTTTTTGTTATTGTGAGTTTATTTTTTACCTTTTCTTTTTATTTCCATGAATTCTTTGCATAGTATTTCTTTCCACTTCTTTAATCTTTGATTACACTTCCTTCGCTAGTTTTTTTTTCTCTTTCATTATGTTTTTTGTTTCATTATTTTTTGTTTGCGTCGTTTCTATCTTTCTACTTCCTTTTTCTTTGATTACTCTTTTCTTGCTAGTTTTCTTTTTTTCTTTTATTATTTTTCTTGTTTCATTATTTATTCTTTGTATCGTGTCTATCTTTCTGTTTCACTTGTCTTTGCTTCTTTTACTTCCTTTATCTTTGACTGGTTGAGGACAATATGTTTTTTTTTTGTTCAGTACAATTTTTTCTTATTTCTTTTTATGTTCCTGAAAAATTATGATATTTTTTCAATTCGATTTCTCTTTGCGCCTTTTTACTTCAAGTTCCTTTGTTTATATTGATTATATGTCCATTGATAATTTTAATTTTCTTTTAGTTTTCTGGTTTCTATTTAAAATTGTCGATTTATATTTCTTCTCAAATCAATGTTTCTGTTTTTTTTTAATAGTTTCTTATAGTTCATTTCTTTCTTCTTATTCTTTTTTTCTTTTTTATAATAGTTTCTTATCCCCCATTAACAGTTTTTCATTTACTTTGTTTTTTTCGTCCTCACAAATCATTTAGTTTTTTTCTTAAGTTTAAGTATCTCAGTGGAAGGGGAATCTTCGGAAAGATCTGGGTACATTGGCACACCAGAATGTGGGATTTCTGCTTTCTAAAACCACAAGTTTAACCTACCATTAGGCAACAATAGTTTGATATCATTTAAAGAAGGATAACGAAATATATTTCTGTAAAGGAACTAATCCAGTTGTTTATTGTATTATTTTAACTTTCAAATTTATTTTTTCTTTTTTTAATATTTTTATAGTTTAATTAATTTTTTTTATTTCAATTCTTTTCTTATATGTTAATTATATTATGAATTTAAGTTCTTTCGTCTTTGCACTTAGTTTAGTTTGATTTTTATTTTTCTTTCCTCTTCTTAATAATTTGTATTGTTGTTTTTAAGATTTCCTTATGTTTCCTTCTATGTTTCTATCATGTTTATCTTATCTTTTCATTGTGTTTTTCTTATATTTTTCTCTATCTTTTCATTAGTTTTAATAAGACCCATTCCTATTTTTTTGTTTGTATCTCTTAGGGAGTCATCTTCCATTCAGTTATTCACTGTCGAACACCAAGATCCTTCTTTATCAATTTTTCATAACTATTTCATTTCTCTTTCAATATTTTATAAACTGCTGCCATTCAGTTCCAATATGACCTATCCACGTCTTTTCGCGAGCAGTTCAGGCTATCTAAATTCATGACATAAATCATCCGCAGTCCCACACAATGTGAGCAAACTTTGGCGTCACTTTTTCAAATTTTGTGCTTTCAAAACACTCAAAGGAGGAAAAAAAACAACAAAATAAAATGCTCAATAAACTTTTCCACAATTTGCGGGGGCGCTAAAGTTTTCCCTTTTCCTGCTGCTGTGGTCTTTACGGCTGCAGCCGCGCCGTGCACACCATCCTGGCAGGGCGGCTGTAATAAACGTTTGCGGCGCTCGGGGGTCGTAAACGGTCTCTTTTTTAAATTACACTTAACCTTTGGCCATTAAGCATGGCCGGGAGGAAAGTTTGGAGTTTGCATTTGACCACAATTCGGAAAAGGTTAAATTATTGCAAATAAATTTGTGGAACGTGTTCGATTTGCGATAATGTGCCGGCGGAGTAAAGTTTATTACACATTATATAGAAAAACATGTCCGTAAATTGTGCTCTGAGTCGGCGTGGATATGGAATGCAAAAGAGTTGAAAATAATTTTAGAAATATTCTGTTTTGCTATTCCGATTTATGTGGCGGAAGAGATTTAAAAATTTATGACAATAATAAATACCAAAAAGGGAAATAAATGAATAATTAAAGGAATCTGCTGGTATCAGCCTCAGCAGTGAAGCTGAATAAATTTTGTGTAATTGGAATTATAAAATCTGCAGAGAAAAGTGGCGAGAGTGAGAGTTAAGGATAAGGAAGAATATTTCAAGGATATGAAAGAAGGAGAAATGGAATGGGAGGGGGGGTTTTGGGGGAAGAAGCAAGAAATGCCTGAGGATTTAGAAAGAAAATACAAAAATTATGGTAAGTGGAAAATGGAATTTCGATTTGATAAGTGGGGAATGTGTGTAACATAATTTGGGTCATTGAATACCAAGGACTCTAAGTAATACATGAAAGAGGAGGTGGACGAAATGAGCCAACCTATTAGTCTATGAAGATGTTTCAGATAAAATCCATACGTCTATCAATAGGCTTCCCTAAGCCACATATTTGACTGCCTATTGCAATCTCAACATACTTCCTGCATTCCACATTGTTTTCATTGTTTGTACTATAGACTTGAGAGGACAGTTGTGAGTAGACTATTACTATTACTATTACCTTCTTATCTAAATCTCAGAGTAGTCTCGTTGCACTGATCTGTCAATCTGATATTTTAATTCAATAATGGAACTATCTTTGGACATATATTTCTTCATATGCCAATTCAAGTCTCCCAGAATCTTGCTAATTCTATCACATTCTATTCTGGAAACCAAAATAAGTCCTCAATATTTTCTTATGATAATTTTCTTAGCACCTATTCTCACATTGGGAACCAATTTTTCCAAATTTATCGACAAGATTTAAAATAGTAAATTGGCTATTTATGATAAGTTTGAGTTTCGATTTTGACCGCATTAGTCTTCCACATTCTTCTTCTTGACATGAAAATTTGTATTATATTTCCTTAGTTTGATATTTTTCCATACTCACCATTTACATGTATAGATAGAAACCTGGTATCAGCGATCGTATATTACGGTTCCATCAATTCGGTAATTCATGCTTTGGTGGCTGCTAGAATTTAATTGTAATAATATCAATTTGTCTCTTATATCGATAAACACTGTTCGAGTAGGAAAAGTTATATTGTCCTCAAAGGTCTGGAAGGTTTCTCCCGTCGTCCATAAATATAGTCCACTGATGAAAATTCCTCATCTAAAATTAACACTGGGATGAGGACCAATCTTTGATGAGTGTGTTTAATAAAGTAGAGAAAAAAGTCAATTGTTCCCTTGACTTAAGTTCATATCACTGAACAAAAACTTCGGTTTTTTACTCCACTCAATACCTTATTAATGATTCTGGGGTATCTAATACAAAGAAAATTTTAAGTGGTCTCTTGTAAGAGGGAAGCTGGAACTCACAATTCAAAGAAAAGTAGTAAACACTTTCCAAAGACAGATTTTTCAACTATTTTCTGAGATGAAGTTTCAATTATTTTTGCTCTCCTCTCCTTATGAAGTCTCCAGAGAACAGACAAGCAAGTGAAGGACGTTGAATGAACTTTAAAAGTGACACTGAACAAGAATGATAAAGGAAATATATGTAAAGGCCCACATCCTATATTCACCAGCGCAGCCACAAATTTCTTATTCCATAGAAGGACAGAATACGAGTACAGCAAAATTTGGACATAACAATTCTTCACCAAAATGTGGCGATATTCTGAATATATATAGATACTCGTATAAGTTGAAGAAAATACTCCACATTAAAAATAGGAGGATTTTTGAAAGTAGTAGTTTTAACAGAGAATCAGTAGGTTTGCCACCTGAATTTCCAATTTTTTGTTCTATGATCTTATGTTATACAGAAGGCAATAAATATTCACCACCATCAATAAAAATTGATCGTGTTAGAAGAAATCTCCAAGTAATTCCTAAAATCGTTGTTTATTTCCTCCAGTGAATTCTGGACAGGGCAAACGAAATACTGGTTTAATGCCACCTCTATCCATACCGTTGCTTCATAAATACTTTCAGACAATATCAACTCTTATTCTAACAACAGCAGTTATAATAATACATAGTACCATTGCAACCTCATCATTGTTCTGCATGATGCTCTCTTAGGTCATATAAGGTACTTTGTGAAAGATCAGAGTGACCAAATTCTGATGTGGAAGCTTTAATCTGCGAGTATCGTCAAGAATCCATCTTCAGATGGTTAATTTTAATAACATTTTTAATATAATTTGGGGTTCTCCAGAGTGAATGTAGAGTGGTGTCTCTATTGGTAAGTTCAACGATTCAAACAAAATCGCTATAAACCAATCCGAGCGTTATTGTTTCTTGGAAATATCCGAGATAAATGACAAATCGACTGGATAGAATGGTGTAATTAGCATCCGATTGAAAGTAGGTTTTCTTTACAGACTACTGAGAGTGGTAAAGGAGTTTACACAAGTCTCCATAAGTCTTGGAACATTATAGAAACCCCCCTCTCTGAGTAGCTCGAAACGATCTGCAGAATAGGAACATATTTTCATTGAGAAGGTTTGATGTTCTGTCATAACCTTCAAACGTGACTTTGTTTATTATAATTCATTCGAATTTTGTCTTCATTACTAACCTTTCTTTCTTGCCACTCCTTTCCAGGTAAGATGATGACTGCTTTTATCGTACTCTAAACTTGTTTAAGGTAAATTAATGTTGCACTTACTGCTCAAATTTAACAGCAAAGTAAACTTCTCCAGCTAAAAATGTAACAGTTGCTTTAAAAAGTCGGGCGAAAAGTAGCTTCCAGATTTCGGCAGGCCAGGATGGTGCTTCTCTACCTCGACTAAATGAAATTAAATATTTACAAACAGTCGAACTTTGCCAGCAACTAACTTAAATATGCTCAGAACTTGCAAAAAGCAAAACTTCACTTCGAAGAATGGGGTTGTGGGTGGTTTGTTTGACGCATTCACGGGGCAGTCAACCCAGCGATGGCCATTGAAATCATACAAAGCGCATCGTCATCATAATGGCAAGCGGGCAATGATGGCCGAGCACGTCTGTCTGCATATTTAATGTAATTTAATTTGTCCCACTCCGAGAAGGAGAGCACTCCCTCCCACTTTCTCTCACCCGCTCTCTATGAAGCATAAAGCGTAGACGAACTGCTGCCAGCTGATATATAAAAAGCTCCTCAGAAATATCCGACATAATTAATCAAGTAGCTAAGGGGCACAGTAGACGACGGCGACTGCATAAGCGGCTTAACGAAATCCGCCAAAAGGAAATATTCGGACATGAATGGAATGGCACAAGAAATGGAAAGCAATTTAATTTATAAAAATATTAAAAGTGAAACATAAAAAAACTGAAACGAAACCGATAACAGCGCCAGGGAAAAAAGCAGACTTCCATTCAAGGCAGTCATTAAAAATTATGGCTCAACAGAAAATGTTAATGTACCGCCCCGATCCCACCCAGCGGCATTCGGGCTGGTTGGCCGCATCCAGCCTAATTATGCGACAGTCGTCACCGCATTGCTTTCTGTGGAGCACAACGACACGCCACACTGTTACAAAGGAAAAAAGCTGCGCCTGCGGCGACACTGCCGCCATATTTTAAGTTTACACTTTCATTTTTAGTGGCACGTTTTTTGTTGATGGCAACGAGCACTGCAAAACGGTCGTTTAATTAATTACATTTTACCGCACAGTTGCGGACGAAATTTTTGGCATTCTTCTCTTAATAATTAATTTAAAATGAAGTCCAAAATGAGAAATGTGTGCATGCGTTCAAAAAGGCCAAGAGTGGGTGACTGAAAAGGAGGGGCAGTTTGTCAGCCAGGACAAATTTCATTCATGCATATTTGGCAATTTAATGTCATGCAAGAAAGTTCTGCTTATTCATGAGAACGCATTTTTATTAATTAAAGTTATAAAACAAATTTTCCATCAGAAACTCGCATAAATGAGAAGTGGGAGCACTCTTATTTCCTTTATTATGAAGATAGGAGATTTCAAGTGGAAGTTTTATTGCGTCATCGGCCCTACACGTTCATACTCTTGCATCCTTAATCTTACATCCCACACGCCTTTGTATAGGTAGCTTCTTGTCATCTACCGTGGATGTTATTAAGTGTTCTCAAGTGTTCTCAAAGGCTCCACTGCTATGTATTCTTCTCAAAGGGCAGTTTCCTACTTGTGTGTTTACACATCTGCTCTTGGACTTATATTAATGTCCCGTGGTACAGTGTGGTGGGAAACTTTAGATAAGGCGCTTTGGAAATATTCACTGATTTCATTAGTTAATCTTTACTCCCCATCCTACTTTACTTAGTACCTTGTACGTAATTCAAAGATGCCACTTGTAACTTAGCGAGAGGATTTACCAAATAATTGTTCCAAAATGGACTCAATATATATAAATAAATATAAACCCACTTTGCTTTTCGAATACTATCAACTCATCGAATCATGACATTAGTCATTTATTTAATTAAAGTACTTTTTATGTTGATAATATTTCAATTTTAATTAAACCGCCGTTGCCGTTATGATTTCCGTTGCTTTTCTTTGTGGAGTCCACTCCAAAGTTGATTTTTTATAGTCTCTCACAATCAATTAACTATAGTAAATCCAGCACTTGAGGCGTATACCAACCGAAGACAACATTTACCGGCATTTAAATTTTATGCCATCAGGGGTAGTAAAAAGTTTAATTAGAGAATTTCACGTAACGCCAACGCATAAATTTCCGGCATTTTAATTGATTTCCCCAAAGAACACTCACTGAACTCTTGGACTGCTGCGATGGTGTTGTTGGCGGCGGACCCATCAGCACTGGCTTAGTCGCTGCCCACGGACGGACTCATTTATAAATTATAATTTAATGCTGCACTGTAAATAGCAGAAAAGACACAACTAAAACAGCGACGGTGTGCGCATTATAACAACAACAAAAAACAATGCCAACGAAGACCGACAACAACAACAACAACGATAATAACGAAATGGCACCCAGTTATACTGCAAACTGTGAAGGTAAATAAATCAGTTAAATATACAAAAGCCGAAAAAATCCCACTGGATTGGCAACGGAAACGGAAATGAGCGGAGGTGCGCTCGGGAGTGTGTATGAACCATTCAAATACAGAGACAAGCCAGAGCAAGCAGTTGAAAGGCATCACTGGAAATGTGTGCAGTTAAAATTTGAGTAGTTTAAGTAACGAGCGCCTACTTCCGTCAAGTGCGTAGGAGGTAGAAAATCCTTGAGAAATTCCAGAGACAACTTTGTCTGTATTTTGCCGGTAATTGAAAGGATGTGAACACCTGAATGCGTAATGAAACTCGTACAAGGATGTTGCGTCACATAAGTCAATGGAGTAGTTTGCAGCCAACCAAGTTCAGCAGGGGTGCATTGGCAAGACGGGCACTTAAACGCCAGTGGAAGTACCTCACAATTGTCATTTAAATTCTCTTACGTAGGTAGGTGAAAAGCCAAATAACTGCTTCCCCATACTAAGAGAAAACATTTCTTTATTACTTTCAAATGGGTCCAAGGAAAAATGTGTTTACTTTATTCTCTTTGGATATGAAACACTGAGCAGAACTTTTATATTATTATTATTTCCCACACAACAATTCAATTTTTCCATTATTCATGATTCATTTACTTCTGTCAAGCACACAGTAGCAGTTTTTTCTAGTCGTCTGCTATATTTCTAGATTTGAATGTAATGAGACAGTAGACGAGATCCAAGATATACATATTTTTAGTATAAAATGGACCTCATTCCGCTGCCTCATTACATCAAAATCTATCGAAGATGTCTTTAGATATATCAGTGTACGATTCAACTGTCGCAATTTTATTATATTGTGAGCATTATTTGTAACAACCTTAGGAGTTCCTTTCTTTATTTTTACTTCTTTCAATTTTTTTCATCACCGATCTACCTGTCTTATGCTTGGATTTCTTTTCCACGAAAATCTCCACTCTTTTACTATATTTATTTTACTATATTCATAACTATCATTGTCGTTGCCAATGGTTCTACTGATTGGCATACGAGTAAACATTGGATTCCAAAATATTTGGTCTCTATTTCAATGTGTCAATTGTTCTTTTCTACCAATTGGTTACGGATAATGGAAATACGTTTATTCTATCTATCTCAGTTTAGCGGAACTCCATATAGCATCGTCTCTGGGCTCTACTTGTGATCTTTCTGCTTGCATAATCGACACCGAATAGCTCTTCAGAACAGTGTACACTAACGTTGGATTCTAGACTAGTCTGTCTTCACTCAATTCTGATTTTGATTTCCTCCTTCGAGCATTTTGAAATATTTCTATATTCTCTTATTATGTGTATATTCTCTAATGTTATTATTATTATATTATTATTATTATTATTATTATATTATTATTATTATTATTATTATTATTATTATTATTATTATTACAAAAATAAATTTGTGTACAATTTAGAATCGGAGCACTAGCAACTGTGGCTTTCAGCTCTCTAATGTTATGTTATTTCTTATTTGTTATGGAACTCCATTTTGAAGGGATATGCAAACTGCAAAGACTTTTTTAAAATAATCAGTCTATACCAAAATTCAAAAATTATATTTTGCCCTTGATCATATCATTTCTTTCCGATCCATAATTTGTTCTTTAGTCCAAATTGCATATACGAGGGCGGATTGATTTTGAAGCTACCTAAGTAGGAAAAAAAAGTTTTTTTTTCAAAAACCATTTATTTCTTAACATAGTCTCCTTTTACTTCGACACATTTAGTAAGACAATATTCCAACTTTTTTCTACCATCTGAATAATACGATTTCGGGAACCCCTCAAAATACGCGTTAATTTCGGAAATCACTTCTTCGTTTGAGATGAATCTTTTTCCTGCGAGCCATTTTTTCAAGTTTGGAAACAGGCAAAAGTCACTAGGGGCTCAATCTGGACTATAAGGTGGATGATTAACCAATTCGAAGTGTATTTCACGTAATTTTTGCATCGTGTGAACCGGTGCGTTGTCTTGAAGAAAGAACATTTTTTTCTTCTTTAAATGTGCTCGTTTTTCCTTGATTGCATCAATCAATTGATCCAATAATGCACGATAAAACTTTCCTGTGATTGTGGATCCTTTTTCAAGATAATCGATGAGCAATATGCCGTGTGCATCCCAAAATACAGTGGCCATAACCTTGCCAGCCGATTTCACTGCCTTCGCCTTCTTCGGAGCACTTCCACCAGCTTCCACCCATTGTTTCGATTGGTTTTTGGTTTCAGTGGTGGACTCACGTTTCATCAACAGTTATTAATCGACGCCAAAAATCAACAGGATTACGCTTTATCATGTCCAAACACCGCTGTGAAGTGGTCTGTCGAACTCTTTTTTGTTCGACACTGAGCAAACGCGGCACCCATCTTGCCGATAGCTTTTTCATATGCAAATGTTTATGCAAAATGTTGAACACACGTTCATATGATATGTTTACCATTTCAACAATCTCACGCAACTTGACTCGGCGATCATTCATAACGATATCGAGGATTTTCTTGATATTTTCTTCAGTAACCACCTCTCTTGGCCTTCCTGTTGATGGTATTATTGCAGTGCTTGTGCGGCCGCGTTTAAATTCAGCAATCCAATATTTTACCATGTAATCTGACGGAGCAGACTCACCGTAATGTTTATCGAGCTTTTCTTTTGTCTCTTTCGCCGTTTTCCCTTTCAAATAATAGTGTTTAATCACAGCACGAAATTCGCTGTTTTCCATTTTTCAAGAAACACAAAAGTTGCTTACTTCAAGCGCCTACAACAAATAAACTAATCGATGAATTTGGGTGAAATTTTAACAGCTGACGTTTGACAGATCGCAATTTAAAAAAAATTTGTGTGTGTGCTGCCATCTAGCGCTAGGTAGCTTCAATATCAATCCGCCCTCGTACATGTATTCCTCTCTTTTCCAAGTCATATCGTATCTACGGGATCTCCTTGAGGCCGTATTATATAATCTTCAATGAACATGTTCACAAACATTACAAGAAGCACCGCATTCCCACTGCCTCTAGTCTTGGAGCTAAGATTTTTCGGAGTTAACTTCGTTTGTGTACGTTCTCCTTAGCCTTTATAATTTTCCCGCGAAGTTCTTTTAATATGTTTATAAAAAATATCAGTAATGACTTCCTTGCCATGTTCAATGTGAAAGCCTTGGGTTTTCCAGGCTATTCGTCTCCATTGAATTCTGCTTGCTTCCAGCCACATATTTATATATAACATTTTGTAGTTTCCGTCATACCCTTCCATGCAATCACCTTGAATGCATCACCTTGATCACCTTGATCATCTTGATGATTTTTCTTCTCGTGGAACTCTTTCACAACTCAGCCTGTAATCACTCAAAATACGTCTTCCGTATAATTTTAATTTCTATGAAGGAGCTATTATTAGCGCTCTGTAGATTAGTGGAGAGCTCAACATTCTAGATGGTAGCTAGCTTTTCTGAATGACGACTTTACCTCAGGTTTCACGGTGTTTTACATCAAATGAAAACAAATAATTTCATTTACTAAAAGTATTTTCTTCACCGGAATATTCTTCGCTAAGCAGAATACAATGTTTCTATACATGGCCAGGGTTAAATCCCTACCAGGAAGTTATGCCTCTGACTATGTATTCCCTCGTACCTCCCTTAGCATAGCCTTCCAGAACCTCATTTCAAAATGCTTCTTTCTAAATTTTGTCCTCTTCGAGCTGAAGATCTTAGTTGCTAGGATCCTTTCTCCCAACCCCTCGGACACATAATTATTTATGGAATATGGCATAAGAAAAAATAAATAGTTTCAAAATATTTCCTAAATCGATCTTCTACAATATCAGGAACACTTTTAAGTCACTTCCAGGAAGTTGTACCTTTGATTATATATTCCCGTATACCTCCCGTCGGATAGTACCAATGACCACTCTTGTTAAAATATTCTCTGACTTTTCGGGTCAACTACACTATTAGACGAAATGAGACTAAATCGCTTATTTTATTATTAACGAGTTCTCCTCATCCAGAGTATTCTCCTCATCCAGAGTCAGAATGGAATATTCTTCCCACTCTTTGCACCTTAGTTTCCAGTGCTTCCTTTCTATGGCTCATGCATCTCACTGCACCTTCACATCCATTTCTTTCATTTTAAAATTTTAAAGTTAGAATCCGTATTAATGTCCTCATAGTTCTTTGTTCTTGTCTATGAAAGTAACTAACTTTTCACATATTTCTCGCTTCAACAATTTTTCAAAAATGTGTTGTAAGGATGTGGAATAATACGAAGACAATTATCTTGAAGATGGTTTACTAAGCTTCGATCATTAGAAGAAAAGTTGTGGGAATATTTCCTACAGCAAGTAATTAAATTATCTCCAAAATTTTTCCCACTTCTAGTTTGTGAATATCCACCAGTATCTCCGGGATTATTCAAAAGCTACTCTGAAATCATTTTCTTCAGTCTTCCTACTCTACAAACTATAAATTCTTCTTCAATTTTAATACTTTATAAACTCGATTAAAGTTGGTTTAATATTCCAACCTTAGTTGCAATCGTGGAGTCCCCTCAATACGTGACTCTGGAAGTTGTATCCCAACCCGCGTACCTTTGTGTACATTTCTGCTGCTGTTTGATTTACGGAAGCTCTTCAAATGCAGACACACTCACTTTGCCACTCATTACTGAAACTATTCATTCAAACAACTTCAACAAATTAAATTACCGCTTTAATTCGCTCTGCTTGCTGCCTGCCACACGAATCAAAAGTAATGCAAACATCATCGCCACAGAGCTGTGAATTTTATATATGAGTATGTGAGATTTTTTTGAATGTTCTTCGCACGTTTTTCCTAATTGCTTTACTACTAATTTGCTGCACATTTTCACAGTCATGCGAGTGACGGAATGCATAAAATCTCACATGACGCTTGGGGAGACGGAAATGCGCTCGCTGCATTTGTGTGGCTGTGGCATAAATCAGCAGCACCACCAGCAGCGGCGGTAGCAGAAAAACTTTACACTCTTGTCGCTAATTACTTACGGAAATGTGTGACACATTTGCTGAAACTGGCACATGTGCGAGTGTGCGGCACCCCAGTAGGAAATTTCCACTGAAAATCAATGGTAGTGTTGGTGCAAGGAAGCAGAACTAAAGTGGATGCTTGTATGAAAAGCTAATGAGAGTGAATGATGACTTGTGATTGATAAAATGTGTCTATAATTAGCTGTGACTTTTTCTATGTGATCTGTCAGTAGGTCAAATATAAAAACACAAGCATGAAGCCGATTATATTATTCGACTTACACCCGCAGTAATTTTCTGCATAATTGTCACTAAATACACTAAAAACAAGACTTCAGCTTTAATATAGAGGAGCTATGCAGTTACTAATGACATGTCATCTGCAGTGTCAGCACTACAGACACCACAATAGACTCTTTACATTGTTTTCTTTTACCCCACACTTTGTCACTGAGCACATCACTCTGGCAGCATCTGTTGCATTTTCTGCTGGGATGGCTCTCGTTTATGTATTTGAAGTGCAAGTTTGTTGTACCAGCACGCATTTAAACACGCACCCACTGGCTGTGGGCGTAGTTTCTCTTGTACTTGTGCTAAAATCGTTTCGGTGGCTATCCACACACGTCCTTGAAGTTTTTGCTTGAACGCACTTGGGTGGCAGGGGGATGATGGGTTTTGTGTCTATTCTGATTCTCTCCAAATACGTTCGCTGTGCGTGCTCTTGACTGTCATGGGAATGTGTGTAATGCTTCTAAGCCTGATGATTTACTTCTAATTTGAAACAATTTAGTTCAGTGCAAAGGGAATTTCTTCAAGGAATGTTCTCTTGTGCCAGTTCTTCAAGAAATGTTCTCTTGTGCCAGTTCTTCAAGAAATTTTATTTTGTGCCTGTAATTATTGCCATTGATCTATATTCCTGTGACTAAATGCTCTTGATCTACATTCCTCGTTTTGTTGATAATTTATTTCATGTTGAAATATTAGACGAGGATAGTCCATCTATCCATCTTCAGTATCTTTATAATATGCTCCTAGACTAATTGGACATTACTAGTTATCAGTATTCGATTAGATCAGTTACACTGACAGTCGAAATTGGTGTCAGTTATAGTAATAATATACGAATAAGTTGTATTTATTACCTTAGGATCACAGCTTTTCCCTTCACTGTTGCCTAAGACGTCATCTTGAACAATTTTGCAAAACTAGATTTAAATGATGATTCATATCATCTAAAGCAGGGTTAGAGTTAGTAAGCCATTGGTGAAAAGCAATGCTATAATAATCGTAAAAATTTCTATACGATGATAGCTTGCTTTACACTGTTCCTTTAGTTAGCCATAAAAGGCTCACATGACTGTTCCTTTATGTTAGTCACAAAAGTCTCACAGCATGTTCACTTAAACATTGGGTTCTCAATATCATTATGAGAGTCCATTTATGAGGTACATCCTTATAAAACATTAGAGAAACATATTATTTTGGGGCCTTTAATTTTACTTTTTAACACAGTCAGCTTTCAGCTCGATACACTTCCCTCATCGCTTCTCTTACTTTTCTAAACCGTTCAAACATTAATTAAATAATATCGAAAGGCCTCTAAAGGAGACATCTGCTTCTGGAATGATTTCTCCGTTTGCTGTGAATCTTTTTTCAACCAGCAATTACTTCATATTTGGTATCAGAAAAAATTCGGAAGGCGCCACATCAGGTTGGATGCTGCAACAATTCGAACCGCAATTAGTAAATGTTCACTATAGAAAGTGCACACATGCGCTTCAGTCGGTTATCTTGATGGAAGAGCAGTTTCTTTTTGGACAAGCATGGGAGTTTTTAATTAATGTCTTCGCTCAACTGTCCCAATAGTTAAGATAATTATTTAATTAATATTAATATAATTAAGATTAAAATAATACATAGTACTCTTCATTTATCGTTTGTCTTTCTTCCAGCTAGTGTGGATGATTCTCTCTACATCCCAGAACACTGTGCACACACTGTCTTTTTCCATAGTGACCGCTTCGTTTGATCGTCATACTTTTCCTTGGTCGGAATTTGAAGAAGAACTTCATAGCTTGATTTCATATCGAGGTGTTAACTATAAATGATGATCTCTCAATGTGTTCCAACAAATTGCTTTTGTTACACATATATTGTAGATGTGGATATCTCAACCCATATACAAATCTATCACTTTTCCCTGATAATGGTTATGTTAGTAGTCGGCTCGCGTGGTCTGGTGGACAGCATGTTATTCTCATAGTCGTTCGATCGCGAGTGAGAATCTCACCCAAAGCATTGTGTCGAAATATTTCTATCTAAATTTTGTCCTTTTCGAGCTGAAGGTCTTAGTTGCTAGAACCCATTCTCCCAACCCCTTGCAGACAAAATTATTTATAAATTATAGCATAAGGAAAAAAAAATAGTTTTAACACATTTCGGAAATTGATCCCCTTCCAATATCGGGAAATGTTATTAGTAGAAGTGAAACATCTTAACAGTACCCTTGTTTTTTCTTGAGACTTTTTCACATAGTGAGTCCCTCTACATATACTCTCTGTGCTGGAAAGTTGTCTCTCTAGATACATAATGCTTCCCTCTACAAATGGTTTAGAACTCCTTCATAAATCTCATAAGTGGCATACAAACAGACATCAGTTTTCTGTTTGTATGCCACTACGATAAATTTTCATCAATACGAAAGGAGTTAATGTTGCCAAATTTCACAAAACTAAAAAATTAAATAAAAATTGAAAATAATTTTGTGATAAAATAAAAATTTAAAATGAACAATATTTAAATAAAAACATTAGAAATATTGCAGTGTCCTTAGAATGCTTTCTCAACAATTTTAATTAGAGTAGACACTAACTGAGACAATTATGAGTACAAAAGGTACTGTAATATAGAAGCGGTGCTAGATAATTCCTCTAATGATTAACTTCCACTTACACACACAGGGAAATAATACCAAGCATCTCATTTTCCTCAGTTAATTCCGTCTCTTCCACATGTGAAACCCCTTTCATAAACGTGACTTCCCTCCAAGTGGCCTTAGAAATCTCAGTCTAGCAAAAGGATTTAATAAAGTCACACTCCCTTCGCCAACAATTTGCATCATTATTTTAATTATTAAAGCACTGTGCCACCCCACACACGTGCCGCTGTTTGTTTGCGGCTTTTAAGTCCCTGCCAGCGTGTTGCATTCTTGCTGCCACTCATTCATTTAACACTCGACAGTACATTTTTAATTGCGTGCCATTTAATGCGCTCTGCATTTTGACCCAAATCCAAATGCGAGCAGGTGCATGCAACAGTCGCTGAATCCTTGCCAAATATGCCCGACTTTTTCTATACGGAGCACAGCGTGGACAATTTTTACTTCCCCCTTTTTTTTTTGTTGGGTACTTTCCATTGGCGTTCAACCAACAAAGAAGAAAAATGCGGATATTTGGCATGCTTACATGCCATGACAAAGTATTCCTCTTTCACAGTGCGTTTCATTTGGAGCGTGCAGATTAGCAAGCAAATGTTTCCAAGTTTATTGTTCCGGTCGCTCTTCCGTTGCTTTAATTCGAATGTTGCAAAATTAAATTTTTTCTTTGAGGTTTTGTTCTTAGTTCTGTTTTGTTGAAGGAAGATTGTGAGAATATCAATTCAGTAACTGCAAAAATCTGTAGAACCATGTCTGGAGAGTGTTCATAGTGTTCATTTAAATCGAAGAGATATCAAAGTAATAAAGAATTTTGTCAAAGTTCTGAAAAATATTGTCACAATATTCATACATTGTACAAATCTGATCTCACTAAAATACTTAAAATGTCCTTTGTATACAAGCTCCGTGATATAGTTGCAACAATCTCTGAAGGAGAATTCAAACTCAGAATGCGGTAGTCTTTCTATTGTTTAGTTCTTTTTTTCTAGATATACGAGTATGTAATAAAAACCAAATTGATGGAACGTAAATGCGTGAATATTCTGAACAATCCTCATAGAATCCTTTATTATGATTCAGATGTCGGTGTCTAATATTTTTGGATATTTCAAAACACCGAATGTACTCCAATGTTTACATGCACAATGATGTATTTAGTCCTCAGAGTAGACTTACCCTTTCTCTGTTAAAACTTGTACATACATTTGATTCTACAACTACCACCCCCATTCTATATTTAGGTTCAACTGTGTCGCCGTTAATGTTTAGTAGATGGCTAAAATTGTCCCTCCAATATTTAACTATGACATTTAATATTACATGACATAGTTTCACTGTCTCACTTCGTCCTAGTTTACAGAAGTCTACTGTCACTTTTTCAATATATGTATATTGCTCTCATCGAGATTCTAGAGTTCACCAATAATCTTTCAACGTCCTTCAGTAAATCCAACGGCAATACAGGCCACTTTTAGTTATGTACCCCAAACGAAATCTAGATGAATCGTAAAGAAAATTTAAGGAATTTTTGCCACCATGAAGCTTTGGTACCTTATTCTGATCCAATATACGTAAATCTTCCTTAATCTCCTCTAAGAATTTCTATAGTACCAAAGCTATTTCCACCACTATCCCGGACTTTTGACTTTTCTAGAGTCAAGTGCTCTCTTATATCTGTCAACCACGTCTACTCATAATTAAGCAAGTTGTGCCAAAAAGCCGTGTCGACCATCTCGCGGATATTTTCTCAAAATGCAGTGTCTACTTCCACCTTTTCTTTCAGACTCAATAATCATTATCTGGAGATTAGTAAGAAATTTATCCCATTTTTCAGATTGATATCGACTTTGATTTATAGTAGTATATCTGGCCACAAAGGCGAACCATAATACCATCAAAAGATCAAGTATTTTTCCTCAGTTTCTGTGTCTACGTCACAAAGTCGACAATATTAGCGAGAACTAAGGTCCCATCATAGTTACTCTCCAACTCTCCACTAGAACTAGGTATAAATGCTTTCTGAACACAAATCTTCGTCCAAATAAATTGTAGAAATTCTTGTGTTCTCTCTCGCAATATAATTTTCTAAAACATTTTTGACCAGTCTTTGGTCTTCAATTACCTTTCATTAGATACTCTTCTCTATCAATCATTTCCTAGGACTCCATTTTACCGAAATCTGTAAGTATTCAAATATCTGAGTCGGTGAGATACACTCAGTTTCAGTATCAAGTGTCATCTTTTTCACTTGATAATTTCTTCAATATTGAACACCTTCATTCTGTCTTTAATATCCGAACCAAGTTTCCTCCTTCATCGGTTAACGGAAAGAGAGACAACAATTTCTCCCTCATATATTTCAGTGAGTATATGAGGTACTTTCACTATCCCTCATTTCAACCATGTTAGACTGTAATATAATAAATCTTCTCTAACTTCTTTAATGTTCATAAGTTTAACAAGGTTCTGGAGTTCAGGAAAAAATTGGCGATATGCTGCTAGCTCACTGCAGCCACTCGTACATCAACCACTTAGAGGTGTGTATACCCAAGAGCATGAACACGGTTCCTTCTTAGACTATCAGAGGGATTCAGAGTATGTACAGCTGCGGCCTGTGATACTAATATCATAGATAATGGAATACAAGAATTTCTGTTCTACCCATTTAAGACAGTCATCTATATTACAATGATACGCCTGAGTTGCGTTATTTTCTACTTCTATATATAAAATACATTTTATTTCATTCGTCCTGTTTTCAGGAGTGTCATTCTAGTAAAGTTGAATGATGTCTTTCAGTTTCCATCTTAGGTCTGGACAGAACTCTTTGGAAATCCATAGGTAGAAGCTTCAAATTGACCTAAATGTTGTAAGACTTCATCAATCTTGTAGATGTGCCCATAATAAACGACTCAATGTATGATAACTTAGTGCTCTTTCTCAAAAGAAGGGAATAATTTTCAAAGGCAGCCCCTCTGTGGTCCAGTGGTAAGCATGCTAGACTCATACTCAGAGTGTCGCAGGTTCAAATCTTGTCCCGGGCTGTGTCTTGAAAATGCTTCTTTTTCTCTTCGAGTCGCAAGGCTCATTAGCTAGGACCCATTCCACAACCCTTTACAGTCATAATTAATAATGGTGTAAGATATAATGATAATAATTCTCGGAGTCTCTATCTGCAGCCCAATGGTAAGTTTTCCAGTCTACAGATGTGAAATCATAGACTCGAATCTCAATCACGTTCATCATTTCACAGTACCCTCTTTTTGTAACTAAAGGCTTTAATGATAAACTCCATAATTAATTAAAGAGTAAGAATTACTCATAATATTCACTATTCGAAAATTAGGACCATAGTTCCGAATCAATTACAATTGTCACCCATAATTTCCAGTACCTCTTCAATTAGCTAACCTCCATGTTTAACTTGCCTATTCGTACCATATTGAAAATATATCAGCATCGACCTGAGTATGAGAAAATACGATTAGGATAATGATGCAGGACTCTTTGTAGGAATCTCGAGAACCAACAAAAAACACGCAGTTTCAAAAGTTGTTGGAACCCATTTCTAAAGGCGGTCCTAGTGCCGGCTTTTTGGCGCTGACTTCACTCATTCTTGCAAAACGAGCCATTTGACTTATTTTACCTAAACAAGAACGAAAAACCAATCTGTATTAGACTGTCTTCCATCTCAAACTTCCTTTATTGACTCACTTGTAGCTCTCAGGACCCAGACTTATCCCATTTATAAACCATGTCTCAGCAATAGACCCATTAAGCAGTGGCGCTTACTTTGTCATGCTCCCAGTTTACGGGATTCGAAAGGCAAAGCACACAAATTGAATTAGTGCCGCGTTTTGAGTTATGTGACGCCATCGCCAGCAATTGTGGCTTTCCTCTCACTTTGTTTGTGGTACGAGTGACCTTGCAGTTGTGTTCTTTGTGGCTGCCAGAAATACGCGTACACAGGACCGCATTCGTTTCTCTGTGCTGGCAGCAACAAACAAGGCAGCAATTTATGCCGCATGCGATAAACAAATTATAAACGCTGCGCTACGAGACTGAAATGCTTTATTACAGGCGGGGCACTGTGGTCGGAAATTTATTATAAGCGTAGATGTGAATTTTGAAATTCTTTTTCACTTGCCGCATTACACAATGGAAGGCTGTATTTAAGCTGGCGCAGGAGGTCCTTGCTGGGTGATGTTGTGGCTTATATTTTATGTTATAGCACGAAATGCGGTTTCAGTTGCTCCTGTGTCGAAGCTTAGCGAGTAATTATTTAAAATATTATGATTTGATTTTTAGTTGTAAATTTGTTGACCATTTTCTGTGCTGAGTTACCTGTCCGTGAAGTGGTTTGTACACAGCTATTCTACTTCCTTCAATTGATAGTATCCTTATTGTATAGCACAACAGAAAAAGTTGTTTCATTTCCATTACTTCGAAAGATCTTTTCCTCTACAAATTTTGGAGGTGTTGGGCAACGAGTTATTGGACCACGATGCCAACTCAGCTTAACTCCTTGTAAATAACTTGCTTGTGAATTGACCTGAAAACTTGGTAACACAGTCAGCATCAGCGTCTAATGCTTTGGAAATGGATTCACCCTCCCCCATTTGGCTGTCGCTTAAAAAATTTATCGATTTTCCACGATTATGAAACATTTTTCCTTCAAATAACATCCACAAAGTTGCCACGTTTTCCAGCTGCTCTTCTTGATTTCCATTTCAATTGCTCTCTGATTGATAAACCTGCTCTCCTCTGATCTTTAAACTAAACACATGAATTACAAATCAATAGAGAGTACATTTCAAAGAGTAAAATCGAGGGGAACACTTTGGAGGCAGTGAGAGAAATTAAGGAACAAACGCAACCCCCGTTCTCCCTTTACTCCTCAGACTCTGCACTTTGCTTGAAGTCTTCCCCATATTATTTTAAATGCCTGCGAATACTGCCGTCTTGCATGTGATTTGTGTTAATGTCCTGTACGTATGCTCTAGCGCGCTTTTCAGGCTATTGAACTGTCTCCTTCACTGGCACGCTCTGCTTATGCCAGCAATTCCAGCTCATGGGAATTAACAGGCTGCCTAAAATTTAAACTGCCTTCACATGATTCTTTCTGGTAGATGGACCAATTTATCCTTTTGATGGCTGACTTGCCTGCGAACGTGAGCTTAACGAGCTTATTTGGTGCCGTAGTTTTTGTATTTTTCAAATTCTTGCTGGAATTTTTCGGAGCCTTTTTTGGCCTCTCCCATTGGAGTCCACAGTGGCGTTGCTATGCTGACAGTGTGGGCGATTTCTCTGGCATACGCTCGCGTACGCTTCACTGCATTTTACTGCTAAATTCGTATAGAATGTTTCCCCTTCTCCGCTGGCTGTGCAGTTCAATCAGCAATGTTTTGCTTTTTTTGAGGGGGAGCAAGCGGCTAACATCCGACGAAAAGGCTTATTTAATATGCCAAATGGTGTGTGTTTAATATTTGCATATTTTTCTTTCCGTTCTCCTTTTTCAAGCAGCTCCAAACTTTTCCTTCATGTACCCTTTTTTTAATTTACATAAGCGGCTTTATTTCAGGTTTTCGGTTTTTTCGTAGGCTTTCTTTTTGCTGTTTAATCCTGCTGTTAAGGACCTTTTTCGTTTGTGTATTTTAACAGGTGCCACGGACTTGCTACCGTCCCCTCACAGCATTCGAGATGTTCAATTTTTCCGTTAAGCAGCAGTTAAATAAAACAAGTTGCTTAGAGCAAATATCGTTTAGACCTAAACGGAAATGTTAGTAGACATTAATTAATTGTAAGTGATTAACTAAATGCTGAGGAAACCTTTCCTTAGACGTCGAATTACTGTGTGTAAATCAATGGGAGATTTCTTGACACTAGAAGAGAGACATTTCCTCAACTGATACAAAACAGAAACTACTGTGCAGCTGTTAATCCTGAACATTAGGAATAGATTGGTAAACTTCTTTTTCCGTTTGTGGGAGTGTCTTCATACAAAAAGAGAGACTTAGTCCTCGTATGTGAACCACAACATAGTTTCCAGCTGATACTCTTGAACATTATTAACAGAGAGGTAAATCTCTCCTTTCATTTGTGAGAGTTTTTTCAGACAAAAAGAGAGATTTCCTCCTCGGACTCACAACATACTTCCCAGCTGATACTCTTGAATATTAATGACAGAGGGTTAAACCTCCCCTGCAGTTGTTTAATATGTAGGCTCGAGTAATATGAACTAAGGCGGCATTGCTAAGGTGGTATGAACTAAGGGGATTGTTCAACATCTATGGTCTAGTGACTACCACATTGGGCTACACTAGATTACAGATCCTTTTGTTCCAGATTAGTGGACATTTTAAACAAGGTCATCTTTTGCTTCCTGGATAGTTTATTTCTTTCAGAATCCTAACCAAAGTTGGTAGGACCTTCAACGATACCAGATGTACCCCGATTACTAAGTAACGTATAAAGTAATAGAAATACAGCTTTAATAAGTGTTTGAATTATTTGGTGTAAAAATTTACAGGGTCATACAATATTGTGTATTATCGAAAATTTGGTCCTTTCACTACTGCAAATATCACCACATTATTTCTGAATTTGAGTACATATATCGAGCGGAAGCTACTCTCATGCTCATCAGATTTTGTGGAATGACCACTAGAAGTATCCTTTCATGAAGCCAAACAATAACGGGACTAATGATATAAACTGACAGGATCTTGTCAGTCAATTGTAGTAGTCAAATCCATCAAAAACTGCTCCCTCACCTTATTAGGTAACTTTCGAAATATGTGCAGTACTTGGCTCCTTGTTAGTATGTCTTCCATATCAAATCCTTTCCATTTTGGCTGCAAATGGTTGATTATAATTTACAAAATACGCCGTAAAGAGCTCGCTGGAAAGTAAAATTGTTACAATCTTATTAGAATTGACATTTCTGCTCCTTTGTTGTTATTTTCGCTTAGAACAGTAACGCTTTCTCCATAACATCCTGGTCGAAGATGCTCAGATGTGACCATGTTCAAAACTGGATCAGTCCCTGGAAATTGTTTAATTAGTTTCTTAGGTCAGTGATTTCTCCAGGAATCTGACAAAATTTCGCATTGCGATCGTATCAGATCTGCAGTTTAATGGTAAGCGAATACCAGCTAGATCTTTCTTCAACTGCTAATTATTCTGGTGATCTAACGATTAGTCTCTAACAGAGTGAATTGGTTTCTGATTGACATATCTGCTTACTAGGAGTATTTCACATACGAGTATATATTAATTTTAATAAATTCTTTCCTCTCCTGATACAGCCATCCACTTCTCCCTTGCTACTAAAGCTCCTGGCACTACAGCTTTCTGCAGCATTTGATATCCACTTCTTTACCAATATTTACTGTTTGAGTGTCACCAATAACTTATCCAATATCTCACTTATACGTACCCCTAAAATCGAATGAGTTGGATTAACTAACCAAATACCAAAAGGCTTGGGTAGAAAAAATGCCAGCACAAAATAAACAAGCAAAGTTTTTTTCCTCCAATTCACCTCCCACACTACACAAGGTCTTGAAGTGAGTTGTGCATGTGTTGTTCCTGTCGGTTACATCAGAGTGGCCTCTGACATATCCTTTCTGGCGCAAGTCCTCTACCATGAATCGCTTTAGCTGCGTTAACATTTTGATTTTGTTATTTAGTTGCGCGCGGACCAGGTGACATGGCATTTTAACCCCAACTCTGTTTCACCTTTAACCCTTGATGTTCGTTTAAGCTCCTTTTTGTTGCTGGGGGTGCGTTGGCTGCCAGCGCATTTGTAGTTTGAGGCTTAGCTTAAGTAGTGTTAAGTCCTTGGAGGATTTTATGTGATTTTTATACTCCTCATGCATATGCAAAGGTATACAAAAAGTTTCCATGCTTGTAATGTGATGACAGGGGATGCGAATTGTGGTACGAGTAGCACTGAGGGAGTTGGTGTGGAACATTTTTTTCTTTATGGTTTGGATTTTCCATTACGCAATTGTCGGGATTATAGAAGGGAGAATGTGAATCCTATTAAAATATACCGGAATAATTCCACAAATTTGCTTTTGTCCTTGATGGTCAGACGTCTCTGCTACTGGTATCCATGGATGAATGGATAGAAACGGATTCTAACGTAGTTTAATTTCACTGAAAATCCCCGTTAGGTCCTTAACGGTTAACAAAATATTTACTGTATGATTCTCCAGCAAAGTTTCAGACAAATCTTTATGGATATTGTCAGCGGCTGCGAGTATCAACGAAGACTTCAGCTGTCTCAAAAAAATACCTAGGTAGTCCTTTCGGTAACTAGACTTACAGATAACAAAAGTGAGCTCCTCATAAAAATAATTGGGGTCTCATGATGCTGATATAACAAATGTAAGTAAGTATACTAAATCTGGTGTCAATGCTTCCGTTACTCCCGTTTTTATGGTTCAGCTGTAAATGCAGCAGTCTGATATTGTTGAATTTATCCATGTCAAGGATCATTTGTAAGGTCCCCTTTTGATACCGCTGAAGACTTTTGTATCTAATCCACTACAACTGACGTTTCATCATGATAGTAAGACAGGTAACATGCTAGACTGGTCATATCTTGTTACCATATAAAATTATTGTATCAAGTCCTTCGCTATCGTTTACTTAAAGCCTGAAATGCAAAGAAGTAAAAGAGCTGCAAATGACATGATGTGAGGTATTTAACACTTCACAAATTATATGTGAAGAAATGTGAGTACTTTAGCAACATTTTATGTCACTGAGTTATGACTCTGCTGATGATTTACTATTGCAAACTCAATTCATGGCAAGTCATCCTTACTGTCAAGCAGCTATGGTAGTTAAAGTGACCTGGCAGTTCAACAGTTACGACATGAGAAACAATACACAGCTGGAAGTCATGATCCTGCTGATAAATATTATTCAGAAATGGGTTACAAATGACATGTCATGTGCATTGTAATGTCACTAGAACGCTATTAATAAAATGTCAGTTGAACAGTGATTATATAGGAAACCTCAAACAACTGGAAATTTGGACTCTGCTGACAATTTTTGGTTGGATATTTCCACAAATGACATGTCACCGGCTTACTTAGTCAACTATGATCCTATAAATGACAAGTCATCTGCATCGTCCGGCCTCTATAATGCTGTAAATAACATATCAGTTAAAGTTTTATCCCCCAAGAACTATCAATCAGCTGGGAATAACTTAATCTAAGAACTATCAATCAGCTCTTGATAACTTTTGGTTAGGGAAATGGGTTACTATGCTTCCTCAGTCCACGGTGATGCTATGACTGACATGTCAGTTAAAGTTTCAGCAATTGAAGCAATTTAAAACAATCGGCCACCTTACTCTACCTATAGAAAAGCCAACCATCGTGGCTGACTCAATTTACTACTGCCTATGCGTCCTCCCTCTTCCATCTCCCGCATCCCACAAAATGTATAACACTAAATATTTAAATCCAACTACTTTCAGGTTTTCAAATATTCATAAAAAAGCAGAACAAAGTAGAATAAAATTTCACTAAAATTGAAACCAAGTGCGCAGAAACCGCATAATCCTCAAGCAGCCTCACAACGGCATTGTCCAGTGCGGACGGGCCCTCCACTCCACAACCACAGCCCACATGTGCCTGTGTTTAAGTAAATGAAATGCGTGTACTGCATCTGTGTGTGAGTGTGGCAGCCTTCTGGCTAAATTAATAGTGTATTAGTGCTGCTCTGCCGTTGGCCACTTACGTACCAATTTCTGGATTAGCTTCAGTGGCTCAATGCAATTGCCAGCTTGTGCCTAATAACTTTCAGTTGTGTGCTCAGCCCAGGGCTTTGGCTTTGGCTTCAAACCGCAATCTCCCGAAACACACTCTCCTCCGTGTGTGGTGGGCTGCTCTATTAACTATTCGTACTTAGTTGCGGCATACTTGGGTGTAGCTAAGTTGTACGATTTTATTTAAGCCTGCGGGCCTGTCCGTAAATGCTGGTAGGGAAAAATTTGTAAAATTTTTGCTTGCTTTGTGAACTTTTGTCCAGCCTTAAATGCGGTGGTGTGGGTTCACCATAGTAAGCAATATTCGTGCAACACTTCGTGTTTAGGATATGGAAGCAACGATAGAGAGTATTTTTATGTGGATGTGTGTGGGAAGGTTGAATTTTAAAAACATTTGCTTACATACATACTCTGGACAAACTTTTCTCTCCTTTTTGCTGGTCGGCAGGGACTGGTGTGTATATTTTAGGCAGGGCAGCAATTTAACAATTTTTTGTGTTCCATATGAGTAGTTAAGTGATTCATGTAAGGAAGCTCAGATCAATGAACCTCTGACAGAATGAGGGGTTTGCATGGAAATAACGTACGTATAAAATGCCAAAATACTTGCAGCTCAAGAAAAAACCTTCCTCCGCAGGATATGAGTTAAGTTCATTTACACAGTGTTGCAACCGTAATACGCAGTATAGGAGTTAAGTTCATACAGACAGTGATGGAACCATAATACATTGAAAAAAGGGATTTGTTTCCTAAATTCTGGTACCAGTATAGTCAGGGATATGGTTGAGTAAATAACATCTTTCAATATACACATCTTCTTTGTACCCAAAACTCAACTCAGGACCGTCCTCAGGTGTTTCCTATGGGGAGGTTTTGACAACAAAATTTGTCTCTCATTAATATAAAAACTTTAATGAATGAACTCTCCGTCACAATATGTATTGGAATCATTGAAACCACCTCTTTGTAGTCCTGCCTGCATATTACTTTAAACATTATTGACTTTCTCTATTATGACCTCAGTGCCGCTGATTGAAAATCCCAACTTGTTGCAATTCAAAACGAAATTGTTGTTCATTAGATTATTATCTCTCGAAAGTGACTGGGCCCGGGTATTCTTTCGGAACATTCAGCAAGGATTTTTCTCCTTACTGATCTATAGAATGGATAATTTCAATTTCAAACTTATTTAATTAATAATACTTTGAAATTACATATGTCTTTACACCTCGGCTGCAGCAAAAAATGGTCCTTTGATATTTGTCATATTTTTTTATCAGGCTCGGCCCGACTTGAACTGACATTAAGAAACTCCACTGTAATTTCGGCTTCTGAAGGCTATTATAAGTGAATAAATGAAAGCAAGTTCAGTTACTCCTTTCTTATTGAAAGATACCATTTATTGACCTCATTTTGGAAGTACTCTGTGTGTTGCAATTCCAATTACTGATACTTGAACCTTTTAGTTCTTCATATCTTTATATTGTTACGAAAATGTGTGTCTGTCTATTTGATCGAATGCTGAATTGTGTCACCTTTTACTAAAATATTTCACCTCTATCCCATATGAACTTCCTCCCATTAGAGCAAATATATTGGAATTATCGATTGTGCCAGAAGAGCCATCATGAGGTAATACTTAATATATTGACAGAATGTGACAATATTACAAATTCCTTCCTGCTTCTATTTCCTCTAAAGTAATCTCCATGGTAATCAATACACATATTCCAACGCTTCTTCCAAGCTTCAAAACACTTTTCATAGGTAGATTTTGGAACCGCCTGCAGTTCCTTCTGTGAATTCTCCTTTATCAGTTCAATCATCTCAAAACGCTTTCCGCGAAGTGGTTATCTGAGTCGTGGGAATAGGAAAAAGTCATGCGAGACCAGGTCAGTTGCAATTGGAGCTTTCGGAACTGTATTAATATTGTTTTTGGTCAAATAGTCGGGTACAAGAAGAGCTGTGTTAGCCGGTGCATTGCAGTGGTGAATAAGACACGAGTTGTTTCTCCGCAATTCTGGCTTCTTGCAACGAACATTCTCCCGCAAAGGTTCGCTCTCTGTATGCTTATAAAATTCTTTATTTGCTGTTTGGCCTTTCGGAAGAAATCCGGGAAAGACCTCAACACGGCAATCTAAAGAGACTGTCCACAAAACCTTGATAGTGGATCGATTTTGTCGTGGTTTTTTTGGATTTTGGCTCATCTGAGAAGCGCCATTCCGATGATGTCATAGTCATAGACCCATGCCTGGTCACGGTAATAATGCCTTCGATAACATTTTGGACCAAAGAAAGCAATGCTATGCTATTTTTGGAAAAGTTTAGCACTCTCGGCATAAGCCGCGTTTCAACTCATATCATCCCCAAAACTTCGTATATAATGATCTGCACCGATCCGAGCTTCCTCCCTGATTATCTTCCACTGTTATTTTATTTTTCGATGCTTTCGTCAGTCACAGAGGTGGATGGATGGACAGGAACGAGTCAAATCATCATCAACCACAGTACAGCCGGCTTTAAACTCTTGGTACCACACGTATGTTAGTGTCTTTGACATTGTCGAGTCTACCCTAGGCTACCGTTAACATTTTCAACGCATCCACACATGACATTTTGTTAGAACCACAAAAATCAGACAGTCTCTTTGCTCAACTAAATTCGACATAGGGAAGTTCGCAGAATACAGCACACAATGTTTGTGCTTAGCTTCAGTATATATAATTCATTATAGATAATTTCACATGTCGTCAAGTCTAATCCTCCCTCTGTAGGATCTACAAATCGCTTGAATTGCATTCCGATCACTTCAACAATATTGAGTAACCGGAATTAGTTTTTTATTAGCAATCGGCAGATCGTTTCCTGAGATCCCATTTATATTCTTGACAACAGATTGCTAAGTTTCACAAGTTTGTAAAGAAACACTTATTTTATTCGGTAATAATCGCTGAAGATGGATCGGAGATACACGTAGTGATAGCGCTGTCAAAAAGGTAATTATCTCATGTAAGGCAGAGCATAATAAGTATGCTGTGTCGTGTTCCCTTTGCACATTGAATTAATGTACATAATTCTGTTCAATTATCCTGTGGCATTTTTGGCTACGCTGTTCGATGATTTGGAAGTTATAAACAAAGTGTATAAATAGATGGAAGTCACCATTTTGATATCTCATTGTTTGGGGCTAGCTAATAGGAGTGAGTATGGGGTTTTGCGGGAATACTCTTTTCATTCTAGATGAGATGTTTCCACCGATAGAAATTTGGAGACACCGAAAACAGCAAAATAATCACAACAACACTTTCATATAAAAGTCCAGTTTGTTGTATGTCCTGTGCGTTAGAATAATTAAGGTCTCCACCGTTTAAGCAACGGGATATTTCCTGTCCACAAAGCTATTTGGAATGTCACATATTTGCATTTATTTAGATATCGCAAATATCAAGGATACCATTGATCAAAATAATATAAACTATAAAAAACTCCTCAGAATGATTCTTTAACAAGTCTGTAAAGATGTCGCAACTATATACATCCATTTATTATGTAGACTGTCATGTGTGTGTTGGAGCACTACATTAAACAGATTTTATTCTCTGCAAAAATTTTGTGATTCTCGAAAAATTTTCATATTTTACTGTATGGAACAATTCCGTAGCTTTCAGTTGCATAACTTCTCTTCTCATGCTTCTTTGCATACAAATGTTTGCATATTTGACGCTGTCTGCTGAAAACTTTCCGACAGTTTCCATTCAACACTGTCAGCAGCTCCGATAAACAGAATGGCTTTATTTTTGCTCGGATGTGTCCCTTTTATTTCAGCTTATTTTATTGCCGGTTGAAAGTTTTCTATCAGCAACGTCGCTGCTGGCTGCTGCAGCAGAGCAAAAAGTACACAACAATTTCGTGCCACCAGTTTCCATACCACTCCGGTGTCTTCTCAAGCTGCCAGAAATGAGTGGCGCACATTTTTCAAAGCCTCAACTTTATTTAATATTAGCAAATATTTTAAAAATTTTGTCACAGTTAAAAATGTCCAGAGCCAGAGTTTGGTGATTTTTGCTGGAATCCTTCGAAAATTCTGGATACAAGTTTCCACAGTAAAATTCCGAAAGAGAAAATATGTAAAATATAATTTACTTTCACAGGTCAAAAACTCGTAGAAAAATGGGCAATTTTCTGTTTGATGTTAATATGAGAGCCTTAAATAAAAATTGCTAGGCAATTTATTATCCTTTTCTTGCAGGTACACAAAACATCCATGGAAGGGAAACAATTACAGGATGAATTTTTAGTCATAATATAGTTAAATGTGGAGAATCATGGTACATTAATAATGACAGCTAAAGTGCTCCACCGACGACTTAACGCGATCGTCCGATCAATTTTTTATATAATAATTTTACAATAATTATTATTTAATACTTACTTATGTGGCCTCATCACAGAATCTCTGAAGACAACCCGCTATCGGGTTGCAGCCGAACTTATCAGTGCTCGCCAGGCACTTTTGCTTTGCCCGCGTCTTCTCCAATCCGTTATGCCAAGCGTGGCTAGGGTTTCCTCAACTTCATCCTACCATCGAAGGCATGGTTGTCTTCTACGGTTTCTTCGTTCATTCGCACGACATGTCCTCGCCAGGTCAGATGTTGTATAGTGATGCACCAGACTATGTCAATATCAGCGTGTAGCTCGTACATGTCGTGGTTTATATGAATACGGTAGTCGTCGCCAACGCGAACAGGACCGACTATTTTGCGAAGAGTTTTCCTCTCGAGCATCCCAAGCATGGCTGCATCAGTCTACGACATGACCCATATTTCTGCGCCATAGAGCAGCACGGGTAAGACATCATCTTCCAGACTCTTTAATTTTTTTCGGTCGAGAAAGGGCTCTACTAAACATTTGCTTACTGAGCCCATGGAAGCACCTATTAGCAAGCGTGATTCTTCGTTTGATCTCCATCACGTCATTTTCGATGTTAATATATGTATAATAAATAATATGATTTCCTTGACAACTTCAAAAGTACAGTTGTCCACTGTAACATCGCATCCTCAACGCAGAGTATCCCTGCTGGTGGACAGCATATACTTTGTCTGTCCGTCGTCCACCCTCATACCCACTTTCGCTGATTCTTTTTCAATGGCGGAAAATGCAGCAGTAACATCTCGCTTGCAATATCCAATGATGTCATCGGCATATGCAAGGAACTGGACGCTTTTGTGGAAAATAGTGCCATTACGATGTACATGGACTTCCGCAGTACCCCTTCTATGACGAAATTGAAGAGGTCGCACGAGAGTGTATCGGCTTGTCTAAAACCTCGCACGGGATTGAATGGTTCGGAGAGGACACTTCCTACCTCGACAGAGGTGGACTTAGTGTTCAATGTAATTGTACAGAACCGTATTATTACTTTCTTTTCATTTCTTTCTCCACACAATCTTCACATGACATCTGATGTTAGACCCAACTTGTTCATGTGAAAATTGAGTCTACAGTGTCCCCTTATAACGCCGGTGATGATTCTCAATTTACTCCGAGGCAAGCTTATTAACTCTTTAACTCTTCTAAGGTTAAAATCCCACAGAAAAGCTTTGGACTGTCCTAGTCTCGGAAGATTTTTCCAGGTTTGACTCTGTGCACTTTTGCATCTGTGCACTTCTTCAGTAGACATCCAATGGTGCTGGATGATAGTTCACAGAAGGGTTCAGGGCCGTTGAACTGAGAGGCCGCTGCTTTCCTTGCTAAGCTATTCTCATTTTCCTCTACTCCAATGTGGCCTGGTAGCCGCAGTAGAGATAGCTTGTTGATACTGCCTAGGTAGTTTGAGATCACCCTTGGCGAGGGTGATCTCTAACTTTTGGTGCTTGATTTTCGAATAGTATCACGATATGTTTTCTCCGAAGTTTCCCATCAATGTTGAACTGGGTACATTTTTCAATGGCGTAACTCTCCGCTTGTAAAATGCTTGGCAAAGAACCCATTGGTTCCCAGTAGTTGGTTATATCCCAAATACTCCTGCCTCAGTTCGTAGTTTTAGAACCATCTGTTTTCTCTAATTCTATATGTTTCAGGTAGACCTCTCCATACTTTTTTGCAACTTTTATATTATTGTATTTTTGAAAAGGAAACTCAATCAATAATCGGCTCCTTTTCGAATTTAAATGAATAGTGATGTGAACGAGAACTCTGTTGGATTGCAGTTGCACTGATCTTTTTGTTGATATGGCATTGAGTCTTGGTAATGAGTAGAACAGCATGGTACGGAAGTATCCTTTATGTTTCTAAGGTATAAATGTTGGTCCGTTTTCTCCCCACTTTTTGACAATTCACCACTTATCTGATCTTTATTTAATTTGTAATTCTTTTGCCTCTACCAAGCAAAAAATTTGTACTCCCCGTGGAGGAATTTTATATAAGCTTGTATACCATTGTCTTCTTCCTCCCTCAAATTATGTATGAATATATTTCTGTCATTTAATTTTTCCCATACACAATTTTCTCATAGTACTAAAGAACTATTTATACTTCAACTTCCCGTACCCTCTTCCTACATACAAATTTTATTGAATTTTTTCCACTGTAAATTACGCAAATTAAACATAAAAATGTCACTGCTGCATGAGTTTAATCCTTCCGCGTATGAGCGGCATGGCATGCATGCTTTATGAGTTGCATTGGCGCAAATGTCAATGGGACTGGAAATAAAAATCATGTGACAAGTGCCAAGGGAATAGCGTGGAGTTTTACTGCTGCCCTAAAAAGTGATAAATTGTCCTGGGTAGATGGAGGGGGCAGCGATGAAAGTTTCATTGCTCAACTGTTGCGTGGTTTGGCATGCGAAATTTGTACGCTCCACCACAGAAAGTAAAAACTATTTTCGGACTTGTAAAGACCATTCGGATTGAGTGGAAGCGGAAATGGCAGTGGCAGGAGAAACTTGAACATGTGTCGCTGACTTTGGTGGAGCAGAGTCGGGCTGCACTCAGCACAGGTGCTGTGTAACATAGTCCCTCTGAGCCTGGCTACCGAAATCAATATGCAAGTGCAACATGTGGCGTGAGCATGGGCGCTAATGTGGCTGAGCTTGCCTTAGAGATGAGCAGGCACAGGACACATTGCCGGAGCGATGTGAGCACACAATTTTCAACTGAAATGCAATAAAGTTGTAAAATTTCCCATGCATGTGAGTTGCAATAAATCAGAGATGACATCTGTAGCAGTTGCTTAGCAGGGCTGCCACAAGGGAACAATTCGCTTCAATTCAGCTTCAATTTAACGCTTCATGCTGCCAAATTGAAACATTTTTGGACCCAGCCGCAGAGTCGTACTGCCAAAGACAGTCACAGTTAGCTGCAGCTCGGCTGGCATCAGCATAAATTACCGACCACGAAATAAGATTTTATTTGAAACTTAATTGCATTCGGTCGCATTCTTAATGTTTGCTTGGCAGGCTCCTCAGCCTCTGGAGTGGCTCACATACACAAAGCCACGTGTACATAAAACATAATTCACACTCCTGTGCCCGCTTCAATTTGAAATTGCACTTAGAAAGGTTTTCTGCATTGTGGGTGGGGCCACAATATACGATGAGGGACTACAATAGTGAAGAGAAGCAGCTGATCATGCGTGGAATTATGCGGGCTTACATATAAACGACTACATCAGCTATTTTGGAATATTCAATTCGATAAATTATGTCAAGTTCCCATGCTATCACTTCAATAATTAAGATATGCCTCTTTAATAAGTTGCTTTATAGCTTCCTCATGGCACATGAATTGCTTAACAATTATTTTGGGACTGGTAAATGGACCGATGACGAGTCATTGTTCATGTATGTTCCCTATTAGTTATGTATTTACTGACTTATGCAAATATGCCTTAAGTTTTAGCTATTTATAACAACTGATTAGCGTGATGACATGTCATTGGTCATATGAGTTATGTATTGTTAGTCACATTTGGATAAACTTCTCATACACTGCTCACTTGTGCCTAGAGCTATTAACTTGTAGCCGATTAATAACAAGTGATGACATGTCATCGGTAGATAAAGTTAAGTATTTATAACTAGCCATTAAATTTCTTTATGTAGCATCTATATTGTATTTATTATTTACTCTGTATATGTATATGAACCACAGTGTGTTCATGTACAACATGTTTATATGTATGTAATATCACCTAGCTGTATTCTTTTCATGAACATACATATACCACTGTAGCATCTTTATTTTATTTACTATTTACTCATTTTGCACCACAGTATTTTCATATACAACATATATTGATATGCATGTAATGTCACCTAACTGTATTCATAAATATACATATACTAACCGGCATAACGAAGAAAAGGGTGAGAGAGTGAATTCATTCGAATAAAGACGCTTGTCCGAATAACAACGTGTGTTTTCAAGTGCTTACAGTTTTCAGAAGTGGGATTATTCCTAAACGCTTTTAAAAAACGAAAAAAAAATTTTTAAAATAGATAGACAAAAGAGTGAAATCAAAGCGAAAAAAGATAGACAAATGAGTGAAGAAAAAAAAAAGAAAAGAAAGATAAACGAGTGAAAATAGCGAAAACGAAATAAAAAGTTAAAAAAAAAAAAATAATAATAATAAAAACCGATGGCAGATTCAATCAGTGGCAACGAATATACAGCTGCACAGCTGCGCTGTTGGTTGTCGCAACTGGGCTTAACGACAAGCGGCAAAAAATCTGTCCTTGTTTCACGTCTCAATGAGGTACAGCCTGCTCAGCGTGGTAAGTGTCCAAACAACACAGCAGAATTCGAGCAACATGAGTTGGATAATGATTGCGGAGGGGTAAGCGACGATGAGCGAGAAAGTGAATCTTCAAGCGTAGAGCAAGTTCGTCCAGTTAACAACACTGAAAAAGAGCTATATGAACGAGAGATAGCATTGCTAAAACGGGAGAAGGAACTACTAACAAGAGAAAACGATTTATTGCAGAGGGCTGCTTCGGTCGAACGCACGGCTAACATGAACGAGTATGCAGCTTCTTCGTCTCGGTATGACGACGTTACTAATAACAACAACAGCATTCTCAGTTTTTCATTTCACATGCTAAAAGACATGTTACCAGACTATGACGGCGAATGTGATGTCAACTTTTGGGTTTCGCAGTTTAATAGTATTAGTGCAGCTAACACTCTTAGTGACACCAACAAGCGCGCTCTTTTGGTGAGCAAACTCAAAAGCAAAGCTCAAAATTGGATGCACTCCAAAGTCAATTTTGCGACTGAGAGTGTTGAGGACTTATTATCTCAGATGAGAGATGTGTTTGGCTGCAAAGAGAGTACATTGGTACTACGTCGAAAGTTTGAGTCACGAATCTGGAAGTTTGATGAAACGTTTGCGGAATACTACACTGACAAAATTGCAATGGCGAGAAAAATCAAATTGGAAGAAAGCGAGTTAATAGACTATGTTATTGAAGGCATACCCGATCAGCAACTCCGTGTACAAGCGAATATTCAAAGTTTCACCATTAAAGAACAACTTCTAAAAGCTTTCGAAAAAGTTCAACTACGGCGCCGTGTGTCCACTCAATTCAAGTTTCCTAATTTACAGAACAATCCGAAGTCTCAAGCTAGATGCTACAACTGTAATTCACTGGGTCATTTTGCTGCTGAGTGCCAGAAACCAAGACGTGCAGTCGGAGTCTGTTATGCATGCGGAAGCATGGAACACCGTGCAAACGTTTGCCCAGACAGAAGGAAGACTATTCAGTTGGTAGAAGAAGATGATTTTGTAAGAAAGTTAGAAATTATTGTAGATTTTGAAAATCCTGATTATTCTCTATTTCTAGTGTGCCTCGTAGACTCAGGCAGCCCCATAAGTTTTGTTCGGAGGTCCTGTCTTCCTGAAAATATTAATTTAATCAAATTATCAAAAATAAATATGTTGTACACTGGAATTAATAAAAGTAAATTAAATATTATTGGAAAAATTAAATGTCGAGTCATGTTTGAAAACGATGAAGTTGATCTAAATCTCATGGTGGTGCCCGATGAGTCTATGAGTCATGAAGTTGTATTAGGCCGAGATTTCATTACAACATGTAATTTAAAGTTAGTTAAAAAAAATTTAGATAATGAAAGAAATTGTGATAAACCTAAAAATGATAGAAAATTTATGAAAATATTAAGCAATGAGAAAGAATTTAGAAATGGAAAATTGAATGAAGTCAGAAGCGATTCGATGAATGTTCGAGATGTCTCAGGATCAGTTAAAAATGAAGAAAACTTAAAAAATGTATCAAAAATAGTTGCAAAAAATTTTAACGAAAAATTAAAAGAAACACAAAAATTAGAATTTAATGCTGATGAATTTGAAAATAAGCTTATGTCAATTGATGTCGGTTATAATTTAACAGATTTAAATATTGGTGCTGATATAAGTTATTCAGATAAAACAAGATTTTGTAAAATATTTAGTGAATGCTATTTGAAACCGAAGCGACCTGAAGAACCTGAAAAGAAAAATTTTATGAAACTTGTTGTGGAAAATGAAAAGCCATTCCATAGTGGTCCTCGAAGATTGTCCTACGCAGAAAAAAGTGAGTTACAAAAAATTTTAGATGAATATTTAAATAAAAACTATATAAGGCCTAGCGAATCGCAATTTGTTTCTCCTATAGTTCTGGTAAAGAAAAAAACCGGTGAGTTAAGAATGTGTGTTGATTACCGCACTCTAAATAAAGTTACGTCGAGAGATAATTACCCCATTCCACTAATTGATGATTTATTAGATAGACTGGCCAACAAGAAAGTTTTTACAAAGCTTGATTTAAAAAATGGATTTTTTCATATATTTATGGATTCAAATTCAGTTAAATTTACTTCGTTCATAACCCCTCTCGGACAGTTTGAATTCTTAAGAATGCCATTCGGGATTAGAAATGCTCCTTCAAATTTTCAAAGGTTCATCAATTCGATTTTTGCAGACATGGTTAGGGAAGATAAGCTGATAATATACCTGGATGATATTATGATAGCTACTGACAATATTGAAAAACATTTCGAAATTCTAGTCGAAGTTTTCGAGAGGTTAGTAAAAAATAAACTCGAGTTAAGACTTGACAAATGTGATTTTCTTCAATCGACCATAAAATACTTAGGATATTCAATTTCGGCAAAAGGCATAAAAGCAGATGAAAAAGGCTTGGAAGCCATTAGAAACTACCCGGTACCAGATAAACCTCATACTGTCCAAAGTTTTTTGGGACTTTGCTCTTATTTTAGAAGGTTTGTCAAAGATTTCTCAAGAATAGCAAAACCTCTATATGACTTAATTAGAAAGGATAGAAAATTTCATTTCGGTGCGCTAGAATTAGAAACTTTTGAACATCTCAAACAAAGATTGCTAGAAGCACCCATACTAGCGATTTATGATCCGAAAGATCCCACAGAACTGCATTGTGATGCGAGCTCGTTAGGTTTCGGAGCTATTTTAATGCAAAAATGATGGTGATAAATTACACCCCGTGTTTTACTATTCAAAACGGGCCACAGAGGCAGAATCTAAGTACCACAGCTTTGAGTTAGAAACTTTAGCTATCATATATGCTTTAAAACGGTTTAGAGTTTATCTCCATGGTATGAAATTTAAAATTATTACGGATTGTCACTCGTTAACAATGACACTAAATAAAAAAGAGTTGAATCCTAGAATAGCAAGGTGGGCGCTAGAGCTGCAGAATTATGATTATGTGCTAGAACATCGTTCAGGATCTCGCATGCAGCATGTAGATGCGTTAAGTCGAGCTACAAATATTTTAGTTTTAGAAACAAATACTTTCGAAGATAATTTGGTTATAATGCAAGGGAAGGACAAAAATCTTAGTAAGATTCGCGAAACACTAGAAAATTCTGAACATTCCTTGTATGAAATGCGAAATGGTGTTATATATAGAAAAAAGGATAATGGGAATGTAGTATTTTGTGTCCCTGAGAGCATGGAAGATCATATTTTTTACAAATATCACGACGAAATGGGTCATGTAGGAGCAGATAAAATGATAGATTTAATTTCAAAAAGTTATTGGTTTTCAAAAATGAAAACGAAAGCAGTAAATCATATAAAGAACTGTCTAAAGTGCATTGTTTTTTCGCCGAAACACGGTAGACAGGAAGGTTTTCTCAAAAATATTCCTAAGAGCACTAGTCCATTTATGATGGTACATATAGATCATTACGGCCCGGTAGACCACTCGAGGTCAAAAAAATACATTTTAGTTGTTGTCGATGCTTGTACCAAATTCGTTAGATTATATTCTACCAAAACTACAAACACTAATGAAGTTATAAAATCACTAACGGATTATTTTAGATCTTATAGTCGCCCAAAATACATTATCTCGGATCGTGGGAGTTGTTTTACATCTAAAGAGTTTTGTGAGTATTTGAAAGAAAATAATGTAGAGCATATAAAGATAGCCACGGGTTCTCCTCAGGCCAATGGACAAGTAGAACGAATAAACAGATCGCTAGGGCCAATGATTGCTAAACTAGTTAACCCAGAAAAAAATATCTGTTGGGACTCAGTTCTGGAAACAGTCGAACATACCCTCAACAACACAGTGCATAGAGCAGTAAAAGAACATCCAAGTATAATGCTTTTCGGGGTTCAGCAAAGAGGAAATACGGTTGATTTGCTAAAGGAAAATTTAGTGCAAGTTGAAGAGATGACGTTTAATAGAAATCTTGAGGAGATAAGAAACAAAGCTTTTAATAGCCAAGAGAGATTGCAAGAATACAATAAGCAGTATGTTGATAAAAAAAGACAAGAGCCAAACAAGTACGAAGTAGGAGATTATGTTTTAATAACAAATTTCGATTCGCATGCTGGAGCATCTAAAAAATTGATACCAAAGTTTAAAGGTCCCTATCAAGTAACTAAAGTCCTGCGTTTCGATCGGTATTTGCTACAGGACGTAGAAGGGTTTCAGCAATCGCGAACACCCTATAAGGGGGTGTGGGAAGTTAAGCATATTCGTCCCTGGTTGAGGGATCGCAAAGTTTCAAATAGCAATTAACGAAAATATTACTGGAGATCAGGAGATCTCAAGGTCAGGATGGCCGAACTGTAGCATCTATATTGTATTTATTATTTACTCTGTATATGTATATGAACCACAGTGTGTTCATGTACAACATGTTTATATGTATGTAATATCACCTAGCTGTATTCTTTTCATGAACATACATATACCACTGTAGCATCTTTATTTTATTTACTATTTACTCATTTTGCACCACAGTATTTTCATATACAACATATATTTATATGCATGTAATGTCACCTAACTGTATTCATAAATATACATATACTAACCGGCATAACGAAGAAAAGGGTGAGAGAGTGAATTCATTCGAATAAAGACGCTTGTCCGAATAACAACGTGTGTTTTCAAGTGCTTACAGTTTTCAGAAGTGGGATTATTCCTAAACGCTTTTAAAAAACGAAAAAAAAATTTTTAAAATAGATAGACAAAAGAGTGAAATCAAAGCGAAAAAAGATAGACAAATGAGTGAAGAAAAAAAAAAAGAAAAGAAAGATAAACGAGTGAAAATAGCGAAAACGAAATAAAAAGTTAAAAAAAAAAAAATAATAATAATAAAAACCGATGGCAGATTCAATCAGTGGCAACGAATATACAGCTGCACAGCTGCGCTGTTGGTTGTCGCAACTGGGCTTAACGACAAGCGGCAAAAAATCTGTCCTTGTTTCACGTCTCAATGAGGTACAGCCTGCTCAGCGTGGTAAGTGTCCAAACAACACAGCAGAATTCGAGCAACATGAGTTGGATAATGATTGCGGAGGGGTAAGCGACGATGAGCGAGAAAGTGAATCTTCAAGCGTAGAGCAAGTTCGTCCAGTTAACAACACTGAAAAAGAGCTATATGAACGAGAGATAGCATTGCTAAAACGGGAGAAGGAACTACTAACAAGAGAAAACGATTTATTGCAGAGGGCTGCTTCGGTCGAACGCACGGCTAACATGAACGAGTATGCAGCTTCTTCGTCTCGGTATGACGACGTTACTAATAACAACAACAGCATTCTCAGTTTTTCATTTCACATGCTAAAAGACATGTTACCAGACTATGACGGCGAATGTGATGTCAACTTTTGGGTTTCGCAGTTTAATAGTATTAGTGCAGCTAACACTCTTAGTGACACCAACAAGCGCGCTCTTTTGGTGAGCAAACTCAAAAGCAAAGCTCAAAATTGGATGCACTCCAAAGTCAATTTTGCGACTGAGAGTGTTGAGGACTTATTATCTCAGATGAGAGATGTGTTTGGCTGCAAAGAGAGTACATTGGTACTACGTCGAAAGTTTGAGTCACGAATCTGGAAGTTTGATGAAACGTTTGCGGAATACTACACTGACAAAATTGCAATGGCGAGAAAAATCAAATTGGAAGAAAGCGAGTTAATAGACTATGTTATTGAAGGCATACCCGATCAGCAACTCCGTGTACAAGCGAATATTCAAAGTTTCACCATTAAAGAACAACTTCTAAAAGCTTTCGAAAAAGTTCAACTACGGCGCCGTGTGTCCACTCAATTCAAGTTTCCTAATTTACAGAACAATCCGAAGTCTCAAGCTAGATGCTACAACTGTAATTCACTGGGTCATTTTGCTGCTGAGTGCCAGAAACCAAGACGTGCAGTCGGAGTCTGTTATGCATGCGGAAGCATGGAACACCGTGCAAACGTTTGCCCAGACAGAAGGAAGACTATTCAGTTGGTAGAAGAAGATGATTTTGTAAGAAAGTTAGAAATTATTGTAGATTTTGAAAATCCTGATTATTCTCTATTTCTAGTGTGCCTCGTAGACTCAGGCAGCCCCATAAGTTTTGTTCGGAGGTCCTGTCTTCCTGAAAATATTAATTTAATCAAATTATCAAAAATAAATATGTTGTACACTGGAATTAATAAAAGTAAATTAAATATTATTGGAAAAATTAAATGTCGAGTCATGTTTGAAAACGATGAAGTTGATCTAAATCTCATGGTGGTGCCCGATGAGTCTATGAGTCATGAAGTTGTATTAGGCCGAGATTTCATTACAACATGTAATTTAAAGTTAGTTAAAAAAAATTTAGATAATGAAAGAAATTGTGATAAACCTAAAAATGATAGAAAATTTATGAAAATATTAAGCAATGAGAAAGAATTTAGAAATGGAAAATTGAATGAAGTCAGAAGCGATTCGATGAATGTTCGAGATGTCTCAGGATCAGTTAAAAATGAAGAAAACTTAAAAAATGTATCAAAAATAGTTGCAAAAAATTTTAACGAAAAATTAAAAGAAACACAAAAATTAGAATTTAATGCTGATGAATTTGAAAATAAGCTTATGTCAATTGATGTCGGTTATAATTTAACAGATTTAAATATTGGTGCTGATATAAGTTATTCAGATAAAACAAGATTTTGTAAAATATTTAGTGAATGCTATTTGAAACCGAAGCGACCTGAAGAACCTGAAAAGAAAAATTTTATGAAACTTGTTGTGGAAAATGAAAAGCCATTCCATAGTGGTCCTCGAAGATTGTCCTACGCAGAAAAAAGTGAGTTACAAAAAATTTTAGATGAATATTTAAATAAAAACTATATAAGGCCTAGCGAATCGCAATTTGTTTCTCCTATAGTTCTGGTAAAGAAAAAAACCGGTGAGTTAAGAATGTGTGTTGATTACCGCACTCTAAATAAAGTTACGTCGAGAGATAATTACCCCATTCCACTAATTGATGATTTATTAGATAGACTGGCCAACAAGAAAGTTTTTACAAAGCTTGATTTAAAAAATGGATTTTTTCATATATTTATGGATTCAAATTCAGTTAAATTTACTTCGTTCATAACCCCTCTCGGACAGTTTGAATTCTTAAGAATGCCATTCGGGATTAGAAATGCTCCTTCAAATTTTCAAAGGTTCATCAATTCGATTTTTGCAGACATGGTTAGGGAAGATAAGCTGATAATATACCTGGATGATATTATGATAGCTACTGACAATATTGAAAAACATTTCGAAATTCTAGTCGAAGTTTTCGAGAGGTTAGTAAAAAATAAACTCGAGTTAAGACTTGACAAATGTGATTTTCTTCAATCGACCATAAAATACTTAGGATATTCAATTTCGGCAAAAGGCATAAAAGCAGATGAAAAAGGCTTGGAAGCCATTAGAAACTACCCGGTACCAGATAAACCTCATACTGTCCAAAGTTTTTTGGGACTTTGCTCTTATTTTAGAAGGTTTGTCAAAGATTTCTCAAGAATAGCAAAACCTCTATATGACTTAATTAGAAAGGATAGAAAATTTCATTTCGGTGCGCTAGAATTAGAAACTTTTGAACATCTCAAACAAAGATTGCTAGAAGCACCCATACTAGCGATTTATGATCCGAAAGATCCCACAGAACTGCATTGTGATGCGAGCTCGTTAGGTTTCGGAGCTATTTTAATGCAAAAATGATGGTGATAAATTACACCCCGTGTTTTACTATTCAAAACGGGCCACAGAGGCAGAATCTAAGTACCACAGCTTTGAGTTAGAAACTTTAGCTATCATATATGCTTTAAAACGGTTTAGAGTTTATCTCCATGGTATGAAATTTAAAATTATTACGGATTGTCACTCGTTAACAATGACACTAAATAAAAAAGAGTTGAATCCTAGAATAGCAAGGTGGGCGCTAGAGCTGCAGAATTATGATTATGTGCTAGAACATCGTTCAGGATCTCGCATGCAGCATGTAGATGCGTTAAGTCGAGCTACAAATATTTTAGTTTTAGAAACAAATACTTTCGAAGATAATTTGGTTATAATGCAAGGGAAGGACAAAAATCTTAGTAAGATTCGCGAAACACTAGAAAATTCTGAACATTCCTTGTATGAAATGCGAAATGGTGTTATATATAGAAAAAAGGATAATGGGAATGTAGTATTTTGTGTCCCTGAGAGCATGGAAGATCATATTTTTTACAAATATCACGACGAAATGGGTCATGTAGGAGCAGATAAAATGATAGATTTAATTTCAAAAAGTTATTGGTTTTCAAAAATGAAAACGAAAGCAGTAAATCATATAAAGAACTGTCTAAAGTGCATTGTTTTTTCGCCGAAACACGGTAGACAGGAAGGTTTTCTCAAAAATATTCCTAAGAGCAGTAGTCCATTTATGATGGTACATATAGATCATTACGGCCCGGTAGACCACTCGAGGTCAAAAAAATACATTTTAGTTGTTGTCGATGCTTGTACCAAATTCGTTAGATTATATTCTACCAAAACTACAAACACTAATGAAGTTATAAAATCACTAACGGATTATTTTAGATCTTATAGTCGCCCAAAATACATTATCTCGGATCGTGGGAGTTGTTTTACATCTAAAGAGTTTTGTGAGTATTTGAAAGAAAATAATGTAGAGCATATAAAGATAGCCACGGGTTCTCCTCAGGCCAATGGACAAGTAGAACGAATAAACAGATCGCTAGGGCCAATGATTGCTAAACTAGTTAACCCAGAAAAAAATATCTGTTGGGACTCAGTTCTGGAAACAGTCGAACATACCCTCAACAACACAGTGCATAGAGCAGTAAAAGAACATCCAAGTATAATGCTTTTCGGGGTTCAGCAAAGAGGAAATACGGTTGATTTGCTAAAGGAAAATTTAGTGCAAGTTGAAGAGATGACGTTTAATAGAAATCTTGAGGAGATAAGAAACAAAGCTTTTAATAGCCAAGAGAGATTGCAAGAATACAATAAGCAGTATGTTGATAAAAAAAGACAAGAGCCAAACAAGTACGAAGTAGGAGATTATGTTTTAATAACAAATTTCGATTCGCATGCTGGAGCATCTAAAAAATTGATACCAAAGTTTAAAGGTCCCTATCAAGTAACTAAAGTCCTGCGTTTCGATCGGTATTTGCTACAGGACGTAGAAGGGTTTCAGCAATCGCGAACACCCTATAAGGGGGTGTGGGAAGTTAAGCATATTCGTCCCTGGTTGAGGGATCGCAAAGTTTCAAATAGCAATTAACGAAAATATTACTGGAGATCAGGAGATCTCAAGGTCAGGATGGCCGAACTGTAGCATCTATATTGTATTTATTATTTACTCTGTATATGTATATGAACCACAGTGTGTTCATGTACAACATGTTTATATGTATGTAATATCACCTAGCTGTATTCTTTTCATGAACATACATATACCACTGTAGCATCTTTATTTTATTTACTATTTACTCATTTTGCACCACAGTATTTTCATATACAACATATATTTATATGCATGTAATGTCACCTAACTGTATTCATAAATATACATATACTAACCGGCATAACGAAGAAAAGGGTGAGAGAGTGAATTCATTCGAATAAAGACGCTTGTCCGAATAACAACGTGTGTTTTCAAGTGCTTACATTTAGTCGCATTGTTCGCTTATTTAAAAATGTATTAACATGTATCCGATTTATAGCAAGTGACTTGCTTGATGACATGTCATATATCGTTTATGTTACGTATTTATGAGTACACTTCGATAAACTTCTCAGACATGACATGTCACTAGTGGTTTATGTTAAGAGTTTTAATTACACTTTCATTTCCTACTCATACACTGTTTAGGTTTAGTTTTTCTATTTCACTGGTGCTTGATGACATGTCACTGGTAGTTTAAGTTAAGTATTTATATTTTGCCTTTAAATTACTTTACATGCATTGCTCGCTTATCCTAATAAGCATTAACTTGTAGTCGAACTATAGCCATGAATTCTTTAATGGCATTTGTGCTTTTTTTGTCGATTTATACCCGTGAATTATATGATGACATGTCATTGGTCGTTTAAGTAATATATTTAGAATACCTGTTTGATTTAGTTCTCATACTCTGCTACATTTTCTATATTTTTAATACTAAATATACAATTTTCTAAATATAGTATTTAATTTTCCGCTGATGACTCACCTTATGACATGTCATTTACACTTTGATTTATAAGGAAAAATATCTATTGTTATACTGAATGAAATTTTCACAATTAAGTACTTAGTTTCCTATTAGTGTCATACCTGATGATATGCCGTTAACTGTTAGTTAAATGTCATTGATGACATGTCATTCTATATTCTATAAAGTATTGATTGACATATTGAGGCTCGCGAGTATATGACATCAAAACTGCACTAGTGCTAATTGGGGCGTCCGATAATTAATTGATACTTTTAATGATTTAATCTGATGACATGTCATTGACTTTAAAAGAAATTAGGAGTAATTTTTTTTCTTTGCTTCAAAATATTATGAAATATTTATTTCTATTGAATGTAGTGACTCATCTGATGACATGTCAGTGACTCTATAAAATATATGGACGTATATTTTTCTCACTTACGTCAGAAATTAGTACATTATGGTAGTGAGTCGTTTGATGACAAGTCATTGATTATGTAAATTTTTGGAAATTTTTTAATACCAACTAACAAATATTCTAAAATAGGAAGTTTATTTGATGCAGTGACCATTCTGATGGCATGTCATTGACTATATAAGTTATGTATAAGTAAAATTTTTTACTTACTACAAAATATGTACAAATTAGTACATTAATTATTGGAAGTGACTCATCTGATGACATGTCATTGACTCTATAAGATATATTTTCTGTAATACTATCAAATTATTACGGTATTTCCATAAGGAACTTATGTTATTATATTTTTCAACTTTCACCGTAAGCGCTTCCGTGAGGCCGAAACCCTGCCTTACCTTTCCACACTCGATCATGAAGAACAATGTTTATTATATCTAACACCATAATTAATTATGACTTCAAGAGGTTGCAGTCTGAGGCTTTCGATTCAAAGCGAAAACGATTTTTAGAAAGAACCATTTTTGAGACCAAGCCCGGGGCAGGATTTGAACCTGCGACCCTCTGAGTGTGAGTCTAGCGTGCTTACCACTACACCAAAGAGGCCGGCTGACTATGTTTTTATTTGCAAGCACTCATTAAAATACTTGTATGTAGAAATTTGATCTACTTTGTGACTAAATATTGACTTGATTACATGTCATTATTTGTGTAAGTGATGTGTAAACAAAGGGCCGCTCAACAATCTTAACACAAAAGGATAGCATCAACGTGTGAGTAGCATCTCACTTTATGACCTACGATTGTGAATGTCTTTGGAACATCATTATGTAAACATATTCAAAGTTGGATATGCATCAACTCATGTGGCAGCCGCAGTAACTGACTGATCAGCATGACCTGAGTGAGTGGAAGCAATGTACATAATATTCACAGTACGTCCGCACTGCATACACTGCTACCATCGATGGAAAACTCCAATTGTGCGCATCCTTTTTGCAAACTGAAATTGTTTACCTTATCATTTACATTCACTCGTAGTGTTGCACACCTCTGATGCTTGCTTTGAGGTTACGACTGGATGCATGCCTCTGTGTATTGTTGCATGCAGTTGAAATTGATGGAAAATAATTTCATAAAATGGAAACAGATGGAAATGCGATATTCTTTGGCATTTATTTGAGTAAATTCGAATTGAGTGGTTTACATTTCGCATACTTTCCATGTGAACTACTCCTGTGATGCTCTCAGTTTCCCATACGAGTACACCATAAATAAAATGTGTACAAATAGAATTAGTTGGGAAAATTCAATGTACAAAGAATGCTCTGCATTCAGAATATTTTTTACTGAAATAAATTCTTTAAGGAGAGAAGAATGTTTCGAATGGAAACGATTATATAACGAAACCTATGGAGTACTGTTAAGTGAAGAGTGTAGGTAGATAATAGAAGCAACTGTGGTCCTGTGGTGCTGTATCGAGAGCTGAGCCTCAGGAACGATAGGGAGCGTAATTCAAATAATTTGGTAGCAGCTGTTGGAGACATATAATTGAAATTGCAAATAAAAATTTATTATATTGGAATTGACAATGCTGAAGTAGGAAAAAAGTGAGCTGAATTTCGATATAAATTGATATAAATTAGTCAACTTTTTTATTGGCAATGCCACCATCAGCTTCTGTGCCAGATTAGTTAAGGTCATGCGCTGTAATGGAATTTGTCACCATTCTTTGGTCTGAAATGCAACCAATACACAACGAACCACGTCTAGGGAATAATGTTGATAGAACAGTAACTGTATTGCTATTTTCTTATATCGGCCACATTTGTCTTCGAAAGATATCCTTTGGCAGTACCATATTCAAATAAAAAGGAAAAGTCTTCTAAAGTCTTTCGATGATATGTATGAAGTTTTTTAGGGAAATATAATCAAGGCAAGTATTATCATCAATGGACTGCACAATAGATATTTTAGGTCGCGGTGTTCTCTTAGCCTGTTAATAATCATCAATGGAGCTAATGTTAACAAAAATTATCGACCATGACCTGTGGCATTGTGTTCTAAATCCAAACTGGTCGGGTGACAAAAATATATATTTTTTGGAATAATGTAAAAGACTCGAAAAGTACTTAATTACGTATTAAATCCTCGCTATTTTTGTTGACAAAGCCACTATTTTTTATTGTACATGGGTAGTTAAATACATGAGCTATATACGATGTTCAAACTGGGCAGCTTTCAGTGACCTAAAAGGCAGCCAAGAAGTCCTTACAAAATTCTGGGAATACTACTGACACACAGAGAATGTTATGGTTTACTCTGCCATCTACCAAATCCCCCTTCGAAAGTATTCCCTGGAAGTGAGATTATATAATGTGTTAAAATAGAAAAACTACCCTAATGTCCTTCGATGATGTATAGATAATTTTGCAGGGAGAAAAAAATTTAGTTAAAGTGGTGAACCATGAACCATTCCATTGTGCTTTTATTTTTTTGTAGTATTCTTCACTCAAGAAGATCTATAGATGAGACTAACCTCATCCTCTCATACTCTCAGATAGCCAGGCAGCTCTAAAATCATTAATAAACTTCTCATTCCAATCAAAGCTGGTCTGGGAATGCTGTAAACTTCTCAATACCCTAGCAGCGAGAAACTCTGTTACGCTAATGTGGGTACCGGGACACGAGGGACATGAGGGCAACGAAATGGCAGATTCTTTAGCAAAAAAGGTGCAGACACTGCCTTTATAGGCCCAGAACCCTTCTGTGGGGTAAACAGTAGCTTCACAAATAACTTGTTGTGCGAACAGGAAAAACGAAGTCTGCTAAACTACTGGAGAGCCCAAAAAGGCATGCGGCAGTCGAGACTACTCATTGATCCTGAACACATCAGGGTAGATGCTTCTTTAAACCTCAGCAGAAATGACATCAAACTATACACTGAACTTTTAACAGGACACTGTAAACTAAATTACCACCTGAAGAAAATAGGCGTGGTAGAAGACGATTCTTGTCGACTCTGTCAAGAGGAGCAGGAAACGGCAGAACACATTCTATGCACTTGCCCAGCGGTGGCAAGACGCAGACATAAGTACCTAGGCAGTGGGTTCATATCTCCAAATCACCTAGTTAAAATTAAGCCCACAGCAGTTACGAGATTTATAAACAGTCTAGGACTGTTTTAGTTGGGTACGAGGCTGCACAATAGATCTTTTAGGTCGCGGTGTTCTTTTAGCCTGTCAATAATAATAATAATAATCCTCATCTTTTAACTAAATAGGGGCATCACAATATAACTTTCAGGTCGCGGAGTATAACGCCCTTAAATAAATCTATATATCTTCATTCAGTCCCTTATTGCTCTGTGAACGCATTTCCTCGCTAGTGGTGAGAATTTTATTAATAATTCTTCCATTGTTTCCATATTTTCGTAGTAACAATTTGCAGAGTTTTAATCCAAATTTAGTTAAAAGTTGATAAGTGGTGTTTAAATAGAAAATATCATTCAAGGTTCAATCTGTTCAAGGAATCCAGCAGCTCATCTTTTGACAACTGTAATGAACTTCAAGGATTTTTCATCTAGTGTTAAGCTTCCTCCATGAAAATGTGTCTTAATTGTAAACTGTAAACATTTCAAAAGTCACTTAAGTGACAAGCTCTCAAAGGACTAGAAGAAACCTTCATGAGCCTACTCATGCATAACTGCAAATTGGGATTAATGTCAGTTACCGAACTCATCCATCAAATAAAAAGCAAAGAATTCTAATTTTATCACAAACCAAGCAATTAGAATTTAACGAAATTCTGTAGTGCAAACAACCGTAGTCAAAGCAAGTATTGTGCTGAGGGGTTTACGAGTACGCCTCTATGTCGTTTGACGCGGTATTCATTCGTCCTTTGTGGAATGGACTGAAAATCGATGCTAAATTAGAAGGAATAAGGAAACACACAAAAAATTAGGTTTTGAAAATAATGAAAAATGATAACTGTAAAGAAATAATCTTTTCAAGATTCATGACTAAATATGAATAAAGTTAAATGCCTTTAAGTCCTTACTACTAAGTTATTAGTGACCTATTATAAATTATAAACTATAAGAAAAAAGTAATTTATAAGAAGCCATTACAAAATCTCATTAGTAAAATCTGATTAGCGATATTTACCTCTTCATGACTAAACATGAATAAATGTTAAATGTTGCCGTATAAATCATCACTAATTTAAGATTACTCTTTATATATCATTATGGAAAAAGTGATTTATAAAAGGTCTTTAGAAAATTTCATAAGCGAAAAGTGATTAGTGATATTTTCATATTCATGACTAAACATGGATAAATGTTAAATGGTGCCTGTATAAATCATCAATAGCGGAAGATTATTGATTATATATCATAAACCCAAAAGTAATTTATAGCAGATCTTTAGAAAATTTCATAATTGAGATGTGATATATGATATTTTCGCATTCATGACTAAACATGGATAAATCTTAAAAACTACTCGCATCATTGGTGACTTCATTATCAGAAATGTTTGAAAGTCGACGAAAATTCAACTTATATAGAAATAATGACTTCCTTTTCATACGAACAAGGCTTTATTTCTAGTATTACATCAATATCGACGATTTGTCCCCCTTTTCCACATCTTACTAGTCTTAGAAATCGGAAGAATTCAAGTTATTAGTAATTCAAACTAAACGGAGAGGAGCATGTTTTGCAAGAATATTTTTATTATTAACTAAGAACAAATTTAAGTTGAGATAATTTGTTCTTCAATACCCGCAATCAGTCTTTAATCAGTTGCGGATAATTTATTTTTCATAGAGGCTAAAAACTCTTGAAGTTCCATTCCATACCCTGGTTGTTACTAATGGATTCATAGTCCCGGGAATTAAGTTGAGATACACTATCATATTCAGTGGCCTTACAGATAATGCCAGAGTTAATTGGTCAACTACTGATATAAATATGATATCCGTGACAAGACTGAATAGGATAATGTATCTCAACTTAATTCCCGGACTAAGAATCCATTAGTAATAACCAGGGTATGAAATGACAGAGTAGTCCTGAAGCTAGGTCGGGTAATGATAGCATACAGAGAGGCAAAAAGAGAGTTAAAAACGGAGAAACATACTGAAAATAAGTAAATCTGTGAGGGCTCACATTTTCTGTTTATATACAAGTACTGTATTCAGTTCGTAATATACAGTAAGTGCAATAACTGGACTTGATATCATCGAAGATTCCATTGTCTTGTAAGAAAAGGACGCTAAATCTTTTTATAATACTTCCAAGTATTGCACTAGATTTCGAGATTTATGCATTGCCAGTAAACTCGAAGTGGGAGCACAATAGCTGGACAGACTTGAGTGCCAAGGAAAACCAATGGTTTCCCAGCCCACCTCCATATCAAACTAAAACTTAAAGAATCAAGAAATAAGGTTCCGAATAATAATGACCTAAAAATCTGACTCACAAAATGTCCTCACGAAGATCTAGTACCGCCAATAATCCAACAAGTCATCATGAAATAAAATCGAAAAGTCTGCCTTCAGCTTGAAAGTTGTCACTCCATCATTTCTATAGTTTTAATTAAAATTGTTTGTATTTGCTAGTTCCACAGTTCTCTCTAAACTTTATATGAAGATGTGGTGGTCACCGGTGATGTACACTCGAAAGGACTCTGTGAAATAAGTTGTAAGAATTGTCCAGACCTCCAAAAAAAAATGTCGTACAACTCAAGAAAAGTTTCTTATATCATTGCAGTGACACCTCAGTTTGTGGAACCAATCTCATCTCCATACAGTAAATTTATGAGCATTCATTATCAATTATAAGAAAAAAGTGATTCGGGAAAAAGCTCATTAGTAATAAAACATTAGTGAAAAATGGTTAGGTATCCGTGTTAGTAAAATCTCAGAAGGAATTATAAATTATGTTTTGCTTTCCTCCTCATTTTCGTTATGAGGGAATCTAAGTCTATGCATGTGTTCCAATAAGGCAGTGCCCGGTTACGATGCCTACTATTAAGCCAAAATAAATTTGTTTAGTAGTAACAGTGCCATTAACCTGTTTGTGGCTATACGCCCTACCCCACTCCTATCTATCTATACAGTACAATGGGCATCAATTCCTGAGTGATTGGAGACCTCCTTCTTCGACGGCACTGCCTGGGGTCAGATTTCCCTACCAATGTTGCAAGTCGGTTGTCGTAGCCCTCCAGCATTTACCTTCCCCCTGTTTTCAGTTGCATTTTCCAGGTGGCTATTGGTATACCAACCTGCTGTGCTGAGCTTATGTTAAGTAGCTCGGTAGCTTCACTGGCCAGATCCTTTGCTACTCAATTTCCTTAAATATGTCTGTGCCCAGGGACCCAGCATGGTTGTATATCGTATTGTTTCGAATTATCGTTTAGAGATGTTCTACAATGTAGGGCAGTTTTTGAATCCGAATGAGCACTTAGAATAGAATAAGTGGGGTAGGCCAGACAACCGCCGAATATTGAAGCCTCAGAGCACGCAGGCATTGATGCATATTGTTTTGTAAGCCTGGAAAAGTATTTGGGAGAAGTGGAAAAGAAGTTACGCCTGTTCAAACTTCTTTAACTCTTTTATGAATCGCAGTACTCTGTCCACGGATAAGGAATGTACACTATCGATTCTCAAAACATTTGACCCACATGTGGTTGGAGTTGCACTTAGTAGTAGTCTTGTATCGCGGACGGGCTATCAGTGTAAATAATGATATCCTTATAGGGTATCGTGTTCATTTTAAGCCAAGCGGCTGCCCGACTGATTGCATTTAATTCAGTGACTCAGAAGACACGAATTATAAATATATTTTTGTTATGGGATGCAAAATCTGAGTTGCCACATAGTTGAAATATTATCATAAGTCAATTTTAAACTTTTTATTATTTTTATTTTGGATTTTTTATTGCATTTAAATTATTATGAATTCTTTTAATATAATTCTAAACCCTTTTTTACAAATATGCGTCGGAACGCTGCAATGTCACCTACAAAACAAGAAGATTTCTTGTTCTCTGTGTGATGTATTCAGAATTTGTTCATGACCTCCATTTGAATGTGCAATATACCGAAAATCTCCTCAGACCTCCTTCAAGCACCCGCCATATACCACATCTGCCTCTATGTATTTACCTATTTCTTTTACATCACTTCCTCCCCGTGCCACAGCAGATATTTTGTTTAATTAAAAAAAAAGTGTTTTAAGGCTCTTTGACAATATTTGAATACCAGGCAAAGCGGGTGAAACCCGGACGATGACTTTGTTGAGTCGTTTGTTTGCTTTTTCCTTTCTCTCTCTCAGTTCCTTTGATGGCAGTTTTTTTAGTAGCAAATCTTAATTAAAAACCAAAAACCATTTGCCTATCGTTCCTCAATTTCTTTTAATTAAGCACAAATACACCGCCGCACATCTCCCCCACTTACCTCCTCTGCTGCTCTACCATACGCCGTGGTTACTCATGCCAAATTCAAACGGCACATAAACAGCTTTTCCTCATTTTCACTTTCCCAGAACTGCATACGCCGCCATGTTTCCAAGTGCTTTGTGGGAGCAGCAGTAGCAGAGCAACAAGGAAAATAAATGGCAAACATACCAGGCTCAGTTTGCGGCAGAATCAAGTTAAAGGCATCCTAATGAGAGAGAGAAACACACAATAAATTAAGAACAATACAAGAACTGAAAAAGAAAACATAGGTTTGATTTAGCCTTAGACTTAGAATAAATAAATATTTTATTCTACCCAAGATCTGCGACAGTTAAGTGAGTAATGACGCCTCATCAGTCTCCACTGTCGTGTGTGTCCTTGGCTCATTTTTCAGTAACAGTAAAAAACTGAACTCAGGCTACTTGGCAATTTGTAACGGCGCCCACAAGGGATCCTACGCAGGGAAGTGCACATATCAGATTTCAATTTCCGCCCATTTATGCGGTAAACAGATTTAATAGGCCAGGCGTATGTGGAACCTTATTCCTTCCTTTATTTATTTACTCACTTTTTTTTATAACTTTTCTGTTGCATAAAATGGCTCAAATTGTGCCGCTGCGTGAACTTGTCTTTGTATCTTTTCGCTTTGTTTGACATTTGGCAGCAGCAATCAAGGAAGTTATGACATGCCATTTGCCAAAGTACTCGGAGAACTTGGATTTCTTCAGTTGACATTCCCCCAGGAGCAGCTCTAATATGAAATTTGTTTGCTTTTGCGGTTTTTCCTCTCGGTTCTGAGTGTGAGTTCATTGCTTTTTTTTGCTTTCTTATTTTTATATTGATTTTATTTCATGTCTTGCCAAACTTACCCAAAGTGCCTGCTTTCAGGAAGTTAGAGAAAAAATGAAAACATATTATGAAAGTTTCATGTGCATCGACCTAAAAGTGGCATTCTATTTTCTAACCCCGTAGGGTGTGCAGAAATTGCAAAAGTGAACTAAAAACTTGAAGAACTTTGGACACTTTTTCGAAGAACTGATTGTGTAAGGTCGCTTAATTCACCTTTGTGTCCATTCTAATGTCCTTTCTTGAAATAGATCTACCAAAGTAATTTGATGGACTTTGGAGGTTTTTCCAATATAGATTTTTCAATTTCTCTCTGAACTCCTGGAACAGTTTATATAACTTAGTCCATAGTGATCTAAAACTCCTTACGATTTTGCTTATATTTCACAAATTGAATAGGCATCTGAGGCCTAACAAAACCTTATCACTCATCATTCCTAGAAATGTGTCTACTGGAACGAAAGCGACATTCTTGCTCAATGTAGACACTATTAATACAAGCTGTCATTATTAATATAAGCAGTTCATACTCCTTCTGGGCACCATTAAACCACTCGTTTGTGGTTAATTCCCCTGTAAAAATTACAGGACTAAATATACATAAGCATTACATTCCGATCAGAAACGTTACAGTACAATTGTAGACAGAAAGTATAAAAAATTTGTAAATAGAAAGTCCAACATGCGCTGCTATTACCATTATGTTGATTCTGATGATACGAGTCTTTAGTGACAAGCCACTAGCCATGTTCTCTCTCTCTCGTCTTTTATTCTTCTATTATCTTTCTTCCTTTTATATTACATTACAAGACTTCTGATTTGCAGTAATAAACAACATTCTCAATCATTCAATAAAACAGACTTAGTTTATAGCCTCACTCTACTTTCCAAACATTGGTAGAATGTCAGAACAGTTGAGTTGTGACTTAGAAGCAGTGCCATTAAGGGTAATACACTAGAGAAGTAAAACTTATTTAGCTATTGCAGTAAAATAAACTTTGTTATTTATTATAAGATTTATTGGGTCTATTCTAGTAACTAAAGCTTCATCCCGAAGAGAGAAAGATTTAGAAAAAGACCTTCGAGTCCACGCCGTGGGCAAGATAAGATCCCAAGCCAACTTACGACTGTGAGACTATGAAACTTACCACTTGTCCGCAATGATGATCTCGATTATGCTGACGATATTTCCCTAATGACATACACTCTCGCCGACATGTGAAACAAGTTATCACTGATACAAGAAGTCGCAGCGAGAGTGGGCCTCAAGGTAAATTTCAACAAAACCAAGGTATTGCGGGTCAACACCACTTGCAAGCAAAAATTCCACATCGAAAGTATTGACCTCGAGGAAGGAACCTCCTTCTACTATCTAGCCACCATAATATCTGCTAACGGTGGGTAAAGGGAAGACATCATAAACCACATCAAAATGGCCAGGCAAGTTTTCAGCGCCCTTAAACCTGTATAGAACTCTTGGATAGCACACGGCGCACCAACATAAAAATATTCAATTCGAATTTGAAATCTAAATTAATGTATGGCTGCGAAACATGGAATATAGTGGGTACAGAGACTCAAGTTCTTTAGGGTTTTATTAACTGCTGCCTCCGCATAATCCTGCGAATCTTCTGGCCGACTCCATAACAAACATCAACCTATGATGTAGCAGAGCTGAAACTACTGAACTGAAACAACTCGAAAGCCGTAAAAGGAATGGGGGTGGCTTGGTCACGTCTTAATAAGAGCACCGAACGACATCGTCCGAAGTGCAATCGACTGGAACTCACAGGGTAGTCGGCGAAGAGGCATACCCGCAATATAATTTATAAGAAACCTTGAAGCTGAAACAATTAATATCAGCAAAAGCTGGAAGGTGATCAACAGGTTGGCGATTGACAGAATCTTATGGAGAAAACTTGTTGTAGCCATTTGCTCCCTCGAGGATACCATAGGAATTAATTATTAATTATTACTTTTCCGCGGAGGTCGAGGATAATTACTTTATTATTTAATTGGTGTTACATCAAACTACTTTAAGTATAATTGAATTCTTTATGATTAATTAATTATAGTTAATTCCTTTATTAACCACCTGACATAATCCAGTGAACCTCACTAAAAGGAACACTAATTTTTGTCGTATTGTTGACAAAGAGTTATGGTATGAAATATGATTTATAAAAGAATGTAATAATAGAGTTGAAACATAAACGAAGTGATTCAGAAATGGAGTGGAAAATGCTCCATAAAAAATTAATGTCCATCAAAGGATAATTTCCACAATCTTCACAATATCCCAAAAGAAAATTATATTGAATGAATTTATTCAATTGTTGGCTATTTTAATGAAAAAGGCACTTCAATATTCATCGCATAAATTCACCTCATATTAAAATATACGCAAGGATTACAATGCGAATTTTATAAGTGAACTTTTCGATTACTGTCCTGCTCTCTCTTATATAAAAAGAATTTCAATAAGTTGTCTAATTATCTTATACAACACTAAAAGTAGCAGTCAATAATGAACATTTTTATCGGAACAACTAGTATCTATCACTCAGACCAAAAGATATCCATTGCACTATATTTGACGTTCCACTTTTCTCTTTGATTCAAACTGCCTGATTTGAGAACAAACCTCAGTAGATCCTGTATCCCTAAGTAGCGTAGGTTTGCGCGGCTAAGGTTGTCAGAGTCAAATATCCCGAATCAGATTATAGCGAAAGCGGTGTGCTTGTACAAAAACTGGTCCACCATCCCATCCTATTCTCCACAAGCTTGACCAAGTGCAATGACAGCAATGCCTATCATTTGCATATGCTTAGCCCAAGCAAAGTGCTCCGTCATCACTCCTACCACAAGTCTGCAGTCTCTTCCAGCAATTGACAGAAGAAACCTTGATATTGATTCTATCGGAAATAACAGGTAGCATAGTTTTGGTCCATTTGCTGCCTCTTGTGGCCTCCCATTCGTGATTCTGTGCACAGGCAATCCAGTAAACTAACAGTGGCCCTAATAGTAGCAAAAGATATGGAAAGAACTGGTTTCGGGCTGGTAAAACTGGTCTCAGATCCTTTAGTTGCAAGTTTATCTGGAATGCAATTCCCCATAACGAGCTGGAACCCATGTTAGCATCTAGTGATTATCCTTTCCAACATACATTAATCCAGATTTGCCAACTGCACTAGTTTGGAAGTGACAAGGGGGCTGAGAAATGCAGACAAAAATGCCACACCATCTGCTTTCAACCATCTATTCTATCGCGCCTTAGAATGACATGAACTTCCGCCTGAAAGACAGAAGCATGACTACCAAGGGCATAATGGAGTTGGACACCGTTGTGTTCCACGAAAACCCAAGAACCCGATTCAAAATCTGTTTTGGAGCCATCAGTGAAAATTCGACAGCACCGCATACCGGACTCAGTGGTACGATCAAACCATAAATGACCCTCTGAAATTTGTAAACAATACCGCCTTTCAGTTATAGGATATGCGCGCTTCGAATCTTTGAGCTCCCATCTATGCTATGCCACCAATACCATATCAGTGCCAACAATCTCTTACAGATTCCAATGCACACCCATCCACTGCCTATAGTGCTTTAATATGCAGATGGCCATTAGCGGCTCTCCTTGTATAAAAACATCTAGTGCGGGAAGATTCAACAGCGCATCAAGAGGAGTGCCAAAAGTTGTCGGAAAGGCTCCAGAACTGGCATATTTTTAGTCGGGTTTTAGACGCTAATTCCAATCCATTTGATTAAAGTTTAGTACTCTCCCAGATTTTTACTCCTCCAGTGATTGATGAGAGTCAAAAAAAGTTGTGCTCTCTCGCAAATCTCACTTTTCAGATCACTTTACTGGAACTTAAAGCTTTTAATATCACTTCCCAAGCAGAATCCTAATTGGACTGCATCCACCTTCTTAACGCTTTACTTGTGCTGGAATCTTTTATGTTCAATTGCAAAGAAAAATATGCAAATTTTAATTGCTTAACTCACCAACGCCTACGATGAGAAAGAAAAATATTCATGCTTAAAACATATTTTGCCTTAACTCACTTTGGAGAAGTAAACAAAACTCAAACAAAAGAAAGTATAAAAAACAAACTAAAAACTCACCACAATTTAATTTTTAATAATGGCGTTAACAACAGTCGCCGCAACAAAACTCCAGAAAAGGAATTAATTCACAGGATGGAAACGGGAGCAACTCAAACCACAACTTTGAGCCTAAAACTTTGTGCAATTGCATATTTTGTCTCAATTTACACTCTTAATGTGCAAATTTACAACCCAACTGGGGAAATACAGCAACGCAGATCCACAGAGAAATGCGAAGGCAAGCAAGGACCACCAGTCCCCTCGCCCAGTCCGGTCCGAGTGCCATCATAAAACGTTTTTAGCAGAAATCCCTAGAGGCGTAAACAAACATTGTACCGAGGCGGCTTCCGCATTGAAAGTCAACGCGGAGAGACCAAAGCAAACGCACAAGTAACATCCAGAAAATAAAAATAAGTGCTGGAAAATAAGGGGAAAATAAATAGAGATGGACTGCGAACTGGCAGTACACGAGTAGCCCACGCTCACTACACTGCTAAGGAGATTATTTTAAATGCCGGACATAAGGTGCAATGACAAAGTAATGAAAATAAAAATGTGTACACAGCGAATTTGCATACATTTAGGCATACAAGCGGGTGGCAGGGGCAGAGACAGAACGACACAGGGATTGCGATGTTCGTGACTGAACTGCATAGCCACCCACAGAACCGAACGGGGGTCACTGAAATGATTGCTCTGTTACTTCTGTGTTCTTGCTGACTGTTATTGATGGTGTTGTTGTTGTTATTATTATTCTTGAAAGTGGACTTGCTTGACAGACGACAATGGACGGGCTTTACACATGTGTCAGAAAGAAAAGGCGCACACAGACAGACAGTAAAGCATCTGTGTTGGCATTTCATTACTGTTGACGTATTTATTTAGCGGCTTTGCATGCTCTTAGGCGCTGAGCGATTTATTCCAATCGACAGACATTTCTTTGGGGATTGAATTGATTTTAAGGCGATAAACCTAATCTCCACGCCTGGTCGTATGGGAAGCGTCAGGCCATAAGTTTGCAAAGAGATGATTTGAGATGTTGCAGAGAATGCGGCGAGGGTTAATATGTATATAATTGTGGATGCTGGAGAAAATGCATGCAAGGGTTAATACTTCCCGGTATTCTTTTATAGAATGCCATATTCATTTTGTATGGTGTCGTCAATGAGGAGAGCGAAAGTATCGTTGTGAAAGTTGTATTGAATATGAATCTAGGAAAGGGAAAACTATATACATAGACGGAGAACTATGTATATAAACATACATACATATATACTTGCATTGATATTACTGTATTTTATATGCTTCGTTCGTACAACTTCACCTTGTCTACTCAGCCAATGATCAAAGAGAAGTATTAAATTTCCTGTATATAGAAAATAGGTGAAATTTTAGAGCTGGACTATACTGGCGATATTGTATTCTGCAATTCCACTTGTAAACTATTTAATATGCTTTTTTATACTCCAAGGTTTCTCATCTCTATGATGAAATTCATTTTCCCATACACATAACAATCTGCTATTAATTTAGTCGGTAGTTTTAGTTCTGTCATCATTATTCCAAATTGATCACTTGGAATAATTTTACTCACGTTTTTTACTTTTTGGACTATATCCCCGAATGTGTTTGTTTTCCATGTACACAATATATGTTGATTGATGGACCTAATGCTTCTTGTATACTAAACCAGTGTTTAAGGGTTGACATATAATAACTTCCCTACACTCAGTACTATGTTTCTACCTACGTTAATCGAAAGTGTCAGCTCCAATCCCACAATTCTTCATTGATGTCGTTAATAAACCAAAAGAAACCAACCGTGATATGGAAACGAAATACAATATAAAGCAAGAAAAAATCATGTCTTTGCTATTAATTTTCCAGATATGATTTCAACTAATGCTCCACAATTTATAACTAAGCGTACCTTTCTGCCTTTTCGACTTTTTTCGCCCTTATCTGAGAAACAGGTTCAATGAATTGCCACAATTATTGTTATTGTCGTTATGCAACGCTTATCTGTACTTTCCAATTCAACTTTTTTCTTTACAACTTCCATCCTTTTTTTCCGTTTCCTTTTTCACACCTTCTGTGAACACTTCCGTTTGACCCTTTTCTGCTTTGATTGTTACTAATTGATAAGTCCTGACATTAATGTACCTGGCGTTCACCTTTACTAGGCTTCTCGCCCATGCATCTTTAAATCAATATAAAAACCACAATTTTGAACAACCAGCCTCCTCCCCCACCCCCCTCATGCCGTTTGTAATAAAAACTGAAACCGGTTAAAAATGGTGCAAAAAAAGGATACAGTTTTGAAACTAAAGACTTTGTCCTTGCCCAGATAAGGAAAGCAGAAGGTTTACGCCACTGCCTCCTATTTATTTTTTGTACTTTATATTTCCATAATTCGCATTGACGCTATTCAAACAGAAATTTAAAGGTTTAAATGCATCATTCATGCACACAGAGGGCAGAGCGACAATTTATTATCTCCAATTTTCTCCGGACATATGGCCAGTAATTTAGATAATTTATGTGTTTATTCCTATGGGCTGAAAAACGAGTACTATGAGGGTGATTATATAAGGATGACTTTTACTAACCATCTGACGCGCAGTCAGGAGGGGAGTTTGGGGTTACATCTACCCTTCTCCCCAAAGAGCCGACATTGTTCTCTGAATGAAATAAATGTATAACTGAGAATGAGTGCTCTTATGATTGTTCTGGGGTACCCCACTGCTAATAATGAATTTTATATTAAACTAAATAAATCTTTATTTTCGTTGAACAATACTCTACTAGGATACTCTAAATCTGTCTAATATTTTTTTAATATATTATTAGAAATAATTTTAATCTGTACTAATAGTTATGTAGATCTATATACTCAGAGTTTCAATGGAAAACTTTGCAAAGACTGTAATCAGATCGGCCTTTATATTTTTGCACCATCAGCCAGATACCTTTTGTGTATTCAGCATTGATTATTAATGATATCGTTCGACACGAACTTTCGCACTATCCCAGACAGGAAAGCAATGCAATAATTTCAGGGGTTGTTTTGGTAGTCTCCCAATAAACAGTTTAAAAAACTGAATCAAATATATGAAGCCTACTTTTAGGCCTATTCTGGGTGACGACATGAACCTTCGTTTCGTGATACCCCAAATTTCCCTCTACTTATCTTGAAGAATACCTACTTTAAAGCAATCGCTAATTATGATACTTCTAAAAATAGCAACAACACTCTTGAAATAAACACAGTTAAACGCCACACAGGCAAAAATTGTAATTAACCATATAAAACAAATCCTGACAAATTGTGAGCCATCCTTCCACTTCGAACCCTCGCACCGAGTTCAGCTACAGACATTCATCCAATTGTGATAAAGTTGCTAGTTGCCTTGACTGTTTATTAATTGCTGGCATTCTCCTTTGGCCTGGGACAAATATTAATAAACAAACTTAAATGCGGATCAAGCGAAAGCAGTGGGACAACGAATTATTTCATTAAATGAAATTAATAAACGGCCCACAATTTATCTGCCACTGGAGCGGAGCATTCATTTTTCGCTCATCTGTGTAGAGTTTCGAGGACAGCTGGCAGGAAAATTGCGTTAATTACTGCTAAGTTGCTTTAATCTTATTCATCACTTTTTGCGGTGATTGATTTCGTGGGCAGTGGTGTGGAATATTTCAGCATTAAATGCAGACAGCGCGTAAAATGAATATAACTTGAGACATGCCTCAATAATTTTAACTAAAGAGCTGCGAGTGGGAGGGTGATTGGTTTATTATTCATTGAAACAACTTATTTCTAAGTGTGTTTTGTTTCAAAGGGCATACATTTTTACCATTGGTAGAAATATATTTAAATTTTTGCAAACAAAAGAAATAACGTGAATTCAGGCAACTTCGTGAAAGCAATCCTTATATATTCTGCTCCTAACACTCTTATAAACTAATTTGTGCTCACGGTATAAAAAATACAGTCGAGCCATGTTTTCTTAAAATCCAATAAAACCAAAAGGTTTGAGGTCACCCTTGGTGAGGTCTAAACTTGTATGGGACTCTATTGGGAAGCTAAACTCCTTAGGCAGTATGAACAAGTTATCTCTAATGAGGGTACCAGGCCACGTAGGAGTAGAGGGAAATGAGAAGGCTGATATCTTAGCTAGGAAGCCTGCGGCCTCTCAGTTCAACGGCCCTGAACCCTTCTGTGGACTATCATCCAATACCATTGGAGGTCTCCTGAAGAAGTGTACAGATGCAAAAAGAAGTCAAACCTGGAAAACTCTTCCGGGATTAAGACAGTACAAAGCTGTTCTGGGAGATTTTAATCCTAAAAGAGCTAAGGAGTTAATAAATATGCCTCGGAGTAAATTAATAATCATCACAGGAATTTTAAGCGGACATTGTAGACTCAATTATCACATGAATAAGTTGGGTATATCTTCAGATTACATCTGTCGATTCTGTGGAGAAAGTGACGAAACCTCACTGCACCTGATCACAAACCGCGGACCTATGGCACACAAAAGCCACAGGTGTTTTGAAGAATATATCTTAGATATGAGCAAGATCCTTCATCTTGTTTCCTCCAAAATATATGAAATCCTGTCGAAAATTAACCTGACAGAAGATTTATAGATGAGACACCTCGCAGTGTATAACACCCTTAAATATATCTATCTATCTAAACCATACTATTCATACGTTCGGAATAATCTCTTTACTTTTTGAAGTTGTACCCGCTGGATCGCAGACAAGTCGTGCTGGTCTGTGGCTTTGCCTCTAACGGAATCTGGACTTCGTGGTTCGGTTCCAATCTCACTCATATCAACTATCTCTGGGGCTAGTCCAAATTGCCTTCAAATATCAATTACCAAGTATAACTTCTGGTGCAGCTAGCGGCTCAGGTAAAATACAATATTTGTATCTTCTCCTTTATAATAAACCGGCAAAGTGACTCGCCCCACATTTGATGGAGATGGCCTACAACCATATTTACTTTCGCGGTGGTAACATAATAAACTAACATAATATACTCACAACATTAAAAAAACACATAATAACATAATAGCATTTGTACCTCCAAACCTAGGACGCTTTTTATCTATCTATAGTTCATACCCATTTAGTGTTATGTAGATAGTAGATTCCGAAGAATTTTCCCTGAGTGTGTATCTCTTCGCCACCTACCGTCTCAGCTACCTGGAATTTCTTCAATTTCCTTAACTTATATCTTAATCGATCTTTTACTACCTTCCAAGACACCCTTCTTAACTGGCCTTTTGTGCAAATCCTGTACCTGCTCCTCTAAGTTTTTACGCATATTACTCACTACTCTGATACTTTCTCTTAAACCTACGCTATTCACTTACGGCATGGGGTACTAATTATTATTTATTAATAACAATAATTGTGAATAAATAATTATTTAACATAATTAGTACTCCATGCTGTAAGTGAAGAGCGTAGGTTTAAGAGAAAGATTAGTCACAAAAACTGGAGACCTGAAAAATTTGATATGTATACTGTTAGATTAAGCATAATTAAAATTTATAATTATTTAATAATAAAAACAATTATTAAGAAATAATTATAAATATTAATTATACTTAATCTAACAGTATACAGATCAAATTTTTCAGGTCTCTAGTTTCTTTGCGACTATTCTTGCTCCAAGTATTTCTTAAAAATTGTTTTTACTCAACTATTTTTATATCCGAATTTCTTGTCAGCTTCTGAAGCCAGTTATTCTGACACTTGTTTCTCATTAACGTTGTCTCAAATCGACATGTTTATATTTGCCTTGCTCCTTTATAGGAGAGGCTTCTTTTGTTTCTGGAGTAATTTTCTTTTTTCTGGTGTAAGAATCTAAACTTTCACATACTTTCCAGGACCTCTGATCTTACTGACTTACTCTGGTCTTATTCGCTCCACTCTCCCCCTAAAAATATATTAAATCATATTTCTATATTTCATTTAGTTTTCTCAGTTCATAGCTTCCATTTCTTTAAGGCTTTTATTTTTTTCCATTGCTGTTGAGAGTTCACTATTTTAGCCCACCTTCACCCTAGCAATGCCCCATATTTATAAATAAACCTTAAAATTACATGATGTAATATAAAAATATTGTGGTTTCATATTGCGGCTTCATATTGTGGCTTCTCTAATCAACATTTTGCAACGCCGGTGCTTCCTCGGCTCCTGCTCACGTGCCCAACAAATGCGGTAAATTTATTTTCACTGAAAGATTATCCACTTAGACAATAAACTCATGGCAACTATTTGCACAAATTAATTTGCAAACAACCCGTTCAAATATTTATGTTCCATTGTATGGAATTGTGGGTGATTACATGTGTGTATGTGTGTTGTGTGTGTAAACATAAAAAATGTGGCAATGTAAATACAAATACCAGAGCACATTTAAGGAGACTCCACTTGGAAAATTTTGGGACCTCTTTAAGCAGAAGAAATGTACTCAGCAGGGCGAGGGAAGTAGAAGGAACTTCGTTATTGGGGTGCAGTGGCAAAATAATGTAATTAAGTAATTTGAAGAAATGTTTCATTACTTTTTTATATTGGATCATGATAAAGGGTTGAAGTGACCAAAGCCTTCAAAGAAATTACAAACATTTTTTGACATTTGGTCCCTTTAAAGTTAGTCCAGATAAAGAAATAGTGAAACGACTTCCCCCTTTAAACTGTTTGCGTATTATAAAGCAAATTTTCTTTAGCGAAAAAGTTCATTGAACGAACATCCTCCTGTGGGCTGCATATTTAATATTGTGTTTCTTCCCATTAATAGTTCAATTCCTGAATATCGTTCGATTAATGAAGTTTAACAATTAATTTGTTTATTTGGAAAGATCAGTGTCCACCTTTTAAATTCTCAGTGTCAAGAAGGCAATTCCTAATATTTGGTGTGTTTAATAACTGATTATGAATCAATGAATTTCTAGAATTTTGTTTGCCGACTCACTTTTCCATATTCTTAAAATTAAAATCAGACACCCAAGTTCCTAAAAGGAGCATGAGTTTTGAGTAGACAAAATTTAAACGATGCTTTTATCTCACATATATGAACGTTTGATTGAATTTGAAGAATGCTGGAAAAAATAAGATTCCATTACATGAGTGCCGTTCTCTTCGGTCGGAGATATCATGGCTCACTGGAAATGTGATGATGACAAAACATTATGTGACGAAATAGCCAATAGCCAACAATATTCGTGAGACTTCATAAGCATTAAGGTTTCATTCATAATCTGTAAAAGTTTTATTCATTATATAGCTTCACAGCGTAGGCGGCTAAAACGGAAAACAGTGCCAGACCTAATGGAACTCGAGTAGCCGATATTTTATTTATATGTTATATGTTAGCGTGTACATAAAATACTTAACGCTTTTCTTTTAATTGTTTAATTTATTCGAACAAAATTGCTAGTTAGTATTACCAGTATTTACTAGGTACAATTATAAAACGTTTCTGTATATGGTATAAGATGCGTTAATAAAAAAAAAACAACAAACAACATATAATTATGCGTCGCAGTTGCTAAAAGTCAATAGTAGGTTAGGAAATACGACATATTTTACAGTGTTTCTTCGAAAAAGGCAGGAACGTAAGGCAGGCGGCTGAAAATGTGAATTGTGTTTATGGTCCTGATACTGTAACAGCCAATCACTCGCAATTTTGGTTTCGTCAATTCCGTTCCGGTCCTTTTGATGTCAAAGATGCAACACACTCTGGAAGGCTAATTATCCAAAATGTCCATATAATCGTACAAATCGCCGAGTCTTACTATCATGTAAGCACTATTTCGATTGCCCAGGAGCTAAACATTGTACTATTAACCGTTTGGAAGTACTTTAATAAGGCTAAATAAGATGAAGCTCGAATCGCTGCTGAATCGCAACAAAATCAACCCATTTCTGACTGATGATGAAAAGTGGATCACTTACGACGGCTTCGAAACGGTCGTGGTGGAATCGCGGTAAGCCGGTGTAAACGGTGGCCAATACAGGATTGACGCCGAGGAAGGTTTTGCTCTGTGTTAGGTGGGAGTGGCATGGAATCATCACTTATGAGCTGCTCCTCTCTGGCCATAATCCTAATTTGGACCTGTACTATCAACAATTGGACCTTTTGATGGAAGCAACAGCCAAAATGTGCCCAGCTTCTGCCAATAGGAGAGGAATTGTGTCCCATCAGGACAATGCTAGGCTACACACATCGATAGTGACTCGCCGCAAGCTCAGGGAGCTTGGTAGGGAGATTATTATGCATCCACCTAATAGTCCGGACCTGACACCAAGTGATTAGCACCTGGTTCCATTCTATGGCAAGTAATTTTGCTGATGAAATTCGCCTCAAGCTTGCGAGAATCGACTGTCCCAGTTTTTTGCCAATAGGGACGAGAGTTTCTATGAGAGAGGCGTAATGAAATTTAAAATGGTAACAAGTTATTGAACAAAACAGTGCTTATTTAACCTAAATCGGATAATTCTAACTATGCTAAATAAAGCCTTTAATTTCATGGAAAATAATGGATTCACCCTATATATTGAACCAATCTCTGATGGTCCACATCGGGAGCGAATAATAAGCGAAAAAATTGTTCGCAACATTTTTCGGAATTGGTTCATGAAAATTGCCACACTATTTCACCTATTTCTAGTTCACTCCATTTCCTACTGGGTGTTCACAATTACATGCAAATGGCATAACAAAAGTCAAGTGTAGCAACAACAATTCTACAATTTAAGCAATGTCAACATAGAGATAAGGACTGCAGCATATTTGTAACCACTGCATTAGAATGCATATTGTATATATATGTGCGTATATGTGTGTGTGTACATGAATATGTTTGCAAATGTGAGTGTATTACAGTTACTTTTACTAATCACTTTGTTTTATTTTCTAATAAATTTCCTTCTGCCTCTGCAAACACCTGTCATGCTGTCAACACTTGACTTGGTTTTAATTAATTTTACAGTTTACACTAGTATTAAACAATCACGCTCCCATTGCCCCTTCCCCATATTAGAGCCCTTGTGTACTTAAATACGCTGGTATCTTGGCATACAACTGCACTTCATTTATTTGATTTGTTGGTTCGTTTGCTTGGAGTGTTATTGTGTCATATGTCGTCAAAGTTTGGGTTATTGCAAAGCAAATTGGGAATTTGAAGGCGTATGCTGTGACGTGAACATGCTCAGACTGCAATTGTATAGTAGTGATTAAAGAAAATGATATGATAGATGATGATTAAAGATTTTATCTCTTATTTCATGTCAGACGGACATCTTTCAAAGTTGCTATTTAGGTTGCTTCTTTGCAGCCTAATAAAATAATTTGTGGTAGTCAAAGAATAGTTGTGGAGCAATTCGATGGTTTGCTTACAACAAACTAAGATTGTAAAGTACAAATGGGCAGTAAAGCATCCATTTGGTTTAAAGAGAGAAAAACAGCAAGCAAATCATTGCAAGGGGCTACTAGGATAATTTCTGTTTGAAATACAAGTACATTGCTACTAAATAAAGAACATGTTGGCTTTCACACAAACGAGACAATAGATTAAACTACAAAAGAGTCACAGCTCAGTCATTCAGTTTATCAGAACCTCCAAACCGTGCTGCCAAACATACCGTTTAAAATAGACCTTAACAAAGTAGATAACAATATCGCGTGTTTCTTATCCATATTTAGAATTTGACAGGACTATCAAGCTAAGAGCTGATGCAAGTGTGGCGTCAACAGAGTGGCAGATAATAGAATCATGTTTTACTGAAATTGACGTTTATTTAAAGGGTCAGGAGTCTCTCCGGACTTCATTGAACATATTTCTTAAATATGCTGTATATACCGTTACCACTCATTAACTCTCTAAATTAATGCTTATGAGTATCTTTCCCACTTTAATGTGCAGGGCAAGCACTGCGCCATCCAGGAATATATAAATATTACGTATACGCCACGTTGGGCATTTCAAAAGTATTATGAAACGAGTTGTGTAAAGCGTGAAAAAAGGAAATAAAAGTTATATAACCAAAAAAGTAAACAAAAGTTAAAATTAAATGTCATTTCACTCGCCGGTGCAGCGTCGCAACAGGCCTCGTCAGGGATGTCGTCACTTACCAGTTTAATGAAGATTTATGCATTTGCAGGAAGAATTATGGCGAGCAGCTGCTGACCAGCCGCTCCCATCATAAGTGTCAACAGCAGCAAAAACAAATTCGCTGAAAAGGCTTCTCTTACTTTATTTATTCATTTATTTATGTACTGTTGAAGTAGCCCGGCCCAGAGCTCACAGCAAACATGCTGCTTCCTGTCACCAGATTGGTTGCTGCTTTCGGACCAAAAGTTTATACTTACATTTTGCGTTCCACTCGGAGTGGTCTCACTTGAGACTGAAGTGACAAACAGAGGGAAATGGGAAAGTGGAGGAGCACGAGCACGTGCGTGGCAGCAGACTATCCAGTTGCATGGGTCTATTTGCATAGCCATATGCGGTTACCATGTGGTTGTAGGGATTTTTTCTTTCTTCAATCAAGTGTGCATGAGCAACACAAGAATAAATTTGCGAGGAGTATATGTCTGTAAGCAAGGAACCTCTCAGTTCGCATCAACAAAGCTGTTTAAAGCATCGGAATGCAACTCCAAACTGCTCCGCATAGAGTGATGCTAGCAGGAACTATCCAAGAAAGTATCTTGAATTTCTGCATAGAAGAGTTTGCTTAAGTGCAATGCTCTTACTTTCACCTGTTTTCCATTAGCATTTCCATTTAATGTGCTTACTTACATTGTACAGCTACGTCGGCTCTTCCACACTTTAAACTCCTGCCTTGCTTTCAGCAAGTTCAGTGTCCAGTTTAATTTCGAGGCAGCGTGAAATTATCACAATTTCTCAGCCCCTTCTACGTATTTTGCAGGTTGCATCCTCTCGTTAAATAAACAATTTTCGCACATCCTTCCGTATCAACGCTGGCAAGGATCAAAAATTCTCTTGTTAATTCCTTTTTATATCCTTATTAAACTAAGAAGAGAATTTATTTATTGAAAAGGACCGCAGCGATGCCTCTGGAACTTTTAGTACCAGAGTATGGAGGAGAACCGATAGGGTCAGTAAGCATTTAAATCTTTATAAGGACACTGTAACAGCACATTGAACAAGCGAAAATTTAATGACAGCAGCAACCCTTTACTTCCTTTTGTAACGAGCAGCCTAGCAGTTTTCTGATAGATTTCATTGCTCTTTATGACAATTTCTGGAATGAATTGTGATAAGTCACGAAAGTTCGACTGTGATGTTTCCTTTTTCCCTTATATCCATTTCCTCTGTACCAATTATTTGGGCTTAACTACAAAATCTCCTGTCCTCACTTCAGAAATTGTTCTTCCACTGCCTCATTAGTTTTATAATTGCTTATATACAAAGCTAATTATACACTGAATACAACTATTTAAATATATACTTAAAAAAATTGCTAAATAAATTTAAGAAATCCTTATTGGCTTTAAAGTGAACTGGGTTCAAGTTCCCATTAAATAAATAAATTTATTATTCTCTCAAGAATTTTTCCAATGTTTTCTTCATTATCGCACGGAGCGTAGTGGCTGCGGTTTTCAACATGGCTCCCTTATGCATCATCATTAAAACCCGCTCACTTAATGAGATTACATAGGATCCTTTCCATGCGAGTATTCAATGTATCCACATAAAACGTAAAACCGGAAAAATTGCACAAAATAAAAATTTCTCTTATCCTGAAAAACAATTCGCGTTCACGAATATAGAAACTGAAGCCTTTCCCTCTTGAGAGGAGGTAATAAAGTACAGGTTCAGCATATGAAGCATAGTTGGGTTCAATGGAGAATTATCAGAGATTTTAACCTCAAAATTATTGTTTTAGTTGAATAGTTTTTAATTCGGGTAATATAAGGATTATTAAAATAAAGTTTTATGTATTTATATCAGTAAATTAAGGATCACAAATTTACATTATAATAAATATCCCCACATGTGATCCATGAAGTGAGAATAGTGGCCAAGATTAAGCTGCTACATTGGATCAAAATTTTCAAAGAGGTTTTTTTCGAAGTTTCTCTACTTATAAAAATGCTAATAAACTACTCAGTTAAGACCATGATAAGGACCAATTTTTAGTTCCAGAAATCCATTTTCACAGAAGGTACTACCCCAACTTCAGTACAATAATAAGAAGCACATTATAATTTAAAGCATTCTTCAATTAATCAATATCAATATTTCAGGATATGTAAATTCCGAGTTACCCCAACTTTAAAAATATAAGTTGCAACAAATTCCAGATCTGATCTACTATTATATAGAAGAAATTTTTAAATACTAAGTCAATTTGACATAAGTCACATGCTTTTAAAAGTGACCGACACCTACAGAATTTAAGAGAGTTAGTGGTCCCTTCAGGGAGTATAAAAGAGACAAGTACTGTCAGAATTGATTACACTTATCTTTTTCCTTTTATTACCTCTGCGACTAATTGGAGGACATATTTTACTAAATTACTGTGGAATCATAATGACAAAAGAGGCAGGATTTGACAATCTAGAATAGAGACACTTCCCGAGTCGATTGACTCATATTTGTATTAATGTTCAGTCACTTACCGAGTCGATTGACTCATATTTTTATTAATATTCAGTCACTTCCCGAGCCGATTGACTCACTTTTGTACAAAGATGTGTACAGTTACTACCTGAGTCAATTTATCCATGAACGTTTGTCCTTTTATTTACTCTCTTATTCTAAACTGTGGGAGAGAAATCATTGCCTAAATCCTACACATAAATATATTGGTATATGAGCACAAATGGTCAAAGACACGCTTACCTCCAGTTGAATATCATCGGTAGACATCACTTGTAAAATGACCCCTCAGTGCAATGTATGATATACATTGGAAAAATTGGTACCAAACCACATGTGAGTCATAACATACTCTATATATAAGGTGGGTGGCACTACTACGCACTAGTCACACATATTCATAAGACCAATGATGATATAAAAATATAAATTCGCTGTACTGACAATTAGCTTCATAGGACATCATGCTTCCATCAACAATAATTCTGAGTTTCATATACTTCAATTGTTCTTAAACTCTTAAGATGCCGATGACGTTAAGCCGATTTCCTCAGGATATGAGTAAAATTCGAATCAATTCGATGTTTCTCATGAGTCCAAAGTCTATCATTAGATCGGCATATCCTGACAACAATGTTTTGCTGGATTTTAGGATAATTTGTTAATAGTTTTGTTTCATCGAGTTTTAACACACACATCTTTAGACACTAATGTTTATTGTTTGCGACCTTAAAATATGTTGTGCCGCCAGTTAGGATTCAAACTTCCTATTAGAGCCCCGACCTCTGGATATACTTAAGAACGAGTCTTGGCCCCAGAGATTTCGCATTACTGACCGAACACATCCTTGTAAGCAGAGTATGTTTTGATGAAAATAGACCGCCAAAAAGCTCACTTTCCAAAAGCCTATTTTCTCGAAAGAAATATGTCTTAAGATAATTATATGAAAGTAGGTATGATCGACTATAAGCAATTTTTAATTGTTTTCTTTCTCAATTTTGTTATAAGAGAATTCCTTCGAGCTCAATTTAGTCTTGGATTTTTCCACATTTTAACATTTTCTTAAATAACAATCAATTTCAGATAATGACACTTTTTTCTTTCTCAATATTACAATAAACGAACCAAATGATTTAAGATTGCTTGAGTTGTGTTCCCAATCGATGGAGCGTGCTGCATTTCTATTGGCAAAGCCGTAAAAAAATTTAAGTATACATAGAAAAATCAATCAATCGAAAAAGAAAGCTAACACAGCTCGGCAATTCCTGACGAAACGTCTCCAACAACCGCCCTGAGCTTCCGGATTTGTCTTTTCATCAGCTAGACGCATATCCTTTGGGTAGTTCATTGGATGGCTGCGTTCGCTCATATGAATGGGCATTTTAGCGTATTTGGGTCTGGGCATTCGAAGTAACTCCAACATTTCCACCTGTCCGTCCTTCAGATTTGTGAGATTTTTAGCTGCACGTGTAAAGAAGAGATTAACAAAAACTATTTTAACTTGTGTAAAACTCTTGCATTAACTCACACGTCATGGAGCTTCGAATCACCCATATTTCCACCGGGTCCAGCAGCTCCATCAGCTTGCATGCCCTACAGAATTCATCTGAAGTCATCAGTAGGTAATGAGGAGCATAGCACAGCCTGCCCAGCACTCGTCTGCGATTTTCATCGGAGGTGTACAGTTTTCTGCGCCGGCACTCAGCACTACTCCACTCCACCAAGCAAACAAAGAGAGTGGTCTCCGAACTCAGTAGCAGGGAGTCACGTCTCACCAGCATTTCCAGCTCTTCAAAGCGCAGTTCTGTGATTTTAGGTGAGCTTAGAATAAGTTCGGCATTCATGTCCACGAACTGCAGAGCATTATTCAGCAAAGCCGCGCCGAACTGGGCCGCTGTAAATGGAATCGTTTCGATATTTGTTGAAGTCAAAGATGGAGGCTTTGTAACCAAAATTCCTTACCAGCCTCAGAAGCCTCTGCAATATCATTCGTCAAGGTTCTGGAGGGCGTCATGTTCTTATACACCCACATGTGGCGAAAGATGTCAATCACGTTAGCGCAATCCAGTCGAAGATCCAGCTCACGAATACAATGGATTACCTGCAAAAAAAGCTACGATATTGTAATGTACTCATGACAGAAAAGCCTCACTTACCAGGTCCGCACAGTTGAAGCGGTGCGCGAGTTGAAGTATCTGAAGAACGTGCAAGTGATCGCGATATTGAATGCATTTCGTTTCAAGGAACCTTGCCATCAATTCAAAATCGTATTTGTCAACATTCAAAATATAAAAATTTCCGCTGTCTATTAATTTGGCCAACTCCACACTATGCTTCAGAATGGCATTTCGCTCGCATTGTATCGTGTAACGGTCATCTCCATCCCCAACAATGAACTGAACACAGGTGGTCGGTATGGGCGTGTCTCTTGGTATTGTTTCCTCGTGCATCAATAGTGCCGCTACAGGTGACACCGTACTCTCTGGCTGATCTTCCGTAGTGCTGATTTCCTCTGTACACAAACTAAATGGCAGCACCATAATGTTGGGCAGCATCGTTCGCGAGAGTCGCATGCGAATGTGAACTGGACAAAGTTGGTATTTATTAATTATCACAGTCTCTTAATTATCTCTGACTCACTTGGAATTGAATAAGAAGCAAATTGTAGTTCACTCTTATTTGAATCCCAGTCAAGGCAGAGAAAGCCTGGCTGTGCCTTGAAACAAATTTAGTTAAAAAGAGAATAGTTGCCGACATTTTTTTGTATATTGAATCGGTCTAAATGGGGAACAGTAATATATCGGGAGTACTCGTATATTGAACAAAAATTGGACTTGTACTCCTTGCGAAGTAGATGAAGTCAACAGATTAAATATTATCTTGGAGACAATGTTCACAGATGGACTTTTGAAATTATTTCGACTTAGGAAAATATGGGATTTTTGGAAGATTTTATATGAGTTTTAGAACATTTCTTAAAAGTAATTATATTTTTAATGTTAGTACTCCAATCTAGAGGAAATTATTACATATTTTTAGTAACAAATGAATAGTCGTAAGCATGCTAGTCTCACCGTCGGCAGTTCAAGCCAGAGAATGGTCTCAATGGTTTTTTCGAAACATTTTTCGAATGGAAGGCCTTGGTTCCTAATAGCACTTTCCCCAAACCCTTGGATGCATAATTAGTTATGGTGTCAGACATAGTAATAATAATATATATTATAAATATTCACTTTATGGGGGAATTACCATCGTATAATGACAGAAATATTGTAGTGTACGACACAAGTGTACACTGACGACCACACATCGTCATAAGCACAGCAGCAAGTCGCATATGCAAACAAACTGACAATAGCGCAACGTGTGCAATTGCACTCAATACCAAATACGCTAGACAAGCATTTTGGTGGTGCAATAACACACGCTGCCTATATTGCAGCGTATGCATATTGGACTTTAGCCCTGAACTTGCTCTCAAAATTATTAATATAAACAAAGACGATGATTCGTCAATGAATAATATCGGTAATCCGATACTTGAGACAAATTTCGGGAATATAATTTGTAACTAGTAGAAATAAGATAGATGTATTTTTTGTTAGTTAGAATAAGAAAACAATAAGAATTCAATGATATAAAAGAGCCAGCGAGCCACCAAATAAACCAGAATTAATCTGAACTTCTAAAACTGCAATCCTGCATTAGATTTCTCATTTTTTCTCTCGGTGCTCTTAACTAGGCTTAGTTACAGAACAGCACCAAACAATAGCGTAATCAACGGCAAACTCTGCCGGTTACAATCTCTACTGAGGGCGACATTCCGCTTCGCACTAGGTTTCTGTATATCATTGCATTCATACGTTGTGTGAAATCTGCAATCGATGCGTAAGCCGATCTTGCAAGGCCAACGCAATTGATATTGATTCAACCCTCATCAACACACGTATATTACCCTACATGGCGATCCTGCCAGCCTAACTTTATATTACCCTACAATATGGATCCAAAACACATTTAAACTATTACTTAATTACCAAATCCAATTATCCAATTCATCAAATTACAAAATTACCAATTACTGGTCCAAACTCTTTTGAGAACTTACTGCACTCGTATCAATAGAAATGCAGTGTGAATGCCATGAGTACCAAATCTGAGCAACAAGGAAATTATAGGCAGTAATGGGGAAATTTGTATCAAATATGCAATTAGTGGTTTAAAAGATTGTACAGATTTTCCTTTTATTATCCTCATCTAAATTTGAATCTTATTGCAATTCCAAGATTTATCACCTAATTGAAGTGGAGTAAATAAATTCGATGTTTGGAATTATCTGCTAATATTCTTAGCAATATTTCTGAGAAGAAGGTTGAAGCTGAAGCTGGTTTTATTACTGTATACCCTTCTCCAAACTATGCCCACACTGCTAATCCACACTCCATATGCCTCAAATACTGCCAGTCCGTAGAAGATTCTTAGCTCAAAAAAAATAAAAAATATTTAAAAATAAATGATAAATATAAATTTTATATAAAATTAATATTTGTTTTCTTATTGCAGGTAAGCTTTGAATATCAACTTAGAAGCAGCGCCTGTAAGTATGCTAAACGGATCAAATTTGTCCTGCTAATATGCTCGAAAAAACAATGAATGTGGTTGCTAAATGAATGCACAGTTGTCCATGTTATCACTTGAAAACAATTGTGGTGGATCTCTACCAAGAATTCATAAAATTATTTCATATTCTGCATTTAACACGATAATCAAAACTCGACTTTGGTTTCATTTTGCTCATTTTGAGAGATTTCCTCTTAATTATTCTTTAGCACAACCGTGAAAAAACATTTTCAGCCCCTCTTCATATATGAAAAGAACCTTTATCATCTCTAAATGAGACAGAAATTCCTGGGCTCACCCTTCCTTAGTAGTCTGATCGAATTATCATCCTTTAGTATCAGCAATATAGTAAGATTCATATCGCAATGAGAATGGTTCCCCATGCAGTAGTTGGGGAAGACACGCCCGTTTCTTTTGGTATCACATTGAGCCTAATCTAAGTGCTTAACTGAGCTTTCCTGAAGAAGCCTGCCACTCTAACCTATCCTAACATAACCTAACCTATCATCTCTAAGTGTATACAGAGATAATGAGGAATGGATACTTTTGAGATATTGGGGTACTTGAGAAAGAAAATTCTGTTCCTAAGGTTAAGTAGAAAGACAGAGCCAGTCAAGTCGACATTTGGAAGCTGCAAAGATAAGAAGCGATTTAAAACATTTCTCAACAATTTCGGAATTGATTTGTGGTTCAATTCCAGTACTTTAATTAAAGCAACCTCCAAAAAGTTTTCGGGTTACTTGACGAAATCCAGTGATCGAACAATTAGCAAGTAACTAATTTTCATAACAATATATTTTTATATTATAATACATTCTCAAATAATAAATAACAGTTTTATCAAGGTTTTTTTCATAAGGGTTGCGATCACTTTTTTCCAAATACTTGTCACTCGGTTCGGTTAAAAACTACTAACAAAAATAGTAGCCTTGAAGAATTCTTCCATAAACTCCAAAGTTATATGCTTTACAAGTTGTGCCGCCTGTAGTTCCGTTACTCTAGTCAAGTTGAAAGGTAGGTTCGAAAACTTTTCCTTTTACGATTTTTTTCTTAGGCGCAATAATAGTTAAACTCAATTGAAGTGGGGACACAACTCAAAGCCACACTTTCCATCTATTTTCAGGAACTAACCTGACCGACAAAATCATAAGTTCACTCTTCTTGCATTTACGCACCGCTAACACTGACAGAAAATCTCTTGACAGTTAATTAATTAGGAGCAATAAGAAAGGGAAAATATAAATGAAAGCTTCATAAAAAGGACTTAAGAAAATTTATGGCGGTCGACCAACGAAAATGTTACGTTACGCCCGTAGAAAGAGAGACTTGTAAACAGCCAATTTACTCGAAAACGCTGCACAGTTATGTACATTTCATTTTTGTGACATCCTCCCCTTACCCTCTTAGTAATTTCCTTGTTGGTTCAGCCAAAGATGGCAAAAATTTCAACAGCCAAAATGCCACTTCACGCTTCCTGCTTTCATGCTCTATTCTCATATTTATTACAAGTACATTTATTGTGCTGCATTGCAATCAAAGAAAATGCCAAGCAGAACGCCACAAGTTGGGCCACAGCAGTGCCCCTTAACAGGGCTCGCTTCCTGCCAGCTCCACTCCACCCGCTCGACTACTGTGATTTAGTTTTATCTGACATGTCAACACAATTTACGACCGTTTACTTGCTCTGAATCCAGATCGATGAGAAATGCAATGCAGCTGGCAAGGTTAAAGAAGCGTAAACCCATGGGTGTATGTATGTGTGAGTTTGAATTTGTGAGAGTGTGTGGGGTTGTGATAGAGTTAAATAAACGAATCGTGTAAATACTCATACCTTAAATGAAATGAATTTGCTATGAATGTGGAGAAAAAGAAGAAGAGTGAGTGTGGCAGCGGACAAGGATAAACACACTCAACAAGAAATTTATATGCAATTAATGGAATCCTTGCCAGTGCAAAGGGGCGCAGCAGTTCAATTGCCTGGGCATATTTGCTTTTAATTTGCACATATGCCATGGGAGGACATTTGCAAGGGGATCTGCTGTGGGAGCAGCGAGGAATCACTCCTCCGAAGTAGGAGTGGAAGCATTGACATATGCAATCAGTTCACTTTTCTAGAGATTAAATGTTAATTTAAAAGGATGCCAAGAAATTTAAAGCAACTTTAAATTACTTTAGCTACGACAGTTTAACTCTTGATCTAGAGTGAGAAACCCTAACTGCGACTATAACTGTGCCTCTAATGTCGACTCAAATTTCGATTCCCAATTCGATTCCCATTCGACTCCCATTCGACTCCCAATTTGTCTCCCAATTCGACTCCCATTCGACTCCCATGCGACTCCCAATTCGACTGTTAATTCGACTCCCAATTCGACTGTTAATTCGACTCCCAATTCGATTGTTAATTCGACTCCCAATTCAACTCGCAATTCAACTCCCAATTCAACTCCCAATTCAACTCCCAATTCAATTCCCAATTCAAATACGAATTCAACTCCCGCTTCAATTCCCAATTCAACTGAAAATTCATTTTCGAAGTACGACTGCCAATTACGACTCTCAATTATGACTTCCATTTGACTTCTAATTGCCACTCAAATTGGGACTCCAAGTACGACACCAAGAACGGCATCAAGTACAACTCCATGTGCAACCTTCAAGTACGAATCCAAGTATGAATCCAAGTACGAATCCAAATACGAATCCAAGTACGAATCCAAGTACGAATCCAAGTACGAATCCAAGTACGAATCCAGGTACGAATCCAAGTAAGATTCCGAGGTACGACTTCAATTTCGACTCCAATTTCGACTCCAATTTCGACTTCAATTTCGACTCCAATTTCGATTCCAGTTTCGACACAAATTTCGACTCCCATTTCGACTCAAATTTTAACTCATATTTCAACTTAAATTTGAACTCAAATTTGAACTCGAATTTTCACTCAAATTTCAAATGGAATTTTTACCTAAATTTCTACACAAACTGCTACTCAAAATTCGACTCAAACTGCTTCTCAAACTGCTACTCAAACTGCGACTCAAACTGCGACTCAAACTGCGACTCAAACTGCGTCTCAAACTGCGACTCAAACTGCGTCTCAAACTGCGACTCAAACTGCGGCTCTAATTTCGGCTCTAGTTTCGGCTCTAATTTCGGCTCTGATTTCGAATCTGATTTCGACTCTGATTTCGACTCTGATTTCGACTCTGATTTCGACTCTGCTTTCGACTCTGCTTTCGACTCCGATTTCGACTCCGATTTCGACTCTGCTTTCGACTCTGCTTTCGACTCCGATTTCGACTATAATTTCGGCTCTAATTTCAACTCTCATTATGACCCTAATTTCGACTCAAAATTCCAGTCCAATTTCGGCTCGAATTGTTCTCAATATTTGTCTCTTTTAAACTGGGAATTATTGAATGGCTTCAAAGAAAACTTATTTATGGAAGTGATTTGTATCGCGGTAATTATTTTGTGGTGATTGAATCGAATTCCTGAATACTTTTTGCGACTATTTAGTCAGGATCAGGAAGAGTGAAATGGCAACTTTTATAATAATTGAGCCAAAAATGTTCAATTCCACTGGGTTGCCTTCAGTTTATAGCCAATAAAATGTGTGTCTGTATTTACGAGTCCCATAAAAATGGTACTTGCCGCCACGATAGCAAGGATCAAACTCTTTCCACGAACATTTCAACTTAAACTGCGATGAATGAATGAGATGACTGTGTTTAAATTCTTGAAGCTACAAAAAATGGAATGCAGTGAATCCCGAAAACAAGTACAAAAATATGAGAAACAACATAAATAAAAGTACACACACATACCAACAAACACATCCTTCACACTCGCAGCAACAGAAACAAAAAATGGTGGACACATCCTTGCAAGCGAAAAGGCGTAAAAAGAGCTACCAAAAAGAGTATTTTCGCACATATTCGAAAAATCATAAATAACACGTTGAATTCAGCATAAAAAGAGTTGCCCCATGTAGACAAGGGAGTAATAATGACGGAACAACCAAAAAAGTGCGGATGAGCAGTCGTTCGCGTACGTGCGCTTTGGTGCAGTAAAAAGTTCACTTCTTGAAACACATACTTCGTGTATGTTTGTTGTATTCAAAATTTGTATGTGCATGGCTGACTGAAGCAGGAATGCTTTGTTCCAGGATATACGCGTGCGTACTAAACAACTTTACAGCATCATTATTTTAATATGCTCCCAGTGTTGTACTGGAGAAGTGTTGAGTACAGTGTATTGAAATACACCGACTGCAATAGGGGAAAAGTGTTACAGGTACCGACGCGGGACTACCTGATGGCTGCTGTTAAGGGAGATATAATGAGAGGCAGGTGGAGTGTTATACCACAAAGAAGAACACTCACAATCGCCAAGGCCTTTGTTTGTCACCACCAACAGCATCATTATCGAAGGAAATATAGGTTATGCCAGGACGTGGATGATATTTAGTATATCCTCCAATTACTCCTTGATTCGGTTGTAATTTGGGTTATATAATCCTGTACATAAACAGAAACGCAAACAGATATTAATATTAGTATGAAGTTGAATCAGTCGTTGGCCTGGCTTACTCAACATAACTAGCTTTAACGCTATCAATAATTTGTGTAGCACATTTGTAGCTAATTTTCTGCTATATTGTCTCCGATTATTGACTCTGCAAAATGAACAATACTAGGAACTAGATCAGGAACCATTATAACGAATTGTACAAGAAAGATAGGTCTTGATCGGGTCCGAACAGATGTTTCAAAGGACTGTGTTTGTGTGCGCAAGCAAGATCAGTATGGTCAGCGGACCCCTCCTAGCTCTTTTCCATTGACCGTCTTGGCTAATTCAGGCGGCGGAGGTCTTTTACAATGGCGGCGTGGTATCACACACCGCAGCTCATTTCTCCGGGCCCTCAAGCATATGCAGGACTATGTTACCGGGCACAATCTCTCACACTCCTTGTAGTGCATCTCTAGCACCTTTATACCGTGGGCAATAAAGGAAGACATTTTTGGCATCCTCTATCTCTGCACTTCCGCAGTGTGCAAAGTAGGAGTTTCCTCCAAGTGGAATCTGTGAAATCTCAATCTGTCTCTCAATATCTGTCTCCCAATCTCAGTCTCCCAATCTCTGTCTTCCATTATCTGTCTCCCAATATCTGTCTGTCAATCTCCGCGTATAAATCTCTGTCTCTTACTCTCTTGCTCTCAATATCTGTGTCTCCGTCTCTTTCTCTCAACTTCTGTCTCTCAATCTTTGCTTTCTTAAACTGTTTTTTTAATTTCCATCTACCAATCTCTGTCTCCCTATCTCCGTCTCCTAATATCTGTCTCCCAATTTCTGTTTCCTAATTTCAGTTTTCCCATCTCTGATACCCAGTCCCTGTCTCCCAATCTCTGCCTCTCTCAATTTGTGTTTTTCTTTCTGTTTGTTTTCATTTGTCTCGCTTCATCTCTTCCAGTTCATCTGCTTCTTTTGAACTGCAACTTTTCATAAGTTCCTCTTCATCTGCCCCGCTTCATGTGTCCTAGTTCATGCTTCATCTGTCTTGGTTCATCTGCCCCGTTTCATTTGTCCTGTTTCATCTGTTCTAGTTCACCTGTCTCTCTCACTATTTGTCTCTCTTCATCTGTCCTCCATATGTCTCATCTGACTCTATCTGTCTCTCCCATTTATGTCTCAATCCATATATCTCATCATATATGTCTGGCCCTCTTTATCGCTGTACCTGTCGCTTTGTACCATTCCTCTTTTCATCTATCTCCTTCCATTAATCTCACTTCATCTGTCTCCTTCACCTGTCTCTCTCCAACTGCCTCCCTCTATCAGTCTCCCTCCATATGTCTCTTTTCTTGTCTCTTTGATTTTTTTTTCCATAACCTTCAAACAATTCAGTTTTAGAATTTTATTCTACAGTTTACTTTTAATTCTCCTCCATTATGGATACTTAAGAGAATAGTACTTCAAATCTTCGCCCCCTCATTCTCTCTTCCACAACTTAGTTTTGCTGCAGTGTGCCATTTTAGCTTGCTTTGCATTGCGTAATTTTTACAAATGAGTTGAGCCATCTGCAATTTCCTTGGCAACTCCAGCAAACAAAAATCCTTCGCTCAAAGTCGCCGACTTGAGTCGAGTACGTGCTGTGCTGCCGCTTGGAGTAGCGATAAAGTCAAATTTGATTCAAAATTTTGTTTGCATTTCCCCCCCTATGCCTCTCATTCGGTTATGAGAAGTTCTGCTTAAACAAAAATTCTGCAGTTCCACTCAGATTGCTAGAAAAATTTGCATAAATCCTTCACTGGCACGGCGTGTACACTTCTCCTCTTCTAATCCCTGTGCTTGCTAATCCTATTCATGGCACGACTTCGGCGACTTCAACTGCAAGAAGGATTTGCAATTAGTACAAATTGCAGGAAAGTTGGTTGTCAGAAGCCTTTTGTCGTATTAGAGCATTTCATTGAAAGCGTAATCATGAATTGTGTAGGAGAGGATTGAGATACTTGTCAACCAAGTTTAGGTTTGACCACAAAAGTAGCTTCAAAGTACTCTTTTATTTATGAATATTCCTTTGAAAGTAAAGCAAATTTTCATATTTTCTAATATGTAGTTCAATAGTTTATTGGCAGGTAACCTCAAGAAATTCCAAGCTGCTTTTACTTTGTGTTAGTCCCATAATTCGACGAAAGGGTTAAATAGTGCTTAAAGTGAATTGAGAGGTATTTGAAAAATCTCGCTTCTCATTAGCAATCATAATAGTTGCCTTTTGACTGAGTGATAGAAGACGTTAGTAACAGACGTTCAAATGAGTGGATTGCCAAATCTTCACACTCTATATTTATATTCTTGCTCACCACTGCATCTCGATTACTGAAGAAAGTACCTCGTATCACAAATATCTCCAAGTTTGTATACATTACATATTCACATTGCATTTGGGAGAATGATAACAATATTGAGTAAAACAGAAGAATAAACTACACATTTGTTATAATAATAACTAATTTATTATGGTCGGTTACAATGGAGGTTGATGGAGTCTGAAGTCTTAAGCTCAGATCACTACGCCCACTCTAGGAATTTGAAAAATGGATAGGACATGATATAGCAAAGGGAACTAATTGGTCGCAGGCTTGGACTTTAACAATATCTAGCGAGATTCTGTCTTACCTTCTTGAACACATTTGACGAGACATTGAGATAGCCAGTAGAAGAAATTGATCTATACTCGTATACATAATAATCCAGAGAACTAATATACACATAATATTTAATAATAGAAGAAATTCTCTATGTGAGTGTGTGTGTGTGAGTTTGTGTCTCTGAATTAGGTTATTACTAATTGAATACAGTATGTACGAGTAGGTAGGTATGAAGGCGGCTAAAAGAAGCTCACCTAGCCCAAGGATTGACGTGATATCACAGACAAATAGATCTCCTCAACTGAAGCAACCCTCGCGACTAAAAGGGGATCCAGTGCGATTCCCTGATGAACCGAACGATCTTGCTTATACTAATTGAGGATAGTTCAGGAAGGTTCCTGTCCACAAGGAATCTCAATCTCGTATTCGCGAAGGCAGAACAGTAGCACATTAAGTGTAAAGTGTCCTCTTCATCCCACGACTTGCAGCTGGGGAAAAAGTTATTGAAGGATAGGTTAAGCCTCTGAGCATGTCTGCCAAGTGGCCAGAGTTGCTTCTTACTTCCAGTAATTGCATTGCTCTTTACAAGCTAAGCGAAGTCGAGGATTCTCTGATGATATTGCAGGCTTGTTCCTCAGACAGTAAATACATTAAGAGGGGAGAGAAAATTATACCAAGGGAGGATAAGAAGAATAACATATGAAAATGTTACATAGACATCTACATCGTCACAAATAAGTACCAGTTAAAAGCCAGAAGGAAATTTATATGATTCACACATTAAAAATTCATAGAGACTTAGACCAGATCAATTCATATCAATTTTTTGTGGATTAAATTGGTTTATTAATAACAAGTCGACGCTGAAGTTGCTTTTTACTTGAGTATTGCTTTATCGCATTTACTTAAAAATGCAGTGGAGAATATAACAAGATTTTGTTGAAAAGTGGCGTGAGCGATTATTCCTTGAAATGGGTGCGATAAGACAATTGCAGCTTCGAACATTAGTTTTGTTCAGAATGAAACTAAGCACCGGTGAAGTTATCTCTTACAGCTGCTCTTTTTCTGTGGAGAATATAATTTAAATATTATTTTGAAAGGAAATTTATTCTTTTATGATCATTTTGAAGCAGTTGAATTATAATATTTGCTTTAAACCTCACAATGGTGCTGGCCTAATAGCACACTTAAGCTCAGATCGGCCCATTGTGGACATGTGGCCATTTGGGCATTTTGTTGACATATCAATTTTGGCCCCAACTCACTGTCTTTTCTGCTTTTAGATATTTATTCAGCATTATTTTGCTATACTAATTCATCCTTTTCAATATTACAAACAAAACCAAAATAAACTTTTACCATTAAAAAATAAATTAATAATAATAAATAAATGTATCCCAAAACTTCCGAAAAATTCCTAGTTAAAAGTTCTTGTTCCTTCCAATTAAAACAATAGAAAAACACTTCTTTGTGCATGGAGGTTTTATGGAATGTTACAACTTTGGAAAGGATCGTTTAAAGGACCGTTCTACTCTTTAGCAATGTGACCTAATTATGGAAGCTTAGTTTGAAATTCACTGCTAATAAACCTGTGACTTTAAAATACTCGTGACACCCAAAGTATGTCAATTGAAAAATCAGGCTTAAAAACGCCTCAAATTGTGCTGCATCCAGACATTTAGTTATAAAATTCAGAAGGTTGAAATTCGAAAACACATTTTTTTAAAAGCTCTACGAGGCTTGTCTTACACCAAAAATGTATATAGGAGCCAATTCAGAAGCATTTTGACGTCGTAATCTTCCTAAAATAAACTTATAAAGCCTCAAAGATTGTGGTGTTATGTGTTTACCAGCTTCAAACATAGAAAGGTTGTGTATTTGCAATCTTGAAACCAATTTTTTAACATCTATAAGAAATGTCTTTGAAGTCATTATAAAATATTATTTTAGAGATGTTTGCCAATCATTATAATAAGTTTTTGAAGTACCTTCAAATCATTCAAATACATTTCTAAACTTCTATAAGACGTGTCTAGTGGGGTTTATAATAAGTTTTATAAGAAGTGTAATTCCACACATTATAAAAAGTTTTTATTCCATAGAAGTTAATGCCTATGTAAGCATTATAATATATTTTTCAACTTGTATAAAGTGTTTTTTGAATCTGTATAATAAGTTTTAAACTTCCAACGAAAGTGTCTTTGCAATCATTATAATACATTTATAAACTTATTTGTGAAGTAACTAGCGGTCTTTATAATAAGTTTCAAATCAATTATAAATTATTATACTTCTATAAGTGGTGTCTTGAAAGCATTGTAACACTTTCTTAAACTTCTATAAGAAGTACTTTGCGGTCTTTATTATAAGATTTAAAACTTTTATAAGAAGTGTATGTACAATTATTATAACAAATTTTTATACTTCTATAAGTGCCTTTGTAGTTATTATAATATATTTATTAACTTGTATAAGAAGTACCTTTGGAATCTGTGTAATAAGTTTTTCAACTTACAATGGAAGTGTCTCTCCAATCATTATAATACAATTTCAAACTTCTATAACTGGTGCTGCTGTCTTCATAATAAGATTTAAAGCTTTTATAAGAAGTGTATTTGTACACATTATTGTACTTGTACTTTCATAAGTTAGTGCCTATCTAGGCTTTATTATATATTTTTAAACTTGTATAAGTTGTGCCCTTCAGTGATTATATCCAGCTAATAGACTTTCTATAGAAGTTGATGACTGCACTATTTATTAATATCATAGTGCAACATAATATCTCTATAAGCATATATATCATATATATCATATCCTATCCGTATTGTACACTCAATTTTGATCAACTACTTATATAGGCTTTAATGCCATCACTTTGATGCCATAAACCCCATTACGCATTTACTTTAATTCTAATCCTCTGAGCCCACTTCTATCTATTATAATTACAGTACCATTGGCATCTACGAGTATGCCTGAGTGCTTGGACACCTCCTTCTTCGGCGGCTCTCCGGCCTACCCCACTTCTAATACTCTGATGATGGTGTGATAATTTTCTACAGAAATATTGTGAACAAAAAACTCTTAGTTCTAATGAGAATGGAACCTAGAGATACCACCGTATTAGGCAACCCCTTACCTGCTCACTCTTATATTACTTCCACATATTCGCTTGGTACTGTGCCTTTTTAAAAAGACAAGGGCATGTTTTTAAAAAGCCATTATTGTAAAATTGCTAAAAGTTTACCAGGGGAAATATTGCAATGCTCTTTATCGCAAATTGAAGTTATTATAAATATATTGACCGCGCCCCAATACTGAAACATTAAAAAGCTTACATAAACTTTACAAAGGTTTCGTACTTAATTGTATTACAGGCAATCTGAATTGATCTCTAGAACTTTGAGTTACAGGTTTATCGACCTGAAATACTCTTACGAGTCAGGAACCTTCAGCAGAGAAGAGATTTTATGTCTACCCGAACAGTTCTATCATCGCTACTCTCCTAATGATTCCACACACTCGCTAATAAGTTATCTTTAAGAATTGTGAGCAAATTACCTGCTTCCGGCGATCTCGTGTGGTCGTCTTCTGGTCTCTAAATCTGTTCACCAAAGTAATTTCCAATGCACAAAAATGAATAGTTCGCAAGTTTCACAGCTCAAGCCAATCGAATACAAAAATATAATGTTAAGAAAAAAAATAGTTTCCCCCCATTCACGAAAAATTTCAAAGCCTACTTAAAAGCTTGTCGTAGACTTATGTTTGACAAATTGCTAAGGTACCCATGCTCGTAGCCATATTACGAGAAAGCCAGTAAAGCCCCACACATAATTTATGACTCCGCACCCAGCGGCGCCTGTTGACATACATTTTTCATATTTTTGAGTGGCACATGTCCTACATCCACATCCTACAACGTGGACATTTAGTGTGTTAGTACATCATTAATGTCAGCCCATAATAAAAGCATAAAAATTGCCAAGCACCTTAAGAAAAATTGAAAATGTTCCTCGGACTCGGACAGATACTTAAATGGAAGAAGAAATGCATGTACATAGCAGGCGAAGGAAATCACCCAGTCGGAAAATTTCCTAGCATTGAAGAGGGAAGGAAGAAATTTAGATGAAGTAACTAATATAAGAGTATCCTTTCGATTCACTGTATAAGAAATAAATGCTATGATGAAAATGTCAATGAATCAGCTAAAGAATGCATTACGTTTGATCTAGTCTGGAAGGTAAATTGTGATTGTCCTGTCAGGCTCACATATTAACTGTGCTGTTACTGCTGTAGCAACTAAGGTGTCAATTGTTGTGTGTGCATCCAGACACGGCGATGTTGTAGGCCCCCCTGAGGTATGAGCTTCTATTAATTAAAGCCTCCAATTTGGGAGATTAGCTCTTGGTAGTCATCAGAAGCGTCTTATTGGTGTAGACCCTCCTAAAGTATGAGCTGCTATTAATTGAAGGCTGCAAATTTCATAAATTTAGCTCTCTTAATAGTTGTAATAATATTTCCTGTACCGAAGCCACTTAGTGGTGTGGACCCTCCTTGAAGTATGAGCTTATCTTAATTAAAGCCCCCAATTTAAGGAATATATCTCTTGGTAGTTGCCATAATCATATGTTCTCTACCGAAGCCAGTTGGTGTGGTAAACTATCCTCAAGTATATGTTTTTATTAATTGCAGCTGACATGACAAATTTTGTAGTAGTTCAAATTTATGGATTTGGCGCTTGGAAGTCTGCATCATCCACTTTCTCTCCAACAAAGTTATTATCTGTATCTATAGATGACTTAGAGATGTGGTTGATAGATTTATAGATGGATTTGTTTTGGGAACAAAATTTGTTTCACTCCGAGTGAATCTAATTATGATGAGGCTACATCAGTGAAGTGAGTTTTCTTCGCTCTTCTGCCAATATAGCCCTCCTTTTAAGGATTGTAAATGATAAAGTTATAGTGTGTCCTTCAAGCACTATCAACAATAAAGTGAGTGGAGCAATCCCACAATAAAATATTGAGGACAAATTCTTGAACATGACGATTCAAAGAACATATTACAGGTAAGCTTTCCTCTGCATTACTTTCTGAACTAGCAAGGGAAGCATTGTAAATAAAACACACTTGAATAGCATTGTAAAGGAATTAAGAAAATTGGCACATCACCTGCAAAATCAAAACCAAGAACTCGTAAATTAGATTCAAAAAGTGATGCAGAAATAATTATTAAAGTATGCTTACCTATTACATTACTCGGCAAGCGAGAGATGGAAGTGATGTCCAAAATTAATTTCGTTCGCTTTCGAATGGAAGGGTGTTCAGCTAGAACACAAACTAACAAAGAACAATTCATTCAAGTGTGCTTCCCTCTGCCTTACCTAGTAAGGGAGACTTAAAAGCAATGGTTAGAGAATGATTTTAATGGTGTTGCTGACGTCTGCTGACCAAGAAAAAAGGCATGAAACACTGTTCCCAAGTCCGACTGGGCACTCAACCACGCTACATAGACACTCATAAACTCATGTACATACATACGCTTGTATACTGTTGCTTAAGTGCTTTGAGGTTGTTGTAAAAAGGGAAAGTAAACAATTATATATATGAAGTAAGCTTACAAAAACAACGTTTATGATGAATTGGGTTTTTATGGTTTTACGGTTGGTCATGTGTGCGTGACAAGAAATGCTTCGTCGTTTCACTACTTCAGTTTTTATGCCCGCACTCAGACACTGTTCAAGTACATTGGCCAACATGTTTCTTGATGCTTTGCTTTTACTCGTATTTTGGTTTACTGCTTCTCTGCTGAAATATTAATGAGGCAAAATCGTGTCTTTCGGCACGCACTTTTAAGCAAAATTCCTCATAAAATTGGTGGAATATATTAACGCTTGTCTGCGCAGTTCAGGGTTACCGGCGAGGTTCTCAACTCCTTCTGTGTTGGATAGGAATTTCGAAATTGTATGACTGGATGCTTTTTTATCCTTTTTCTTTTGATTGTGAATTGTCAGCAAAGGGCGGGGCAGATTTTGTTTGATAGTGTAACAATAAAGTTAAATAGCATTTTGGTGAATTAATGTTAAGCAAATGAGTTTTGTTCTAATAGAACAAATTATGAAAATTGTGTCAGCGACAGAGAAAGTAGTTTATTTAAAAAATAATAATGTGAGGAAGTTAGTTAAGAAAGTTTAATTTTACACCAGACTTCCATTTATTACTAATAAATCAGTTCTATTGCTGATTATATCATTCACAACTGTGCCAAAATGTAAGATAATCACCAGTCTGTGATATTATATATACTATAATCTGTTTGTAATACCAGACTTGTTTATCCTATAACATAATATATTCACAGTCCAATACCCTAGTCGAGGTGACACGCCACTATTCTTAAGATTCTGGCATCGGTCCCAAATATACAAACTCAAATATAATTGAGGTGCACATCCATACGGTTTCCTGAACGGTTTTCGGAAGTTTCTACGTTTTGAGTCCCCTTCGCCTTCCAAAAATCAAGAGTTATTTTGGAACTTTGTATCTGCGAATTTACCACAACGACTCTTCACCAGCAATCAAAGGATTCCAGTATGCTCGTTCCATTTTCTCTACGTGGAATGAGTGCTTAAGCCTATTCCTTGAAAACAGCTTTTAATGCTTCATTATGGAAATGCTACTTGGTAGATTGGGAATAGTCAGAAGAATCATCCTACAATAAAAACTAATATTCCATTGAAAATTGTGGTAGAGCATTATTATAGTATCATGTTGTAATAACAATCTTTCGGCATACTTATGTACATGAATGTAGTGGACCGTCTAGTTGCCTACGATGGCGACGTTGTCATAGCAGCTTAAGGAAATTTGTGACATCACTTGGGAACTCCAATCCTTAAGCATCATAGCATAGAATCAGAGCTGCAGTTTGAATGAATACCTATCAAAAGCTAAGTTATTACTAGGATTCATAAAATCTCACCCATATCATTCGCACAACTCTGACTAGGCTGTAATGCAATCCGATATCATGGTAGGTCATCTCTATTGATACTGACAGTTAAGCTGTAATCAAAGTCATTCCCATATTGACTTAGAAAATGCGTCTCTACAAATGCTGCAGGGAAATTCAACAATAGATTTAGAAACATTTGTTTACCTGGAGGAAGTATTTAATGATTTGGAAGCATTTTCTCTCAAGTAATCGGAGAAGCAGATGAATTCTAAATGTGCTGATGACGAGACACGTTAAAATTTAAGACTCTTTCCAAGGCTGAAACAATTTTGTTCTGATATATCGGAAGATAGCAATCAACCAGAGTGCTTGCAATTAACACTCGACCCTGTCTTGAAACTACCTTTAAGGTAACAATAGCAATGAATATCTTCTCACGGGAGGAAGCAACTATTCTCCTCTTCGTTCTCATATGTCACGCTCTCCGTACTCAAAGAAATTATTTTCTATTAGACTACCTTACATATGATATTTTTATTAAAGTCATAACAACAATAATGGCCTCATCAATCTTTTCTCAAAGGAAGATTAATTGGTCGAGCTAGATAAATCATCATCAACCTTATCTCAAAAGAAGATTAATTGGACGATAAAATATAGCCCTAGAGAATTGGAGAGAAATACCATGGAAGAATGTCGTCCTTCTTGTATACCATTGATTAACTGAAATCCAAGTTTAGTGACGAGGGTATTTCGTGACAAGAACCAGTTCTTCAAAACTGTACTATTTTACTGCCCTTTATTATTATTATTATTATTTTTATGCCTTTATTATTATATCTTCAGACCCATGAAAAGTCGAAGGTGATCGCTGATAATGCTTCAGAAACTCACGTTAGCTGTTTAACAGGCCAGAACTTCCCGTTTAATAAAAAGTGTTCTAAGAATACACTTCCAAAACAACCCCCATCAGAGCGTAGAAGTGAGACTAACCTCACATATTAAGGATATCAATTGCTCTTTCTACCCAAAAAGCAGTTTAATCAAAACTTAGAGATCAATCATTCTTAAAAAAAACCCCTGCTCTTCGACAAGAACAGTTTTATTTCCATCCCAGGTGGATGTGCTCAGTAGTACAGAATCTTCACCTTACTAAGTAATCCGGCATTGATTTTTTCTCTTACAAAATATCCACAAAACTTCCCCCACACTTCAGCCACATGACACGCATTTTATCAGCTCCCACCAACACCTCATTAATCTGCTAACGACGAATGTCCTTTGGCATTGTGTTTGCTAGTCCCCCTGCGCTCTGACTGGAACTTACTGCTTTCTCTACACTCGCACATTGCCAACTGACTGCAACAATTCCACTTTCCTTCTGCGAAATTTATTGATTACACAAGTTTCAGCTTTGGAATTTATCAGTGCTGCTCTGGTTGTGTGTTTGTGTGTTTGTGTGTGTGACTGTGTGCACCCTCCTGCGGCATCCGCTGAAAACAGAAGTTACAGGAAGTGCAATCCATCGGGGTTAATATACTTGGGGTCGTGTAGTTGAGGCAAAAGGAATTTTATTAAATGTTTGCTCTGGCACATATTTGCATGCATAATGGTGCTATGGAGGTGCTGTGGTGGTGCCATTGTGTGGCAAGCACCTCTGAAAATAGAGGAAACCATTTGAATCTATTTTGGAGCGCCACATTCACCACATCTGAGTTGGTTCCAGCACAGAAATTTACTTAGTTTTCATAGTTTATTGGCGCTTTATAGGAAGGTGTGCAAGGAAGTTATCAGTTCCCTTGAGAGGACATTAAAAAGCATTAACTTGTAACATAGAAGAACCAAGAAAGCAAATCTTCCGAATGGATGGCAACGTTTCGAACTATTCACTTTATGTGTTCCCTTTACCAATTTTTATACAAATTCAATTGAAATTTATTTTAATTTATTTTAAAGAGGATTCCATCCCCGCACCAAACACTCCCAATCTCAACTCTATTTTATTGCTTCAATTACTGCCGCTGATACTACTCCCAAAAAACCATTACTCTACCGAGCAAAGAGCATTCAGTTTGTGGAGTTGTGGAAATAGTCCTTATTCGGTTATTCGGATGTTTGTATCAAATTTATAATTTATATTTCACATTTATATAAAACTTGAGTTCTAACTATCTGAGTACTTCAACCTATTCCTTGAGATAAGTTTTTAATACTTTATTATGGAAATATATAACGAAACATGCTGATTGTTACATACGGAATAGTAGGAAGAATCATTCTACAATAAAAACAAATGTTCCTTCGAAAATTGTGGTACAGCGTAGTTAGGATCAGGCTATTATAACAACAATCTTGGAGTATAATGATTAACATGCATATCGATGTACTATGGCGAAGTTCTAAAAGCAGCTTAAGGAAAGTTTGGTACATCACTTGGGATCGCCAATCCTTAAGCATCATAGTATAGTATCAGGACTCCAGTTTGAATGCACACCCACCAAAAGCTAGGTTGCTTCTAGGATTCATAAAGTCTAGTCCGTGTGATTCGCACAACTCTGACTTGGCTGAAATAGATTCTGGAATTATAGTAGGGCATCTCTATTCTTACTCACAGAGAAGCTGTAATCAAAGTCATTCTCATGTTGGAGAACATCCTTCCACCTCTCTTGGAGTTCACAAACAAGATCGAAACCCCTGTAAAATATTAACGAATGAACGCTGCTACTTACCCGCCGAATGCCGAACATCTCCATAAATATGGCAGAAACTGAACAAAAATAAGACTGACGAACTTTTTCGACTCAGTAGAGGAGAACTCATGAATATCGTGGGGTTCTGACAGGGCACTGCATCATATGCCGAATGGCAGCCAGGTACTTACCACTTTATATACTGAAGTTAGCCAGTTTGATCACATGATTCATATTACTCGGTATTCGAATACTCATCTACTTAACTGCGGACACTGCTGAACATCCCTAGTTCCACTCGTAACTAGTTGAAGTTTCCTTTCGCTAACGCCTTCCACAAAGCACACCCCCTCAATTACAGAAAGCAAACAGCAGCGCTTGCTGGCTGCCTGCATATGTGTGCCATTATCCTGTTTGATTATAGATAAGGCATAAATGGCAAGAATTTTGCTACTGTTTTTGTTGCGTTCGATGCAGCACATGCCGCTAGCGCCCAAAGGTAGACTACGAGCAGTATCAGTCTGTGTATGAGCACAGTGTGGATGTGTATGGGTGTGCTTTTAGTACTTTCATGGTTCTCCTGTTTTTGTAAGTTACTGCACGTCTAAGTGTGGAGTGCTGTTTTCTAGTGCGTGTTTGTGTGTGTATGTCGCGTCCCACCCCCACACTTCAGTGTGTCATTCGTATAAATTAATTCGAATGTATTGCTTTCAAATTATTTGTTAACGGAAAATAATAACGCAAGTAAATTGCACAATTACGGAAGTGGTGTGCTTCGAGTCTGCTTACGAGTATGTGTGTGTTTGCGTATGTGTGTTTCTGTGTGTTGTGGGTAAGCGTGCATGTGTTCGGAGGGAGCGTAACTGTTGCGGTAATGGCGACAAGCACAATTTGCATAAATTATACAAATAGGAAATTATTAAGTGCAAGCGCCAACAGCATTTGCCGTGGAAGTGCTCCGGCAGTTCCGTGTTCCTTGGGAAAGTGGCTCCAGACGCAGTCATAAATTACTATTTGCGTTTATGGTGAGCTGCTGAAGCACCCAATAAGCTAAAGTTTGTAATTCATTAGAGAACAGTGGCCTCTGTGTTGTTCCTGAGACACGGTTGCAGAAAGCCAGGAGATGTTTGTAAGAGTTAAGGCAGTGAAGGAGTATTTTAATCCCGTGATAAAATAAGATATTTCTGCCATGGTTTGAAAGTCTCTTGATAATATTCACGACAGATGTGTCTGCAAGATAAGAAGATGTTTAAGTCATAATTAGAAGAGTAATAGAGTTAAGTAGGTAGGGACTGACATAGAAACTCAGTTCAATTGACAACTCAAGTCGGTTTCAATCAACATCAAAATTAGATTATTTAAATGGAAAGTTTGCAGTCAAATGTGACCTCAATTGGAATCCAAATGAAGAGGAGAGTGTCCAGTTGGAGGACTGCTTACAGCGGGTAAACTTCTTAATTTTTTCACTTCGCATAGAAATGTGTATTGAAAGTGTTTATGTAATTTTGTTTATCCTTAATATATTGGTTCAATTTTTATTAATATTTAATTAGATTTAGAATTTGAATACATGTTGATACAGCATTCAAACGGCAAAGGATTACATTGGATTCCAAGGTGAAAGAACTCTGATTCAAATTATGCTTTCATAGAGCCGAGTTTAGAATTTTATATTATGCTGAAGTAATTCTAATCCTGAAGGTTAAAGTCAGTAAGAATATTTATAGAAAGTAGACAGACCCATCCTAGCCCTTTCTGAGAAGCACTGCAGTGCTTACATAAATATCAAAATAGACTTCAGTTGGTTAGAGAGATACTGTCATGGATAACGGTCATTGAACTAACAGACATATGAATCTAATGACCTAAAATCAATTAACAATTGCAAAGTGTGCAACATTCCAAAGTGGTGCCGATATGAGACACCAACATTCAAGGCGACGGTCAACGACCGTGAAATGTGAGCCAGCACACATACGTCTCAAATAACTGACTCTTATCCATCGATACCTCTAGAGTCATCGAACAGTGATGTCATCGACGACTCAACTATTTTAAGTATAAATATAAGTCCAACATTGTAATTGTAACACAGTAGATAGTCGAGAGTCAATAGTTAATAGTCGACTATTAATGATTAATGTTCGATCAATAAAGTAACATTTTAAACCATGAACTTAAAAACACCGTCTAATCATTACAATACATAATATATATACAAGAAAAACAAACCCATATATAGTGCTATATATACACTGCCGCTCACTTGATTAGGTTCATCGTTTATCTTCATTTCTCTTAATCTATAACTTAAGAGAACGATTAAGAGACGATTTATTTAAACCCAAATTAAGAGATGTTGTGTATACTCATAGAATAGAAAAGAAATACTCACGATATAATTAACCGTTAATTAGATTGTTTGCTTTTATGTAAAAATGCAAGAATAAAAATGCAAATAATGCAAGGTTCATTAAGAATAAATTCAGTTTACGTTGGCCAGCAGATCAAGTCTGCCGTGATTTTTGTGTTTCTACATTTTGGAACAGTTTTATATAAAAATCTTTAAAAATGGGTAGCGGCAAGCCATTAACTGAAGAAGAAAAAGGCAAAATTAAAGCATTTATGCAATGCGGCCAAAGCCATAGGAATATTGCGAAGAAAATTGGACGAAGTCAAAATGTTGTCAGTCAGTTTTTAAGAAATCAGCCTGGTTATGGAAAAAACATGAAAGGACGTACACATAAAGTCACAACAGCAGCGGATAGAAGAGCCATCATAAGAGCTGCCTCCAATTCCACGTGTTCTGCATCAAAAATTAAAGAAAAAACTGGTGTTAAAGCAAGCCTAGCTACTGTGAAACGTGTTATACAAAGTGCTAAGCATTTGAAAAGACTAAGAATTAAAAAAAACCACCTCTGAATGCCACTCGTAAAGCGAAACGCCTTCAGTTTGCCCGTGAATGCATGTCTTACAACAAGGAATGGCAACATATTGTTTTTTCGGATGAAAAAAAATTCAATTTGGAGGGTCCAGACGGTTATAATTATTATTTCCACGATTTGCGAAAAGAAGAACGTTATTTGAGTAGTCTGCATAGCTGTGAGGGAAGTGTGATGGTGTGGGGGGCCATATCGTACTATGGGACTTGTGAGCTTCAATTTCTTTCATCTAGAATTACGGCGAATACTTACAAAGGTGTACTTGAAAACGCTTTGCCATATTTTTCAACGCTTTTTGGACCCATTCCGTGGACATTCCAGCAAGATAATGCCCCGATACACACTGCAAGGATTGTAAAACAATGGATTCGAAGCCAAAATGTAAATACATTGGAGTGGCCACCGTACTCTCCTGACCTGAATATTATAGAAAATGTCTGGGGATTGCTCTCTCGCAAGGTGTATCAGTCGGGCAGACAATACGAATCCAAAGAATCTTTAATTGAAGGAATTAAAAAAGCTTGGGAAGAAATTTCTTTAACATTAATTGAAAAACTATATAACTCCCTCCCAAATCGTATTTTCGAGGTCATATCAAATAAAGGAGGATACACCCATTATTAAAACTTTATAAAAACATTTCAAAAAACCTTTACAAATAAATAAGCTGACAAATAAATTAATTTTTATTAGTGTTTTATTGATTTAATAACGTTGAACCTATTCAAATGAGCCAAAAAAAATACCCCACAAAAAAAAAATTTAATTTAAATTTTTTATTTATTGTTGCTGGATTTTTTTTAAATTTAAATGGTTGAAAAATAAATACTTTACAATATAAAAAATATAGCATAACTATTTTCTTTATTATTAACAAAATTAAGCTAATTTGAATGTAAGAAAAACTGTGCACCTAATCAAGTGAGCGGCAGTGTACATCTTCAAAATGTAGAATCTGTAAGATAAGTCACCAATGTAGATAGAACTATCAGAGTTGGGAAACTACTATAGAGAGAGATAAAGATTTGTTTTAAATATTTGAGAAAAAGGATATAGCTCTCAGACAGAAATCCTAGAAGTAGATCGATTGAGATGCTTATGCTTTCTAACATGTATTTCTGTAGAAATTCAGATTAGAAAAATGTCGGTTGGAGATACATAAGTTCGATAGCAAACTCGCATCTTTTGGATATAGACAGACGTCCAATATAGGTGAGTTTTTCCAGTTGAAGTTGGGAAGTAGATGGGAGGTAGATAGGAGGTAGATAAGATGGAGATAATAAATAGATAGGAGGTACATTTTGACGTAGATATGACATAGATAATAGGGAGATTGGGATTGGAGATAGATAAGAAGTAGGTAAGAACCCGATGGGAGGTAAATATAAGGTAGATAGGTGGACACTAGGAGGAGGCAGCTATGAGGTAGATAGGAGGTATATTTTAAGGTAGATAGGATGTAGTGAGCAGGTAGATATGAGGTAGATATGAGGTAGAAGAATCCGATAGAAGGTAGATAGGAGGACACTAGGAGGAGGCAGATATGAAGTAGATTCTGAGGTAGATAAAATGTAGATAAATATCATGTAATGAATCATGTTTTCCTTAAAGCGCCATAATGCATTAGCTATTCCTGACCGACTTGGGTGATGTGGGAGATCTTATATTTGTGCTCTTCGAAGTACTCATATGTAAGAGCAATACTCTTCATCAGACTACTTTGATACGCTGTGCAGACTTGACAATATTGAACACAGTCATTTGGTAATTTTCCATGCTTAGCCATACATATTTTAGTAGTGAACATAGAGCAGATCTCTCTGAAAGTACAAGCAAAATAAGAGTACCGAAAAACTGCCCCCTATTTGATGGAACTCCGGAATGATTTAAGTCATGATTTGTGTAGTTCCAATCCAATTTAATTGAATTTTCTCAGATCGATCATGAATTTATCCAACTAATTTAAGAAATTCGATTGATTCGTGTACCACTTTTAACCACACATCTCACTTCACCCTCTTGAAGGTCTTGGTTAAATCAGTGCTCATAATTTCACTAAACTGTTTTATATTAAGAACAGATTTAAGACTGAGAAAAATTATGGAAAAAATCCCACAATGACTCTCACTCCCTCAGTTATCGTAGCGTCATCCTTTGTGGCCTGCTAAAGGCAAACAAAGGACCTGTCAGTAAGCGAGCACATTAGCCACACACAAAAAGAATTTCAAGTTTAGTTCGATAAAAGGGCTTGCATCTGACTGCTTGGGGAGGTTCGCACTGGCACATCAAAAGAGCACACACAAAAAAGAAAAGGAATTGCATTGTGTAGTGGAGCTGCCAGCCAGCAAGGAGGTCGTATGAATAGAAACTTAAGCTACTAGAAAATGGTGATGACACATTCAAACACCCATCAGCAAGTTAACAACAGTTCAGAGCTGTCCAAGTGTACTTTGCTTCGTTGTGGCTTTGACCGCACTCGTGCAGTGAACACATTTTCACAAAAAAATATTCATACACTCACACGAACGAAACGAAGTTTTCCTTCAGAGAATCTCCCATACATCCCTATACAAATATAACAAAGACTGAAGGCGCTGCCCAAAATTGTAGTCTTAACTGAAATGGTGCGCAGCAAGGTGTGAAACGAAACGAGACTCGCAGCGATGTTACGTGAAAATTGCACTTTTGTGCCTGGTTTGTCCAGCGGCAGACTGCATTTCAAAGGAGTCCTGTTCGTGTGCGAGTGCATTTGGAAGTGGGAAGCAGTTAAAGAGAACTATTGTCGACAGCCGTGCCTGATTAACTTCTGAAACTTATACTCGTACCTTACGCGCTCTGTCATAACTGGAATCTTACTACTGCGTCAACAGCAGCTACTGCAGCATTATCCCTGCAGCAGCACAGAACTTCAGAACACGTTGTGAAGTTGGGAGTTCGTTTTATTGCCTCTTTAGCACGAATTTTCGAAACTCTCACAGCTTAAGGAATTTAGCTGGAAATTTTCTAGAAATTATATTTAAGAATTTTTAACTGCAGCCCCTGAGGAATATGACAAACCAAAGCACAGACTTTTAGCCCTCCTTTTAACTGGTGATGCAAAATTTAATTGGACTGCTTTAGTAACGAGATCTCAGAAGAGGGTTTCTTCTTGCTCAAACCTGCCGGTGTTCAGTGGGCAAGTCAATTTCTCACCAATACAAACCTGCAATTACAAGTCTTCTATGTAAACTATGATGAGATTGAGTGCTGCGGGTAATTAACCATAGCCTCTGGTACATGTTGGTACTTTCTTCAAAAAGTTGTCCGTTTGACGAGGTCGAGAGCTCTCTACAGATTGTTTTGAAGATGCTCTCAATATTAATTCCAAATTTCTATGGATTTTGACATCTTTCTCCAACAACTTTTGAGCATGCGAGTGGAAAATTCTGAAGTAAGTCTCCACTAGTCCCTTTTATAAACCCAACAGTTGGAGGATTATACATCAGGTACGCGAGAGGATTATACATCAGGTTCGCGAGAGGATTATACATCAGGTGCGCAGAGAAGACTAGTGTTGGAGGAAGGCAACGCCGAGGATATTTCTATAAACTATCGCAGCAAATGCTTCTGCAATATTTTTGTAGTAGAGTACACTTAAATTTAATATTAACCATAAAATTTGAAAATGTCTTATTTTCCAAACTAAAGGACTCGAGAATACTCTAGCTACTCTTACATAGAAAGCGTACGTTGAACTATAAGATTCAGCTTTTACTGGTATAAATATTCATTCCTTCTTCAATTCAACGTTCCATTTTTGAAGCAGCGCCACACACAAGGTTTTTTAATCATTTATGACTTCAATGGCATATTACCCAGATTATCCCACATCACGAAAACCAAAGCAAACGCTTCTGTTCTCCATTCTTTTTCAGATTTATGATATTCGATCAAATCCCGCAGAATATGAGTCAGCAGGAGGAAAAAAAACAATTAATAAAATTAAATTTTGGTTCGATTTGAAGAATTCAATCAAAATATGAAAAATTCCTACTGAAATATCCTTGGTATCCTGTTCAAATCCCAGTCCTGACTTTATTCCTTATATATATGGGATTATACAATAAATAAAAGGACATCGAATATTTTTTTGGTTATATATTTTATTCCCTTTGTGAGGAAAATCCTTATTTAATGGACATTATAAATTCGCTCCTTGTAGAACTTCAGCGATAATCAAATTGACATCTGCAGGCTATTATAATAACTAGGAATATGAAGCATCGGAAGCTTTAAAACAGTTACATCCGTACCGTATTGCGCGTCCTTTTCTGTGTTGGCCAGTTTTTCCTGACCACACGTCTGTGGATCATGCGAGGTCGCAAGTGACTGAATAATATTCAGAATGTTTTATTTTAATATATATTTTCTTTCAAAATACAAAGCCTGCTTTAAAAAACTGTCCTTACTTTGACAGTGGATACTAGCTAAGTGGATAAATATGGAAAACTGTCTTATAGTAACAGAAACATGTTGCTGGATGCTGGAGATCGGTATTAATAATATGTAGCTCTGAATGAAAAGAGATAATTAAGATTGAGAGAAGTGTAGATCGAATATATATATTTATTTTGGAAGGGCTGAGAACTGTCTAGTATCGGAACTTTCCTTCTTTAACAATTGTTCAGGTTGAAAGTCAACCGAATCCAATGAGAAATGTGGACTATCCCATGCGACGAGCAACAAAACACCTGCAAACTTCTCTAGTATGCACGCACATCTTTCACGTAGCCAGCAATCTCAGTTTGTATAGTTGAAATGCTTCGAATAGTTACGCTCATTTGTCGAGTGAGTATGTATACTCAGCTGCAGAATAAAGTAGCCAGAAAATTGCGGCAGAAACTGACGAACAACTCACGCACCAAAACCGATGACGTAAGCACAACCGTACCTGTGGATGCTTAATACGCCTGTTGGCGTGCCACAAAAGCCGACTAAATGGAAAATTGTACCTGAAGCGGGGCAAAGAAGCAGCCAGGGAGGGAGAAATTCGAATATGTGGAAAAGAAAAGTTAAAGCATAAACACGCACGAAGGGGTTATGTTGGACATTGTTGGACAAGATTGTTGGACAAGAGAGGCGAGCAACATCAAAGTAGTAAAAAAACGTGGTACACAGAGTGGGGGACTAATAAATGTTTTGCTCACATTGTTGCCATATAAGAAGCTTAAATATATCGGGGTTTTCAATAAGAGCGCTACAAAAGTTTTTCTAAATAAAACAAAACCGGTTTTAGATATCAATGAAATTCTTTATTCCTGTGAAAGTACGTTCGATGCCATTATGTATGGAACTCGATTTCTTTTGCATGGCCACTACGGGCACGCTTGCAGAAGTCCAGACGCTGAACCCAATTTTCAACGGTTTTCAAGCATAAATCGGCCGATACTGCTGCAATTTCACGTTCGATATTCGTACGAACTTCATCAATCGTCGCTGGCTTGTTGGCATAGACCATAGACTTGACGTAGCCCCACAGGAAATAATCTAACGGCGTCAAAGCGCACGACCGAGGCGGCCAATTGACTGGGCCATTTCGTGACATAACACGTTCACCAAACTTGGTTTGCAGTAAATTAACTGTGGCATTCGCTGTGTGGCTTGTGGCGCCGTCCTGTTGGAACCACATGTCCTCCAAGTCCATATTATCCAATTGGGGCCAAAAATATTCGGTTATCATTGAATGGTAGCGATTCGCATTCACAGTAATGTGCCGGTCTTGATCATCACGGAAGAAGTACGGCTCAATGACGCCGCTGGCCCATAAACCGCACGGGATGCAATGATGACTCATGGAGTACGTGTGGATTGCTGTCTAAACAATAACGCATATTTTGCTTATTGACGAAGCCATTTTCCGATGAAAATCCGAATAATTTTCAAGTTGTTGCTCAGCCCAATTCACGAACATACGACGCTTATGGTGGTCAAGCGGCTTCAGTTCTTGCGTCAATTTGATCTTGTAAGGATGTAGGCCAAGATCTCTTCGCAAAATTCGCCACAACGACGTCACAGAGATGCCCAACGCTTGAGAACGAGGTGTGAGAGACACATTTGGGCTTTCTTGAACTGAAGCCTCAGCGGCAACAATATTCTCGACACTACGGGCACTTCTTTGTCTCACTGGCACGGGAACATTTTGTACTGGATGGATTCAAATTTTTCCACTAGACGCTCAATTGTTGATCTGCTAGGACAATTATGACGACCATAAATTGGACGTAGCGCTCTTAAAGTTGAGGCGACTGACTCCGAATTTCGGTAGTAAATTTTAATAATTTCGACTCGTTGTTGGCTCGTATTTCTTTGCATGATGAAATGGCAAACCTTACTGAAGAGAAATGTCAAAAGAGCGGGAAAAAATATGGCGTCGTTTGCTGTCACTATCGATTTACTTTAATAGCGTTTTGAAGTTTGAAAAACCCTTTAGTATACGACCAAAATGAATTGGTTTTTAAGGAAAATTTTCTTTGGCTGGTAGTTCTAAAGAATAATAATAATTAAGGGAGGAAACATTAGCAGAAATAACTACAGGAACTCCAAATTTAAAGAATGTAAATTCCAACTCAACGAAGTGACTTTCGAGATATGAAATAATAATGAATGAATGGTAATGAAAATGTGTTTAAACTTTCGTCAATGCATCTCTACCGGTACACTTAAAATCTTGAGAAGACTATTTCTTTATGGCTTCAGTAATATAAGTTAAAAGTTCCACGCATAGGACTCAGAAAACTTGTTCGTATTATAGTAAAAAGTTACCGTTACCGCCAGCACTTAGAAACTGTTACAAGTGCAGTTGTTTTTATAGTTCATCCAGCACTTTGATCAGAAATGCACATTCAATGCATTTGTAGCGATTTTAAGTGTGTACGTCATAAGATGCCTGCTGCTTTATTACTGCGGTTTCTCGACAATTGTGTCAAATAAACCAGGAAACCATAAAAAAGCAACGACCGCATAAATCCTTATGGGAGTATGAAATGCAGTTCGAAAACGTGCCAAAAGGCCTTTTTAAGGAAATACTTTTACCGCTTAACGAGAGCGTTCAGTTCTTCCAAGCACTGCCTGAGTTGCGTCCACCGTGAGTTGTGGACGCTGAAGGAGATGGCAATGTAACATAGTGAAAAGCATTTGAATTTGCACTTCATGTATTTCTTCCATTAAAAACGTTACTGTAAATAAAAATAAATTTTTTGTTAAATAAATAAGTTTATTTACTTCAATGTTTATTTTTTGCCCGCAATTCTGTCAAAGTACACAAAACTCTGTTCAATGACCAGAAGGCTCGCATCCTTCTCCGAGTGACCAAGCAATGTTTTCCTCCTCAATTGCTGTCATTTTCATGCAGTTATTTACAATTCATTTCGGCTTACTAAATCGATTTAATTTTTAATCTAATAATTTCCATATCACACACACGCATTTGGTCACTCATACGCCCCGCAGGACCTCAAAAATCATCGCTGCAATTGGAATTAAAAATCTGCATTTGTGCCATGTTTTCATTTCATATATTGCCAACTTCTGCTTATTCAGCCCACAAAATGGGAGCGCTTCCATAACGGCGATAAAATTCAATCAGAAATGCAAATTAACCGCATGCACCGTCGTTTCTGCTTTTATGTACACTGCGCCTGTTGGTGGCAATATTAGCGCAATTTTACATCAAACGTTTGTGCAGCCGTTTGGAATTCGTTTGTTTTTCCGCTTTCAGTTGGCAGTGTTCAAATTTGTTTTCCTTTTCTCCACCACACTGTACACTAAACACAGCTTGGCTTCACGCACACAAATCACAGTGTTGCTCTACACTTCCTCTACGTTGCCAAATTGTGGCTGTGGCTCCTGTTTATTCAAGAGCCTTCCTGCATACATAGAAACTTTGATGTGAAATTCTGAGTCAATACGCCATGCATAATGAAACAATTCTGCAGCACCGCAGCTCAATAAATCCGCGGAACAGTTGTTATTACAACACTGCTACGTGCAATTGCGTTGGCCATATTTCTACTCCACTTAAAACAAGAGAAATATTTTCCAACCCAATACAATAATGATGCTTTCATTGAAAAAAACTATCGTATATATGTGTATATTTATATATATATATATATATATATATATATATATATATATATATATATATATATATATATATGTGTATATATATATATATATATATATATATATATATATATATATATATATATCTACATATGTAATGGCCAGTGAGAACTCCACATAGGATGTTTAGGGCGCTTCTATTTAATTCTAAGGCTTCTGTCCCTCTTTGAGCACAGAACTGTAGGAATTCTTTGAAGTGGCGAAGTCCCATCAGGTTGTTCCAATAAGTGTTTACTTCTTGTCTGGTTTTATATATATATACATATATATATATATATATATATATATATATATATATATATATATAAAACCAGACAAGAAGTAAACACTTATTGGAACAACCTGATGGGACTTCGCCACTTCAAAGAATTCCTACAGTTCTGTGCTCAAAGAGGGACAGAAGCCTTAGAATTAAATAGAAGCGCCCTAAACATCCTATGTGGAGTTCTCACTGGCCATTACATATGTAGATATCACATGGCCAATCTCCGTCTATCAGATACTGCAACATGCAGATACTGCAGTGAAGAGGATGAAACTATGGAACACCTACGTGCCAAGTGTCCAGCGCTTATAAGACGCAGAGCAAAACTGTTAAATAACTACATATTGGAAGAGGAGGACTTCCAAAATAATATACAACATTTAAGCTACATACGGGAGGACAAAAGATATACATGCTGGTCGCAGTGGTGGAGGGTGAGAACGACGCCCACCCCAACCACATCATCATCATCATCATATATACTCGTATATGTATGTATGAACTGCAAATTGAGCTACGTGAAATTAGTCATATTACAGAATATAATATAAATATTATTGTGCGATTAATCATAACTAATTATATTTAGAAGGTATGGGGGAATGAGTTTTTTTTTTTTTTTTTTTTTTTGTCGGAACAATCTAGTAAGCGCAGCACTCAGACAGAGTATATATCCATTGTACTGCACTTAAGGTTTCCTTTTACTCTGTTTTAAATCTACCCCGACCTCCGAAGAAGTAGAAGTAGATGATGCGGTGCCAAGGAGCCAAGTTGGTTACTCCTCAGCACATCAGTGCCAAAAATCCCGAACCTGATTCGAGCAAAGGCAGGGCAGACGCAATGAAAATAGTCCGCCGTCTCGTCTTCCTCTCCACAGGCTGGGCACAGCGCACTGTCTGATATGCCAATCCTTTCCATGTGCCTAGCCCATAGAAAGTGCCCCGTCATCACGCCAACCAACAGCCTGCAGTCCCTCCTACCTAAAGATAGAAGGAACCGTGACCATCGGTCAGAGATAGCAGGTAGCATAATTTTCGTCCATCCGCAGCCTCTCTCAGCCCGCCATGCTCGCTTGTGGGTCGAAACAACCCACTTGTTTGCAGTGGCTTTGATGGCAGCGGAAGGGAGTGGCAGTACAGGCTCAGGGCCAATAAAAACAGCCTCGGAGCCCATCCTGGCCAAGGAGTCAGAGGTCTCGTTACCCGCAATGCCAGCGTGTCCCGGGACCCAAGTCAACGTCAGACTATTATGTTTTCCAGCACAATTTAGCCTGGATTTGCAGGACCTGACTATCGTGGAAGTGGTGGTCGGACTATCCAAGGCCATGAGCGCAGCTTGGCTGTCACTGTTTCACCTGTTTTCCACAACAAAGTCCATCGCCTCAAGTATCGCATACACCTCCGCCTGAAACACAGACGCATGCAGGCCAAGGGCAAAGAACCGACGGGTCCCACAAGATTCCACGAAGACACCAGAACCTGAACCTTCTTCATTCCTGGAGCCATCAGTGAAAATACGGCAGCAGTGTTTGCCGGGCTCGTTCTCGGGATCTAACCATGAACGAGCCTCTGGCAGCAACACATTGTACCGCTTTTCTAGTATGATGGTTGATGGACATGGAGTCCGGAGGCATAGACAGGATTGCAGAATCGATGTCAGTGTCTGCGCCGTCGTCCAACATCGAGCACACCCCATACCAGTGGCCACTATGTTTCACTCTGCAGATGGCCTTAACGGCCTCTCCGCGGATGAATACATCTAGTGGCGGGAGATTTACCAAAGCATCAAGTGCCGGGCCTGGAGTAGTCGGAAATGCTCCGGTACAACATATGGCCACAGCACGTTGTAGCCTTGATAGAGCATTTTTGTGTCCTACCAGAGAGAGTCTGCTCATCCAAACCATCGATGCATAGGTGATAATAGGTCTTACCATAGCTGTATAGATCCATAGGACCTTACTAGGGGAAAGACCCCATGTCTTACCAAAAACACCCTTACATTGTCAGAAAACTGACAGTGCTTTGGATGTCTTCAGTTCGACATGTGTTTTCCAAAGAAGTTTGTTATCAAGGATGACTCCAAGATATTTGATTTCCTTGGATAACTGGATAGTGACTCCTTTCAGTGTAGGCAGAATAAGTCCATCAAGCTTTCTCCTTCTGGTAAAGAGGGCAATACCAGTCTTGGCAGGATTAGCCGATAGCCCATTCGCACTGCACCAAGTGTCAATCATATCCAGAGTTCTCTGCACCCTTCTGCAGACAATCATAAGGGATGGACCTGTCACAAGACAGCCAACATCATCCGCATATGCCTGAGCGTATACACCCGAGTCATTAATGGCGCTAAGCAGGGGATCGATTACCATGCACCAGAGCAATGGAGACAGTACGCCAGCCTCTATTAACCCCAGACGACACCAGCAAATCTTCCTCCGCCCGCACCGTTATGATTCTCTGGGCCAGCATTGAACGTATCCAGTTTACTAGGACCCGGTCTACGCCATGCCGCCTAGCAGAGCCGCACATACTGTCGAAAGTAGCATTGTCAAACGCACCCTCTATGTCCACAAAGATGCCTATTGCGTATTCTTTCCTGTCGATGGCTCGCTCTATCCTTCCAACACGGTTTTGCAGAGCCGTCTCGCAGGATTTTCCGCTTTGATAGGCATGCTGAAATGGAGAGAGTGGATGCGTCTTCAGAGACTCCCTACGCATGCGAAGCTCCACCAGCCGTTCTAAACTTTTTAGCATGAACGAGGTCATACTAATAGGTCTGAAGCTCTTGGGATTGGTGTAGTCGTCTCTTCCAACCTTAGGAATGAAGGCAACCCTCACCATCCTCCAAGAGCGTGGTACATAGGCCAGTGCGAGACATGCAGTGAAGATCTTCTTCAGTGCTGCCATCACCAGCTCAATGCCTTCCTTCAACACAATCGGATATATGCCATCCAGTCCGGGCGACTTGAAGTTGTCAAAGGATTTGATAGCAAATCCAATAGCAGTCTCATTCGCCACAGTTCTGGCGACATACCAATCATGTCGAAAGGGCGCAGCTGCCCTGACAACATTTCCGACCAAAGGTGGTTGTTGACGGGCTATGCTTACCTGATTTCCTGGAAAGTGTGACTCCAACAGCAAGCTGAGTGTCTCACTTTGCCTCTCCGTATAGGAGCCATCAGGTTTCCTGAGCGACCCCAGCTTTGCGGTTTGGTCCTTTTTCAGGACTTTCACCAGTTTTGCCGTGTCACTCAGGGATTCGATATCATTGCAGAAGTCTCTAAAAGAAGTCCTTTTCGAGTCCCGAATTAGCTTCTTGTAATCCCTCTGAACACGTCGATATCGTTCCCAGTCCTCGTCAAGATTCGTCTTGAGGGCCCGGTTGATTAGTTTTCTAGACTCACGCCTCAGCATCTGAAGCTCTCGGTTCCACCATGGAACAGGAGTCCGGCTATGAGGAGGTTTAGTTGGGCAGGCTAGCTCGAAGCTGTTTGTTAGAGCGGTGTTGAGATGTTCAACAGCCGCCTCAATGTTCTGCTCCTTGCGAAGTCTCAGTGGCGTCACGTGATTGCTACGCAGTGCCTCCCTGAACTTCGGCCAGTCTGTTTTTCTTGGGTTTCTGGTGGGCAATGGCATCTGCGCCCGGTCGCCACACTGAAACTCAATGTATCTGCCTCCTCCACTGAAACTCAATGTATCTGCAACCTCCAGTTGTTGTATCTGCAACCTCCAGTTGTTGATCGACCACCCCAGTCTTGGATTTGACAGGGTGACGTCAATTACCTCCTGCCTTCTCGTAGTCACAAAAGTAGGCTGCCTGCCTACATTGTGGATGTTCTGGCTGGAGGAGGCAATATACTCGAAAAGTCGAGAGCCCCGCTCATTGCACTTGCTGCTGCCCCAGATCGTATGCTGGACATTAGCATCGCAGCAAAGAACCAGACCAAGACTGCGCCGCTCACAGACCCCTACGAGAGTAGCGACCATCCCAGGTGGTGGCGCCTCCAAAGCATCGTAGGGAAAGTAAGCAGATGCAATCACAAACCTCGACCATCCGTGCATACTCTTAAAACTAATCTCTGCCGCAACCAGATCCTGACAGCAGAATGCGTCAAGGCAGGTCGCTGCGTGATGGGATGATATCATAAGACCGGCTCTAGGTCTAATCGAGTTTCTGTCATATAATATAGTGGCCCCTTTCAACAAGCCAAGGCCACAGAGGCGACCCGTAAAGACCCAGGGCTCTTTTACTGTTGTTATGTGGGGTGATGTGTGCAGCTGGGTGAGTCGTCTACTTAGGAGTACAGTAGCGGCTTTAGAATGCTGCAAGTTGATCTGCGTTACCGTCAAAGGACGATAGCTACGAGAATCGTCCGAGCCATTCATCTGGGAAAGTCATGAAACGTTACAGTCCCAAAGAAGAGACTCAGACGGCTCCGGTACCGAGAAACCGTGACATCAACAGTGGCCTCATCCACTCGCACCACAAGACTAGCACCTTCGTTACCATCCCGGTTGCTACCCCTGGTGTGCGAAAGAACTCTCTAAAGCCTCGTGTTGATGCCATGGTTCTGAGCACGCAGACAAGAAAGGACATCTGTGGTCGTCAGATCGGGATCCGGAATCCAGCAGGTGGCCTTCCTGAGGGACACGCCTGCTTCGCTATAGACCGCGAAGCGAGTGGTCACCATGGGGGGCACGTCATTGACTGCACCCCTGAGCCAATCAAAGTTGGCCTGAGACGCGCACGACACATGCAGAGTGCCGTCCTTTGTCTCATAGCCCCTCGCATTAGCTTCAGGACCGGAGGCAATGACGCGACGCATCAGATGACCTTTGCAGTGTTTTATTTCTGCATCAGTTAGCTTATGGTCAGGCCCCAGCTTCCCAATCACCGCCATTGGTTGCGGGCCGTTGGCCTTCTCGCTGTACGATGGCTTGGCTGCACCTTTGGAAGTGCTTGGGCGAAGGTCCAGCTCACCACCCGCCACTGGCAGAGATTTCGCCGGGCAGATGGTTTTGCTGGATACGAGGGGCTGGGCAAGCTGCAGCTTATTGGCCACATTCTTCCCCGCCACACTAGCCGCCACCGAGGTTTCGCTCGTACCCTTTGGGGTCGTGGCGCCACCAGCAGTAACAGCTGCAGGGCAGGTGGGAATGCTGTTTTCAGCAACAATCTTCCGCCGCTTACCTCGCGAGCGAGCTTTCGGAGCGGTCAATCCCTCCGCAGGCTCGGTGGCTTCCGTGGGTGTCACTTCCGCCGACCTGGGCCTTTTGGAGGGAGTCGACACAGAAGGGCCGGCAGAGCGACGTGAGGATTTCTCCTGCACGAGCCTATCAAGCCGCTTCTTTCTCTGTCTCCTCGCTTGAGTTCGCGTTGCCCTAGAAACATTGGTCGGTCGTTCCGCCACTGTGGTGACTTTCCGACGCAGGCCCTCTGGATCCAGGGTACGTTTCTCCGTCTCTGAAGAAGAAGAGATTGCGGCAACAATCCCCGTATCCTCCAGGATGCGCTCTCGCTGATAAAGGCGAGAGACTTTAGCGATGGTTGGGACCTCCAGAATCCGTGCCCCTGCCGCCGAAGCGGGTAGATTTCCACATGCGTGGGTTCCACCTGGAGTAATTAATCTATTGTTGTCCATCGCCAGACAGTGGTTTTTGTTCGGGACTCCTCCCTAGCCAGTTTGGTCCGTGGATGGTACCCATTCTCTATACCATCATTGTGATATACAGACAGCCATAACTCCCGCCCCTCCTAAGAGGTTCAGAAGTAATGTCATTTGCCTACCAAGGGTCCCCCTATCCGCCACCTGGGGACGCGTCCAATGGGACGTCAGGCAAATCCAGCACGATTTTTGGCTTACGACTGGAACAGAGAAAGGTTTCGGCATCATGGTGTGGATATGATTCCAACCCCCGTCCCCAGAACTGTGAGACTAGCGCGCCTGTTACTTACAGATCTTTTCTCAGAATTTAAAGTACTTTTATTAGTTTATTAGAATCAAGCAGGCCTTGTATTTTGAAAGAAAATATATATTGAATTAAAATATTCGAAATATTATTCAGTCACTTGCGACCTCGCATGATCCACAGACTTGTGTTCAGGAAAAACTGGCCAACACAGAAAAGGACACGCAATATGGTACGAATATGATTTTGAAGCTTGCAGTCCGCAATTCCCAGTTCCCAATTGTTCAACGTTGCCAGAAGATATACATCAATATCAATATCCATCTTGGAATGGATTCACTGTGGCGCTGTACGTTCTACAAGGAGCTTATTTATAATCATTTACGGCATGCCTTTAAGAAAGGATTTTCCTTAAAAAGGGGATAAAAATATATTTAAAAAAATATAATCTAATGTGTTTTTATTAATTGTATATAGTTTTTAAGGAACTTTTATGGAATTTGAACAGGATGTCAAGGACATTTCAGTAGGAATTTTTTATAGCAAAAAATCCTTTTTTTAATTAATATTCGTTTTTTAATTTGAAAATCATGGACGCACAATTTCTCATTCTCCCTCCTATGGTGGATTGATATCCTGCGGGACATTACCGCAGTAATTAGGTGAATATTTGGTTAGTTGGTTATTAAAAATTGTGTGACTCTGAAAACGAATAATGGAGAGTTGTGAAAATTTCAAAGGGAGGGGGGTGTTCAGATTTGTGATTCTAAAAGTTTGTATAAAATTTGGAATTGTTTTTTCCTATGTAAATATCGAATGTGCATATGAACTAAAATTGTCTGCCAGAAAAATCGTCCTTTTTCTATATGGAGTTTGTTATTAAACACGCTTTCCTGACATTCATCTCTACAATCTACCGGAAAGAGTTCTTCCTTGGAAGTGTGCCGAGAGCAAGCTTCTGGAAATCCATTTAATTAGGAATGTCAAGCATGATTATGTCAAGAAATTTAAACGGAATCAAGGAATTTGAAGCTTAATTCATTGGAGTTTCCAGGTAAAATAAGTCAAGGAATTATTTCCAATTAAACCAAGGATTTTCTAGCCTAATTTGAAAAGCCTCTCAGATGTAATCCAAAAGAAAAAACACGACGCCTAGGGAAGCAATCGAAGCTCCTTGAATGTATTCTATTTACCAATGGGAGTTTTTTCTATTGAAAGGCATTTTCAATAAGCCAAACGACCGAATTTTCTTTGAATGTTCTCTTGGAGGCGAACAGCGTGGATCACAAGGGTTCAACAATGTCATCAGCGGATGCCACAATATTTAGATGGTTTAAATGTTTATTTAGAGATGAGAGCATAATTTAGAAAGTGGAAAAACGTGTCATGAGGTGTTTCATAATACTTCCATTTAGCCAGAGATATTTGTTGTCAGAATGAGCAAATTTTTTATGTCAAACCTGGCTGCAAAATTTTCAGAAATTCGAGGCTAGAAAAGCAATGAACGCGTTGCCAACTTCACATCAAACTATGAAAATATTCGGACCTGCAGGGAAAATACTGCTAGTGATGCCGTGCTGTTCCACATGAAGAGACAACAAGTAGCAAAAGTTAGTCAAACACAGCTGTTGAAGGAAATTTTAAATACCATTCTCAACTTCCGATTATTATCACTTGGGAGCTGAGTAAATAAATATTCATATTAGAAATAAAAACACACTTCCTTGAGTTATGTTACAGGAGAGAGAGATTTGGCTGAACGTGGATCCAATGTTGGGCCTTCTATTCTTTCCTATACAGACTAGAATTCGGCAGTGCATGAGTGGAACCATGGCTGATTGTTGGACTGACTCCTCGTTTTTTCGTCACTTCTAAGAAAAATCTGAACTGCTAATTGCCTCTTTCGCTCTAAGACCCGCACACAAGACTATTAAACATTGACTTCACATTTGCCTTTTGTGATCGTATGTATCTAAGTATGTGTGTGTGTGTATGCGCGCATTCATGTGTGAATCTTAAATCCACTAGAAGCACAATAATGGGGGCGACTGCAGTTGCAATTGTAGAGAGTTGTCCTTCGCTTTTGTTGCCAGATACACACAAAATGGCAGTCAAATGGCATGCTTTGTAATGCGGACAATAGCGGGGCACTTGAAATGTCACTTACTCGCACTCGTATGCAGGGCGTGGCGGCATGGAGCGAAACACATGTGGCCCTGCTGCTGCCAGTGGCACTGGGCTCCCTCTTGCAAACGGAAGTGAATTGTTGTCGCAGACAGGAAGCAATTTAGCGCTGTTTGTATTTGTCTGTTTTGTTGAGTTGTGGTTACTACTATAAAAGTATATATATATATATATATGATATGTGAGTGTGTGTTGGTGTATGCATATGTGTGAGTGCTGATGTTGACTTAAGGTTTAGTACTTAACAACAATGCAGAAGGACAATTCCCAGAGGAAGGGAGAAGAAAACAAAAGGGGTAAATGTAGTTTTAGTAAAATTTTGGAAAGTTGAGAGATAAATTCGAAATAATTTGCAGACGAAATTTTAAAATAATACCAGTAATAAAATACACCTTAAACAATCTTAGAATAGCTTTGTGAAAATATGTAATCTCTTCATATCAGTTCCTCAGCCCTCTCCAGTAATTCGTCTCTAATAATTACCTGCCCTACTCTATCCATGTTCAGTCTTTAGACTTGCTTTCTATTTTTTGCAGGCAAAAATGTACATTGGAATATTTATCCTAAAAGTGGAATGACCTATCAAGTGATATTCCGCATTAACCTAAGAAGGCCTTCAATAATTGAAATCCTCAGAAGAGCCTGTTAATTAACCAGCTCAAGATGTCCGTAAAGTCTATTGAATGTTGTGAATTTTTAAGACAATAGAAATTCCAATATATTATATTATATTCAGCAGTAATTGACTAAGGAATGAATTCTATGAACTGGGGATGGAGATAAAATAAGAGGGTACAAATGGAATTAGAAGAAAGCGCATAGTTTCGTTAAAGCATAACAGTCAAGGCACAATGGGTTAGGAGCTGACATTAGTTTACTAATCTACCAATAGTGTGATATGAAAGGAACGAAGTAATCACAACATTGAGCTATGTAGATTCCAATTCAGATATAGATCTGTATCCATTTACTCAGTAAACTCGATGTTCTTATTTGGTTATTCCTTGGGTATTTTTCAATACATATCCCTTCGATATTCTGATTACAGCTTTGTTATATTCTCGCTGCCTTTGTATCAATTACTGAGCCCTCTACTCTCTCTACTCAGCCCTTCTACTTTGTTCTACCTGCTCTATTCTATTCATATACAGTTTTGAGGCTTACATCATACTTTCTTGCCGTCAATTTAACTCTACCTACTTAACCTAGTCTACTGTATCAAACAAACTGCTTCTCCCACTGCTTCAACGAATTCGCCAGTTGTTCCTATGCACTCTACCTTTCATCTTAACTTATATAGATTATTTTCCTGTTTCTAACTATACTTATATAATACATAATTATTTATTAATTATTAATCACTTAATTATTTATTGATAAAGGACATGTTTTTCGATCATAACTTAATGTGTCTGAATTCGTTCCTTAGTTCACCTCCTTTTCCTATGGATACATTTTTTCCTTATTACTCCAAATTTGCTCAAAATATTTGTGAACCAGTCACATTTGGAGCTAGTGGTCTTGTCGTAAGCATGCTAGACTCACACTCATAGGGTCGCAAGATCAAATCCAGCCTTGGGCTTGGTTTCAAAAAATGCTTCTTTCTAAAAGATCATTCTCTTTCGAGTCGACGGCCTCAGTAGCTAATGCTCAATCTCCAAACCCCTTGCAGTCATAATTGGTTATGGTGTAAGATATAATAATAAAAAAAGACAGAATTATTTGTAAATTGGTTCTTCCTATACAAAACTGACTATTCTCAGATCTTTCTCTTCTCCCTTATTGACAGACATAAATTAATTCAAAATAATGTATATATATATATATATATATATATATATATATATATATATATATATATATATATATATATATATATATATATATAAACATTTTAAAAGGTACTCTATTGATAAAAAAAAACAAAGATAATTTCTCATTCTACTGATTTTAGTTCCGTCCCAGTGAAGTGGAACTTTTCGACTACCGAACCAACTACAGTTCTTAGTCTTTCAGTAGTCGTTCTTCAATCTTACTTCTTTATTCTTTCTATATAAATACCACCTTTCAGGTCGCCTCTCTGTTCATATTTGTTTAGCAGTCATCGAGACTGTTTATATTGTCCTTTCCCTTTCTCATGTATTACTCTTCTCCTTTCTTTCCCTTAGATGCATTTTTCTATCTATTGCCTTCTTTAGTCCCCACTTCCGCTTCTTCTTGATACTGTGAAACGTTTCTCCTATCTACCACATCTCTCTTACGTTGCTTGCAGTTGTTCTTCAGTCCTAATCCAATTCCTTATAATAATACATAAGAATGAATAGATGAATAATTAACTGATAAATGCTTTTACCTCTTAAATCCTTCCTGTATTCTTTCTGTTATCTTTCTTCCCTATTAATTTTAGTTAGGATATTCTCCCTAATCTTTCACCTTCCGTTCATATATCTTTATCAGTACTACTTTTTTATTTCGGGATGAAGAAAATCGTCATCATTTCTTTTCATATCTTTCCATTTTGAGTAGTAAATCATCCTTTATTCCACCATGATGTGGACACATCATATCTGGTACTTATAAATCTCACAATCTCTCTCCTATAATGATTAAATCAGCATCTCCCTGGTATATTTTATATATTGACAACTCTTTTATCCGTCCCTACCTTATGTAATTTTGATTCCTACATTGCTCTTAAGTGGTTTATTTTGTTCCTCGCTGATAATGGTTGAATTTATTTCTTACTGCTGGTGCCCCATTTTTTCTTCCGTTTACATCTCTTATATTCTAGGTAGTGCTGCTTCGCTCAACTTGTTGAAAAGACAAAAATATTAGTGGTTTCTTCCTACTCTCTGTCTGTTTAAGTAGAGCTTCTGGAATGTATCATATTCGCAATATATTTTTAAGGACGAAATTTCCTTACTCTGTTCTTTTTGCATATTATCCTTTGTGTTATTTCAAACAATAAACACTTCTTTCCCTTACGTTATTAACTAACAGATCCATATTCATTGTTCTAGAATTTTTCCACAGATTTCACTGCAACTTCCTCAAGAAGTATTCCACATTTTCTCGCTATGAGTATTCCACATTTCCCCCTACAAACAGCTCCAAACATTAAAATATTAAAAGTGCATGATAGGGAGTTATTCATCGGCATATGCTTCTGAAATATCCAGGTTGAAATTATCAAAGCTAAAAGAGTCAGCCCTGAAGATGTAGAAACATAATTTACCACAAACGGCTTCGCTGAAATTGAGTTGAGAAGGATGCTTCACAGAGTCGTATAAGCAACTCCTGCATAATTAACCCAGCTCCTTCAACCTCTTCGTGGAAAGAAAACTTTACCAAAGCAGGTGCAAATGGTTTCTTTCTGCTATGTCTCAATCCCTTCAACCTTTTCTCTAACCCCTTGGGAACATGTCAACGCCAACTACGCCTTTCCGCTCGTTTGCCCAGGACTCTAATGTCCTTAGCAATTCTCCATCGTTCACTTATATCACACTTTTTCTGCGATTTAGTTTCCTTTATTTGGCCCGAACTACCGCAGAAGTTCAAATTAAATTTGTTTGGTCACAATTCTCCAGCGTTTAGTTTACCATAAATAAATCAAGTCCTGCGCTCCTCCATGCTCAGACAGTCAAACTAGTCGGTTACTGTAGTATATGAAGTTTTACTCCTTCGCAAAACTTATCTCTTTCTTTTCCTCCTTTTCTTATTTGTAAGCCTCCGCATGCCAGCGCGAGATACGACAACAAAATGATAAAACATTTTGTGGTTGGTTTGTTGGGGTGGCGACTTTATTAGTCTTTTTTTGGTGCTCTCACCCTTTGTCTTAAAAATGGAGGTTTCAAGTTTTGTGTGCGAATTTGACCACATTTCGTAAAAGTTTGAATTATTGTAAATTTGAGGTTGAATTTATTTCTGGAACGTGTGTTATTTGAATTTGTGGTGCAATTTAATGTTGTCAGGCGATTAAGTTGCATTGTTAAAATCTCCCCAAACACTGCTGCAGAGAAATTCAGGTCATCTCGACTGCAGTACGTGCAGTGGCAGAAATATTCCAAGCAAGCTTCAAGCCAGTTGAGAAGATAATTTTAAAAATTGCAGTTACATTATTTTTGGTTGTTAATATAACTGCAGGAAGGAAGAAACTTCCCAGCAGTAGTAAGGAAATTTATTATCGAAGGATATGAGTTCGGATGAAGTCCTGGTAGCCAGTACTAAAATTTGTTTTAGTTATAATAAATGTATTATCATAACTAGAGGTGGTTGTAATTCATAGTGTATCATCATATTAAGGCTCGTGAGGATATGGCAGCAAAACCCAGTAGTGCTAATTGGGGTGACCCGAGAGTTGTCAGCTATTTTGCTTACCTACCTATCATAATTAATTGTAAGCAATAAATAAGCTAATATATAAGAATTGCTGAATCTCTGCAACGGCGAAGACATCTTGAAATTCACCAAATCGCAACGCATCCGTTGGGCAGGCCACATCTTGCGCATGGACGATGGCCGCCCTCAGAAATTTCTGTCAGACTACAAACCACCAAGCGTAAGGCATTGCGGGAGACCCAAAACAAACTGGTTGGATGGCGCTCCGAAGACCAGAAGAAACTTGGAGGGAAAAACTGGATGTCAGTGGCTCTAGATCGTGCTGAATAGAAGAAGATTGCTGAAGCAGCTAAACCCCACCCTGGGCTGTAATGATAAATGATGTTGATGAATATATAAGTAAATAACATAAAAGTCAGTCTTCAAAAAAGGAATGGGAGTTGGGAATACACCTCCACCGATTTTTATATCTTTCCAGACAACAATTTATTAAGAGAATATCTTAAGTATGTGTGATTTTTATGAAGATCACCATATTAGTTTCACCTCCTTTGGAGACTGCATACATTTATCCAATTTCCCAGTCTGCGTATAACAAGTGACAAAATGCTGGTTATATTGAAACTCTCAGCAGCTGCGGAATAGTTCAATAAGTTAAAGAAGGGTCGAATTAAGCCTCTTCAATGAAATTCACGTTTTTTTATTTAGGTTTTTATAATTACTCAGTAAATTTTGAGCAGATAACCTCGTTTATTTAATAACAATCTGAAATTTTCTCAAATTTCTTTGCTCTAATTTATTTTTCTTTCTTCTTTACAGGTAAGTCAAAGGATATGACTGTAGTATGTATTCAATAAGCAACATGCGAGAGGTAGGACAAAAATAAATAATCCTTAATAAATATACTCTACGGCTTAGAAACCCCTTTGTACAATATGTGAGAGTATGGAAAATATGTTCAAAACATGTGAGGATTAAAAAAAATATCATCATTATATTAAATAATTTATCGAAAGAGATTGACGGTAGAGTTGAGCAGAAAAAACTTTCTCTTAGTCATCGTAGTTACCTTGAAGCAATGTTAGCATAAAGGTAACCTGAATTATAATTACTTCAATTACGATTCCTAAACAATGCCAGTGCGTTTGATACACCAAACATCAATATAGATTTGTAACTCCAAATATGCGGATCCTCTAAAACATGACTGGGACTTCAGCCTCAAGCGATCTGCTAAATTTGTCGTTATATTGATCTATAAGCAATTGTATATGCTTGAGACTTTACATGTTTATATTAAAAAAGGATAGAAAGAATCATCAAACACTCGTCCACTTACTGAAATTAAATACGCAACCCCACGACTGTTAGACCTCAAATTTACTGACGCTGCAGATATATACAATTTAAGTTTCGTCGCTAATGCTGTTAAATAGTAGTAAGAGAAAAATTGTTTGATGTCTTTTGGACTTTGAAGAACATATTTTTGGTGACTAACTCCCTTCCCTATAATAAAACATCACAAACGAAGTTTAATTCATGCACGAAACCCTTTTCTCAACCACGAGAGTCCTTATTTCCTCATATGCGGCCTTTGGACTTTCCTGTAGTATGTATCCTTCCAAACAGTACTACCGAACTAAACAGTTGAACTTAAGTCAAACCCCAATCAACTTCCCATAAAGATTATACATAGTCAGCCGTGATTATTCTAAACTCTTATTGCTGTCAATCGCACAGGACTTGTGTGTGTGCCAGAGGAGTTTCAGTGCCTGTCCCTGCAAAAAGGTTTTAGGTACGTTGGGTCTGTTGAAAATACTAGTACTGGTAGGAGTCTCAGAGTGTATTATTTCTTAGTGTTAAGACTTCAAAGAGTCCCCTCAGAAGGTCTCAGAAACTATCTTAATAAACTTATTTGAACTTTCCGATTACTTAAAAAATGTGTTTTATGTCATCCTGCTCCTCTTCTGAAAAAGACTGCGATATTCTCATTTAATTTTGTAATTTTTTATGATAAGACACAACATTATACATATTACAAGTATATTAAAAATATCTAATAATACACAAAATGTAAATTCAATCATCCAACAGATTTAGTTCCCGACCCCATTATCTATGAATAATGTGCCAACGAATAAGTCACTCATCCTAACACTTGTTATAGACAATTTGCGGTATGGCATTCAGCGCTGGTAGCGACTTTTCTTCCACTACTTATTTTGGTTGATGATATTCGTACGGCGAAGATTGACGAACAAGGATCAATCTGAGTATGGACTCAATATCGTGGAGCAAAATCCAAGTTCTGGTCTTCCATAAATCGAGCCTTTTTCCACGAGCCGTCCTTCTGCTTCATGAGACCCATGCTATATTTTTAATATTGTTTCCTGTAACATTGCTCACAACGGACCCAACTGGTGGTCAAAGTGGCATCACTGGTTTATTGGTGTTGCGGCTGTCCACCCTTTGACGTGGGTATATCCTTTTCAGCTAGTTATGGGATCACCAGTCGGAAGCTACGCATAGTTTTCTAGTTGAATTTATAAACCCATATCATAATATCTCTTATAATTCTCTTCATGGAATTGCAATTCGTACTGGCTTGTTTGACCCTTCCGCGAAAGTGTTGAATCCCCACTTATTGAGAAAGGTTCATCTGGCATGCTTCGATGCAACTTACGCCCAAACATCAACTATAATGAAGGAGACTGAGTTATGACAGCTCTTCAGCTCCTGAGCCATGGCTTGCTTGATGATGTTTCATCATCTTATTCTTTACTTTGTGTTATCATCAGACTGAAAACATTGAATGTTGACAGAAATGATGAAAGACTTCACCAACTTTTTAGTCAACTGTGAATACTTTTTTCCACTCCTCTGCTAATGTTTTCAAACAAACTGACTCTCCGTTGATATTCAATTCATTTCTTTTCCATAATTCAAAGTGGTTCGTGGCCTTCTCTGAATGCTTCGTAGTATTTGCAATAAAACAGACACTCCGTAGACTCAGCAAACTGTGTGTTCCAAAGTTTGTATCAATTTTTAATAGGTCAGATCATACTATATGTCAACTAACCCAACTAACTTCTCCAAATACAACATAAACCGCATAGTGCTAGTTTCGTTCAGTGTGTTCTACCTTGAAGACCCCTCCGGCGGTGTTTTTCTTCCATTCATCATCATCGTTCGCATACTAAAATATTCCCACCGACTCCGTAGTCCATCAAAGCGATATTCATGAAAATTTGGCAAATGACTCCTTTCATTATTCCACGAGATGAGTCAATGCAAGGAAAATCTGTTTATTAGGATTTTGTGCTTCACAATCATTTACGAGAAACTATTCCATGCTTCTGAAATTCTCACATTTTGCTCTGCACAAGCATTTCATAATCCATAAAGGGATAATTGCTCTGTTCGCAGCTGGAGCAACACTCCAGCAGTGTGGAGAAAAGCATTCCTAATGTGAAGAAAATCTGAGGAGGAAGTAACAGAATTGCCAATGTAAACCAGAGGAAAAGTAACAACGCCAACTGAAGAACTGGACGCTATCAAGTCACCAATTAATTGGATTCAGAACAATGTGTGTCCAGAGAAAAAATAAGAGAGAGGTAAATGTATGTACTTGGGAGTACATGTAGATGAGTATATCTACGTGGGCGGTTGTTAGTGTTTATGTGCGTCCAATGGTAGCCTTGTCGAAGTTCCTTATCCGCGAATGTGTAATCACAGCAATACTGCGTCATACTTGACGAAAGCTTTTCCACTTGCATACTCTTAGCTTGAGACTGCATTTGCTGAGGAAACAGATGCACCCTTTCACCAGAATTCATTAGGAATTTGCATTTGTGCCACTTATGTACGTGCAATTTTCTGGCAACAGATTCTCTCAGTTTTTCGGTTTAATTACCTTCATGGCCTTTGTTCGCCTGTTCATTCCAATTACTGTAACTGCTCCTCTCCGTGGGAAATCTGAGAGCTCCCCGACATGAAGTTGACTAAGAATGCGCACTTGATTAGCGCGTTTATTAGTTTCGTGGCACATTCTTTCCAACATTTAAATCGCTGGCGAATATGCGCTGTATTTCCGACAGCAAAGGGTTAACCTGGCGTCTAATTGTTGCTTATGAGACACGCCAAATTTTATAGAAATACTGAACTTTGAGGCGGTTGGGCTACAGAACACGCTGAAGCGAATAGCAGCACTTTGGCGAGGTTTTGAGCTTGAAAACTTTCAACCGAGCACTTTTAATTGCATTTCTTGCTGCCGGCAAAGCGTGATTGTGGTATTGTTGCGCGGCAATAGCAGCAAAGGTTGTGGTTTGGGGCTACGCAGCGCGACCGAGTACTTGTTTGGATAACGCCCCCACCCCAGCCCAAGTTAATAAAGTTGGTCTGGTCTTTGTTTTTGTCAAATCTAGCAAACTCATTTGGCGCCGAGTATGGCGAATTGGGCGGTTCGTGGGTGGCTGGGTGGGCATCAGAGTGATTTGCTTGTAAATGCAATATGAATTTTATATTGAAATACTTTCGAGTCGGTGGGAATGTATTTGCTTTTTGTCTACTTGCACACACACACAAATATACACACGCAGGCACAAACACACACACTTAGCACATTTCCTTACAAATGCATTTCCTAATTTGAATAGTGTTTTATTGAAATGGCGTTTGTGCGCGCTCATGGAAATTTTTGCTGATAACGCTGTCTGAAGTCTGAGCGGAAAGTTCGCATTTTGTAAATTGTTTGAATTAGAAAGTTCGTAGTTGGCAAGAATTCGAGTCCCAACATAGTTTGGAATTAAGCACTTCTTAGTAATGGAGCCCAATTATTATGAATGAACGTTAAGAGGAGAACACAGCAATGGAAAGCAAACTCAATGAGTTTGAACAAGTATCGGGGAACAAGTGGTACTCATATACCACCAAGTCGTGATTCTATTATAGAACTCTACAACCCCGTTTTGAATTCTTAATGCACCGGTGAGGAAACTATTCTTCTTAGTCAAGTCTCCGGCAATCTCACAAGTTATTAAATTTGATAGAAATTACTACGTTTTTATGTATATCCCTGAAGGCTCTTTGTAAGTTATTTCAGCTCACTGTAGGAAAAGCATTCTTCTGGTCTGAAAAGGCATCGAGTTTATTGGCGTATCATTTATTTTGCAACAAATGCTATACTCGTAGAACCCGAAAACCTCGTTATAAATTCTTTCAGGCCAATTCTTATGAGTCTCCAACTTCAGCCGCAATTTATTGAATTTAATGAGTATAATTTGTTTAGCAGTGGACGCTGTACTTGTAGAATCCGAAAACCTCGTTATAAGTTCTTTCAATACCCTGTGAAAGAACCATTCTTCTGAGTCTGAAAATGAATCTACAATTTATAAGCATTGTTTATTATGTTAGCCCTTAACTGGAACTTTTTTAAGGTTGCATATCAATATACTCTACACACTTCATAAAATCTTGCACGGATCTACAAGATTAAGAAAAGCTGTCTCCCAAGACAAGTCCAAATTTTTGATATGTGAATACAGACCTGTTCAATTTGATAAATGGCCTGAGTTACGAATACGTTGAACTATTTATTGTCTCTAATTTTTGTTTTAAGGGTGCATATTGAATCTATGACCTTAAAAGCCATACTTCCTTTGAGGCTCTCCAGCTTTTGAAACTATCTGCTGCATTAGATAAGACGACCAATTGTATGATACAAGTACACTTTTTGTCAGCTTTGGTTAAAAATCGGGTAAAGATTTTGATGTCCCTCAGTAATAAGTTAGTAAAAAAGTAACCCATCTCTGCCATTTATAGTAATGAGGCTCTTGCTAGTTCAACGCCACGTAGTTCCAATTAGGTCCATTATATTAACCTCTTGGGTTGAAGAGAGACTGCCATTTAATCTCCTGTGCTAAATTACGAAGCATTCAGACACTTCCTTGCTAAACTGCATATTTTCTCTAAAATCGACCAACCTTGCAATAGTTCTTTAATATATTGAGATCGAAAGAAAACTGTGTGTATGGAAATTTACAAAGTCCTTGCAACTGCTCCTGCAGTTTATAACCAAAATGTGGTGAGGCACTCCTCAGTAGTTCATTTCAGTTTAGCAAATTTCATACAAATTGTCGCACATAAATTTTTAGCAATTCGCAGGGAAACTGACAAAAAATTGAATTATTGCCAAGGGTTGATGCCGTTTATTCGAACCCCAATGCGGTCGCCTGCGCCATTCGCAACAGTTTCGTTCCGTAACCGCGCGCGTTTATTATGGTGTGCCAGCCGGAAATAAACTTCCACTCGCTTATATTTGATTGCAATTGTATGTTTGTGTGTGAATGTGTGCGTGTGTGGGGATATGTGTGAAACAAGCATGCCACCACGTCTTAACGGAAATAATCACACACATGCGATAAACAAATTACACGCAGCCCACTCCGTAAATAAATAAAGTATGACTTTAATGGCGGAGTTGTGTGTGTGGAAAATTTATTGGCAAGTTCGCAGAACATTTCTTTCCGCACGCTCAGCGCAAATGTGTGACTTTTCGCTTGTTTCGTTTGCTGTGTAAACATGCAAGGATATTTAAGTTGCACTGCGATAAGCGGCGCTGGAGGAGATTAGAGTTAAGCATATCGTACCATAAACATTGTATGCGGATTGTGTTACTCATATATAAACGTTCAAAATTGAAGTTGATGTAGGATTCCTCTACCAGAATATATTCTACTGCACTGAACTGGATTTCTTCGATTCGAACCCCACCCGTGGTAGTTGTACTTCACTCAAATGACAATAAAGTGTAGTAGCACTAGTCCCATGCACTACTGTGATACTCCACTGGGACAATCCAATGAGCAACCATCGTACTTTAACAAACAATTGACAGGGGACTGCACTTCAGCTGCTTAACTAGTTTCACATTGGAGCAGATCGAAATTCATACAAATATATTGTGCTTTTATTTTTTATTTAATTATAATTATATTTAAATAAACTATTATAAATTATAATCAAGGGAAAATAACAGAAAGTTCTAAGAATATGGAATATGGACTGAACTAGGGCAGACGTGTTTGGGGCTAGAACCAACTACTGGAACCAATGTTTCCTAAGTATTTTTCAAATGAAAATTTTCAATTTGGGATATGTGCCCAATTTAATATAGATTGGAAATTATAAGGGGGGGGGGAGGCTAATATTGAGTGATAATTGCTGATTGATGAAGTTTAATGTAGTATGGGACCGGGCCGCATAGGCTTATATTAAAATAATGAGGCTGATAGTCTGGCAAGCGGATGTGACTATCAGTCCCATGATCATGAACAGCTACTAAGATCGATGTTAAGGATCTGGTGGCGCAGTCACAAGGGCTAGGAGCTAACTTCATCATTGGTGTGGATGTAAATGCGCAGCACACGGACATTATTGTGAGGGGTGACTACCTTTTCGATTATTTATTTGGAACTAACCTGCAAATCTGAATTAGCGGTGTTAAACCTAGAATTGTCATAAGCAATGGGCAGGAAGTAATAGACGTCACATTTGCCTCTGACTCTGTTATGGAAAGAAATAGCACATTGGCTTTACACTGCAACTGTCAGGCTCATTTTCCTATATGGAAATGTAGTCTGTTGGAGTGCAAAAGGACTTACTGCGAAAAGCTTAGTAAGGCACAGAGATCAGCTTCAATAAAAGTAAGTGGCGTCAAGAAAACCACGCCAATGCTGGTCTTGGATATCATACTATATCTGCCACCTTTAGATCTCTTTTGCAAATATTTAGCGGCATGTTGCGCCATTCGGCTCAAGGCGAGCTCACAATGGAAAGCTGTCCCCTATGGACATGCGACCATACTAGAATCCTATACGGACATTGATATTGATTACCTTCTTTTTCTTATTGTTTCGAAAGAAATTGTTGGTTAAGGATTTCTTCCAGAAAGGTATGGCTCGAGGGGGATCTATCACCAGATATTTTCATCAAGATATACACAGACGAATCAAAGATGAATACCGTTGTAAGATCAGGGACTTATTGCGAAACGCCCTCAATCAGTGAATCCATCAAATTAAAGGATCATTGCAGCATTTTTCATGCGGAAATAACCGCTATTCACGAAGCCTTGAATTGGTTCAGGATAAATGAAGTAATTGTTAAGGATATCTGGGATATAAGGGCATTAGATGCATTCCAAATAACATCAAGGAGTGCATTAGACTGTTGGCGATCTCTTAACGAGATGGCTTAACAATTTCATATCTATTTATGCTGGGTACCAGGTCATAGGGATATACCTAGGAAATGGAAGGATGATCAACTTGCGAGAGACGGCACTTGCAAGCCAAATGTTAGCAGGCATATGGGTATACCTCTCGCAACTTGGAAGTTTCTCATAAGGGAGATACTGATTAACTCTGCCAATCAAAGCTAGATCTGTGCTGATACCTGCGATGTCACCAAACAAACATGGCCGAGGCTAAATCTACGTCTATCCAATATCTCTAGGCTCAACAGACTTCAAATTTTGACTCTAATAGAAGCCCTCACGGGACATTGTCTAATAGGAAATCATGCAGGAAGAATGGGAGTTTATACGCATCATTTCTGTCGCAGTTGTAGGAACGAGAAGGAGCTGGAAAAGGTTCAGCATCTTTTCTGTACATGTCCAGCTTTTACTAGAAAAATGGAACGTTTACTAGGATCCCACTTCATAACAAGTATAGATAATATACTCTGGAGGAGGAAGCATAGACACTCCCCGCACAGCGGATCTAAGTCTAATGTCTGATCGTCAATTTTTCGTTAATGCTGTGAGACTTTAGAATTCACTGCCTGTACGGATTCAAGGTATTGGCAATGCTAATCTATTCAAAATTGAGCTTAATAAACACTTCCAGGGGCAATGAATTTATGAGCTGAATTGGGTTGTGCTATGGATTGTGTGTGACCGCGTACACTGTTTATATGTATGCATCCTTTTGTGACTAATAACAAATTTAAAGCTGTACATTTTTATTGATTCAAAGCTGTTTTGTATTGAAAGATGAATTGTTGAAATTCATATTGTAATGTTCTGTTTTTGTACTCTGTGAGCTATTGTATTTTATAGTATAATATGTACTAAATGTATCATTTCATGTTATTGGGACAATCTTACAAGGTTTTGCCTTAATGTCCCAAGGTGAACGTAAATTAATAATAATAATAAATAAGTGGCATTACTGTTTTTTGGTGATGCGGCTGCCCAACCTACCGACCTACCTAACTTGGCAAGGAATTCAGTGATTCAGGAACATGATTCTCAGTATAACAGTCCGAAACCTTTCTGTGGGCCAGCAACCAACACTGTTAGAGGTCTGTTGAAGAAATTTCTAAATGAAAAAAGAAGTAAATCCTATAAGAATATTCCACAATTAAGACATTGCAAGGAAGGAAACTTCAATACTAACAAAGACAGTCTTTTGAATAAGCTAATACCCATCACTGGCATTTTGAGCAACCACTACAGACTTAACTATTACACGATTAAGTTAAACCCTCACAAGGCATCAGTATATTTTGTTGAGAAAGTCTTGAAACCTTACTATACCTAATCATAGACTGCAGAGACAGATACTTTGGAGAGCTCATCTTGGATAGAGGCGAAACTGGTTCACTTTATCTATTCTTGGCTGATAAAAAGATCTAAGAGAAAACCTTTAGAAGAGTCACTTAAGTAAGGAAGGCCATCAAAATATATTTTTTGATCGCTGTGTAAGAAACCCTTGAACTAAATCTTAAACTTAATTTTAAGGGAATCACTCGCTTTCACACCTACGGTCGTATTTATTCCTATTCAACAGGTGTTGCTTTAAAGTTTTATTGTTTTGATTAAAGGTACTGTTTAATTGTTTAATGTTTAATTGCTTCGCTTGAGGGCAATAAGAATACATTGCAAGTTTCGGTGATTAAGTGTAAGTGTAAGTTGCAAGATTTGCCGAATACTTAAAATGTTTGCGAGTTAGTTTATGGCGAGTCAAGAAAGGAACCGAGCTCGTACTCGTATTTTGTGGTTATGATTTGTACTAAGAGTATTAGCAGTTAGATCAAGAACAACACTCCACTAATGCACTGCGAATATCAATATAACAACAACAACAATAAATATTATACTGTAGTCCCATGTATACTTAATAACGTGAAATAGTTGTTATAAATCTGACAACTTTATAAAGAAGAACTAGAAACTATTTCACAAATTCGTATGCACTTCATGTTGCTACTCATATACTGATGCGGGTTGACGCTTCAATTAATACACTATATTATAATTTCAAAACCTAATCAATCAAGTTTTCTCAACGATTAAAATGCATAAATAATAAAAACATATTACAAGATATTAATATTAATATTAACTACCTGTCAACTGCTCAATTATTCATACCTATGATGTGTGAGCACTGTGCTTCTTAAGCCTTTGGCTAGTAAAGAAACTGCCTTTAATAGTGTGTTTAGAGGCGATGGATCCGATAAAACGTTTTTCTACAAATATTTGGTACACTGTTTAGAGACTCAACGAAACCAATACCGAATCAATTTAGCCGCACGTGACAATAACTGGAACCAAACTCAAGGTGAGTGAGTGATTTTTACTGTATTTGTAATATGTCCTACAATACTTTAATTGACAAATATCCAACTCTGCTGCTGAAAGTAACTACAACAAAGTAAGAAATAAAAAAGTTGTACCGTGCTGCCATAGACTAGAAACATACTACTATCTACTACTATCTACTACTAACTTACTACTAACTTACTACTAATTACTTCATGATGAACAAAGAAAATGGAAGCAGTACAAACATTTTCACATTCTATCGCAGGTTTTGTGCCAGTGTGACTTGATCTAGAAAAACACCTTGGTGACTTTGCCAGTTCTTTAAGATAATGCCCATTATCACTTAGTGGAGATTTGGTCTGATTCTTTGAATCTTTTCAAATTAATATTGGAACAAAAGTTTCAATTTGGAAAATCACAAAAAAAAATATTGCAAAGTGAGAAGTGAATCCAGAGACACATTTTATAAAGAAACTTTTGCTCAAGTCATTGGGATCTTAATAAGTTTGTCTTCTCAAATAAATATCATATTATTTATTCGACATCATTATATAGTAAAGTCCAAGCAAAATCACATTTACTGATGTTCTATAAGAACACAATAAATTCAAATGCCGAACTAAAAGTGGCATGTAGTGCAGGGGTCTGGGACTCACATATACAGAAAGGGACTCACTTGTGTAGAAAGAAGAAGCCATACATTGTTTTATCTCCTGGCATCGTATATATTTGCATGGAATTTTTCAAATTCATTAAGTTAGTTGATGAAGAGTATGGAAGTATTTGCCTGAGTGCTTAGAGAATTACTTCTATGGCAGTTTTCAGGCGTACCCGCTTCTATTATATAAAAATGTTGGTAGTAGTATTTCAAATAAATATTATTTAGCTCAAATGAAAGAGTACTTTACAATTTTCCAAATGAATATGAGCATTTTATTTATTTTATAATAATATTAATAAATAAATAAATAATAAAATAAAATCATTCGGAGGGTCGCAGGTTCCAATCCAGCCCCGGCCTGGGATGCTGCTTTCTAAAAATCTTTTTCTCTTTGAGCCGAAAGCCTGAGTAGCTAATACTCATTCCCCAATCCCCTTACAGTCATAATTAATTATGGTGTAAGATATAATAATAAAAATAATAATAATAATAATAATAAAATACGAAATAATAAATCAATATAGATTTATGCTGCTAGGGTAATAATGAACTGAATATTCATTGACGGTAAATTCCAATGCAATGGAACGCGCTTTTCAAGATCAACTGCTAAGAATATTACTCATATCATACTCGTAATTCAGGTCTATTTGTGCTCAGAAAACTGCCTCAAGCGGCAAGCATTCATCTCCCATCACAATCTCGGTGCACCACGTGCACTTTTTAGTCGACTTTTGCAAAGTGATGTTTTAATTGCAAATGCCACCGGCCTCAGCAGTCGTTATTACTAACTTGGAAAGAGCAGTTCATAAGTCTGAGTCCCGCAATCAATATCAGAGTAACTGGAAAACAATATGAGGTGCGTCGTTATATTTGCTCTGGCATTCATGGCTCTGTTCGCATTTGTCTTTGGTGGTAAGCTCAGCAAATCTGATCACTATCAAATTACTGATAAATTGGTTTATTTACTTAAAATTTAAGCTGATTGCAATTATCGTGGTCACAAAATTCGCAGTGGCCAAAAGTATCGACCACGAGGTGAGTGCACTGAAATCACTTGCAATGGACGTGGTGATACCTCCCAAATAGGGTAAGGCTCAATTAAGGAATGACAAGCGTTTATTTTCTGAGTATGTGCAACTTTATATTTCACAGGTGCGCGTCCAGACCTTGCAAGTACACAGAGGATAAATCGAAGCCCTACCCGGGATGCTGTCCAAAATACAAGTGCTGAAATGCCAACTCAATCAGTTTTAAGTGAACATTATTTAGCCAATTAAAATTATAATAAAGGAATTTATTGGAATAATATAAAATAAATATGTGAGTTCAAATAATGCCCGGGGCATGGTCCTGGACTGTTTGTTTTTAAAATTATTCATTCATATTCAAATTGAAGTCCTTAATTGCTAATGGTCTTCTTCCGAACTCTTGGACACATAATTAACTATGGTGTCGAATATTATTTAAAAATAAATACACAAAGTTCTTCAGATAAAAGAATTGCTAATATAGAATTGTTCTTTATACCAATCGAGACTTCTAAACAAGGCGAGAAAGAGTGTTGTGGCACAAAAGTTGGCTGAGGCATTTCTTCTCTAGTCACATCATCTCATTCTCTCATGGAAGTTCCCACACACCATCACTATAGAGAAATGTTGTCGCTGAGAACTTTAACAAAAGCTCAGGACCTGCCATTTGAAAAAATATTGTGTCCCTGAGTTGAAATTTAGTATTCGATATTGTTGCTCTATTTCATTCAACGAATTATAAGGCCAACTAATTCCGGGGACAAGGGAACAAAGGAGAGATCCAGAATTACTTCTAGGGAGCTTGACGAAAACTTTCTTCTCTGATGACTACAAAATTCAAAAGGGAACTGGAGCTGGCTGGCATATGAATAAAAATATCTGATGCTTCTCGGCTGTGGGAAGTATGGCGACGGTATTCCAATCGCATGTGTGTTCTATACTGAAGGTAGTGGACGGGGTAAATGAGAAGAAATGGCGCGGTATACAGATTAGAGTCTGTCGTAACAGCCAAGCTGCACTGAAGACACTAAAATATACATTAATCTCTTCAAGAGTTCCCCAAGAATGTAAGTCAAAAGTTAACTCCAACGAAAGGTGAAATTTACTTAAACTTATTTGGACTTATTACAGGACTCTGTGGTGTACGGGGGAACGAAATAGATGATGAATTGCCAAACTGAGGATCTGGGGGTACTCCAATGGGACTATCCATTTATCGGTATGAGTTTAGCAGGGGCTCAAGAGCCATGTGAATAATATTCACAAGGACCGATGGTACAGTTTAGTTGCCTGCAAAATAACCAAGTGCTTCCTAGAGAGGCCAAACAAGAGTTTTCCAGATTTCCTTCTAACACTACGAACGAAAGATCTTCGTTCTTTGGTTGGGCTAATCATGGGGTGTAATCCATCGATCCATCATATGGCGACCGTAGGAATCATCGAGGGTCCAAACTGTGTCCCTATCTGGAGGAAAAACCGGACGGCACAGAACATTATCTATGAGCTTGTCCTGTCTTTGCAACAATGAGGAAGCACATATGAAATGTTTTGGGAATGAACAATGTACATTCCGTTTCCTTGGACAGAGTTCTGAGGTGCATAAAGAGTCAAAGAAGTTTGAAAAGGTGTAACTTCGATTCCAAAATCCTCTATCTCCCCCTTCGCCCAAATAATTCCAGGCTTAAAGTACAATGGGCATCAATAACTGAGAGCTTGCAAACCTCCTTCTTCGGCGGTTTTCCGGCCTACTTTACTTTTGTCTATCTATGCATCTAATTCCTGTGTGTTTCACATTAATTTTCATTGTTCAAATATATTTTCCTTTAATGTTTCTTCTCCCTTTCTCTTTCTCTTACAATTTACCACTTTCTTTGCGGTTTATTGTGTTCCACATAATTAACTTTTTACTGCCAATCTATGCACAGAGAGAAGCATAAGCAACGTTGTGCCAAAAATTGTCATGCAAGTCAATTGACTGTAAAATGACAAATTCATTTGCTCCGACCACAGACGGAAATATGTTCACTTAATCGGATTGTGAGAAATGTATTAATATAGTGTTTATATTAACTCTCGGTACTTATTACCCTACAGACTAGTATTAATAATTAATAAGGTGGAGTAGAGTGATCATATTCGAAGATAACTGTAAGCTAGTTCCCCTACTAAAATGCTAAAGCCACAAAAGTCATAGAGGATAATTGCAGAAGGTATGACAAAAGGAATAAAAATGGTGGAGTTCATTATTGCTGCTTGCTCAAACCTAACAGCATATGGAACAACACCAAACAATATACCAAAGATTTCATTCGTAACGCTTACAGAGAGTTTCTAAAACAGTGCGAGTAATCTCGAGTATTATAAACGGAAGCCAGAGATTAACAAACTATTACTAAGCCTTACTTTATGTATGAATAAATCAATAACAGATAATGTTCTCCTGGATGTCTCAATGTCATTTCAATACCATATCATATCAAATCTTACATAGAGGACCAATTATTTGGATTCCCTCAGAAATGGGAATAAAGCTCCAATTGTGGCTGATGGTCGGTGTTTTCTAGAAATAGACTTCCTTCGTCATGCATTATTGTTTATATTTAGTCTCTTTCGACTAGAAATAAATATCCTTCCTCATACTTTCTTGTTTACATTTGAAGAAGTGAGTCTCTTTAGACTGGAAATAAATATCCTTCCTCATACTTTATTGTTTATATTTGAAGAAGTGAGTTTCTTTAGACTATAAATACTTCATTGTTAGTATTTGAAGAAGTGAGTCTCTTTAGACTAGAAATAGAGATCCTTCCTCATACTTTATTGTTTATATTTGAAGAAGTGAGTCTCTTTATACAATAAATAGAGATCCTTCCTCATACTTCATTGTTAGTATTTGAAGAAGTGAGTCTCTTTAGACTAGAAATAGAGATCCATCCTCATACTTTATTGTTAGTATTTGAAGAAGTGAGTCTCTTTAGACAGAAATAAACATCCTTCCTCATACTTAATTGTTTATTTTTCAAGAAGTGAGTCTCTTTAGACTAGAAATAGACATCCTTCCCAACATATTATTCTTAAGATTTGAAGAAGTGTGTATCTTAGTTTATTATATATTCCAAAATAAATTTATGTGCGAGGGCTTTAGAGAAGGAGTCTGACTCCTATTCCCAAAATGTTTAAACTAAGATTCTTACTCCACTCCCATACCAACTCTAATTTCAATTCTAACATACTGTCAAGTTAGAGTAAATATAACGAAAGTAATTCACTTAGAGTAAATATATTGAACCATGGAACCATGAAGAGTTATATAACGAGCACATTGAGAATGTGAAACACCATTTCGTTGACTGAAGGAAGGTGTCTTCGAAACTGCAATTCCACAACTGTAGTTTTAACTACAAATTCACTGATTATAACATTTCTCTCATACTTCCGCAAATTTATTTCGTGAGCTGACCCAAAATTTCAGCTCACATATCCTGGTTATGGATTCCATCAACTTTTTCCAGGATTCCATCAATTTACAGAACTAAATTTACCGAGCTGTATGAAATTGTTTTGATAATTGCATATTGAAAAATATTGCCACATTTCAGCGATCTTTCCATTTTATATTCATCAATATACTCATATATCAATATTTATATATCAATATTATGGTTAACAATACTTAGAGCGAGCGTGCTCAATAGACCCTCTGCTGCCCATAATTGTACCCACTTTATTCTTTATGCACCATCCATCTACTCTTCTCACTGCCCCGCTAAGCTAAAATGGAACTGTTTCAGCAATTTAGGAGCTTGGCAGCACAAAAACAAACTGCGCCACTTAACCAGCGCTGAAGCACGCCCAACGAAAGCAGCTGAAAACGGGAAATAGACTGAAAAAAGGACACGCTTGGAATGGCAGCCAAAGCGAGTGGCGACGGAAATTGAATGCAGTTGCTGGCAAATCAAACGTAAGCGGCTTGCAAGCGTTTGTTGAATGTCGTAAGCGGATAAGCTGCACTTTATTGACATCGCAACTCTGTCCGTCCGTCCGTCCGTCCATCCATCTGTTTGTCTAGCGCGGGTAATTGCAGCACAGCATTTCCTTTTTATACCGGAAACTTTTTCTCACAGCTTTTAATTTTTAGTGGCGTTTTGCTTGGTTCCAAGGAATGCTGAAATGGAGTTCAATGAGAGGCAAAAAATTAATCTTTGTCACTTTTGTAAATATTTTCTATTTCAGAAACCCATTGAAAAGCATTTAAAAGTCAGCTGCTTTAAACATTTGTGTGAATAATTGATATTTTATGAGTTTTTAATTGGGACTTCATATTCAGAATTTACTTTCAACTATTGAAGGACTTTTTTTTGTTTATATGCGAACAGTCGAATGAAATTAAAAGAAATCCCACAAATGTCTGTCCTCTCTCCACATACCTACAATAATCTAATGACAGAAGTCCTGATGATTCTCTGCAATACTCCTTCACAAAAATTAGAAAAAGTCTTATTTTTCTTATTATTAAATAAATATTTTATATAGATTCAAAGCCTCACATCAGAACATGAGAAAAGAGTGTTTAGTTTGAGCAATTATCAACAATTGAGGGGATCCCTCAGTTACCAGGCAAGGAAATGCTCAAAAATGTCTCCAAATAAAATATCAGGTAAATAGTACCGTTTTATCAAAGTATTGACTGGGATTATATTGATAGTAAATTTTATACCGCCCATATCGAAGTTCAAATTCAACTGCAAATAAAAGGTCAGCTAAATTTCACCATTTATTCACCACTACTCTAGATGCTGCCATAAACTTCGCCACGGATTGTGACAATCGACGCAGAGAAAACGAAGTTGGAAAGATTGGGTTAAAGGTGGCTTTGGAGTTCTAAATGCTTTGTTGGACTAAATTGATGGAGTAATGTTTTATCCCTTAAACCAATGCTCTGAACTGATAACTAGCAATACTATGTGATATTCAATTTACTAATGATATGAAACATTATTTTGCAATCAAAATTTATTTTAATTACATAATCGCATTTCCAGTGAGGATACTTTTACGGTATAAGATGACTCGGAACAGAACTTAGTTCATTATGAACCACACTCTCATTGTAATATACTCACCTAGTTCTATTCTCCACCCTACTTACTCGGTTACGCAGAAATTCCCAAGCATAGCGTGTACAAAAATGGTATTAATCAATCATTGTGGGCGTAACATATCTATCAACTGCCACACCCAACTTGACACTGAATTCAGCAATATGAATTTCTTTCTTTCTTTTCTGTTCCAATCGAAAACCTTAGTTGCTAGTGGATCATTAATTATAGTGTAATAATATTACCAATAATAATAGTAATAAATTATAATAACCACGAGGGCGGATTGATATTGAAGCTACCTAGCGTTAGATGGCAGTACATTTGTTGTAGTCGTTTGAAGTAAGCAACTTTTGTGTTTCTTGAAAAATGGAAAACAGCGAATTTCGTGCTGTGATTAGCACTATTATTTGAAAGGGAAAACGGCGAAAGAGACAAAAGAAAAGCTCGATAAACATTACGGTGAGTCTGCTCCGTCAGATTACATGGTAAAATATTGGATTGCTGAATTTAAACGCGGCCGCACAAGCACTGCAATAATACCATCAACAGGAAGGCAAAAAAAGAGGTGGTTACTGAAGAAAATATCAAGAAAATCATCGATATCGTTATGAATGATCGCCGAGTCAAGTTGCGTGAGATTGTTGAAATGGTAAACATATCATATGAACGTGTGTTCAACATTTTGCATGAACATTTGCATATGAAAAAGCTATCGGCAAGATGGGTGCCGCGTTTGCTCAGTGTCGAACAAAAAAGAGTTCGACAGACCACTTCACAGCGGTGTTTGGACATGATAAAGCGTAATCCTGTTGATTTTTGGCGTCGAGTAATAACTGTTGATGAAACGTGAGTCCACCACTGAAACCAAAAATCAATCGAAACAATGGGTGGAAGCTGGTGGAAGTGCTCCGAAGAAGGCGAAGGCAGTGAAATCGGCTGGCAAGGTTATGGCCACTGTATTTTGGGATGCACACGGAATATTGCTCATCGATTATCTTGAAAAAGGATCCACAATCACAGGAAAGTATTATCGTGCATTATTGGATCAATTGATTGATGCAATCAAGGAAAAACGACCACCTTTAAAGAAGAAGAAAATGCTCTTTCTTCAAGACAACGCACCGGTTCACACAGCATTAGATACGATGCTAAAATTACGTGCAATACACTTCGAATTGGTTAATCATCCACCTTATAGTCCAGATTTAGCTCCTAGTGACTTTTTCCTGTTTGCAAACTTGAAAAAATGGCTCGCAGGAAAAATATTCATCTCAAACGAAGAAGTGATTACCGAAACTAACGCGTATTTTGAGGGGTTCCCGAAATCGTATTATTCAGATGGTATAAAAAAGTTGGAATATCGTCTTACTAAGTGTGTCGAAGTAAAAGGAGACTATGTTGAGAAATAAATGGTTTTTGAAAAAAAAAATGTTTTTTTCCTACTTAGGTAGCTTCAATATCAATCCGCCCTCGTATATCTGAATAATATTTACTCAATCTTTTGCCATTAACTCCGCTCAAGTGTGAGATTGTCTTCCAAAATTTGTTTGGGTGCGTTCATTTCAATGCAGAAAACATTGGCCCAACCACTCATTTATCGCGTATATTTATTACTATAGTTATATAGCACATATAGTTCCTATATACAATACATCAACAGAAAGTTGTCTCCCACTTCTGCTTAGAGATTCATTTAGAATCAAATCACAATAGATAGGGGTGTGCCAGAGAGCGGTGTGGAACTTACGTTCCTCTCTTTTCTAGAACCAGACAACAGTTCCCAATGGGACGGACTCTTTGTTACTCTAAGTAAAACAGTCGAAAATTCAGTCAGCAAAAGAACCACACGAATAAGTAAATGAAGTCCACAGTATGAGAACAGTAGCCGCGCATGAAACTCAGCGGTTATAGTATTTAAAGTATAGTACATAGAATAGTTCAAAGGCAAATTCTAACAAGAACTGCAACATTTGTACCAATTAGTAATAATTTAAATAATAAAAAGGAAATAAGTGAGAATATTCGAAATGGTTGGGGAACATATATCAAAGAAAGCGCAAAAGGAGGAAAAAAAGATAAATAAATAAAACAGAAAATATGTGCTAAATAATATAATGAATCAATGACAACTCGTTCAGTAATTCATAAGCTGGTGTTGGTGGTTTCACTGTTGGTGCTTTTTTATATATTTTTCGAACCTTGGGTAAAGTCACCAAAGTACCGAAGCACTTCAACCAGTCATGTTGTCTACTAGCTGTCTACTAGTTGTCTACACTATTACCGTGCTCCTTTCGCTCCTTGTTGCTGTTTGCCATACGGCTGCTGAGGATAAGGTCGTATCGGAGCAAGTCTTCGAAAAGGGATTGCAAATAAACTTGTTGGATAACGGGTATAAGGTCCTGAAATTCCAATGGAGCAAGAACAAACCGATAGAGAAATTGGATAAAACCGCTGAAGATACGAAACAAACGCAGAAGGGTGACTGGGAATATAAGAGTTGCGAATTAAAGGCGAATTTAGACGAAACTGTTCATTACGCCTTTTTTGAGACCGGCTTGGAGCAGAATTCAGTCGAACCAATATACAAGAAAAGTTTTGTTGTCAAGACTATTCTTGACACTCCCAAAAATTTCGACGCGGACTGTGATAATCGGCCCAGAAACAAACGATGGAGTGGATGGGATACTGTTGAAACTATTTTCGAAGTTATTGATATTGTGCTAAGCTAAAATGATGGAGAACAGGTTTCATTCTTTAAACCAAACGTCTGTACTGATAACTATCGTACTATGTGAAATGTACTAAGGGTATGAAATACTATTTTGCAATAAAGAAATATTTAAATACAAAAACGAATTTGAAGTGTGGATATATTTTGAAAGCCTTAGGACTACAGAACTTAGTTTCATTATGAACGACAGTCTCATTTTAATATACTAACTGAATTCTATTTGGGACCCTTCTTACTCGAATACGCAGAAACTACTATGTACAGCTGTGAAATCACGCGACTCCTGATCGAATATGGTTCTCTGTGGTTCCGAATATCGTGCATTTATTCTGCAAGGGTTTGGGATAATGAATCCTACCTACTGAGGCTGTCGACTTCAAGAGAAAAAGGGTAAAAACGAAACATTTTTGAGACCATGCCATAATAAAGAAATTGTTCAATATCCCTATGGGGTCGTTGGGCACTTGATGGTGTATTTTATGTAGGAGATGAAACATTAGGTTAATAACCCTGATGTTCCACTCGAACGGTAAGATCAGTCAAACCTGATTTGCAGCACAAGGACTTTTCCAAGGGGGCACGGTGTGATGTCAGCTGTAGGTTAAAAGGTATTGCCTGTTTTTCTCGGATGTTATATCTAGAGGGGTTCAAAGAATTTATATATCGTGCCATCAAAGAGCTGTTGAGGTGGGTGCAATAGAGCATGAATCCTTATTAGAATGCAAATTTGAAATATTTTAACCAAAAAATGGCAACGGAAGTTCCTAATTGTAAGTTGAGGGATGTGCAAATCCAACGGATATCTACAGAATCGTGAAAATTACTCTTTGTAACTGATATGCATGTATGCTGATTTTATGCCACGAGATTTGGAACCACAGAAAACCGTAGCTAGGAAACTGACAGAAGTTTCATCACTAGCTGGCTATTCTATAAGGAGTACCATGATTCCACTGCTGTTTGGGAATTTCTGCGTGATTGAGAAAGGTGGGGAATAGAACTAGGTTCATTTATTAAAATGATATTGTCGTCCATAATGGAACTAAGTGCCGTTCGGAGCGTTTTTTTTTCGTAAACTTGTCAGAATGTATCCAGACTTGATATTAGTTTATATCGTTTCATATCATTAGTAACTTAAATTTCAGGAATTATCGCTAGATAGAATTATCGATTGATGTAAGGCATGAAAACATTTATCCATCAATTTAGTCCAACGAAGGATTTAGACCTTCAAAAATACCTTTAGCCCAAACTTTCCAACTTCGTTCTTCTCTGCGCCGATTTTCAGAAATCGTGGCGAAATTTGTGGGTGTATAAAGAAGCGAGGCGACGACAAAGCTGCTGCTCTATGTACGAAATATTTCAGTGTATATGTGTATATATATATATATATATATATTTATCTATATATTTGTGGGTCTGTAACACTACCAGCAGTGAAACCACTATCACCAACTTGTACATCATTGAATCAGTTGTTTTCGCTTTAATATATTATTTATCATTTTCTCTTTTTTATTTATTTATCTTCTTTCCTCCACATCTTTCGACTTGATAAGTTAATGTTCTCTCATGTTTCTTATTTGCACAAATGTTGCATTGTTTGTTAAAATTCGCTTTAAAATATCGTTATTAAAACACTATCAAAATCTTTATTTTACTTGTTTAATTGCTCGAGTTAGAGACAGACAAATATTTGTATTGACTTACCTTGGACTGAGTTCAGACCCAAAATTGAGAACTATTTGGCATGTTAACGAATTAAAAGAGACCACGCATGGAAACAATTTTTATAATTTTACTCAGCGTAGCGGTCTGTGACATTGTTGGTGTTATTCATTTTTATTGTACGAATACTACATGGGCAACTTATAATACTAATAAGGAACTAATGAAGAAACATTTCCAGACCATGTCCTAGCAGGGATATAAAACCTTCCCTACATGATTGTTTTCCAACCTAATTAAAACTAAACCGAGAAGTCCAACTATATGTGCATATTTTATGTAGACATACAACCCTTGGCCTTTTGGCTTCTGCCATACTTTCTTGCTTAGAAGGTACCATGCCCTGCAAGTCAACGAAGCTCACTATAGACAGTCAGAAGCTGTCAGTCTCTCAGCATGCCTACTTCAAGTGTAAGTCGGTTGAGACCGCATTACACTCCTTAGTCTCTAGTATTGAGGCCTCTCAGCATAACAAGGTGTTCTCCCTAGTGGCTTTCCTGGACATTGAGGGAGCTTTAACAACATAAAATCAGACGCAATAATCGGTGCGATGCGGGACTTGGAGGTGGAACCCGCCATTAGCAGGTGGATTGAAAGAATGCTTAGTAGCATGATAATTAGTTCACAGTTGGGGGCGGCGCCGGCCAAGAAGTCCGTGTGCAGAGGTGGAGTTCTTTCACGCCTACTCTGGAATTTTGCGGTAAAAGAGCTGCTCGTTCGACTGGAGAGGGAAGGGTGCAAGGTGGTTGCGTATGCGGATGATGTTGCTATTAGTATCTCGGGAAAATACATATCCACTCTGAGAGACTTGATGCAACACATGTTAAACATTCTCTGTAAATGGACTACTGACTGTGGGTTGGGGGTTAATCCGATCAAGACCAAGCCGGTGCTTTTCACTAGGAAGTATAAAATTTATCAATTTATCGCTCCAAAACTAATGGGTGTAGATATATATCTTGACGAGGACGCTAAAAATCTGGGCGTGATCATAGATAGGAAGCTGAACTGGATGGCTAATATAAGCGAGCGCATTAGGAAGGCTCAGTTAGCTCTGGACTCTTGCAAAAGAGTTATAGGCAAAAATGGGGGTTACAGCCTAAGGTAGCCTATACATAGCACAGTGGTACGACCAGTCCTTTTTTACGGGGTGCTTGCTTGGTGGACAGCCCTAAGTAAGTCCACATACAAGAGGCTGATAACAAAGGTACAAAGAACGGCAGAGGTATTCATAAGTAGTGCCATTAGAACGACTTCAACGACAGCTTTGGATGTTATGCTCAATCTGCTGCCTGTAAGGCTTTTTGGAGAAAAAGTGGCTGCAAACTCAGCTATTCGGCTAAAAGCTACGCATCAATGGATTGCCAGGAACGTCTGGACGTCATGCGTCTATTTTAAGACGTTTTGAGAGTGCTTCTGACTCTGTCAATTACATCACACCATGCCTTCAATGGCATGTGCAGGATCTGCATTCCTTCCAGGGACGAATGGAAGGATGGTATCCCCCCTTATGTAAAAGGGATTCACATCTACATAGATGGATCCAAGTTACAGAGTAGGTTGGGAGGTGGTGTATTCTCAGAAGATTGGGACATCAACATGCCCAACCACTGTAGTGTCCTTCAAGCAGAGGTCGCGGCTATAGAGGCAGCACTGTCTTGGCTAAAGAAGAAGAAAATATCTGGACATGATATTTGCATTCTATCCGACAGCCAAGCAGCTTTGCGCTCACTGGATTCGGCTATTATCACCTCAAAAGCCGTCAAGAGCTGCCACAAATCTTTGGACGAAATAGCTAAGCAGACCAGTCTCCATCTGTGCTGGATTCCCCGCCGCTAGGGCATTCCAGGGAACTGTAAAGCGGATGAACTTACTCGTGAGGGTACTACCATACCGATTGAGCCAGATAGGTCGAACTTCAGTATTCCTACTGCCACATGTAAGCTCTTAATAAATACAATATCCTTCCGCTGGTCTGAAGGTACAGGATGCAAAATAGCTAGACCAACCTGGCCACAAAAAAATGTCAAGCACTCAAATGACTTAGTGTCTCTAAATTGCCTAAGTATAGGTTCCGTGATTAGTCTCCTAACTGGACACTGGACCCTGGGTACTTACGGGTGTAGGCTGGGGATTGACTCTAACAACTTCTGCAGGAGTTGCATGGCCGAGGAGGAGCAAGAGTCCAGTGAACACCTGCTATGCACGTATCCAGCGTTGTCCAGAAGGAGGCGCACTTTCCTGGCGACCACTATCTGGACTCTTTGGGAGATATCTCAAATAAAAAGATTAACTGCATCAATTGCTTCATTAAAAGCTCCAAATGGCTGGACCTTTGAAAGGGAGGGAACCTGATGTTTCATGTGGTTCACAAGGAGTCAATGATGACGCACTTACCCAACTACCTACCTAGTCAACGAATATATATTTTTCCAAGCTGTTTGAAAGTGATTAAATGCAGACTTCATTCGATATTTTATTCCTAAAACCAATTCTCTTAAGTAGTTTAGATTGTCAGTTGCATTCCTCGGCATATTGAACGGGCTTTTAAAAAAGATAAGACAAGTTTATTTACGGTGAACTATCACTGAGGAGTAGCCAAACCAAGCTGACTTTATTCAATCTCATTCTTTCTTAAGTCTAGCATTAAATTTGTGTAATATAAAAGTGCTTATTAGTATGTAATTTACAATTAGAGCTGCGATTCTTTGCATTGCCGTTGTGTTAATAAAATGCGAATTAATCAATTTGGGTAAATATGTTATTTTAAAGCATTTAAATTCTTGGAATCTTATTGACATTATTTTACCTTTTGATTTCAACATTTTGCGGAAATGCAGTTTCCTTTGTTGGATTAATTTCTTGCTTTTTTGCTAAAGTCGACATAAATTGGTCCATTGAGTTATCATATTTATACGTAATACCTAAGAATTCTCCTGAATTCTTTAATTTCGATTTACTGCTATATACTTGTGTTCTCTGACTACAATTGGAATTATACTAATAATAATAATGTGAGTTAGTCAATCGTTAATTCAGTTGAAAATTAAGTTTATTTATCAGCGCATTTTATTGACAAAACAAGTTGCACACAGTAGTTGCAATTGTGTATATGTGGTTATGCCATCGTAATTCAGAAGGAGAATTATTGAAACAATTTGGCTGATCTTATGACAATTTCGGACAAGCCACTTGTCCTCATCAGAGATCTTTCAATGAAAGGCGACTTGCCCCTAAGTATAAATTATGTCTAAGGAATCAACAGCTCACCAGCTATCAAGCCCTCCAGGAATCGAACCTGGGCCTGCAGCTATTCTACTCTGTCCATCCAGACAACTACGCTAACTACAGGTGGTGAACTGACTGATCCAATTCTGTCCATGTACTGCCTCATTCCACCTGTGTCTCGTTATTTCCCCTCATTTGTTCCGTTAAGTGTCTCTTTCTATTTTATTGCATTTCAGTGGCGTCATAGCACATTACTTTTTTTTTGTGGACAAGCTAATTAAGCCTGATCAACACTAACTTTTTAGGGTACATTCTATAAAGTTTGCAATTTCTTGTGAAGATGTGACATAACCACACCTACACAATTGCAACTATTGTGTGCAGCTTGTCTTGTCAATAAAATTCGTTGAGAAATAATCTTAATAATAATAATTATTATTACGTTCGATGAACTAGCATTCCCCCAAATCTCAGCTCCTTGTACCCAAATTGGTTTGATCACTCCCTTCTACAATAAAAGTTTATGTACTAAGCGAAGCCTTGACATGGAGTTGACCAGCCAATTTATTTTATGGGCTTTTAACTTTATATGCATTCGTTTTGCCTCAATATGGTTCCGCCAAGTTAGTCGTCTGTCTAGATGGACTCCTAGGTATGTTACAGTATTCGATTGAAGAATAGCAACATTGTTTAGTGTAATCACAGGGCATGTTTCTTTCCTAAGTGTAAACGTAACATGAATGCTCTTGGTCTCATTTACTTCCTTCCACTTGCCTGATCATTACATATTGAAGCTGGAGATACGCTCGTAATGTGTGGCAATTTTTTTACATAATCTATAACAATGCCTCTACAAAATTCTAAACCAAAAAGATGTGAAATAGTTCCAGTACTATGTCAACTATGCATAACTATCTGCACAAATCATGAAAACACAGAAAGCAACATGAATGATATATATAACGCAATGCTATATTTTTTCCGTGGAGAACTGCTAGGTATGTATGTAGGTAGGAGTGGCAGCTTAGTTCACAAAAAGCACACTTGAGCACACCTACTGGCCCGTTGTGATACCACGGTGTGGCGCTGTCCAAGTACCGACCGAAATTCTGTTTCTTAAAGATGGTAGTAGACAGCACAAGGACATCGCCGGGAAATGCACGACTCCTACATTATGTTACAGAGATCCATCCTGACAATATAATGAATTTGCAATGTCCCTAATATTGAAGGATGACAGCTCTGTTCAATTTGTGAGAAATGAGGCACCAAAGGTTTAATTTCTTCTTCTGTTCCGTCGCCTCCTCCTCCTTGGACCCACAGTCCCGGCAGATATCGTTTGAGGGTAGGACCAGTCGTTCTCCATGCTTTCCTAATAAGGAAAAAAATACCTTCCAAAAGATTCGAAGGTGTACGCAGTCCCCAAAGTATTGATTATTAGTTATATACTTATTTATTTATATAATGGATATCAGGACACGAAGGTCCTTATAAATTGTGTTAACGATATAATGTACAAATTATTTGAGAAGAAGAAAATGTAAATCTAACAATATGGTAGTAAACCTAACAAAGTAATCTTACATAGAACTAACAATATAGTGGATGAATCGACCAAATATCAGAATTATTATATAGTATAATTTTTATATTTATTATATTTTGTATTATATTATAATTAAGCGTAATATGTCAATTATCAACGTAGTTAAATTAATAGTTGAATAATGATTTCCCAAAATGTGTTTACTAATCTTCTATATATATAAAAATGAATGTTTGTGTGTATGTCCTTTATAGAATCGTAAACTATGCTATACTATACTATATAAATCACAAATTAAAAAGCCATTATTTCTGCTCCGGTTAACAGTATTTGAACAATATTTGGAATATAGGTTTAGTGTACATATTCTAAGTGCTGCTGCAAATATGGGCGGGATTGGATGAAGGGGAGTGGTACCTCCCATACAAATCAAAATGAATTGAATATTTGTATGATGTCTTTCCTTCTTCTTTAAACAACTCATCCGATTTCAAAAATTCTTTGACCAGCTGAATGCCACACCCCTCCTATAATTCAGGGGTAGCGAAGCGCATCGGGTACAGCTAGTAATTTTTAAAATGTCTCGGCTTATTTATATGAACTTAGTTGGGATACTTTTTTAAAGACTTCATATATTCCACTTATGGTAGCACCCGTCTTTATGCTTATCTGCTGGTCTTTATTTGAATATATTTTTATTCATCCTGCACTGTAAATTAAATATAATAAGTTGAATATGTAGTTTATAGTTCTATGACCGACTTATTTACAGTTTGGATTCCAAATAAATACATGGGCTTTGGTCCAATTTTAATATATGCCACAAGTTTTCCTGTACGAATTCTTGTCAGCTGTGATAGTTTGGATTTACTCACACAAATGCAAGGGAGACTTTAAATCGATACTATTTATACAGGTTAAATAAATATTACTCTTCATATTCGTGTTGTCAACAAACGCACAAATTCATGGTTACACTAAAGAGGTAACAGTCTCACGATAACATACGATCTTATCATAGGGTCCCATAGGAGATCCTATGATCTCAGCGCACTACCTCAACAAGCGGTCTTAACACACTGCTTCAACATACGGTCTTACCATACATTCTCTCTCTTATAATTATTCAAACATCTCTAAAAATTAACTTAGAATATCACCTCTTAAGATGTACACAATGAAACAATCATCTTAGATTGAGAACTAAGTTCAATTGAACTATGACAAACAATTATATATTTCAAGCATTCACGTTGTGCCCACCCACATTCACGCACACATAGACACGCACACTTAGGCAGTCTAAACAGCGCTGAAGTGTGTTTAAATAATAAAAGGAAACCCGCTAAAATTGGTCCCTTGGCGTCGCATAACTGCCAACAATAAACGCGAAAACGCAGCCACTTAACAAACCAGCACAACGACAACAACACACGGGCAACACAAAGAAAGGGAAGAAGAAGCACGACAACAACAACAACAACAACAAAAACAACAACAATAGTAGAAGTAACAACCGCGGCAACAAGCAACGCAAATTTTTTAATGGAAAATGTGATAATAAACAAAATAATGGGGGCAATATTCAAGGAAATAAAAATGGCGCTGGCTTCGCTAACCACACCAAATTTTCCATGTTTTCCTTTCTAAGGCAGCGTGTTCTGGACGTGGTTTGTGGGCTGCTCGGCGTGAAAAAGAAGTGGCGGCTTGTTGCGTGTAACAGTTACTAAAAATTGTCCAAATTGTCGTCCGGGGGTTTTCGCAGAACTCACGCGTAGTGAGGGTCCTTTTTTATTTAGAATTTTTTTGACATCGTATTTTTTTTGGTATAGTATTTTTTTGTTTCCTTTGTTTCCTTGCCTAGTTAGCAGTACTATCACGCACTTCCATTTCAATTTTCGTAATTTTCGTTAAGCAATTTGCGAGTCTGTATAAAATTAATTTACGCCATTCGAGCATATTTTTGGCCCATTTACCTTCGACATGCAAATTAGCCATGAATTTCCGCTCGATTATGCAACCGAAATTTGCGAATTTTATTGGAAAAACTTTTTCATTTAATGAAATTAAATTTCTCACAGACGCAGAGCAAGAAACGCAATTTAAATATCTTTTCTTTTTGACGTTTTATATTCTAGTTGCGTCCCAGGCGCCCACCCCAGCTAAGTTCGTCAATAAATGCTGTTTATGTGACATATTTATGGGCGCATTATTCCGGGTCTACGCAAGTGCGTAATGGCGAATGCGGCGCAAATGTTTGTGTCAAACGTTTTGACGTTAAGTGACAGCTTTCATGTGTCCGTAGCGAAATATATCAAATTATGTGGCTAATTGATGGAAAGTTCTGACACAGCGCCGTTTGATAAGTTGTGGGTCTCCCCCTCTCCCTGTGCTCCAGGCGTCTTTAATATTTAAGTTTAAAATAGGACGTGGATGGTAAGAAGAGTTGAAGGCATTTCGACCATGTTTAATTGATAATACTAGGTTGCGATGATTAATTGGCTGTCATTATGAGTTAATTTTGATGTGAAGAGGGTGGTATAGTTCACATACATTTGCAGAGGGTAAAGATTTATGGAGGAAAACTGCTTACAAAGGATAATTTGAAGCAATTGCAGTCAAATGTTGAAATCCTTGATGGACTATTACAACAAATGAAGCAGCTGAAAATAGCACTCTAAATTGTTGGTGCTGTTACGAAAATATGTTTCTAGTACGATCACTGAATTTAGTGAAATGTTAATAAAAATTTTGTTTGATTTTTTAGTTTTAATGAAAAATTGTTTATAACGCAAAATTTTTTAAAGAACAGGGAACAGATTTTTATTTAATTACACCGATTTATTACTTTCAGTTTTACCTCTGCATCACTTTTTATAGCTGCTGTTTTCAATACGCAATGGAACTCTCTGTGGTACGTAGGTAGGAGTGGCACCTTAGTTTACCAAAAGCACACTTGAACATATATAATGGCCCGTTGTGATACCACGGTGCGTTGTCGTTCAGGCACTGACTAAAATTCTTTTAGATGGTGAAAGTCAGCGCAAGGACTGCGCCGGGAAAGGCACGACACTCCCTTTATGTCGCAGGAAACCATCCTGATAAATTTATGATCTTTGGTTCCCAACATTGAACCACAGTCTGTGGTTCTACACAGCTTTTTTATAAGCTGGCTATGTTTTAAAATATATTCTAGCCTAGAATCTAGTCAATACAATACTAAGTGCAAAATCTTCAAACTCTTCACGGACAGATCGAAAATGGTGGATGGTGTTGGAGAAGGCGCATGCTGCCGTGAACTATATATAAGACAGCCATTCACGCTCCCTGATTATTGCAGTGTATTTCAGGCGAAAAGAAGTGTCTGCTGCTAGAAAAGCCGTAGATAATTTCTTTATAGATACCCAGTTTGTGATTAGAGATATAACTTTATGCTGCGTATTATCCAGAAATGTTCTTCAATGCAAGGCCGCAATGGATGTCCTGGCCATCAACCGAAGGATGTGCATGATGTTGATGCCCTACTGATATATTGATAGAAAGATAGATAGAAGTTGAGAAGGCCGGAGTTCTGCCGAAGATGGAGGTATCCAAGCACTCAGGCATTGATGCCCATTGTACTAGAAGCCTGGAAATATTTGGGTTAAGGGGCAGATAGAGGATCGTGAATGGGAAGTAGCACCAGACAGGAGACTGAGTTCGGACTCTCGATGTATCTGTGATCGCCATATGTTGGCCTAATGGATTATGTCCAGTGATTAGCCCAACCAATGATCGAAAATTTTTCCTTTATAATGTGGGAAGGAAATTTGCAACTCGCTTCTTTGGGCTCTCTAGGATCACTGGTTATTTTACAGGCAACTAAACTTCACCTTCGGTCCTTTTGAATATTATTTACGTGGATATTTATCCAATCATTATCCGCTGCTAAACTTATACTGATAAATGGCTCTGGGCGCATTGGAGTGCCCGCAGATCCACAGTTCCCCCGTAAACCACAGTATCCCGGAATATAAATAAGTTCAAGTGAATTCCACCTTGCGAAGGAGTTAAGTCTAGAATTACAGTCTTGGGCCATTTTTGTTTACGCGTTTTCTAGGATCATCAGTGCCGGCTGACTATCAGTACAGACTCATTACCCATTCCGCTTCAGTATGGTAAACACTTCCTATTGGAATACTGTTGCCGTACTTCCCATAGCTTATTGTCCTACTGACATAGTGTTATTTTATTTCGTTCATGTTTATCTATAGATTTGGTATGTGAGACTTTTTGTAAGAAATTGGTTTTTCTTCTGGATAAGGATACTATTGAATATTCTGTCATCCAGCTTCTAAGAGTGTTTCTTTAAAGTTTTTATTGCAGTTATTGATGTTGTTGTTGGGTTTCTCCTACTATATAAAATATTTTAAAAGGGGTTGTACACTGTGTGGCTGGCCTTAAACTCAACATAGAAGGAAACCAGATCGCGGACCCTATTACTGAAAGCGCTATCCAACTACCGTATGAGGAAGTAAGCAACTACTGATGCTTCTACAAATGATTAATAACCAAGTTGAAAATTGCATGCTGAGGAAGGCGGAAGCAAGGTGGGGTATCTCCACAAGGAAAATCGCAAAGCTCAGCTGCAAATCGTACGGTACTCAGCAAACCAAATCTATACTGGCACTCCCGAAAAAGGATTGCAGAATGATTGTAAGCATACTGACGAGTCACTTTCTAACGGCTGTAGACGCTAAAACGATGGGGCTTACGAACAACAGCGATTGTAGGAAATGTAGGAAGCAGAGCACAAGGGAAACTATGGAGCATCTCCTGTGCCAATGCCCTACAATCTCAAAAATCCGCCTAGCACACCTGGGAGCCCCCTGCTTTGAGGGACTAGACGAGGTCTTAGCAATAGGGATGGTGGTAAACTTCGCTAAAGCCGTCTCTCTTTTTACAGCTCCATATTACAACTCTTAAATGGATATCCACCTGGCAACGAAAAGGACTTTATAGGTCTGTGTGTGGCCAGTATAATCTAACCTATATAAAAGACTATACAAGAGGATTATTCATTAGATCAAACGAGGTAGCATCATCGCTAATGCCTCATAGTATGTCAGAAAGAGACAACAACATAATTGATCACTAAAGACTTTTAAAGAATAGCTGGAAAAAAATCGCAACAATATTGATGGAAACAAAAGATATTAGAGTTGCTAAAATGTCTATGCCTCTCAAGAGAACTCCTGAGATCCTCAGCTTGACTTGGTCAGGTATTCGCATTGTCACGGGAATTTTGACTGGGTATTGTCGAGTAATGAAACACCTATAGAATATAAGGATCACTCAAAATGATCTCTGTAGGTTGTGTAACGAACAGAAAGAAACAGCTGAACATCCGATTTCTCACTGTAATTGTCTCATATGGACCCGGCTTTGTTACTTAGGTAACCATTTCCTAGAGCCGTCAGATATAGCGGACAAATCTTTTAAAGAAATCTCTGAATTCGTAATGAATACTAGACTTGGAGAGCATTTGTAAAAATAGAGTGTGTCACAATAGGTATATTTGGTTGCAGTGACTTGATGACTAGTTCCCGCTCTAACCTAATCTAATATGACTTTTAGCAGTTAAGAGAACGTCAAATCAACCGCAGAGATTATTGAGCATATAATAATAATCAGAATTAATATAATAAATAATACTTAATAATAAAATATAATAATAATATAATATAATAATAATATTGAGTAATAATTATTAATCCTGAATAAATTATAAAAATTGTTTGTGTTTTTTGGTGAAATAAAATAATAAATTTTATTCTAATATTCCTGGCTTCAAATAAAATCTGACCCGAATTACTCAACTATAGTTGAGACCCAGCTGAACTAGTTTCCACTAATCTACCCAATGCACACGTCACTATACCATATTCCAAGTAGCAAAGTTTGATGGCAACTTCTGGAATCCTTTCAAAACTTTTCTTCTTTCTCCTCCTTTTCTCTACCATTTCACATTTGAAGCAATGATTTTTTTCCGCTTTCAATTTCAATCTGCTTTCGCACAACTTGCCCTGTTTCGTTGTTTCTAAGTTGCATTGGCATTGGCAGCGCATTTCACTTTATACGCTGCAATGATTTCAAATATCCTTTAGGAATTCCACTCTCTTGCATTCTCCGCCAGCAGCACATTAACTTCTGCGTGGCAGCAGAAGCGAATCGAGTTTTTTCTTTGATTTATTTATTTAAAGTGCTTATGTATATTGCATTACTCCTTTATTTCCCGACTGATTTTGCTTTTAGGGTCGCATGAGGAGCCACTTTTAAGCTAAACCGATTTGCTGCCGAACATGCTATTTTGCAGGAGCTTTTAAAAAGGATTTAACTGAAAGTGAAAGATCGAAGAAGCAAATGTGTGCGTTAACAATAAATTCAGGAAACTATCCAAATTACTAGCGAGGAGATTCAATTTGTTGTAAGCGATGTCCCAAGAAGTTTCATGTCCTTACAAGGCAACCTGATAGCACAGTCAGAAAATGCTAAGTAGATCTTTTCATCACCATAGAAAATAAATCCGTATCAGTTGAAGAGATAATGAACATTCCTCATAAGAAGAAATTAATCATATAATGTTATAGGGGCATGAAAAGTCGAAGAATTGAGTGACTTTTTTGGCAGAAACTAAGGAGTATTAAAAAGGACGAATAACATATTCAATGGGAGTGCCAAATATCTCAAAGCGTGCCAAATATCTTTAAAGAGTGCCAATTATCTCCATTCGCGCGATTGAAAAGAATTTTGGTATCAATCTGAGAGCTGAAGGAATTGATCAAAGCATATATTCATTACTGGGGCACATGACAATGGAAAACTAAAGGAAAATTAAAGAATGATCTAGAAACATTTTGAATAAAATACTGAGGCTATCTTCTCCTAACTCAATTCCTATAAAGTAATCTATGGGGTATAAGTCAAAATGCTAATAAAGCTATGAGCATTTCTTCTACCAATCATTATCCTTGAATCAAGACGAAGTTAAGATAACGACGCTAAATTCCTTAAAATAATTCAGTGATTTCAACTAATAACAAGAAACAGACTTTCCCCATAATATTATTTTTGTTCTAGTACAGATCTTTCTCCTTCATTATATATATTTTGTAATTTTCTTACATTCCTACTCCTCTTTCTTGACAATATGTTTTTATGTCTTATTTTTTAGTACAGATTTACTTCTTCATATAATTTTTTTAATTGCTCTCATATTTTGCTTCTATTCCTTTTCTTTGTTTTAGTTCTTATTCATATAATTTTTTTAATTGCTTTCATATTTTGTTTTTATTTCTTTGCTTATCTTTAAACTTTTATTAATATCCTTGTACAAATTTTCATTCCTTACTTCCGCCGTGTTTAATTCTAAGCACGGTTGCCCGTATACCACATAGTTATTTGTTTGCATATGTGTTTCTGTAAATATCCCTAATATTCTCCTTCTCCTTTCTTTAGTAAATATGCACAGGAGTATATTTCTATGTACGCTTTCAATTCCTTTCCATTGTCCTTGCGAACATGTGAACTTTTCCTAAGCATAGTTTTGCTTTTAGTCTGCGATATTAGAGCACATTTTGTGTATGCCAATACATGCTCATATCATGGCTGCGTATGTGAGCATCAGTGCGCCCATGAACGCGCATGCTTTGTCTTTATAAATATTTGTAGAACACCTAAAAATTATGATTCCAGATTTTACTAGGTTTGTGCATGGAATTTAACACCAGACACGACCTCAGGAGTTTGGGTGAGGAGAAGCATTTATAAGAGCATATTGTTAATTGGGAAACATATGTGGTAGCAATGTGAGATTGAATGAGCTTCCATTTCAGGGAAGAGAAGGGTGTAGAAGACGAAACGATTGCATTGTTTTAGGCGTTCAACTTTCTGCAATGAAATATGTGTAAGAAGATTATTCTTTACATATGCTTAGGTTGGACGTTGTCTACAATGATTCCTAATAGGAGGCAGCAATAAGCTAACAGAAAGCTCAATGAGGTGAAACATTGTTAGCTCGACCATAACCGGTTGAATCAATTTCAGGTTCTGTAAATTGCTTAAATATGTGTATGAATCTTTAGTAACTTTTGTGGTTTTGTAACAGAGCTGAATACATTTTGCACACTATTTTCTGGAGTATCCGAGATAAAATTGTCGAGTAAATGTCTCATTATCGCAACAATCGGGTAGTGTGTAAGGGGAAACTGAAGACACAATGACTACTATGCATACAAAGGGCTTCCACTCGTACCATAAGTACAATAGTACAATGTGCATCACTTACCTGAGTTCTTGGAGACCTCCTTCCACGGCGATTTTACGACCGACCCCAATTACAACCATTTATACATCACTTAAGCCACAGTGAGCATGAATCACATCAATAGAAGTTGCAACTTGCAAAGCAGAAACAATCGAGGATATCATTGCAGAATGCCATTTAAGGTACTACATATTTACTTGTAAACCCGGTTCTGTGATGGAGATCTTCCTATATGTACAAGTGCGATCAGGGATTTAGCCAGAGAAGTGTATAAGTTGGTTTTTTAAAGGCAATTTGTTCACCTTAATCTCACTTACTCTCTAAGTTATGTTACCCACCATTGACAGTTTTCTAACAATGTTCAGAATATCCTTAAAGGGACACTTCGATATCTCAATGCATATCTAATAGTTATATAATGGCTGAAATATTTAAATTTGCGAATTCAATAGAAGGAACATTTACTCGAAGCAGCGGAAATTGCGATCTTCAGGAAGCTATAAATTAATTGGTATCAGAGTTCAAACCAACTATTGAATGCTTCATTACGTGCTTCTGCCAGGTCCTGTTTTTTGGAATATAAACTATTTATACAAAAACGAACAAAATATAAACATATTTTCTGGGTGCATAAAATAATTTGTTTAACATTCGCCACTCCCTGATCTAAGCCCAGAATTCGTCCAGGACCTTTGAAAAATACGTTGATGATTGCCCATGTTCCATATTCGCCAGTAAGCTCTTCACTAGATACTGGACATGTATTGTCCACAACTTGCACTTCCTTGCTACCGAGAGTCTGGTGGCTTTTGCTGTAATTAATCAGAATTATTCTTTAGGTCCTAAAGAATACTCCTACCAGAAAGCCCACATCGAGCACCGTGGAACTAGATAAGAAGCATCGCACGAGTTAGGAGACATTTGGAGGATTTCTCAAATGAATTGATTAAGTATATTCTGTTCTGCCCCTACCATGTCAAGGTATCTACTTAAAAATCGGTTTGTATATATAATATACTCGCTATTTAAATCACTCAGTTTGAAGGGTCGCGTGATTTTGATTCCTGTCAAATTTAGAGATGGCTTGAAAGTCTTTGTCACCACTATAAATTGAAAGAAGTTGTCACTAAATCATTGGTCACCAAAGAGACACTGCTAAGCTCATTACTTGCATATGATATTTAATTTAGCACCGGCCTGAATGAGTCTTATTTTATTTTACCAATGAAAAGTTATTGAGAAATTTTATAGTTGGTAAAAAGAGGGTGAACCAAGACTCTTTTGTAAATCTTGCCTTAATTTTGAAGTTATAACAATTCTAGCAATACTTCAATAAGGAACCCGACTTTGATAAGAATACTCAAATATTGGATTCTTGTATTTAATATCCTAATCGAGGATAAAATCTTAAATCCTCTTCATTGGAAATTTTTCATTAATACTGATTTTTATTCTGTGTTGCTTTTAGTTGACATGAAAGTATTTTAGTAAAAATTTATGATCGCGACGATGAGACTAGCCAATTATGTATATGAATCCAATTAGTTTTGTAGATGATCTTACCCCTAGTCTCCTTGAACTTCCTCGGGTATCACAATTAAAAAGAGATGAAAACACATACGAGTTTATGTGGAGACCTTTGGCAATGCCAATATTTTTAGCAGTTTTAATATTTCTCCCCAGAGCTCATAATTACGTTTTCTGCAGTTCCTAGTCTATATGATTTTTCCAAGGATCCTCCTTCTCCAACGTCTTCTAATTAAACACCAATTGGCTGTATCCATCCCAGTAGTATTAAATTTGCTAAATCGCCTACTTAAGCTAAAGCGACTCAAACTAAGTCAGCTCATTTGCACACTAAGTAATTACAGACAAATTTTATTACCACTTCACTCACTCAAATTATGCGTGCGAGTCTTTGAGTAAAAGTTAAAGCACGGCTTAATGCGCGTACATGGCTGCATATAGTTCCGGAGCAAAAAAAGAAGATACAACTTTGTGCAAGTTTAATGGCACGAAAATCATTTTTCCGCTGAAATCACATGCAAAAAGGCACGCATTTCTCTGAACACACACATGCACAAACCCATACATTCATATAGCGTGCATTAGCAGCAGTTTTTGTAGTGGTTTAGCACAAGGTTACCCAGTTGGAAATGTGGATGGTGATGCGTCAATAAGAAGTCATATAATAATGTCAACTAATACTCGAAGTCCTCCTCAAAGAAAATTTACCGCTCTCTGTACTTACTTCAGCCTTCGAGACTTGACTAGTTCAAAGCAATTTCTTTTACAATAACTTCTCCTCAAAGATACCTCAATGGCTCTTCCATGCCTTCTCCTTAGAATAATAATTATATTCAATGTCTATCAGAGACTTTTCAATTTAGTTACAGTCGCTTTGTTAGCAGAACAGACTGCACCTTTAAACACTTTGGACTTATAGTTCGAAACTTCCAGTTTCATCAATCAGCTGATACGACCAAACATATGAGGCGAGATGTTTGCGAGTATGCATGACTTTACGTAAACTTTTGTGGCTTGCCACCCTATAAAAATTTTATTCGCTGAGGAAACTCAACGAAAGTTGACAAACAGTTGATTAATTTGTTCAAGAAATCAAAGTCATTAGGACTCACTCAGCGAAAACAGAAGATATGTCTAAGTTTAAGTTAAATATCAAGAGTGCTTAGTGCTTATGTCTCGTTTCGTTGATTATTTTTGTTGCCTTAGTACGCCCCTCAATTTCTGCGATGGATCTAAGTAATACCAAAGTCAGCAACATGTTCAACGGGGCCAAGCTGGGATACTCTGGAATACCTATAAAAGATGAGGTTTTTAACTGAAAATACCAATAATGATCCTGGTCACACTTTTCTAAAGTATAAAATCAGAAAAAGATTCCTTGCAAATATCATGGTTGAGGATTAAATTTGGACGTTGGTTACAAGATGAACGCTTTTTTCTTGGTTGAGAAAAATCTTCTCATAGTCAACAAATCGCTACTGACAGGCATTAATGACTCGAGCTCTTTATATAGGTAAGACATGTTAGTGCTTATCACCAAAATGTGTCGTCACTTTTCAGTAAATTTCTATGTCATGGTTTGCTCTCAATAACAAACTAATGACTTCTCGACAATATGTCAACCATTTACTTACTAAATCTTTGTACCTGCTTCCATATCATATCCCTATACTGAGTTTTAGGTCACACCTATTAGAATGGAATAAAAAAGTTATCGAAAGCTTTATAGTTTGCACTATGATTTACAATGAAGCAGTAATCCTGTCAGTTTAGCGGATTATTTTCATTGAATCTCATTTACTGAATGTTTTCAATTTCATTTTCATTTTTGTCTTCTTTTTTTGTGGAAAAGTGAACTTTGATTTATCTCGAATAGTTATTAATGATATCCTAAGGCTCCTAATATCATCAAAGCATATACAAAGTTGTGTACGTGTCCCTCGTTTTCGTTTAATTATCAGCGTTTTTACTTTATTAATAGTTTTTACTTTGATTTATCTTGAATAGTCATTGATGACATCTTAATGATATACTGATGACATGCCATCAAGGCATTTTCAAAATTGTAAACGTGTCCAAAGTTTTCAAAGAAAACCCATTTTTATTTTGATTTATCTTGAAAAGTTATTGATGACATCCTTATGACATATTCAAGACACGTCATCAATCAATAAAGCATGTATGTTCCTGTCCTTCGTTTTCATTTAAATATAAATGTTTTTACTTTAGTAAACTTTTTACTTTAATTTATCTTGAATAGTCATTGATGACATCCTAATGACATATTCAAGACATGTCATCAAACAATAAAGAATGTGTTTTTCTGTCCATTGTTTTCATTTACATATCCCTGTTTTTACTTTATTAAACTTTTACACACGCATGTCATCAATAATAGACGACATGTCATTAATGCAACAAATAATGTATCTTCCTGTCCATGAATTTCATGTAAATATGAACGTTTTTACTGGATACCATTCCTCATCAGCACTGTCACTGATGTGCCAATTTCCAACTGGGCACTTGCCGTCTCCGGTTCTGCCTGCCAGCGGCTGTGTGCATTTCCAAGTGGCTCTGTGCTTTTATTGTTATTTTTGTATAAACACTCTTCGAGTTGTGTCGGTTTTATTACGGTCACAGCGCTCTCCTACCTCCACACAAACACACAAGCAGTTATTCAAATAACACACAAACACACAAATACAAATATTTTTGCTATTTTTTTTCTTTTGTGTGTTTTTTATGTGTGTTTTTATTGTGATCGCTACTTTAATAAAAAGCCATGCAGACAGACGAGGCAGTGTTTGCCAACTTTAATTATGACTTAAGCTGCAGCCACAGTGAGTGTAATTACAATTACGTATTTATGTGTCGTATGTATGTGTGTGTGCGTCTTATGTGTGTGTGCGTCGTATGTGTGTTCGAATGTGTCGCGATTCATGTGGCAGTAGTGGTGTCTTCATAAATTCTCCTACTGTGGCCCTTGCTCTACGCACTGGCAATACACATACTCCAGTTGCACGCTGTGCTGCTGCTAAACTGGTTTGTGTGCAATTAACTTGAGTCCACAAAATTTTTCACAGCATACTTTCAGGTGCTCTACACTGTTTTTGATATGTTCTAACCGTGCTTCCTACTCTAGTTGCGTGTGTGTTCTTGTGTCAGTATGCGATTCTGTGTTAATTTCGCCCGCACGTTCACTGTATTCTTAATGATGTCGGAATTTTTTCTCTCCTTGCTTTGGAAATTATCCTTTCTTTTGTTGCTTTGCTGGTCTGCAAATTAAATTGTAAAGTTAAAGTATTTAAAAGTGAAATTGAAGTGCCCAACTGTGCGTAGTGAGAGATTGTTTGAATCAACTTCAGCTTAGGAGTGAATTAAAAATGTGTACTAAGCTGAATGAACCTCTGTTTCGGGAGAGTCTTGTGCAAAATTGAGGTGTCATTGCAAAATAGACAAAATCACCCCCGAGCTGGATTGTTAATATTATTTCAGTAATATTTATGCAGTGTTTTAGCCAATTTTTATGTGATTATCAGAGTGCCACCATTCTGGGCATCAGGAGAATGAAATTTTCAAATGTATACTTTAATATTCCCATGCTTCGGACTGGATGCTAAAATAGGACATAAACATTAATATTCCCAAGCATTGAAATATATACTCAAATACGATATAAATATTAACATAAATGATATTTATTTATATATTCAAATTTTATTACAAAAATATGCATTAAAATTTGCTGCTTTCATTAATTAATTGCATAATTACTGGCTACAATTTTATTCAATTATATTACAATTATTTACTAATTAATAATAACGAATTTTTTGCACAAATTATTTAAATACGGAATTGAAAATGAATTTTTATGTGCCAGGCTGTTAGCTCCGTTTTTATGCGCTACACACACTTTTTAGGGCATCTTTAGTTTGGCTATAAGTTTGCAACTGCCCAAAAAGGATTCCCAAATATTTAAATTACAGGATGCGCTATAATAATAAATACAATAAATACAAAAAAAATTTGATGATGTTTCAAAATACAATTTTTATTTTAATTAAAAAAATTTTATTTAATTTTATCAAAAATTATTTTAAAATAAAAATATTTTTATGTACGCCTCAATTTTTAACTCACTCTCCTTGGTACGACCGACTATAAAACCAATTTGCTTGTTTTATTAACGCATTCATTTCCATTTGAAATGCTCTTTTAAGGGAGCTAAAAAGGAATTTTCAGGATTCCGAATATTTGGCCGCCAGTTGTGATTTTTGCATTGTTAATTTACGAGTTTTAATTGATTTTGTAATGGAATTTTGCGTGTGTGAATTTTGAATGTGAATGCGAATTTACGTGTGTGCTTGTGTGTGTAAGGATATGAGGTATTTATGGACTAAATAAAAATATTATTTTATTTTCTATAGGAAGCATACCATTATACAACTTTAAATCAATAAAGTAAAGAGTATCATAATCCACACGTGACTTCAAGCATGGGGCAACGAACAAAATATAAGGGCGGGGGGCTATAAAATTAGACATTTAATAAATGTACCCAATATAGTTCCACGCATAGTTAGAATTACCCACACATAAACAAAGAAATATATTTGGTATACGAGTATAAATGAAGCATACATAAAGAGGGATAAACTATAACAGCTTACGATGATGTTAGAAGCCATTTTGTTGGATGTTTATTGGTCAAAAAAAAACTTAATTGCATGTCAATGCGGTGCAGTCACTGCAATTCACATTAGTGTAATGGAAAGATTAAATAATAACACAAAGTTCAGAGCAACATAATCCCAACACCCTAAATACCATCAAGTCGGTTTACACTGCTAATGGTCACCAGTCCGATCACCTGATCACCACTAGCAGTGTGAACCGACATGATGGTATTTACGAAGTTGGGATTATATTGCCTCTGGACTTTGAATTACCATTTAATCTTTGCACTACATTAGTGAGAAAGCCCCTATCAAACATATTTCATACATCTATGCTATATCTAGAATACAAAATCGGTTGAATAGAGAAAGGCTTGAAATGAAGGACAATTGTGGTTAATGATGATATTTGTTTAATAAACCAAATAGTCGTATTTGTAGTGAGATCAAGCCATAAGAGAGTTCACTGTATCCACAAGTTTTCTGCAGTTTACTCACTGATTGCATCATGGGGCCTTATATCTCCAAATAAGGAGTTGGAGGTCATTATGCGGCTAACGGATCTTGATTAATGTATTTATTAATGTATTCCAGCTGGTTCATACAGAGTGTTGCTAATATGGAGCACCAAATCAACAACTTATGGAACAACAGTTTGGCGACTGGATGATTTGAAGATATATGACTATCCATAGGCATCCCAGTTTGTGGTATTTGATTTTGCTCTATGAAACCACAGTTTTGTGCTGACAAAGAGCAATTCTAATTGCTTAGAAAGTCAACATGTTGAAGTTATTCATGCCATTAGCCCCATGACCAGACCAAGAACATTGTCAACATATCGAAAGTGGACATCAAAGTCCAAATAAGTTTTGTCATTGGTTCCCGTTAGTTCGTGACTTAGAGAAAAAGATGAGATACTGTGGTATCATAATCGAACATATTGAAGTAAGTGGGCTCTCTCAAGGGGTCAACCACTTCAGCCTACTTAGTTAGGACATCAATATTTGAAAAATAGGTCCAAAAATTAAACTTCCAGAATCAGGCTCAGCAGGATCAGTCACAAAGATGATATAAATGAAACAATTTGAATTAAATAGGATAAAGAAGAGATCCTTCTGAGATAAAAAATTGTACTCAATGATAATCTTAGAGATTCCTTTATTTATTAGCGATTCTACTCGATGGTGGGAAACGAAAATATCATACATTTAAAATAATTGGAATTAAACTACATTCTTAATAGGATCCAAATAAGATAACTTGACATGTTCACTGACTTAGTTCCGTTTCATCAATACTTAATAGAAGAGTGTATTTATATATATTTGAATTGCTTCATCGTACTCCTCTTCGCCTTTTACCAGAATTGTGTTGTACAGAATAAGGATGTACTCAGTCAATTTCCCATTCCTGGATATAATAAATCAATTTAGCATTTTTGTGGATAAACTATCATGGTGTGATTCTCTTATCAAGTGTGCACCAAACTCACTTTTAAGGGCTGATAACATTTCTACTAGATTTCAATTTAGAATATGTAAATCTTTCCTGCAAATAAAACACATTACATTCTCTAAACCAATACTCTACCTTGCCGTTTCCTTTAGGTACATACTTGGATTTAGGTTTAAGTGTTTGCTTAAGACACAAATAATCACCTGGAAGACATAGTTTAGACTAGTAAAAGGTTTGTTGTGATATCGACACAAATTTGATTATTGCTCCTCTATAATAAAATGACCTCGTTGCAGACTATTAAACCAAATGTTTATAGATTTTTAGTACCTCTACAAGCATCCTTACAACCCATGTTTTTCACTTGAATAGTTACTCAAAATGTTCGCTGATTTCTAGTACCTTTAAAGAACCCTTAGAGCTCATGTCTTTTCATAGTTAATAGTATACCGGAGAATATTTCTAGATTGCAATTACCTTAACACAGATCCTTACAGCTTTCGTCTGGTCACCTGAATAGTTACTCAAATATACGAGAGTTTCTTTCCAAGTGAGGATTATGCAGTGATCTGTATCCAAATGTTGAGAGTTGGTATGTTTTTATCAACTAAAATTCATTAATTCGAAACTAGTCTGATTTCGGAGAGACAGTGATTTGGTTGATTCGACGTTTACTTCACAGCCCACTAAATATGCTGAGCAGAGGTCCAGGAAAACATTTAAACATATCCCGATCTTTATTGCATTTCCCCACCAGCATTATTTGCAATGACAGCATTCAATACCCCCTCCCCCTTCACTAAAGCACACATGCCTTGCTCGTTCCTCGTTTTCTTATCCTGACATTTACTGCTCTATTGTGCGAGTACATAAGTACCAATTAAGACGTTAGCATTTCGTCAGAAATTTCCAACAACACAAAAGCAAAGACCAAAGGAAAGGGCAGAAAAAAGGAAAAAAGAAGACAGGAAAAAAGCAAATAAAGTGATATGAGAAATGCCTGAAGCTCTGGTACCAGCAGCGAAACGCTCACAAGACAAATGATAATTTTAAGGAAATTTGTTCGAGCCTAAACTGCTTGTTGTTTTTGTGCGTCTGGTATCTTTGCTACCAGAGCCAGCCTGCGCGTCTTTGTTGTATTGTTACAGTGGTAAGTGTGTCTTTGAGCTGCTTGCCACAGTAAATTGTTATAAATATTGCCATTGTTGCTGCTTGTTCTGGCTACTAGTATCTTTATTGTGGGCGTGTTGTTTTTGCACACATATTATATGCTGGCTCAAATCTGTAACGGTACTGCAAACACTTTCTTAAGCCACGCTCCTTCATTCTCCTATTGTGCTTACCCTTTCGGAAGCTCTGCTCGGTCATTGCCTTTGTTGTTTATGCCTCTTCCTTTTTTGTATGCTTTAATTTAGCACACATTTCATTTGTATTTTGTGTAGGCACATATCTCCAAATATTATGGAAATTTCGGTTTCTTTCGCTTGAGTAGAATTGAAAAATGATGGTACCATTAATCACAGAATTTGCTACAGGTAATTAAGGTGAACAGTTGTATGCTGGCGCCTGCTTAAAGCCGATTTATTTTCATCCACTCAAATGTGTTCCCTTAATTGGAATATTTTATAGAATTTATCATTGAACATGGCAATACTCATGACAAAAGATCAAAGATTTGAATCCATTCTTCGAGTTCCTTCTGTTTCAATGACAGTGATGAATGATCTGAAGATGATTGATGACAGTTTGTAAACTTTAGTTTCGGCAAGCAATTGTCTTGGACAGTTTTACTTATCCCACTCTACAGGTGAGTATGCTTGTGTACACCCAATTAAAGCCCGAATGATTGCACCAAATTAAACTAATTGAATCTCGTACGTTTTTTGGAAAGCATTTCGAACAGGAAGTCGCCATAATTTCCAAAAAACTAAAGGAAAACATGAACTGTTAATCGAAATTCATCACAGCCGTAGTAAAAATGGGGCTCCTTATGACCTGATTCTGTTGATTCGACGGATACTTCTCAGCCCACCAAATATACTCAACAGAGATCCAACAAGATCAATAAAAATATCTCCAATGCCATGCCCGTTCCTCGTTTTCTTATCTTGTCATTTACTGCTCTATTGTGCGAGTACAGAAGTACCAAATAAGACGTTTTCAAGACTGAAGTTAGTAGTCCTTATGCTGTGGTGAAGATGAGCTTAATGTGGGTGATGAGATTTAAATTCCAATTCGTTACCTTTCATTCTTAAATCATATATCATACACAGTAGTAGTAGTCGTACACTGTTATTTCAAGTTTCAATTAGTAATTAGCCTCTTAACTTTGAATAATTTGGGCCAATAAATAGCTCCCTATATAATGTTTGTTATGCAAGATCATATCCTAAAACGTACAAAGGAACCAAATCTATTATTATCTCCTTCAGTCTGGATTTGTTCATAGGAGCATAGTTGTACTATTGCGACACTGCGAGTTCTGAAAGATATAAATTATGATGCTGATAGACAACCTCTCTGTGGAGGCCAAAAGGCTCATTTAGGCATTATTTCATTCCACCTGTTAGCTTCTGAGTTCTCAAATTAACGAAAGGTGAATGCAACCTGAAAGCTACCAAGTGATTGCCTCAGTATCCATGTGGCTTAAGGCTGCCGACTCAAGAAGGTCCACCAAGGTATTTTCTCTGTTATCGGCCTCCATGGTCTGGTGATAAGCCGGCTAGTCTACGGCACACTCTAGTTCTACTGTCTCTACAGTTTTGTCTGCTGGAAATAATGCTTTGAAACCCTTGCAGACCTAATTCACTATAATATATAAATAAATATAAGTTCGCCTCTGTACTAAAATGGTAAGCATGCTAGTCTCATAGTCGTTAAGTGGAATCCAGCCGAGGACATGGCCTCGAAACCTTCAACACCTTCTTTCTAAATCGTTGCCTGTTTGAATTCAAGGACTTAGTTCCTAGTACTCAAAGATATGATGAAAAAAATTAAGAAATAAATATTCCTTACATTCAATAGTCTCAATAATATACCTTTAGATATATTATTGAGACTATTGAATGGAATGGAAGACCTGCTGCATCACACAATTAGGCTACTCTCTTATAGATGGCGATAACATTTTTCGGTGTAAGCTCCTCGACGATTGATATATTTGACTGACATAATAAAATAGAAGCAGTCGTTGTCAGTGATGAGAATGATAGTATGAAAATTTAAGCACTGTGGCTTTCAATGTCCTGCAGATATATTCTGTAGTTCAGGTTAGTATATCAGCGACTCTCACTTATGGGCCCTTCAGTCAAATATCCTGAAGTCAAAAGTGAAGTCAAAGGCCCCTTAGAATAGAATAAAAGAGGGCTAGGCCGAATAAGGAGGTATCCTAGCATTGGAGCCCATTGGACTATTCAAATAACATTTAGTCAAGGGTTCTTAAGTCATGCCTCTCAACTTTATGCAAATATATATAACTTAGCTAAGTATTTTAAATTAAACAAATTTTAAGTCCATACTTATAAAGGCTTAAAATTAAATGATACTCATACCACAGCGTGTCCAGTTTAGTATTTTATCCTACTACTTTTAATCCTTACTACCCAATTGAAATATGCCTACCCGCCAACAATAAGTGTTGTTGACTTCTTAGTGCCTTTGGTAACAGCATTAAGCTTCAAATGTACCTTCTAGTAATTTAATAAGGACTCACCGCTGTGAGTTGGCTACAACTGAAACGAGCCTATCTATCAAGCAGCATGTGCCTGCCCCTTCAACGAGGAAACAAAACAAAGCATTAGGTGAGGCTTTAAATTGGTGAACAACTAATCAAGGATGGAATTAAAAGTGCTGATGCCCGACCTACGTACTTGTATCAATTACGCACTGTATATGCTGAGCTAACAGGATACAGAGGGGTTCGTAAATAAATTGGATAAAATCGAAATATCCATTAAAACAACACTCATTGCCTGCTGAGACAGGTAGTACTCAGACATGCACAAACAAATTGAAAAAGTTGTTTGCTATTTTAAGCGAAACATATCCTCAAGGATTATACAAATAATGGCTTGGAGACTTTTCACCAAATGCTTTTAACATTCTCTCAATTGCTTAAATATTGTATAGCAATCACCAAAAATTGAAAGCAACCCTGCAAGCCCTTGACCTGCTCCCCCCAATGAGGGTGTTGCTGCGTTAGTGGCTTTTCCGGTGCCATAAAATGTGCAGTTTAGAGCAATATCCTTGAAAAGCAGCCTAAGCAACCACTCACACTGCTCACAACATGGCAGTGGGTACATTTCAAGTGGGGCTCTCCTCGAAAAGTATGAGTAACGCAACATAAAAGCACATAAATTGTAAAATTTCCACTCCAAAATTTGATAATAGTGCTGTCGATGCGATAGAAGAGATAGAGTCAGTTGAGAGGGACTCTACTAGCAGGACATTGTGGCATAAATTGAATAAAATACGCGCTACCACTGTATCACTTAAGCCCAGTATAGTCGGCTATAAAGTTCAGTGGCTGTAGCAAAATTCCTGTGGTGCTCAAGTAGCTGCCTAACCACTTTGCGACGTAGCTGGAGCTTTGTGCTGCATTCTCAGCAGTTTTATTAGGCAGTCTCAGCGGAGTAAGGCGGTGTAAGGCTGGCAATATGCCTTAACAGTAAAAGCAACAAAGCGCATTAAATAGGATAGTAAAAGTTTCGGAGTACTCAGAAGAATATGCAGAGTACTTGACAGAGAGCAATGGTATAATAAGGAGCTCTTCCAATACGTGTTTAGCAGTCTGTATGAAGGAGTCTGCAGTGGTAGTTTATTATTTATTAATAAATGCAATTGCTACTTGAGCACTGCAAGGGAGTTTTACTATCGTTCAGGTGCACAAACGTGTGATTGTCAGACGAAGACTGTGTTAGCAGGGCAAAAACTGTATAAAAGTATGATGAATAAATGAAGTAGAGAATTTATACTGTAAACATGTCACCCTCTTTCGACGAGTGGTGACATTGATCCATTGGTATGGGCAGACCAGGAAATAAATGATGTACTAACAGGAAATAAACGATGTATCTTAGGGGAATGAAGTATTCATGTTATTTATTTAAGCAGTCGATTTGTTTGTTCACTTAAAGAAGCGATATAAAAAATGGTGGATATAAAAAGAATATACTTTCTGAGCATCCTTATCCCTGCTACCAGTACAAGTGGAACTTGAATGAAAAGTAGATAAAAAAAGGAAAAAGTAAAGGCTTTTAAAAAATTTCTTGGGATATGTTCACCATAAAAACTTTCAAAAAATATCAGAACGTTTGTAAACACTTTTTTGGGACGAAAAATCCTTCGAAATTGAGCAGAAATTGGAAGTTTCTTTCAATAAATATCTAAGAAGTCCCGATGAAAAGTTACTGGTATCAGAATAAGACAAATATTTTGAATTTACAGGATAATTTTATGTTTAGACCGATTATTTTATATACGTTCAAATATTCCTTCAACTTCGGTGTAGAGTGCGGGCAGTGCTTATTCTGGTTGACCTGTAAAGATACATTTGCGGCGTTCAATACATCATCATTGATTCCCGGACAGTTAAATTTTGTGTTGTGGAAACAATTGAATATCCAATGAAGATAAATCGGTGGAATAGGATGGATATTCGGTCATACGGATCCTCAACTAATCCAGTTGTTGAACTGCCAAACAATTGAATGAGCCGTTGTGGGTTCGCTTCGTACTTATAGCGTCATTTCCAGTATTTTTAGAGGTACTATTCAGCTTTCTAGAAGTATAAGTCTGAGTTTGCCCATCGACATCACAAAGAGTGGTCTGGACTATCCACTATATATACCTGCCAGTCGATGAATATTAAGAATAACTTCATTAAGTGAGGCCACTGTGTCCTTTGAAATATTCTGCAAGAATGCGAAGATCGTCTTTATTTAACTTTATTGCCAAGGAAGTTAGCTGAAACAAACAAGGGGTGATCTAGAAGGTTTTGGATGAATGCGAAAACAGACACTACATAAAAAGAGTCAAGCGATTGCTAGTTAAGTTCTGTAGTGAATTAGCGGCTGCTGTGATAAAAGACAATTTCTAATAAAAGTAAAACTTGCGAATTAATTAGTTGTTAACAAAATTAAAAATTATTAATTAAAATATAAATAATAAATAATATAATCAATTAGAATCCCTTCCTTTTCTTTGTAGAAAATTAAGGATCAAAGTGTTCCTTCCCTTCTCACAAAGATTTATGTCGTTCCTTCCCTTCGCACTAAACATCAAATCCCACAATGGGACTGAACTTCAACAGGCCTAAGTGAGTCTTAGGGCACCCATTCAACCTAACCTAAGGAACAAATCATTTCTTCCCTTGTCACTAAGGATAAAATCGTTCTGTGGGAACTGCCTGCATTTATCTAGCTTTACATCGTATGTTCCAGTTACCCACTTTTAATGTTGGATTGGTATCTTCCTACACTGTATACGAGTATATTCATATTTTTCTTGATATTTCCACAGTCCTTTTCTCGGTGCTTTCCATACCATTGCAGTTATTTAAGCTTTGTTTCTTTATATTAAGTACACTTTCCTTTATCCGATTTTGTGACGTTAATTGATGCAATTACTATGTAGCTCTGATATAGAAATACCACAGAATTATTGAGGTGGCCTCGTGCCCATATAAAATTCCGGTTAATTTGTAGATTATACAAAAAATTATCCCACCGAGTGTATTCGTTGACCCTAGACCCATCTTCCATTCCATAATATTAATCACACTCCATAGTCTCATAAGGATCCGAACATATCATTTAGAATTTTCCTGTCGTATGTCACAAGAAATACATGGCCCTAGATTACTTGTAGTTTTGTGTATAGACAGAATAGTGGGCTTTTGGACTTTCGGACTTTCGGATTTGGATTTTTCTATTTAAAGCGCCATTAAGTGATCCTTATCAGTTGGTTCAATTCTTGACACCGCGTTATATTTCTTTCTGCTCTTCATTAGTAGATATCTACCTTGCCACTCAACTATATTATGTTTTATTATTGCTATCATCTGTGACTCCCTCTTTCACAATCTACAAGAGTCCTTAGCATGAATAATGAGTCCTATTGCAATTGACCAAACCATTCCAAACGTACAGGAATAGTTTTCTGGTAGCGGTTCAATCACCTAAGAAATAGAAAAACAATGCCAATGGAGCTTGTGTATATAAAGGGGTTTCCAATAAGAGGTGTTATTTTGGTATTCAAAGAAAAATGCCATTTTTTGAGATAAATTATAGGAAGTTTATTTTATAATAAAGAGGAATGTATGCCGTTAATAAAGAAAAACAACATCAGCCAAATGGCAACCACGACCACGCTTACAGGACCATATCCTTCTCATGAAATTTTCCATAACGAAATCGCAAAGTGGCTGCCCTATGTCCTCGATAGCCTCACGAATTCTATCTTTGAGGTCTTGAATTGACGCTGGGCTGTTGGCGTAGACCTTATCTTTTACGTGGCCCCAAAGGAAGAAGTCGCAAGGTGCTAAATCACAAGATCTCGGTGGCCAATTGTGATCACCTCTTCGAGAGAAAACACGGTCCGGAAACTTTTCCCGTAAAAGAGCAATGGTTTCGTTGCTTGTGTGGCACGTAGCGCCGTCTTGTTGAAAGTAAACGTTGTCCAGATCAATACCATCCAACTCCGACCATAAAAAATCATTAATCATCTCTCGATAGCGCAATCCATTCACCGTAACTGTTGATCCAACCTCATTTTCGAAAAAGTAAGCTCCAATGACCCCGCCGGACCATAAACCGCACCAAACCGTCACACGTTGAGGATGGAGAGGCTTCTCAACAATAACTCTTGGGTTTTCCGAGCCCCAGATGCGACAATTTTGCTTGTTGACGTAGCCACCGAGGTGGAAATGGGCCTCATCAGTCAAGATGATTTTTCGATGGAATCATCAGTCAAGATGATTTTTCGATGGAATTCCGGATCATTTTCATGCATTTCAAGGACCCAATCAGCAAAGACACGACGTTGTTGAAGATCGGCCGGCTTGAGTTCTTGTGTTAACTGAATTTTATAAGCCTTAAGTCCCAAGTCTTTATGCAAAATACGGTGTAATGACGTTTGTGGAATGCCCAATTCCAAAGAACGAAGAGGAGTGGACAAACCTGGGTTTTCTTCAACACTTTGGGCTACAGCAGCAATATTCTCAGTTGTTCTTGAGCGACGTGCACGGGTTTTATTCTTCACATCACTAACTTGTCCCAACAGCTCCAATTTTTCCACCAATTTCTGTATTGCGGTGCGACAAGGTGCTTCACGACGTCCCAAAAATGCTTTAGTTTTGCGAACTGTGACTGCAAGATTTTCTGAATTTTTGTAGTGAATTTTAATAATTTCAATGCGTTGTTGAAGCGTGGATCGTTCCATTTTTAGTAATGGCGTAGTTTCTACCTGTCAAATGTCAAAGAATAAAAGCTTGAAAAGTTGCTCTTGTTGGAAAACCCTTTATAAAAAAAATCCAAGCTATCCAGCTTTGGTACAGTTACTGTTGATGTCAGAACTGTCACAAATTATAGTTAGTCTAAAATTTGCACTATCTCTCTATCTTTTATGTTATCACCAATTGTTTAATCAATAAAAAATCACTCCTACCTTTTCGATTGTCTTTCCCACTGGTTCACATACAAACTCCTATCCCACTCGATACTCACTGAGGCACTTGTCTCAGTTGACACTGATGTAGCTTCCAGCAATCACCAAAAACGAAGGGAAGGAAGCAAATAAATGCAAGCGCAGTGTGCAGACACCACTAATAATCGCTTGCACTTATGATAAGGATATCATATGCGCGTGCAAGCAGCATATCCTAATAATCAGTTCGTATCATGACACCTATCACAAGCTGCTCAGCGAAAATGCTGCATAAATATTGCAAGCAAATGTTGGAAGCAGGAGCAGCATCAGTGGTAGGAAAAATTGCAGCAACCACACAAGCAACATGCAGACACATTTGGCTGTCTGCCAGCCAAGCAGAATACGTGGCAGGTCTGTTTTCTGCCAGACTGCTGGGAGCGTTTCATCAAACTGACGGACGTGCATGTTCTGGTGAAATGCATTTTTTTAACATTTATGTATATTTATTTTATTTGAAACGAGCAGGATGCCGCACCCTGAGCAGTACCACTTTGTTTAATTTAGAATGGCTCTCAGCATTTACTCGAACTTTAAAATATTCTTCTTGAAGTGTTCAATTTTTCTAGATTTGTTTGGGCAGAGAAATTTCTTAATGTACTATTAAGTCTTTAAAAATGAGTCTAAGGATTTCATTTCGCGTAAATGCAGTATCTAAAGAAGAAGAGGCAGCATCCGCCTCTTGACCATGATACACCGAGTATTTCTGTTGTATAAACTCCTTATAAAAGAGCAACTGGGTTAATCTGGTCGCACTTTATCACCAACTATAATCCTTCTTCTCTATCTTCACTAAATATTTATTAGCTCACAAACTAATTGCATCGATAATATCATACATTAATCAACACATAAAACGGCCTCTACCTCCTTTATGCCTGCACACCCGTCATGACTGTATGATTGTGAACACATCCTGCAGGTTAGCACAAGGATCACTGCTTGATTAATTATAATTGTGCAATATTAATAAACTGTCTGGAGATAAAAGCGTATTAAATCTGAATCTACGGCAGACATTAATCATTTTTTGCGCTCAAGCGATACAATTTACCCTCATAGTTGTGTAGCAGCCCGAGGGGAAGTAGACAGGAAAAGCATTTAATTTGTGCAAATAACTATGATAAATATGTGGGCATGTATCAGAGTGAGTTGCCCACTTTGCTTCTTATTGCCTTAGGTACGAGCGTGTGTCATTTTGTATGCTTCCCTCCGTATTCATTATTATTGTTTCCATATAAAATCCCTGGTGTCGTCAGACAACCACGCAGACGCCACGAGAATACAACAGTAAACATTATTTTCACAATTTAACATTTAAATACCATTAAAATGCTAATTAAATTGTATTGTCGTAAATAAACAAGCTTCATGCGAAAACTGTAGTATAAAATTGTAGTATAAATTTTGCACTGCAATGTGGAAGTGGTAATACCCAGTTGGAAAGAGCAGGAACTGTGCGAAGGAGTTACCTTCAATACCCCTGAGATTGATTTTTAAGGAGAAAACTATTGAATTCATGAGCCAAGAAATATATTATCTATATAGTATATTTGAGGATCTCTCGAATTAGAGATAGTGTTACCATAAAAGTGAACTTTAGGAGTCCCCCGTAACCGAAAAATAGCTGCTTAATTCACAGAACTTTCATTATAACAACTTACATACATAGTAATAGTTCCAAAGACTTGAGAACTACACTTGATACAGACATTGAATCGATTTCTGTTCAGCAACTAGAGAAAATTCCTTGATTGAATTGGTCAGTAAAAATCCTAATTAGCTTTTAGCTGGATATGATGAAATCTGTCCATAATTGGGCACTAATGTGGAATAAGAATGTTTTTATTTCCACAGACATAGTATGCCGGTTACTCTGTACTTCACTCAATTCTTCACTTCTCAGGAATGAGGACCGTATTCCCACGTCTTTCTATGGTTGTAATATACATTTTAACTGTGAATCCAGTAAATCAAAACTTACAATACTAATATTGACAGATGAGACTTTAAGTTTGTATTGGATATTTCAAGTCTGCTGAATTGGCTACATCATATATACCAAAAAGCCCTTTACCAACAACTGGAAAAGTGTTTGAAAAGATGATATTAAAAAGATTAAAAAGAGATATAGACCTATCAAAAATAATTCCAGATAATCAATTTATGTTTAGAAAGCAGCACTCAACAGTCGAGCAGGTGCATAGAATCTACAGAGACATTAGGAATTCTTTCGAAAGTATTGAATATAGCACCGCAGCGCCCCTGTACGTGATGCAGACCTTTGACAAAGTTTTGCGCAAAGGACTTTTATTGAAATTAATGGAGCAGTTCTCCTATACTTATTTCGAAATACTCAAATCCCACTTAGAAAATATACATTTTATAGTAAAGCTCAATGTATTCGTGACGAGCCCAAATCCCATAAAATCCGGAGTACCTCAAGGAAGTGTACTTGGCCCACTACTATACACACTTTTTACAACCGATTTGCCAAGGACAGCCCGTACAGTGACAGCTACATTTGCAGATGATACTGCAATCGTAGCAACCGATAAAAATGCCGAAAGAGCTTGCTGTATACTCCAAACAAGCCTGAACCAAATCACGTCCTCGTTACAAAAGTTTAGAATACAAGCTAATGCAGCGAAATCGGTGGTTGTAACGTTCTCCCTAAAGAGAGGCTTATACCCACCAGTGTACTTAAACAAGTACTATTACCACAAGCTATTAGTGTGAAATACCTTGGTATTCTTCACTACTTGCCTACAGGCTAATCTTAAAACCCATTTGGATGTATGGGCTTCAGCTATGGGGAACAAGTCTATCACACATTTCTAAGGAGATTATGTAATGAAACATTTTGTATACAAATAAAAGTCCTTAAAATCTAATTGTATGATCTATGATAAATTTATTAACTGTATTATTATAAATGGAACCAATTCTAATCATTCTTAGATGTAATCTATTGAAAAAATATTTTTCCTTTTTTAATTGAAAAATATATAAAAAGTGCTGCTATAAGCGTACCGCCACATAAAAAGAACGCTTCTATAGGTGTACCTCTTGATTCCTGGAAAACTTTTTCGAGACAAAAAAACAAAACCTGTCAAAGAGCAGACAAAGGCATTTTTTGCGCAACGAATGAAAAGTGTCAATGCAGCGTCAAAGGACGGTGCCATTTCAGTGTGACTGTTCGTGTGACATTTCGCATTTGCCACTAGCGATAAGGACACGTCGCCGCAGCAGTTAAATGACATTTGCGCCAATTAATTTTAAATTTCGCAAGTCGAAAGTTTGCCAAGGCCCCATTTTTCCTTCCGTAGCTGCGAAATAAAATTCCATGTGCAAAAAGATAAGAAAAAGGCGACGACGATTCGTTAATGAAACTTATTTGTTGCTGCTGGATTTGATAAAGGACACGTGAAAAGTTTTCCCATTAACGCACACGCCAGAACAGTGGAAGGAGTGCGAGAGAACAAATTTTTAGAACAACGTATTTTTCATTTTTTATGCTACTTTATCTGTGTTTAAGCACAGACCAGCCTGGAAGACACGTAAGAACACAGCAAATGAACCAAAATGAAGCAATGAAAAGCTGCACATACATTTAGGCGCTTAAGCATTACTACCCTGGATGATAAGTTGCAAGATATATTGGGGTTAATTGGTATAAATACTGAGCTATAAAGAAGTATGAGATAAATATATGAAAGTGGGCTGATTGCGAAAGTATGAATGGAGATTAGGTGCGACCTCTGTTATGCTGCCACTGTAGATTGCAGGACGATGAGCCTGGGTTTTTCTTAGCTTCTATGCTCATTTCCTTATTCACAAAAAAAGAGAATTTTTAACAGAGACTGAGATTCTAAACAAAAAACATTTTCCAGTTATTTTGAAATATATTTCTTCAAGGATTTTCTCAGCTTTATGAATATTTTCACGCTTTCACTTCAGCAAAATCGGTTGTGATGACGTGTCCTCAAAAATGAGTTTCTGAGATTCTTGGCTCTTCCTTAGATCCTCATTTTCCTTTCCTTCGCAATTGATGCAATTTAAGTGTGTTTGAATGAGCATCAAAACAAAGGATAAATAAACCGAAATACAATGAAAATTTTATGCAATTGCGTATGCTCGCTTTAATTGCGTTTCCGTTTTGTGCACTACTTGCAGGCATCCTGCCACGACTTTCCTCATGTTAAGTTCGCTAAAGACATTAAAAAGAAAGGGAAAATAAGATCGCAAAAAAAATAAGAAAAAAGAGAAAAAATAAAAAATTAATTTGAATGAAATAAAATCCTGCCGACTGCACGCACATAAAATGCCAGCGGAAAACTTTTTCAATAACATTTTTTAAACACAAAGCAGCTCAAGACAGAGTGCAAAAACAATGCAAAAATATTCACTTAATGGGCTTAAATGAACGAAAGAACAGAAAGTTTGCTATTCAGCTTCTTTTTCTGGCATTGTTAGAGGAAAATTGTGCGGAAATTATTTATGCCCAGATTAAAGTGCTTTAAAATTGTGTTCATTTTGTTTTGTATTATTGCGGAATTATTATCGTTTAGTTATTTATAATAACGATAAGTTGGCTACCAGCTTACATTGCTAATGGAAGCATAGATTCTTTAATAAGAACATCCGTTGTCAAAACATACATGCAGGGGTCGGATGATAACTCTCGGAAAAGGGAATTGAGAGGTATCTGAATCATGAATTTATATTCATGTATGAAGGAATTTTGACATCCAGTCTAGAGCTTGGATAGAATATGTCTCCATCATCGAACTTCAGAGACCAAGGAGCAGATGGAGCAGTGAACTTTCAATGGAAATCAGAGCAGCTTCGTCTTTGACAAAGAGTCAGATGATAAGTCTCGGAAAAGGGAAATGAGAGGCATCTGAATCATGAATTTCTATTCATGTATGAAGGAATTTTGGCATCCAGTCTAGAGCTTGGATAGAATATGTATCCATCATAGAACATAAGAAACCAAGGAACAGATGAAGCAGTGAACTTTCAATGGGAATCAGAGCAGCTTCGTCTTTAACAAAGAGTCAGATGTTAAGTCTCGGAAAAGGGAAATGAGAGGCATCTGAATCATGAATTTCTATTCATGTATGAAGGAATTTTGGCATCCAGTCTAGAGCTTGGATAGAATATGTATCCATCATAGAACATCAGAGACCAAGGAGCATACGAAGCAGTGAACTTTCAATGGAAATCAGAGCTGCTTCGTTTTTAATTAAAGAGTCGGATGATACGGCCCGGAAAAAGGAATTGAGAGGTATTTGAATGTTTAATTTATATTCAAATATGAAGGAACTCTAGTAAAGGGTTCACACTGGCAGAAGAAAATGAACCTCTTCCATAAAGGCAATGAACAGATGCACGTCCCTGTGGCTAAATTCCATGAGTAATAATACGATACATTCCGCAGCCACCATATTCTTCATATGAATGTTTTATGTTTCCGAACTTACGAAATGGCTCGATGGAAAATATCCGCCAAGGACGAAACCGGCGAAAAAACTGCTATTTGAAGAGGTTGGAGAAATCTTAAAAACGTATTAGTTCTGCAAATACAAGAATTTAATTATATTTTGACTAAGTGAAACAAAATAGAGGATGATCAAAAAACGTTTATTTTCCTAAATAAAAATTATCCCTTATTAAATTTTTAAACACTCATCACTCTGATATCTCCATGACCCACGTGTGTTTTGCTTGGATAGTTTTGATACTAAAATTTTGAATGAAAGTTCTAATTGTGTGCAGAAAACAACTCAGGAGCAAGTGGACACATCAATCCAGAAAAAAGCGGACAAAACCACCAAGGAGAAAGAGGAAAAACAACCCAGGAGAAAAAAAGAAAGGATAAATTATATTTGCTGTCACCTGGGAAGCGTGAAGAATATCTTATGAGATCTTCTTTGTGAGGGCAAAACACATCCGGGTAATAAGTAGAAACTGATGGGATTTCTATTGGCTGTTTCATTGTATTGCGTGTTTATTTGTAAGATATCGGAACGAGCTCGAACAACGGAAGTGACCACAAGTTTGGCACCCCTGATCTACACAAATGCAAGCAATCATGTGTTTCCCTTGCAGGATGTAACAAGTTGCTGTACAATTATAATAAAAAAGCTTTTGTGTGTCTGCAATGAAGTATGCTGAGTCTAAGATGGCACACTTCCCTAGACCCACTTAGACTAGTACCAGTTTTTGTGTGCCTGCAATGAAATATGCTGAGGCTAAGATGGCTTACTTCCTTTGATCCATTTAGTTATCTTGTATCAGCTTTAGCAACTTTAAGGGTGTGTGAAAGGAAAGACAATTCATCGACTTGCCTGCATATATGGCACCATTTGGTTTTGATGCTTCAAGCTCTTGATTAACTTTTTTTGTTTCTAGTCTAGACCCCAAGTAAATTTACAACACATCACACCAAGTCACAAAGGGATGGTATGCACACATTACGGATAAGTACATACTCCTTTATTTATGCATGTAATCCAAAGTAATTGATTGAGTCTTTAGTTGATGGTGCTCATAGTAAACTTTCTGTGTAGCTCCGCTGATTATAAAGAGCTCTTAAAACAGCCCGCCATTGCAGGATACCATAGCAAACTGTGTGGTTGGCTTTTTGGACAATAACTCCAATGTTTTGATTACCTTAGATTGAATGCCTTATTCAGCTGTGAAACCTATGATAACACTAGGTATTCTATAATATTTAGCTGCTTTAGCGGCATCAGTTTTCATCTCCTATCTTTGTTTCTTAATTTCAATATCTTTGTTTCTTAATTTCATAGGTAGGTAGGTTAGACAGCCCCATCATCAAGAAAACACTGATGCCACTTGGACCAACAGTTAGGTCCGTTGTGAGCGGTGGGTGCGTGGCATGGTTACGGTTCCCCCTCCAGATTGAACCAACATGAGCCTGAATAAAGCGTAGAAGGTTATTAACACCTGACTGGTATAGATTACCTACACTTGTTATGAAGTGGGATCCTAGTAAACATTCCCCATTTCTATCAAAAGCTAGACATGTACAGAAGAGATGCTGGACCGCTTCCAGTTCCTCCTCTTTCCTGCAGCTACGGCAGAAATCATGTGTGTAAACTCCCATTTTTCTTGCAGGATTTCCTATTAGACATTTTCCCGTGATGGCTCCTATTAGAATCCTAATGTGTAGTCTATTGAGTCTAATGATATTCTTAGATAGACGTAGATTCAGACTCGATGATGTGTTTCATAACTCCATTGACATTCTTCCATTCAGTGTTCTCTCTATTTTCAAACTAATTGGAACTGCTGAAATATTAAATATAAGGCTTTCGATATCTTTAAGTTTTGCATTAGATATTTTAACCACTGAGTATACCAGAATACTATCTTATTTACAAGTTGTTTTGTCCTTCACATGATTCGCCATAGTTGGACTTGCACTTATTGTGTCCTTTATTAGAATGGTCCCAAAGTTTCTTAGGGAAAAACCAAAGGAGGATATTAAAATTAAAAACAGAGTACACTTCTAATATCCACTGTGAACACCAAGAATTACTCAGCTTTCCGTGTTTGTAGTGCAATGACTGGAAGCCTTGTTTCTAGTACGTAAAATTTAGGAATAGGGTTAATGTTAAACTTTAAATATTAGGGTTTAATGTGTGTGTGTGTGTGTGTTACTTCTTTTCACCGGCAATATCCTTTGACGGCATATCTGTTATTATCATTACATTTATATTTTAGGAATAGGGTCCTCATGTTAGACTCCTTTTCACCGGCAATATCCTTAGACCACATATCTGTCATTATCATTATATTTACATTATTGGAATTGGGTCTTCATATAAATTTCCCTTGCACATTTAATATCCTTAGGCCACGTATCTGTCATTATCACTTCATTTGCATTTTAAGAATAGAGTATTCATGGTAGCCTCCGTACCACCTTTGATGTCCTGAGACCACTTCATTATCATTACATTTACATTTTAGGAATAGGGTCTTCATGTTAAACTCCTCTTCACCAGTAATCTCCTTAGCCCACATATCTGTCAGTATAATTACTTTTACATCTTAGGAAAAGGGTATTCATGTTAAACTCCTCAGTCAGTATAATTAGTTTTACATCTTAGGAAAAGGGTCTTCATGCTAAACTCCTTTTCACCTTCAATATCCTTAAACCACATATCTGTCATTGTGATCACTTTTACATTTAAGAATAGGGTCTTCATATTAGTTTCCCGTTCTCCTTTAATATCCTTTGACCACATATCTGTCATCATCCTTATTCATATACAATATATAATTTGCTAGCCTCACTGCGGTGAAGGTGAATGCGATGCCAACTACATAAAATTTTTTGCATATTTACTTTGAAAATATTCTTTGAACACAACATTATTTGCGAATCATATCACGACGTGTTTTTTTCGACCGTCGTTTGAAGGTCTTTTCAACTAGTTATTCCATATACTCGTATGTCTTTTTATGGATTTGTCAAGATTTTTTTTAAGGCCTTGCATATGTCTTTAAATATCCAAATATTCCATTGGAGACCCCAATATGCTAAGAACTATTAAATTATGTTCTTCATTAATAGATAAAAATCGTCAGCCGAAATATGTGATCCTGGTTGACTTGATGATGATTTCCACTGCACCAGAACGACGTGATTTAAATTGCATTATTTAAAATAGCACAGCAGTAGATCAACATTTATTTTAACATCAAAGTGCCCAAATCCTTTTGTGTTTATTTACTTAGGACATGAAAACAGCTCAAAATAAACACATGCGCCGGCAACAGGCAAACAAAGAGCACCGCAAAAAGAGACGTGCTCGTGGAAGTTGTGTGTCAAAATGAACACCAATGCAAATAAAAACACAATTCCGCCAAGGCAGCGCAGGGTTAAAGCGAATCCCTTTGCTCAACACCAAAAAAAGGAAACCAAGCAAAAATAGAAATAATAAAAACAAAAAAACTGACAAAAAATAACGCACAAAAAACGTTTAAATAAAAAACAAAGACGAGATTCACACATTTTCGAAAACAAAAAAATTAGCCCCCCAAATATCGACAGTGGCGAAAATTGTGGGCGCCAAAAACGACGCAAGTGGCAGCGGAAACATGACGCACAAAACTCACAACAAATAAGAGAAAAAAATGAAAAATAATATAAAAAATGTATAAAATAAAAATAAATTATGGCAAGCACGGCGAGCGCTCGATTTAAGCGCTCATGAATTTTGAAAGCGTAGCGCTGCGTGGATGGGTGCCACCAGCATAACAGCCACGCAGGTGCCGCACGTTAAGACTTTAAAATGCTCAATGCGAAATATTTCATTATTCAAATGCTGTGCTGGCTTCGCTCACCGGCAGGATTTGCCCTGCTTCCTCAGCGCAACGCTCCTGCTCACATTTTGCTTTGTTTTGATATGCATTGAGATGCGCAGAAATCTCACCTGGGATTCAGAACATTATAAACTCAACACACAGCGAGTGATGCGAATACGCAGGGGATATAAAAAATGCTATGCAGCAATTCCACTGCGTTCTGGAATTCGGTGGAGGAAAATTGCGAACACACAAATAGGTGGTCGCAGGAAGCAGTGCGTCAATTCTTTGGAGAATATTTTTGAACTTTAATACTCATGCCACATAAATTGGATTTACCTATTTTGGCAAGGAAACAATTTCATCATGAAAGGGTGGAGTTATCACTTCAGCAGGGCTGAACTCTATATGTGCATACATTATAGTGAAGAATCTTCAAGAAAACCCGTCCCAACTCCATGAGAGCATTGCTGGTACTAGGGTTGCTTTGAGCTAAGCGAATCTTAACTCTACGACAATACTCCAAAAGCTTACTGAACGAAGCGGCAGCATGCAATTTCCATAACTATGAAGGCAGGTCATGTGGTTAGCTGCGGAATCTTAGCAGCTAGCAAGATCATTTAACTACGGGAACATTTAACCAGGGAAACAGTTACCTTGGGGAACATTTAACTTTGGGAATATTTAATTACGGGAACATTTAAATACGTGAACATTTTATAATGGGAACATTTAACTACGGGAACATTATTTACGGGAACAATTAACTAGGGGAACATTTAACTACGCGAACAATTAATTATGGGAACACGTATTGGGCAATGTATATTTAGATTTGGGTGCTGTTAGAAGCTGGTAATTGATCCATCTAAGGAAGTTTAAGCAAATAGCACTTGTGCTGGGCAGACAAGGATATGGGGACGAGGATATTTCGTAATGTGGTACACAACTGCTCTGAACTGGAGAGGTTACTGAGCTTTCTTAAATGAAAATTATGCTGTCAGCACCGCTATAATGATGAGATTATTGCAGCATGCTAGTACCACGAACAGCAGACGCAGAATGCTGATGATTTACCAATATTTATGCTACAATGATCTCTGTTAATATCACTTCTCTTAGTAACTAACAATCTTTTAAATAATCATATTAAGTCATCAGTGATGTCATCGTTGTTAACGCATTGAGCTCAGTGGCCGCTGATTAGTTTTCTGTACATGTCCTTCTAATAGATTTGCAGCCCCTTCACTGTAGAGGAAACAAATTTCAAACAAAACGAAGGACTATTTGATCCTACCGAAGTTCACTTTGTGTTGCCCAGAATAACTCATCTATTTAAAAATGGTTTGTGTATTCGCGATAGTCGCTTTGTATACCAACAAATTTATAGTAGTGTGTCAGTGTTAAAATACCCGAGGACCTGAATGTTTCCATCATATCACCAAATTTACCTACACTATGAAACACTCCCTCGACAGCTCATCACTACGTAGTAGGGGGTCTAGGGAGTTTCTAATGGAAGGAAAGCAGAAATGATGACGGCATTCCGCGTGGGTAAAGCGTGTGAAAATATGTTTGCTTCAAGGGGTTTAATAACTGATTATCTTTGGTAGATCTCAGCTGTTTCTATTATCAACCTTAAGGCAACAAGGTCAGTCTGGTGGTTCATGGAACCACTTATATGGCGATTGAAAGGTCACAACCACCTGATGAGTTATCACCAAATGGCATCAAACACACACAATTGATATTTAATTAAAATTGTTACCTTTTTTCATTTCATTTCATTTTATTTTATTTTTTATTTTCATTTTATTTTCCGTTTTATTTTCATGTTCTTTTGTTTTTTAGATTTGCTCAGTGTGGTTTTTATTCCGTATTTTATTTTATTCCGCATTTCATTTCATTTTTTATTTGATTTTATTTCTCTTTATTTTAATATATCATATTTTTCATATTTGCTCATTCACATTTTAATTTGTTTGCTGTCATTTGCGTGCCTTTCGATCCGTTTGGATTTAATTAGTCACCGTCTGACAGATACAAGAGGAGGGTGCACAGAATGACATGTTCATACCGCGATGATGTGTTGATGATTGTTGCATTGTGCCATTTGAGCACTGACTATTGACAAGAGTTGGCATCCCTTTGGTTCATTATTATGCAAAGTAGCTGCGAATAGAAATGGAGAGAAATATATATAAAATGATAGACTCTGTGAAGGGAGAAAAGTTGTGTTTGTGTGGATAGGATGTCAACTGCAGTCGCTTGATTCTTGTGATAGAACAACAAATATATCTTCATTATTTTAAACTTAACAGAAATAGAAAATGCATGAGTAAGTAAGATTGGAAAGCATGGAACAACAGAAGCACATAAGAATCACACTCAGATAGTGCAATATCAAATTGTAGAATATCAAATGTACAATTACAAATACAAATAATAATGGTCAATATTTTTGGAAATGTATCTCATACATATCCACATCTTTATCCATTTCAATATATCTAAAATTATGTTGTAGTCGTGAAGAGAAACGTTCGCTTCTAAAAGAAAGTTCCTTATAACAGGCAGAGCCGCTTCGTAAAATGTTAAAAATCTTCAACAATCATTAGAACCAAACTATAAACCATCTAAATTTGCCTTAATAGCATTCAACATGAGTTCTTCAAGGATGGAAATACTGACGAAATTGGTGTTAAATAGTAACCAGATCGCATATATTCTATAAATACTTCTACCAGCTTGATTGAATCCATGAATACCTTCTAGAAGGATATACTGGCGACACCTAGGAACAAGTAGTAAGCATTTCGAAGATTCACTTCAAATACAATCAGGAAGAACAGATTACCAGAAGAATTGAAATGCCGAAGCGGACTTGAGAAAGATAGTAAAAATCCTGAAACTAACAATTCATGACAAAATAATTGATGGACAAATATTGAAAAAGCATGAGAAATGACAAACATCTCCCAAGATTACTGTAAAAACTTTCGTATTATTTTTACATATTATAGGAATAATGTTCACATCTCTCTAGATAGCAGAACTCTCACGGATGTGTATGATACCCTTTCTGTACCGAAGGAGGCATTGCAGAAGAGAGTGGATGTGTATGATATTCTTCTGTACGGAAATATTAAGGAGGCATTAGAGAAGATGGTGGATGTGTATGATACCCCTTCTGTACGGAAATATTAAGGAGGCATTGGAGAAGAGAGTAGACTTGGTAGTAGTTTAATAAGAAGTCATTAGATAGACTGTCTTAATAGATAGTAGACGACTTTATAGGTAAATTAAACATACATTCAAGCAAGTTTGACGAGGGATTGGAGGAAACAACAAACTGTGGAACATATTTGAACAACCATTAAAGAAACCATCATATATAGATATGTAAAGAAAGCATTGAATAACATGAAAGAAATACTCTACAGGTATATGGACCAATATTTATGAAGAAATATTAACGAGGATGAGTAGAAAAATTCGGTCTGATCTTTGTAGACACATAGATAAAAAATATTGATAAAAGATATCTAAACAGACAGCTGAATAAAATGACAAAGACAAATATGGAAGAAGTAATTTAATGTATATTTGTACAAGAAACATTCCCCAAATGGACTATGGATTGGACTTTATATAATAGAAAATGAATATAATATAAAATAAAATAGTAGAGTTGAAAAAGTGACACAGTTTCGTTAAAGGATTGGAATATTGCATAAGCATGGGAGAGAATATGTAGTGGACAATTTAGAACTCGAAGCAGAATCCATTAAGTCTTATATGAAAAACTTCAATAGAAAAATATTGGAGAAGCTTTGAAGAAAATAACGCTATTTAAGAGTGGTATGTAAATTACAGTCTCAAGACTTGTTGAAGATGCTACTACAATTTGTGGAAGTGCCTGTTATATAGAAATAATGAAAAAGTCCAGGAGTAGAAAAAATAAATATCTTAGAGTACTTACAATACTAAGCAGACAGACATCAGAGACAGTAGCGACCTTTGAGCATGAACACTCAAACGACTTTTACATTTGGAGTATATTACTGAAGAACCATAAAAGGAAATAGTGAAATGTTCAGCTTGTCCAAAGAGTCATTATAGATGATAATAGAAGCACAGGATATATATACTACACACAGAGAAATATTCTGACGTGAAGAACAGACAATAGTGTTGCTAATAGAAGCACTGGAAGTGTTCAGTATAACACAGGGAAAGATTGAGTCATAAAGAGACATATTAGAGCAATTGAAACATTGTCATTGACAAACACTTATTAAAATATAAACCTTCAAGGAATACGAAAGGAATAATGAAATGCAGATTGAAGACAAAGATTTAAGGAGGTTTGGGGGAGTAGGTATTGAAGGAATATTAAACAAGATTGTACAAACCAGGATAAGGAATTGGAAACACTTTCTGAAAATGCTAAGTTAGCATTTTTAAAAGTAGTTAGTGTCTATGAGGATTTTAAGAAAAATCTTCTGGACAGATATATTGAATAACGATTTGAGAAAGTACAAATTTTATAGGAATCCTGGCAGAACAGTCTCGTATATTTGATCATTAAAAATCCATCTGGAAGAGAAGAATACGGATACATTGTGGACTGTAGTATACAACCTAAAAGTATCTGAGTTGCCTTACAGTTGATGCAATTGTTATAAACGCACTTAAACTCAAACGAAAATGAGACTCTAATTCGTATTAACTTAAATATTTATCATTGATTGTGGGATATGTATACCGGCTTCAGCTTGGCATCCCTGTGAATGCCTCAATATCGTGATCTACCCTTGTAAGTAATTGAATGAACTATTCCCCTTAAAGTCATTCACCAACTACACTCCCAGTAGTTCTCGCCAAGTATAACACACCACATTTTATAAAATATAAATTTATACTTTCTTTTTTACCACACATCAAACAAGTCACATTTAAAATACCCCAATTAAACAAATCAACAACCGAAAGTCTCTTAATATAATACTATATCATATGTTAAGTAAATAGAAGTTTTGGCTCAGGAAAAAATTGGAGCAAACTGTATATTAATTTAATTTTTTAATGGCCAGAAAATGGATGAAAGGACGAGTGAAAAGCAAACAAGTTTTTGCTCGAGTATTTGTTAAAAAACAAAATAGACATGAACACATTTCCACGCATAAAAAGGCAAATTAATTCATGGCAGAATAGTCATAAAGTATTTATGACCCGGGATATTTTTTGAAAAATATTTTTTAATAACAACTTAAATAAAAAACAAACAAGTTAAGGAAAACAAACAAAACAAATCATGAAAGACGTGATATGAAAAATAGTTTCCTGATATTTTAATGGTAAATTAAAAGTTTGCAGGAACTCGCAAATAGCGGCCAAAAATGTTTTTAATTTAAAGTTATAATGTTTGAACTTTCAGCACTTCTCTATTTTGTAATATAGTTAAAGGGTAAGTTACTGAAGGACGAAGGAAAAAATGTAGCAGGAAAATTTACAATTCAAGCATTTAATCAGAGGTGTGAGGTGGTGATTAAAAAGTATCCAAAGTCTCATTTAAACGATTGAAAGGCGCGTGCTGTCTCCTCTCATTTGGGTATTGACAATAAATAAATTGTTAAAGAGCTTAGAGGAGAGAAGGATCCACGTTGTTGCCTATCCGGACGAAGGTGCAATCACAGTAAGATGGAAATTCCCCAATACGCGGATTCATGCAAAGCTTATCAAATGAGCTAAATCTAAGTTGAAAACCTTGAGGTTTAGTAGTAAATGCCAACAAAACCGAACTGGTACTACTAAACGTAGGCAACATAGATTACCAGATGTAAGTCACCCTACATTAAATGGAATCACATTATCTCTTAATGATAAAGCTCGGTACCTGGAACTGATTCTGGACAAGAAGCTTAATTGTAAGTTAAAAGTAGAGGATATAGTAAGGAAAGCATCTTTTACACGATTTTCGTGTAAAAAGACCGTAAGATTAGATTGAGGTCTGGCCCCCAGAATACTACATTGGGTATACACAGCAGCATACGGCATACTAGTATGGTTCCCGGCACTTAATAGAAGGTATGTTGTGAACAGCTTGAATCGTATTCAGAGATCAGCTGATTTTTGTATAAGCGGAGCTCTCAAAACGACTCCCATAGCAACATTGATTGTTATGTTTGACCTTTCTACAATTGACTTGTATGGTAAGCAAGTTGCAGTCAAATCAGCTATTAGAGTCTGATCTCGGCTGAAGCTAACGAAAGTGACTACTTTTACCAAATCCACAGGATATGGGGAAAACCTCTAGTGGTGCTTCAATGGGCCTTAAACTGGCCTAAGTGAATCTGAGGACAGCCATTCAACCTAACCTAACCTAACCTAACCTTATTCAAACTATTGAAATTTTGTGAATACAACTCTACTGACAATGGTCCATATTCAACTCCAACCTACACTGTCATGTCCAATCGAAGCCAATTATAAATTATGCAACCGTTATTATATATTATAGAGTATATCGTCAAGTCAAAGCTATACTGAGAGTCAATATTTCTAGATTTATTAGCATATATAATAATGCAATAACCGTAGGATAGGCAAATATACACTTGTCACAGTTCAAATTGAACGCCAATAATATTTCAGTGCAGAGGTCTTCGAGCAGGCCTTGCACCAAAGAATCACATGAAAATTCAGAACTAAAACAAATTCCTGTATCGAATTTTAGTATAAGTCCAGTTTCTCTGAAGTGGTATATAAATTGGTTATATTGCTAAAGACAACATACAAATGAATCGAGTAACGTAATTCGGCTCTATCGACATATATCAGAACCCTCTCAACGCATCAACAAACCTCAAATATTTATAAAAACTGTATATAGTTATTGTAGAGCTTCAATGAAGATATTGCAGAGCCAGTTGTGTGATTTTATAGCGCTTTGTTAACTTCATAGAGGTCTTAAACTCTGTAAAATATTCTTCATCTACTGTAAAGCTGCTACAATCTTTATATAGAGTTGTTAACTCAAACAAATTATAAAGGCTGTTTTAAAGTCACGCTTATAAAACTATTAAAATAAAATAACGCTATTATAAAATCTAAAATCGAATCTAATGCCAAATATACAATCCCAAAAGCTCCTTGAATTACATCTTTATAAACAAAGCTTGTGTGGTCTAGCGTCGAGCTTAGTAAGTATATAAAGCTACAGACGCTATTATATTTGCTTCATAAGAACTTTATACTATCTACATATAAAACTTTATTCATAAAGTATAAAATGTTATAATTATAAAGCATTTGTAGTTACTTTAATACATTTATAGTGCAAATACTCCTGACTTACATGCCTTACTGCAGTGTATTGTATTAAATTAAAATTTCTCTGTAATCTAATCTGTTTTTTTTATGTTTCATTTCATTCCTTGCAATGGTTTTTTTCATTCCTTGCGATGTTTTGTTTCAGTCCTTGCAATGCAAGTCACAACTGCACTCCATTATCATGATGCATATTCTTCTCATTTATTTCACCTGCTTTTGAGTTCCAACCGGAACTAGCTTAATTATATTTAGCAAGGCTTAATTGAAAGCTCACAATTTGTGACTCGTTGACTATGACGTTTCACAAATTTCTTTGTACTAAGGACTTTTGTCGCATTACCCTTTATTTTTATTAATTAATAATATTTAATATAATATGATTAATAATATGATGAATTTAAAGACATTCCTTTTGACTAATTAGTTTTTACGAATGACTTTCCACTAATTGACCTTCACTAATGTCTTGGAGCATTTATTGTTTATTCATGTTTTGCCACGAAAGGTCGAGAAAAATGTTCTGAATTTTCTCATTTCAATTCTCAGAAATTCTGCTCCTAAAATGTGTCTCCAGTTGCAGTATTTAATAGTTTAACAAATTTCTCTGCTTCAATATACAGCCGCAGTTCCTGGGGAGATTTTCAGCCGCCTCCTGACCAGCCCTTTAAAAATGCATGCCACATTCACAGCAGCCTACTCAAATCAGTTGCAAATAAATACCAGCCACACACTCATCCATGTTGGGGCACGTCCAAATTAATATTTTATGTAGAATTTAATGCATTTATGTATGAGGTGTGCTTAGCGGTGGGCCAAAGGAGGCGTAACTCTGACAAAATTTCTTTTAAAAATTATTGAAATTAACGAAAATTTGGCATGCCACGAGCGTACGAGTACGTTGAAATTATTCCGAAATTCCTGTATTTATGCACACATTTGTACAGGAGGAAAATATGTACAATGCACGGCAAACAACAGCAACAACAACTAAATACAATTTGAATACAACAACAATGACAACAACAAAAGTGTAATTACACATTGACAACCGCTGAAATTTCAATGAATCAGACGCATAACGCAGCAAATGTACCAATAAATTGCATTTAAAATGCGCACAAAGGACATAAAATCCTGTCTGCCACTTGCGTGTGCGCGAGTGCATGTGCATGTGTGTGTATGTGGTCAGACTGCAATGATAATAGTTGCGGCAGGCAAACGGTAACAAATGCAAATGTGTCCGTGTGGCTGTGACCCAGGGTTTATGATTGCCCATTCTCGAGTGGAGCAGGGCGTATGAGTGACATAAATTGAAAATGGTATTAAAGCGGATTATGCGAGCGAGCCATGTATCAACGATGTCAGCATAGGTTGGATGTATATGTAAGAAGCGAAAGGATTATTTAGAAGTGAAAAATAGGTAACAAAATGAAATTTCTACTGAGTGAGAAAGGTCGTTCTACACTAAGGATAGAAATTAGGCTTGAAGAGGCAATCAAAATTTAAAAGGGAAATTTCACAAGCAGTTGCCATCCTAGGACTGACTTAATATCGTCAGCATATTTTTCACTTTTTTAATTAAAACTTTTAAAGAATAAAGAAGAAGTGTTCTTCTGCAAACTTTCCTCTAGACTACAAGGACAACGGGGTAGACCCAAAGGATTTGATTACACTTAAATTTATTTGCATTTTTTATGGCTCATTTTTGAATAATTTTCACTTGAGTTTTACCAGGACTATAAATATAACAAAGATGTTTATCATAATTGCCATTTCAGAGGATTTATAACCGAGCATTAGTGTCCACAAATCCCTGCTCTTAATCGCTGCCACTGCTTCTGTCGTCTTAATAATCTTCCTTGCCAGGCAATTTATGCAAATTGTGTTTGTCACACAAGCCACAAATCTCTTGCAGAGTCCGAAATTAGGAAACTGCCTCATGCGTCATGCTTAATGGCTGCGTATACTAATCGCGCTCGCCGAAATACGCCATTGCTGGCCAGATTTATTTACGATAGGAATAATTTTAAACCAATTCATGGGAATTAATTTATGCATAGCCGCAACAAACTTATTTGCCCAGACATATGCGACTGACACAAATAGCGAGGCACACAAACGTACAGAACCACGTCTAGCAAAACAGAATATGACACCTTACAACTTCTACATATGCTGCGGCAGTTAAGCATGAAAGGCGCGCAAAATAGAGCAGGAAATAACTCATTCCCTACCTTCCTGTCTCTCTGCGTTATCAGCGATGAAGCAAGACGGCAGACAAGCAGAGACAACAACTGCATATGTGACTGTCTTCCTCAGAGCGTAAAGGTTAAGGAAGTTTTGGAACACCCATGACACACTTTTGTGACAGTTGCAAAGCGAGTCCGCACAATTGTGCTGACAGAAAGGGGGCACAGGAAAAGAGAAACGAAGTTTCGGAAGTTAAACTGTGTCCCGTATATACCCAAGTGCAGTTTTGTAAGGAGCAGTGCAGTTTTGTAGGCAATCTCCTAGAACAAAAATACATATTGCGGAAAGCAGAGCAAGCTCAAGTGGCGCACATAGCGACCTCAGAGTGCAACTCTAGAAGCAGTGACTGAGTAGCCTGATATTGCAGTAAGCCAGACGTGTAATATGCCTTGATATGAACCCCCTACCAAATTATAGTAATGATACATTTTCAGCAGTATAATTGTGAAGAGGGAGCAGCTCACTTCACCAAACGATTGCGGCTCAAAAATAGTTTTTTCTAATGGTACTAGGGAATTACATGAAGAAATTAATGACTCAATATAGTATTGGAGATGCTAGTACCCACCCTTGGTTTCCACAAAACTATGCAGTGGCAACCTCTGGAATTAATGCCTGCCTATTACAACACTTTCTCAGTGAGATTCTCAGTTGTAGGAATTCGTAAGAAAGCTCCAAAGTCTCCCTTCATCTAAAAATCAATCTTAGGGTCCACTCTGGTCTGAGCATACATCCGAATTGATATTTTCTATGATAAATTGTTGTGGAAGTAGTCAAACAATGTTTTCTAATGTATTTCTGTTGTTTCAATTTTAATCAATTAAATCCAATCAAGTTGATGTTTCCCAGATGAGCACGCTTCTTTTCGGCTCAACTCCATTCACTCCCACTGAGGAAAACTCTTCTCAAATTCTAGGTAACAATCCAAAACTAAGCCGAAGGCATCTAGGAATGTGTAAAAGCGCTTAAAGAACTACTAAATTAGAGTGCTCTTAGCTAAGCAAAGAAAATCCAGGTTTACGCAGGCTTCCGGCAAAATTATGTGGCCCTAAGTCTGCTTTTCAGTTAAAATTAAGTTTACCTCATGCAACACGCAAGTGCTTTGAAGTAGGTTGGGTAAGACTATGCTGCCTTCTGCTGGCCTGTGGGCCTCTAGTAAATACCAATTCTGTCGCTTTAGTTTTGGTGTTTGCTTTCATGTTCATATCCTGACTGTCCTGCACTGGTGCTGGAGTCGCTTGTTTGTCTTTCAGGCCACTTCTTCTACACTCTGCAGTGTCCACCCTTCTAACATTGTTAGCTTGCATACTAGAGTGCCACATGGAATTGTTGCGAGTATTTTAAGCAGATGATAGTGGACAGTGCGTATGCTTACTCGCAAGCAATCATAGAATGCTTATTCTTCCTTCAACTCGCAAGCAATCATAGAATGATTATTCTCCCTTCAACTCGCCTGTAGGCAGCATAAGGAATTGATTCCACACTGTGCTGCTCACGTTGATAAGATGCACGTATTACCAAAAGTTCTTATTTTACGTTATATTTTATATAATTCAGGCCCATCAAATGTTTGGTATACGAGTACCTCTCTAAAATTATGGAACATAGTGCGTTCACAGTTGAAGTCACCCCACTGAAGTTTATGGAAAATATACTCTGAAAATATTCTTAGTTATGTATATAGAAAGTGCGCTGATATATTTTATTCAACATTGCATGAATTTATCTGATTGATAGGAGAGACTTTTCTTAATATCCGAGATACTCGAAAACTATTTCTTTACCCTAACCTTCCCACTTCAGTAAAGTTTATTTAAAAGCTTCCTTTCAGTAGCTCTTTACTTATCTATTTTATGTTTAGTTTCCTGAATTTGGATTGTACTTTATCTCACTGAACGATCCCGCAAACGCATTTCAAAGCATTTCTTTGCCACTCTACTCCATCATCTCAACTGCAAGTATAATAAAATTACCGGCAATGTTCGCCACTCAGCTTACATTGTTATCCTTGCTGAACTGAAGCTTAAATGAATTGCAATTGAATTGAAATGCGATTTGGGAGAATTGTTTTATTTGGGCAGGATGAAGTTATGCGAACACAGGTTATACAAACGTGGGACATAGAAAGGAGTACTGATTTTAATAAATAGTTTACTGAGAGGATTCAATGGATGGACAGTTGCCCAAATTCAAAGAAAGGGAAAGACAAAAGATAGTTTTTAATACATTATGAAACAATTTCTTTTTGATAAAATGAAATCCGAATTTATGGAAAAATAAAATCTTTCTTTTTTATAATTTGTTTAATTATTACACCTTACATCATAATGAATTATGTCTGCAAGGAGACTAAGGCCTTCCACTTGAAGATAAAAGTTTTTGAAGAATGCAATTGAAGACCATGTATTGAATGGGATTGTAGGGCGCGACCACACATCCATTACCTTATGTATATTCACAGCATAATTACCGACAAACGATCGTCGTTTCACTTTGGCATATGCTGACACAGCATATTTTTAGCTCGCCTGGATTCGAATCAGCGTCCTTCTTTTTATTGCAATATGCTTCTTACACTTTCCAGAAGTAAGTAATGCAATAGAGATACCATTATTTATGTCTCGTCGCTTAGATTTCATGGCATTAGACAAAGATACAGGAGCAATAAATATTTTTTAGTAGTGACTTTTCCATAAAGATGTTTCACTAGTGACTTTGATCGAAAGACCTTTCCTTGGTGACCTGTCACAAATGTAGATATACTAATGACTTTTAACTGATATTTCACTAATAACATTTCACTAGTGACTTTCCACTGATGACTTTTCACTGATGACTTCTCAGCTATGACTTTTAACTATCGATCTTCCACTAATGACTCCTCACTAATGACTTTTCACTGAAGAAACTTTCATTAATGACTTATTTCTAGTGTGCACACCCTGCGATGAAAAAAATGAATCGCCAGAGCACAGATTAGGGAACTGTGGAGAACTAATGCACTTTAGAAAAAACACCTATGCTCGTACCAAATACCAGGTAAAGAAATAGCAACTCTAGATCTAGCCGACATCTTTAAATTTCTGAGAGCAACGGGCTGGCTGAGAATTTATAGGGATACTTCAACACCTCGAAATCATATATTAACATTAACATTATTGATAATAACTTATCACTAATACCTCACAACATAAGTATAACGTTTATTCATGTTTAGTCATGATCATTGCCAATGCTATTTCTTTACATTTTTATTTTTTTTTTTTTTTTTTGTGGAATGATTTTGTTCTTCTGTTCCATCCTAGAAAATTTGTATTGTACTTTATCCTATTGAATCATCTGGTATACTCCTTTCTTGTAGTTATTATTATTATTAGAAGTATCCCTCGCTATGAGTACGTATGCATTCAAGGTTGATTGTTATAGGGATCGGTGTTGTTATCTTGTCCGCCATTCTTGCTCATTGTTGTTATATAGTACTAACTCATATTTCATAATCAGAGTTAGTTTGTTCTTCTTAACTGGTTGATGTAATATATAATTTTATTGAATAAATAATTATTCCAATTAATTTTAATACTATAATTTCATTTTTTCTTTCCAGGTAAGATTTAAAAATATAGCTGCTATAACTATTTGAACCTTGGGTAAGCAAAGCAAAATTATACAAGCTCACGGAATTGTCCTTTTAGCCTTTTAATACTAATTAAACTTTATCTCTACGCTTCATGACTCTGTGCCCCCGTTCTTATGCAAACATGAGTGGACACAATTGTTCATCACTTCCATACAATAGCACCCCCATCTGCAAACTTAGCTTACTATTCACGTCATGCTTTCGTGTTGATACCACAATGGCGCTCTAATTTAAAATCGGCCTAGCTGAGTTTGTATTCCACAATTATGGGCATTATTCCACTTCTGACCAGTTATTAATTTTATTTTTACTTAATTGTGTGCATTGCACAAACGCTGCTGTGCTTCATTAGCATTCACTGCTGGCAAATGTACCATTGTCATGCAGTTTCCCTCGTAATTAGGATAAACAACCACGGCAGCGCATTCATTAATTTAATAGAAAAGCATTTTTCTCGAAAGCCAGGATTTAGAGCACCCACGCAAGTGCATTTGTTAAACTCCTTTCAAAGTTTATTTAATAATTAAAATTTAATGCTTTACTCTTAATAAAAGAAGCCAAACAGAATAATGGCAAACACAGATTCGCCGGGATTAAAAGAGGTTCAACTATGCCGAGGAAGGAAGGAAGAAATACAGAAAGCATCTTAGTATAAACAGTTACGTGAAATTTTCACGCAAAGGATTTAATGAGCATCACTTCTAAAAGTGGAAGGAATACTTTAAAGTATGTCTCAATAAGAAAGTAGGTCTCATATTAGAAATGGAAGGACAACTTTTAAATAGGTCTCAATGTAAATCATGTTTGAAAGTGGAGGGGAAACTTTAAAGAAGGTATGAGCAACATGTTGCGAATGTTGTATAAAGTAGGGTGCCTCAACGAGGTAGAATGGGCTAAAACACATCGACCTATATCCAACGATGTGGATTTAAATATCGATATTGTGCAAACACCTAGCAACACAAAAAATAATAGTGATGCTTTAGGAAGCGGTAGGGCAATGATGTCCTGCGAGGTCCTCAGGAACCAATAGATTGAAAGAAGGAGGCAGGAAAGCAACATTGCTTCACCACTTAATTTTACTTCATTTTAAACATGACATTTGAATCACTCAAGGTCATATTGCCCGAGAAGCAATAGTGTTTCTTTGAAGTATGCGAGTATCTCAATAGCTACAATGCAGCACTGTTGATTGCCTACAATATATTTTCGCAACAATGAAAAAACTTATTTTAATTATATATCAGTAGTTCCAAGTAACAATTGCTCCTTCACAAACATTTTAATGCCAATAGAAAAGCATTTTTATAGACATTTTGAAAGTCTCAAGGTGGCAATGGCACTGCTTTCTTTTGGTAACGCAGATATGACACTACCCCCCTGCTGAAGGAGCAAGCAAAGGATACAAGAAGAACTGAAATGATGCACCATCAGTGCAATGATTGAAGTCAATCTTTCGAGAAGAAGCATGGAATGAGATTGATATCGCAAAATACCTCTCAAATAGTCTATTCACTATCAGTCCAGCCTCTACAAATAATCTTTGAGTCATTTATACACTATATATAAGTTAGTTATTTATACACTATAACTAAATAATTAAAGGACGGTTCATCTCAATGGTCTGGTAGTGAACAGGTTCGAATTCCATCCAAAGCATGGCCTCGAAAGGTTTCTTTCTACAATTTTTGTCTCTTCAAGTCGACAGCCATACATGGTTGTACTCATTGCCCCTGACCCTGACATAACAAATAACTGTAACGTGTGATCTTGATGTCACGAAGCCTTTAAATAAAGTCAGGCCACCTAGCAGCCCTATTGAACCATTTATTCCAACTATAATCACTGAAACTGGGAAAAAGTGGATCCACTATAACTGAACGGAAGCGTTACTCTTATTTTGCCTTCCTTCTCTCGGAGCCTCCAAACTAGTTCTTCAACAACAAACGTTCAACAAAACAATCGTAAGTGCAGAAATAATTAAATAGTTGATATTTCCTTACCACCAAATTCTCTCATTAAACAGTTGTAAGCCATTAATCACCAAACTAAAATTTCAAAGCATACATTTCAGCGTCTCCCAACTCACTGTTGCTTCATCGTCTCTCAGTTACTTAAACACTTAACAACTACTTTTTCACTTACCGACTCTACCCAATGCCGCCTCGTGCATTCACGAAAGCGAATTTTTAATTGCTCGCTCACATGTTTAATGCTTGTTGGCCTAAATGTGTGCTGTACAAAATTGTTGCATACTTTTTGGCGTATTAATTAAATACTTTGACAAATGAGTTCGCATTAAAACACAGCTCAGGAACTACTTCAAACAATTACACTGCAGAATTTTGCTGCTTTTGCTGTTTCGTTTCTGTTGTTGCTGTCATTCCTGCTACTGCTGCTGCAGTTGTTGTTGTTGGTGTTGGTAAATAAAATTGCCGGCATGAAATCAAAGTGAAATTTCGAGGTGCACGCATGACTTGGTGCGATTAAATGCCACAACAGGCACAGCGTTTTTCTTGCACACTCACTTCGGTGTTGAAATGCAGCTCAATTAGCGTTTATTTTCCCAGCTGTGAGGAGTGAGCTGACCAAGCTCCCTTGAGACCAGGGTAAGTTTGAAGAGAAGTTTTCAATCAGTGGTCCCAGTTGACCTTCGCTTGGAGAAAGATAATAAGTTTGATATGCTTGTAGGAGAGTGTTTAGGGGGTGTTAATAGAAGAGACGCTAAGTGGGCAAGTTTCTAGAGACTTAAGTTGAGTGTGACACTCTGGTAATTTGCAGAGGAGTTCTAGAAGGGCAGTTGTAGAAGGGGAGTTGTGGAAGGGGAGTTCTACAAGGGGAATTGTAGAAGGGAAGTTGTAGAAGAGGAGTTGTACAAGAGGAGTTGTAGAAGGAGAGCTGTAGAAGAGGAGCTGTACACGAGGAGTGGTAGGTGGGGAGTTGTAGAATGGAAGTTTTAGAAGTGGAGTTATAGATGGAGGATTGAAGAGGGGGAACTATAAGGATGGAGCATTCAACTGAATTTATAGGTTAATATCTGTTTGTGGTGCTTTGGTTTAAATCTATTTTTATTGAAATACAGAGATCTATGCAGGAACGTAGGTAAAACAGCCGCCAGAAGGGCGCACTTAGACCATCATTGATCCCTTGTGATACCGCATGAGACACAGGTCCCAACCCTTTATAAGGTCCAACTATTTGAATCTTTTAATGCTGCAGTTTATGCAGTTTATCTTCTTATTTGGAATATTTCCCAAAGAGTCCAGAAAGTGGTCACCCAGGAAATTCCGACTCATTCTGGACAACGCTGGACTCGTGCAAAACTAGTGTTCAATGGACTCCTGCTCCTCCTCATCAATGCAACTCCTGTAGAACTCGTTAGAGGCAATCTCCAGCCTACTATATTGAATATCCCAGGTCCAGAGTTCCGTTAGGACACTAACTACGGAACCTGTACTTAGTCTATTTAAAGATAATACATTTTTTAAGCGTTGGACATTTATTTCTGGCCAGATTTGTCTAGGTATTTTGCATCCTGTAGATATTCATGTAAATAAATTATAAATAAGCTGCTAACTCTTTAGTTGGATTTGTAGTAAGAAGTGTCTGTGGTTACGCTGAAGTATACAGGACTTTTTCATTTACTTAGAGTGTGACTTTTAGGCTCAATCCACTGAGATGAGGTTCCTACTGAGTTCTGTATTGGCTTAATCCTCCTACGGGAAATCTCAGCTGATCCTTCCAAAGTAATATATTCAATATGATACTTCATTCCTGCTGCAGAAAGAGAACTTCCAGTTACTCCCTCAAAATTTTCCTCTGTGGCCTTTTCAACCCAAGTTCAGTTTACATACTTTGCACCAATTATTTATAGAATTCTATTCATACTAGTTACCGTTCTACTCTCTTCGCTCTGCCAACCACCAACCTTGCAACATTTCCAATTACTTCACGCCACTCTGCAACTTGGCGCGCATTGTAAGCAAATTGGCGGGCATAAATTTGTAGCGCCTCTGTGTGAACAGAGCCTATGTGCAAGAATTGAATTATTGCCATTTTTAAGGGCAGGTTTCCGGTTGTTGGACGCCGGTGTAAATGCTGCCGAAAAACTGCGTCCGCTTGTGACATTAATTCGCACACATATTGCTGCCACCGCAGCAGAAATGTGCAACTACGCGGCAGACGACCCGACGACCAACGCTTCCGCGTTTATTATTGTACCACCAACGGAAGTCTTTTATATTTGTATGAATGGGTGCGTGGGTGTGTGAGATTTCTGTGTCTGTGTTTGAATGGCTATGTTTGTGTGCACAGCTGAGTTTTTGCAGGTCTGTGTGTGTGTGTTAGTCCGTTGCTTTTATGTGTATCACCCGCCATGTTTCAACGGAAATAATCACACATGCTATAAACAAATTACAAGCGACGACACCACCCCCACCCCTGCGCCTTTGTCAAATGAAATTGCGATATCAATCGCGGGAATTTGACAGAAATTTATTGCCCACGAAAATGTTGGTAAAATTCTCTGACATTTTCCGCTGTGACGTGGCAGGAGATTCGAGATTGTGGACATGTATGACAAGAATTAGAAAAAAAATTCAAACCATTGCTTTCTAAAAATAGAACTTTATTTGATAGGAGGAGTGGGGGAAAGGAAGGAAGGAGTGGTGAATTGGCGGTTTTTGCTCTGTCGTCGTAATTGCAAGGAAATACATAAATAATTCAGAGGACTGTATGGAAATTTCAGTGAACATCCAGGTATGTAAATATGGCATAAAGATTGATCATCTCTCAGGGTGGTCCTTAGAGAAGCAAGTCGATGAATTTATAGTATATAAATTTATATTAAATATATTCTCTGTAATATTCCCTCTTCTTTGGATTCACATCTTTGTGTTACATTCCGGGTTGAATTAAAAATGTCTGCTCCTCATCTTAACCATTTGCTTCAATAATAAGCACTATAAAAACTTATCTGTGAGTTAAAGCACTGATTTGAGTCTGTGAAGCAAAGCTAATCTCCAGTTTTTTCCTTGAAAATTTCCAATTCCCAAATACGCATGCATTTACCTACACTTCGCTCATACAACCGCTCCATCAGTTCATATTTCCAAAGATTGCCTTAAATGATAATAAACTGCTACGTAGGCGAACTTCGTAAAGGCAAACACAAAAACTTCGCAAGCCGAAAAGTATGCTATGAAAAAATTCAACTAGTTTGCATATTTCCTGCTTCACATACGAGTACTCATTTGTACACATGCGAGTGGGTGAGAGAGTCGCCAAAAGCCAGAAAACTGCCGGCCACATTGAAAATCCTCACAATTCAGAGCGAAAAAAACAAATAACCCAAAGTCAAATGCACAACGTACACTTCTGTTTGTGTGTGTGTGTGTGTGTGTGTGTGTGTGTGAGTGGAGCTCATTAGTGTGCATGCGTGGCTATATTTGTGTGTGCTGAGTGAGTTTCTGTCTCCTATCAAATTTGGCATGGCTTAATTAATGCAGAATTAGTGCCTTTGCCTTTGTCAATTCTGGGCAATTCATGACTCTGCACCAGGCATTCAGAGGCGGCCTCTTATTAGCCAAAATATTAATTGGCACTTTAAGCCTTTGGCATGTCTGAGCCTGGAGCGGCTTAAGGCATTAGCCACAATCAACTTCAGCTCTAATTGAGTTCGTATTACTCAATTTGACAGTCTGAAGTTAATTTGGCATGCAGCAGAACACTCGAATCAAGTAGTTTAAGCGGCTAGAATAAATGGTTTAAACTTTTAGATAAACAGAGTCTTGCAAGTGGGTAAGCGACTGTAAAATTATGGAATTATATTAGAAACTAGAAACACTACCAAATTATATAACTAGTGAAACCAGGATAATTTGAAGAATAGATCGTGGAAGCTCATTCTTTAGAATTTTTGCCTAGAAAAGTAACGAGATAAGGTGGAGGAGGCATCACTCTCCTTTAGATAAACTAGACGCGTCACTCTGTTATAGATTAACTTGAATTGTCACTTTACTTTAGATAAACTGGAAGAGTCACTCTGCTATATATTAATCAAAAATGTATCTTTAATTTAGTTCCACAGGAAGTGTCACTCTACTTTTGATTAACTGGAGTTGCTTTCTAGAACCTAGAAAGGCCTCCATCACGAAGTAAGGCAACACTATCCTGCAAATATATTTCAAATGAACCTCAATTTAATAGTCAGTGGAAGTTCTCTAGTGCACAGAGCGACGACAAGCATTCCTTTAACCTGACCTCAGACAATCTGTGACCACGAGTAGTCACCTCTATGGTCTTCTGGCACCAACTCCTTCCGCAAACCAAATCCGGTACCTCAGAAGCCAATTCATGGTCGTTCTCCTCTGTATATTCTTTTTATTTATTTCCTTGTTTTTCTCCTATTTTGTTTGTGTTACATTTATTTAAATGAATGGCGCTGTTATGGTAGCCATCATGTTATTTATGATTCGTATGACGTAACTGAATGAAGGAAGTCGCTAACAAGGCCAACAAAATATTTTATTTGCAATAAAATACACACGTTAACGTGCTGAGACACTCCGACATACCAACAGTCTCGAATGTTAATAAAAATATTCCTTGTATTCATTCCACAAGTCTCGAAGTATGTGGGACAATCTGTGAGAAAATTGATTGTCTTTGAATTAAGGAAATGTTCCTAGAACATGTCAAAGAAAAGTATTAAAATTGTAATGGAGGTAATATATTATAATGAATTAAAAGGTGGTGATTATTGTCAATCCAAAAGCCTAGGGGAAGAATCGAGTAATCATATAATAGACACTTGTTCCAAGTGCATTCAGAATATATGAGTAATGGAATACCTAGTTACCCCTATTTATCCCTAGTCTGGACATAACTTACACTTTACGAGTAATATCATTCCTACGTGAATGTATGTTCCTTGTTCTGGACATACTGATCCGAGTCCAATCACAATTTACGAGTAATATCATTCCTACCTGAATGTATGTTCCTTGTTCTGGACATACTGATCCGAGTCCAATCACCATTTACGAGTAATATCATTCCTACCTAAATGTATGTTCCTTGTTCTGGACATACTGATCCGAGTCCAATCACCATTTACGAGTAATATCATTCCTACGTAAATGTATGTTCCTTAGTGTGGACATAATGATCCAAGTCCACTTAAAATTTATGAGTAATATCATTCCTACGTATATGTATGTTACTTGTTCTGGATATATCAAAGCATGGGCAGTAGAAAAATAACAATTATTTCATTCCTTAAGCTTGGTTGCGCTCATATTAATATGATTGTATGATATTATTGAAGATATATTTGAATTGCATATTGATGATATCAACAATGATGACAAGGGTGATTATAAGATAATCTAGATATGGGTGAGAATTATATCTAAAATATTACATGAAATAATCGGAATGACAGAGGTAATGATAATAATGGAATTGAGGAACTGTATACTAACAACTCAAGTCCAAGAGAATAGCATCAAGAAACAATAATTTCCCGAACATCCCCTGGGCAGGATACAAATCAGCGACCCCACGACTGTGAGACTAGCATGCTTACCACTAGAGCACAGAGGCCGGTACACAATATTAAAATGATAATGAGGACGATAACGACAATAAGGAAATTACCATGGTAATTATAGAAACAATGAGAACATGAATCGGCAATCCACTATAGTAATGATAGTATTTATAATGATAATAATTAGTAATAAGGATGACGATAAATATACCCATGACAACACAAATGATTAGTATTATAGTGGGCAATACTAATGATGATAATGATAAAGTAGTAGATAATGGGAATGATAGTAATCATGTTAATAGAATGGTAATTATAGAAATGTTAATTATAGATACTGTATTTGTAATAATGATGCAAGTCCCAATAACAACGATTATGAGGACGATATACAATAATAATAAGGATAATAATAAAAATTGCAATAATGAGAATGATGACGTTTGTGGTAAAAATCAAGATAATGATAATTTTAAGGTAGAGAGAATTTTAATGATATTAAATGATAATGATAACGATAATCGTGGAGATAATGGTAACGACAATGACACTAATGGAAACAGTAATTATATGCTTATACATGATGATATTGTTGACGATAGCATTGATGATTAGAGTATAGATGATGATAGTATTGATGATGATAATGACGGTGAAAATAAGACTTCTGATAATAATAATGATAAGGACGGCTAAAATAATGTTTATGATAATAATAATTGTAATCATGGTATCGATAATGATGATGGTCATATTGGTGATGACAATGATGTTCAAAATAATGGTGATGATAATGATAAGGGTAATGAGAAAGACAAAATTACACATACGAGTAAATATGAATATTATTAAAAAGATAATAATGATAATGAGCAAAAGCACTGATTATGTTAATAAAAGTACATCATAATAATAATATGGATTATGGTGTTTGTGATTGCAATAGTTCCAGGTCTTCGACTATTTTGTGGAAAGAAGTCTTTAAAAAGACAATCACCAAAATTATTCTCTAAATGTCTCACATGGTCTACTATGTTTATGTTTACACTTCTCTGTATATTACATTTTAAAAATGTTCATATACAAATAGGTCCTTGTGTTGAACATCCAAGCTCCTTGCATTCGTACATGTATCACCCTCGGACTTACCATCAAATATCAACCAAGCATGAAGATGAAGAAATATTGCGTTCGAATTTTAAATTTTGAATGTCGAAATGAACGTCCGAGTATGCTATTGTTCAAAACGCCTCAATCGCTTAACTCTTCGATTAAGTTATCATGTTCAAAAATGTTTGTAAGTCTTCCTGCTCCCATAAAAGGTAACCCCAAAGGACACCGTTCACACGGCAGAATGCGAATATTTTCCAGCACTTCCCTTGCCATTTGGCATTGCAAGACACACACAAACCGAAACTGCAGCAGCATTTTTGGCACTCCACAAGCCATGCCGCAATTTCTATAGACTCCGAGCAAATCCTGCTCGCACACAAACACTCGTCCTTACACAGAATATCAAACGCAGCAGCATCACTGTAAAAGTAAGCTATGCAAGCAAAAACAAAGAAAAATGTGCTGCAGACAGCGGCATTGAAGCGTTGGCAAAGTTGGAAAGTGTGCTTGTTGAATGTGAAAGCGGACAAGAGCAGAGGAATTTATTGACAACTCGGCATGCCTTTGACAAGGACACTTGTATGGGCAGCGGCAGCAGAAAACATCTCCTCTTTGCAGAGTATTCGATTTGTAAGTGGAAGTTACATTTTTGCTCTTTCAGATTTAAAGCACCCGAATTCTTTGCTAAAAATTGTGAAATGAATTTCGCGTAGGACTTTTGAATAGTTGCAGAGTTCACTTTGGTTTTAGAATATAACGGCTGAACTTGAAAGGAATTCTTCCTTTAGAATAGTACAAAATTTATAAAAATTTCTATTTATATAATGAAATTAAGGATAAGGATTAAAATAAGGATAATTATATGCAAATCTGAATTTTATTTGAAATACACCACTGCAGTTAAAATAGAATGAATATTAAAGATTAATTCCTTGATCTACCTCCAGACTTGGGCTCCTATTAAATAATTTGTGGAAAAGTCCAAAATGTCCCATAAACTCAGGAAAGTTGGAGGGTCGATAGCTTTAAGGACCGATATTATATTTTCACGGGGAAGTGTTCCTCGTAGAAACTGATTAAGGATGTAAAGGGTTAATATAAAATATAGTGCCATAAAATTCTTTTGATAACCTCGAAGAAAATCCCGTCTTAAAGCAGTTTCAAAAGCTGGAAAAGCAGTGGAAGAACTTTGATGAAAATCTCTACTGATTGAGCGTCCAAAAGTTGGTTTATAACTGAAAGAACCCAGATAAAAATCTCTTTTAAGAAGAGAAATAATGAAGGTTTCCAGAAGCTCTTTTGACACCTAGAATATATTCTCATCTAAAAGAGGTTTCAAAAGCTGGAATAGCAGTGGGAGAACTTCGAAGAAATCTCGTCTGAGTGAGAATCCAGAAACTGAAATTGAAGGTTCCAAAATGCTGGAATAGAACTGGTGAGAGACATTCGAAGAAGCTAAAATAGAGCTAGCGAAACTTCGAAGGAAATCTCTTCCGTGTCTGGTTCCAAAACCCTGTTTATAACTGACAGAAACTCAATGAAAATATAATCTGAGAAGGGTCCCAAAAGCTGGGAGAGAACTTGGAAAGTTTCGAAGAAGCTCTCTTGTGAAAGTGATTCGAAGAAGTTAAAATAGAGCTAGAGGAACGTCGAAGAAAATCTCTTCTGAGTTTAGTTCCAAAAGCCTGTTTATAGCTTGGAGGACCTCGATTAAAATTTCTCCTGAGAAAGGTTCCAAAAGCTAGAATATAATTAGGAAAATCTCGACGAAACTCTCCTGTGAGACAGATTCGAAGAAGCTAAAATAGAGCTACAGGTACCTCTAAGAAAATCACGTCCGAGTGAGCTTCCAAAAACTTGTTTACAATTTAAACAAAATTGATGAAAATGTCGTCTGCGAAGGGTTCCAAAATCTGGAATAGAACTGGAAAATTTCGAAGAAACTCTCTTCTGACATATATTCGCAAATCTAAAATAGAGCTGGAGGAACCTCGAAGAAAATCTCGTCTAAAATTGGTTTAAAAACATGAAATACAATAGAAAATCAGACCTGAGACTGTTTAGAAAATCTGATATATAACTGGAAAACCCTCGAAAGAAAACTAGATCACGAGATTTCATAACCTAAGAGAGCCAGGACTAAACTGATGACTGAGAGTGGTTCCATAAGCTGGAATACACCAAGTGAGGAACTTACTGTACAAAAAGAAACAAATTTTAACAATTCACAATATTATGAATGTTACGTACATTATGTCTTTCCCAATATCCTTCCAATGCTTCCAGCTGACTTTTAAATTTCTCGTTTTCCGCTCATATTAAATTTTGCTCTTTCCTCGTCGATCTGCCTTATTAAGACATCCTAAATGCATCATTTATTTCAACTGTCTGGATGACTCCTTTTATTCTTCTGCTTTGCGCACTTGTACCTTGGCTCTTGGGTTGAACTTTCTGTCTGCATTTCCCGCTTAATGTGTCCGCACTCATAGTTCATCGCTGCCAAAAATCCTCCTCCATACCTTTACCTTCAGCAACTTGCACATAAGTCCACTGGGAGTGGTGAACGTGCCTGAACTCAACAACTTTTCAGACACCGCCCCACAGCAATGGTGCATTTGTTTTTATCCCCAGTCACATTGTTCGTTCGTTATGCTCGTTTTTCTTTTTATTTTTCGCTGTTTGCAGAGTTTCCCCAAAAATAACAGAAGCGGAGAGAAGAGAAACCACAATCTGCTGTGCAGTAAAAGAGATAAAATTGTTTTCCCAGTTCCGTTGAGCCTTTGTCCTTTTGTCATCTTCGTACTTGTGGTTTAATTATGCTCTCAAGTATCCACTCCACAGAGTCTGCAGTGAAACTGTCTCCAGCTTTAGTGCAGTTACCAAGCGCAAACTCATAATTCATATCCTTGCCGCTTGCCTACCGAATTTGCCAAACTGAAATTTTAACAACTTGTTAAGTTTCCCCGCTACTACTTCAATCAGGATAAAGTACTTTTGCGAGGATAAAGTGCCGACTGAGAGCTGATAATTATCTCTATATTAACAAAGAGTCATATCTGCAGAATACTTCACAACAAATTTGCGCATAATAGGGGATTTTTGGTAATTTTATGGCATTTTAATTGAAAAAATGTTCGTTGCTGACATACTCCTTGAAAGCTGGAGTGATTAAAAGGAATTCATTTAGTAGGTAGTTGGCAGTCACCAGACAAACAGCATTCAAAATGGATGATGAAAGACTATTAAGGACTGAGAACATGTTCAGCAAAGGGAAGTAGGCTTAGGGGAACTTTGACTTTATACATCAATAGAGAACATTAGAGCTTTGCAAGTCACTTCAGTCTTCACAAAATCACTCCAGAGATGTATTTTCCAATGAGCCAACAACAGACTACTTCAGACGGCTTCCTAAAACCTTCTTTGAGGTATTTTTGAATTCGTTCAGTTGACTTTTGTTCTCATCAGATGTTCTCAGTTAATTTGATAACTTCTTAAGAACTGAAATCATCTCTGATATTATTCAACTCCTATAGATGCACTCGCAAACTGCTTGAAAATAGAAATCCTTACAAAGTTATTAAAAAACTGTATAACTTCGAACAACTTGGACTGATACAAAATGACATCAGATCCCTTCATACCAATAAGTCGTCTTGAGACGCCATCAGAAAATTCTGGAGACAGCGTCAGTTAATATTTTCTGCTCAATTTGAAGGTTTCCTTTAGACAATTTCATACAACTTCAAACAACTTCGAATACTTCTGAAGGCTTCAGTCAACTTCCAAAGTCCTTCAGTGAGTGACGGTGGTGAGGTAATAATAAAACATTTGGAAATTTTGGACACTACTGCATATAAAGTTAGCATGGAAGGCGAGTCCAATCAAGTGAAATATACAATACAATAGAGAATCGCAGAAAATCTGACCTGAGATAGTTAACGAAAGCTAAGATATAACTGGAAGACCCCCGAAAGAAATCTAGATCAAGAGATTTCATAATATAACTAGGAGAGCCAAAAATAGATATAAAGAAAGCAACGACATTTTGAATGATTGTGGTGAAGAATATTAACAGTGATTCAAGGACGACGAGAAAAATATACTTTAGCACCCTCTCTTTAACTCTGCTAAAAGTCTGAATGAGCCAGTAGAACTAAGTAAAGGTGGGGGTGGTAATACAAAATAGGGAAAACGTAGTAACTACAGATAAAGTTTGCAAAAGCCTGAGGCCTCCTTAAGCAGTATACGGTGTTCAGTTGTTAGCCTAAGGAGTGTATAGAAAAGGAAGCAGACTGGGGCTAAGCATCTGGGATAGGCTAATATAGTCCGGCGGATACTAATATAGTTAGGGGTAAGTTCAGATAGTCAGTGGTAGTTTTTCCTTTTTTTAATGTGGGGGGAAACATCAAAGGCCCATGTCAGTGGGAGACTTGCACCCACTAAAACCCACTTCAGGGTGGAACTCTTAATCCTCCCGGGGGGACCGATTGGTAAACACGTCAAAAGGCCATTATGAGCGTTACCGCTTCAAACCTTGTTATAGTCAGTCGTGTTATTGTCTGCTCAATCAGAGGTAGTCTGCGATAGTCAGAAGTAGGCTAAAATGTTCAGAGGTAGACTAAAATCGTCATTGGTTGGCTATAATATTCAGAGGTAGACTAAGATATTCAGGTATTGGCTAAAGCAGTCTGGGATCAGCTAATAATATCAGTTCTCGACTCGTGTGATCTATAGAAAACAAACAGTCTGGGGCCAACTAATTGGTGTATGCAAAGGTGGTCAGTTCTCGGATTACGTGGTCTGTAGATAAAGAAAACTGTCTTGGACTTTCTAAAAAGATTCATCTGGAACTAAGATAGCTTTGCTGCAGTAACTTTAGAAGTGCAAGTAACTTAAGGGGTATACTTGAATGATATCTAACATATCCCAGATATGCTAGGAAGGTTTTCAAATATATTTTTACAGATAATATTCAGTATATTGTTAATGTTGCAATAGTGTCGAAGTGTTAAGCTTTCGCAACTCTTAAATTAGAATGACCACTCATGTGAAAGCGTTGAAGTGTCCATTCATCAAGGCGCTTCCTGCTTCCTGCCGTACTTGTTCCACACATTCCCACATAAATACTTCCAGCATAAAACACCGCAGAAAATTCCAAAACAAATTTATGAAAGCACATTTGCTTGGGTACATTTAATGCGGCAAATTTTATAATCCCTCTCCCCACATTTCCTTTGCGTCTCAGTTACCGTTTCATTTGTTAGTGCTTGTTGCCCCCCTCCACCGACAAGCAAACAGACAAATTGAAGCCTTGTTGTTTTCAAATTTTCTCTGCACAATCAGCACGTATGCAAATAGACTAAATCTCACACATGCACATCCAAACGCACACAACTACCACATGACCATATACACACAGGTGCCCCCCACTCTGTTGTCACAGAGGACGGCTTCATTTCGTTTCTGTTTCGACGATATCCTTCCCGTCATTTTCATATTTTTTGGTCACTCTCATTTGAATTTAGTGGCTCAGTTTGTGTTATTGTTATAGCCATCCATTCTTGTTGTTGTTATTGTTTATGCTTTTGTGTACGTGTATATTTAAATTGATTAAAAGAGCATCATCAGGACTAAGCGACCACATTCGAATTGGCAAATATGCAAATTAAAATTCATACGCAAAGTACTTTCGTTCGCAGATGATGGCGCAATGAAAATAAAATAAATAGCTGCAGAGGAAATTTGGGAAATTCTTTTACAGATATTTTTGTGATAATATTAGAACAGGAGATGTTGCAACAATATAAATTTAACAGTCACTATTTGGTATGAAATAGTAGCATTAGGTTGTAAATCAAGACCCCTCCAAAACTTTTTCCGGCACCACTGAAAATTTGGTAAAATTTCGCACGAAAAAGTTATCAAAATTCACTCCTGAATTGGTACGCATTATCAGCATCACCTCCAAGAGCACAGTGTGCTGCACAAAACCCTGTCTGTCGCTTCTACTATCATCATTCTACTAATACGTAAAGCAAATTTTGATAACGTGAAAAACATTTTACAATAATATTTTCGTTGAGCAATATTTTTGGTTGGCTCCACTGCATCAAAGTGGCTTTGTGTAAACATATTCTTTACAATTTCCCATCATCTCTGCACACCGTCACACCCGATACACAACAACAATGGCATGCTGCTCCTTTCAAATGATGCCGCTTGTGCAACACCTTATCGCAAGTGAAGTTTACAGCGGGCGGGCAGCACTACGCTGCACAATGGAAGCATCGGGGAACAAGCACAACAATAGCTGCATAGAAATTTGTTCCAAGGATTATCGGCGACTGCATGCTAGAATAAATAGCAACAAAAAAGTGTCGCTGTCCGTGCGCTTTATGCCACTCCGCTGGGGTACTCAATGCATACTCGCATTTTGTCTGCATTTACACAATTTTATTTGACATTATAAGGATGAGGATTGTTGAGTGTTGCCACTCATTGCAGTCCCCAGTTAATATTATGGCGAAACTTATTATTGAGTTGGGTAAATGATTTTTTATTGAGTATAAACACTGTTATTTTACTCATGTTCGCTTGTTAGGGAAGCCCAAGTCGTATTAAGCAATCAATGATAGTAATAGTAAGCTAAGAGTATGCACCTTCTATGATTTTGAAATCAATGAAGGACATTTGTGAAGTCATATGAAGTCCTTTGAAATCATTCCGATTTATTGATGTTAAGTGAGGAACACAAAACCATGTGATTTTTCTCATAAGTAGCACTCATGATATTTGTATTATGTCATATGGTACTATATTATATTGGCGTCACACAGATCGAAATCCTATCGGCCACAGCTTCGAAAAGCTACTTCCTGAACAGTCAACATAATTATTATTATTATTGTTATTATAATTGTTATACCATTATACACCACATTGATCTATATCTGCAAGGGTTTGGGGGAACTAGCAACTAAGCCTTGCTAAACGAAGATAAAGATATTTGGAAAGTAGCATTTTTGAGACCATCGCCTGGGCAGAATTTGAACCGCCACTAGACCATAGAGGCTGACTGACCCTAATTATTATCACCGCATTTTTTGTTTGTTACGAAGTCGGGGATTTTTTAGCATACCGGTTAGGATAGGTTAGACTGGCTTACCGAACAGGCCACGCATAGGCTGTTAGGTCCTTAGCGATACCAGACGAGTGTCCATTTAAGACCCGCGGAAGTACAAATTAGGGAGGCTTTTTTTGCTAGCCTTTTAAGTGGAGTCATTTCCAGGGTTGCAACCTATTCTAGCCCCCCCAAACCAAGGAGCCCAAGTGTTTTAAACGTGTTCTAGCACTTGATGGACTGAACAATAGGAGATGCTCCAGATTTCCTTGGAGTCTGCGGCTCCGCATTTCTTACCCCCATATTTGCTTGTTAGCCTCGTCTTTTTCCCATGTACCGTCATTAGGAGTACCACACCGATCAATATGTACTCGTATATGTTTTTGTCACCTGTACCTGTCAGTTTAGTAGCAAAAATTGGCATTCCTGGTTCTGGAAATTCTCACTAAAAATTTTAACGACCCGAATTTCTGCCGGGGTAAGTTCGCCAGATATCCAAGGGTCGTATACAGAAATTCTTCATTTTTTATCCTTTTTGTCCTTATTTATTGAATTATCCTTGACAAATTCTGTATAGAAATATGTTTAGTATTTTCCCCGATGATTTAAGGCAAATTGGACTATTTGAACTTTCAAGCAAATTGTGGCCCGTTTGATGGTCCTTATGATGCTTCTGCCTGTCAATTGATCCTGTAGCCGCTGATGTACTCTAAGTTGCTTATGTTCGTTATGTCACTGGTGTTCCTGATGTCGCTGACGTACTCCAAGTTGCTTATGTTCCTTATGTCGTCGATATCTCGGCTGCGTTTAATACGTTGGAAATTGTTCCTGTTCCTTATGTTGCTTGTTTCGAACTTCGAATAATTGTTTTCGACTTTGAACAGAATTTTGGACTGAAATTTGTCCTCAAATCATAAAGCTACTAATGTGTACTCTTACATGTTCTCCAAGAAGTATTTAACATCCTGTCAATAGTGGTCTGAAATAAAACATATTGATATCATGATTTGTTTAATACACGTGTATTGATTTGGTATGAAAAAATATCTTCTTTACTATTCCAATTGGTCCACTTTATTTAGTTCTATAATCGTAATCAACTTCAGATGTTTATAATGGATTGCTCTACTTTCTTTAGTTCTATGAAGGTAATCCAGATTTTCATAAATGAAGACATATGGAATAATTGGAATCATTTGGATTGAAAGCCTGTGAATGCCTTTTAAATATATTGAAACATAAATGGTTGCATACTTTTAGGGTATGATCTATTCTTCAACAATATATAATAACTAATCTAACAATATTTATTTGGACTTTGTTAACTCAAATTATATGAATTCAGCTGAGATTATTATTATAACTTTAATAGTTTAAATGAAATCCTTTAAAGTCCTTCCAAATTATTTCACTTGACTTCAAGAAGTGGAAGATATATAAAAGGCATAAAAAATGTGTAGAAAGTTTGTGGAGCTTCTAACTTAATTTTGAATATCATAGAATATGTTTACATTTACTTCCAAAACATTGTGCCAACACCTAATTGAAGAAATTCATCCCACTGCTCTAAGCCCACTATGAAGTGGCTTCCAATAAACCTGCCCAAATGTGTAAATGGAGATATTTACACAATAGAGAAGTAAACAAAATAGTCAAATATGAAGTGATAATGCAATTAATACGTGGAGATTAAAACAAAAGAATTTAAACTGTGGCAACAAATGAAATCAAAGCCAAGCGATGAGAATCTATTGATTGCAATGTGTTTGTTGCTCGTAGCTGATGAAACTTAATTGATTTGTGCCACATGAATGCTTATCAGCAAACAAAACTTCCCCGCCGCAAAAGTGCATGTATTACAATTATTAGTTTATGCACTCATACTTCAAGTGAGTGTCTGTATGTGTGTGTGTGTGGGTGTGACTGTGTAAACCATTTATTTATGTGTTTGTTTAGCATAAAGTAAATTGAAAAGTGATGAGCATATTTGACTTAAGTGTTTGTATACTCGCATGTTCTGCACTGCATTTATGAGTATTTACTTTACATTTGCATATTATACAAATTTCAATCAAGCAAACACACACAATCACATAATAGACGCACACAGATGCATTGCAGAGAGAATGCGAGTATGTAAATCAAATATTTATAGAAGGAAAATAAGTGAACTTTCAGGCAGGTTGTTAAGAAAGTAATCAAATTAGAACAATTTGCATAAAGATACAGGAAAATATGGATAATTTAAAGGAAAGGAAACAACAACAACAATCAATACAATGAAGTGAAAATGAGACTTTTAAAACCAGTCTTCTATTGGTAAAATTTTCATATTGATCAGTATAAAAAGTTCTATCAAGTTCAGTATATTCCATAAAGGAACTGTTTCTATCATTTGAATAGCTTTATAAAACTATTGATTGCTTCATTAGAATCTCCAATTCAATTCAATTAAAATTTGTTATACAATAAGGAAGCTTAGTAAGCTGCAAAAAGTGTCCGCTTAAAAATATGGGAACGCCCTCTCATACTAGTTCCCTAAGTATTCGCAGGATATTGCTACCTATTACTCTGTAGCTATTAAATTACTTTGCTTAGTACTGTTACAAATATGTTGTGCTAACAGTTCGATCTCTGATTAGTGACAAGCAGCACAAAACCAGTTATGTTGACTCATTAGCTCTGAAAGATCAACTTTATCAGTTAAAGTCTTCGATTTTGTACCAGTTGAAGACATTTTATGATATATTTGTTTTATTTTTATGACTGATTGCGTCGTCCATTATCCACTGTTTTCCAGGACTTCTCTCCAGTTGCTTGAACTGAATAGTTACAAGACGTATAGAACCCTTAATTTAATAATTTATCTCTAATAAAAGTTGTTTAATTTAACAACAATCCATTACAGAATTAGTTCACAAATTCTATTTATTAACACATTTCAAGACTCACTTTTTCTTCCTGTCCCTACCGAGGGATATGTTGTCAGCAATCAGTTCATTATCCTTTTGATTTCTAATCAGTCTGTTCAGTCTGAACGAGGAACCACTTAAAATCCACCCCAACTCTCCTCATTATCCAACTCACTAAGGAGTATAGGAAGGTAGCTAGGATCATTATTTTATAGAGCAGGAATTTGTTCGTTGAGAATAGAGGTATCAAAGGACCTATTTCGATAACCCAAAGTTAATCCTCATTCATATCTCTGATAAACTATAATTTTAAATAACAAAAAAGTAATTTATTATTCTATCTCCGTAAATAGTCCTCTCCCTTCTTCTAAGTTACTTTTCTTTCCACTGTCTTTTCTTCTTTCTGTCTCTCTCGTCATCTTTGTTCCTTGCTATGCCTCTCACTTCCTTACTCTTCCACACTCCACTTTGGTTTCATCCTATCTTTGTTCCTTTCTATGACTCTTTCTTCCTCTCTCTTTCTCACTTTTCCATACTCCTTCTTGATCTCATATTATCTGTTTTGCTCTCTCTCTTCATATATGAAACACCCTTTCTCAACCGCCGCGTCGGTTTTTCACGGTTTTTCTCTACCTCGCTCTCTCTCTCATTATTTCTTTCTTTCTGTATCTCGTTCTCTTATCTCTCCTTATCTATTTCTTCCTTTTTAACATTCTGTCTCATACTCTGCCTCGTTCTCTTTATCCTTTTATATCTTATCCTCCCTCTCTTTTTTGCTTTCTCTTTTTCTCGTTCTCTCTAGTTCTTTCCCTCGGTCTCTCTCTCGTTCTATTTCTGTTTTTCTCTCTATCATTCTCTCTCGCGTTCTCCCTCTTATTCTTCCCCTCTCGTTGTCTCCATCGTTTCATCTCTATTTGTCTTTCGTTCTCTGCCTCGTTCTTTCATTCATGCTGTCTGTTATTATTTCTATCATTGCCTTTTTTTTCTTTAAGTCATACCCACACTTTTTTCTAGCCTTCTCCCTCTTTCGTTTTCGCCTTCGTTTCATCTCTTTCATTCTCTCTTTCGTGCTGTCTTTAATTCTCTCTGTCGTTGTCTCTTTCGTTCTCTCAGTCATTCCCCCATTTGTATTCTGGCAGTGTCTCTCTCTCTGGTTCTCTCCTTCGTTTCATCTATATATTTATCTACTTCGTTCTCTATTTGGTTCTCTCTTTAGTGCCGTCTTTCATTCTCTGTCGTCTCTTTCGTTCTCTCAGAAATTCCCCAGTCATTTTCTCTGGCGTTGTCCCACTCATTCTCGTTTTCTGCCTAATTCTTGCTTTCGTTCTCTCTCTAACCCTTTATTCCTCTCTGTTCTCCAAATAATTTGTGCCTATATATCCATATGTGCCTTTGCCTTGTCCGCAGTATTTTCTCTCCTCTTTCACAGTATACCATCGACCTTTGTTCCACAGGAAATCATCACATTAACGTACCAGCTTGACAGGTTTTGAATTTCCTTTCATCCTCACTGTGACAATACCTATTTTCCTCTCTTAGAATTTCCAGATATCCTTTCTACTGCCAAATATTGCAGTAGACCCAAACAGATTTGCTCTTATGCGGCAAATATGGAAATCCTTAAACCTCGAGCCAAGGAAATGGCAAAAGTAGCCAAAGAAATATTATTCAAAACGAACTCGTAGTGTTCAACTTCATTATGAGTTTGTAGCGGAAGGTGCTGCCAAAGAGTCCTGCCCTCGCTGGATGCTCCTGGCACTTGGACAACCGAAACTGTCAACTCGCATACAAATTGTGTGAAAAGAAATGCAAATGAAACTGACAAAATGGTAAGTTGTAAGTATTGTAAGCGGAGGTGAGAGAAGAAAGCCGCTGGGCACAGCGTGGAAAAAAGCCGCGTGGCAACAGAGTGGAGGATAAAGAGGCAGCAACGGAAACTCCGTTGACTTTTACATAATGAAGCATTATTAAAATTCCAAAGCTTTTGCTTAATGGAAACGTCAAAGTGGTTAAGGTGCAACAACCTCGCCAACAACGGTGAAATGGACAGAACAAAATGTGCAGGACGAATAAAATTAAAGCCGCAAAAAAGGCAGTTATTGGGTTCGAGATGAAGCAGCCGAAATAATTGAATTTAACAAGACCAACTTTTAATGTCATAGTCTTCGGAATTCTAAAGGTAGATCGATGTGGGGCATAGTCACTGAATGATGAAAGGTTGCAAGGCGGGTCATGAATCTCAGCAATAAACCCAATGAGCTCGGGAATTTTTCCATGGATTCTTGCCTCAATATCCTCCTGAGTGCTACTCGTAGATTATATCTTCGATACCGGATTCGCTGTTGACTAATATTCCAGAGCAAGAGGTGGAATTAACACCGGTAGTGCCTTGGAGCCCGTTTATCGACATATTTGCTGCATTGTCCAACCACGATGTAGGCAATGATGGCAGTTGTGGCTGCTATGAACAAATTCCCCTTATCTCAATAACGGCTTTTTCATACGATTACCATCACGATCTGAAGACCGAATACCTTCATTCGATTATTTAGTATATTGTCTCTCCAAGATGGAAGCTTCATAGGAGTAATTAGTTCATTATGTCTCCAAGATGGAAGATTCACACGAGTATTTGGTACATTGACTCTCTAAGATAGAAGATTCATACAAGTATTATAGAAGATTCATACAAGCATTGTCTCTCCAAAATGGAAGTTTCATTCGAGTATTTAGTGTAGTGTGTCTCCAAAATGGAAGATTCACACAAGTATTTAGTGCATTGCCTCTCCCAGATGGAAGATATAATCACAGTTGTTCTTCTTAGAGTAGTATAGAAAATTAAATTGACAGACTTCTTCTAAATCCATTACGCCTTGGGCAGCGAAAATCAACAAATAAGGTATATCATCTCTCCATGTTCTTCCAGGTATCTGCATCGTAATTAGCTCTATATATATTTGATAATTTAAATTTTTGATAATTGTTATAGGACTGGTTCTAGAAAACAAGGGGCTGCCCCTGATGATAGATTGTATATTTTCTTTCTCAAGAAGAAAGTTAGTAAGACTTCTGCTGTATCGGGATATTCACTTTCAATTTAGCTCAGTTAGAACGGGATATATAAATCCCAATCGTCGACGACAGTCATTTTCTTATTTGCAGTACCAAATCATCTCAACAATTATATTGCCATTAAGTATAATTTTTGAGTAAAGCCTAGTATGATCCTGAATGACATTTATATTGCTAAAAGCCCCTTCGAGATAACTCGTTCATAACTAAAACTAGTTCTGCCTCACCAATCCGTGAGTTTTCAGTGCCACAGAAGTCGATACCATGTGCTGGAAATGATGATATTTGACTGTTTTGTATTCTTTACCAGATTTTGTCAATTTTATTCGGAGAATAATGCCGATCGACTCTAATTCTGCTTGGAATACAAAAGAAAAATCTTCTCATCCAGTCTTTGAGATCAACTTTAACTTGATTTCATCTTCTATGCCAGGGCATAAGCTTAACTTATAGCTAAGAGTGTTTAACAAATATTTAAGAACATTTTCTGTATAAGCCCGAAATATCACTACTCAAATGTCAGAACTTATGTGATGATATTTCAGTTGATATACAAGTATGACCAGTAAAGGAGACTGAAAATTGCCCCAGTGAGCTTCTTGAACCTGAAAGGAGCGGTGGTCAAATTATAATTTCTATTGGAACTTCAAACTGCAATAGCTTCCAATTTATTGCACCTTCTTAAGAACTGGGACTATGCCACGAATATATTATCGTATCTGATATATCTAATAATATAATATTTTTATAGTATAAATATGCGACATCTTCATCAAGTTCCAGTTACATATTACTTTATCCGAGTTCGTTCAACCTTGTCTCCTTTAACGAATGTTCCATACACAGTTAACGTTCATCCAATGCATTGTGAGTTTAATATCTTTAAAGCCCTTTTGCTTGTCTCTCACTAGCATCGCAGCGATTCTCCCTGGATAATTTGTGGCGCCCCGCATTTCTGCCGCCACTCAACCATGGGCTTGAGTGCAAATTAGTAAACACGGGAACTTTGTTGCATTATTATCACCGCAGCGTGTTCAAATCTACTTGAAATTATTGGTTATTAAGACTTAATGTTGCGTTAACAATGACAATAGAACATGTACGGATACATGTAGTCCCCTTCTGTGTATCATTTGTCCATATTACTTAAACCCTTCCTAAGAGCCTTTTAGAGCTGAGTGTGATTTAGAGATGGTACAGTGAATTTGATTACGTACATATTATTAAGATTATCTCTAAAGATGGTGTGTGAGTTAGGGATGGGATGATCAAATTATATAATCAATCGATTACAAGCAGTATGATTGCTTCAAAAAGGAAAGATGCTTAATGAATGTAGTTCTTAAAAAGCCAAACTCATAAATTTCAATTAGTGTTGGGCAAATATTTTATATTAATCGATAACTCACACAAGCAAATTAAGCAGCCGGTAAAATCAGTACTCTTTAAATGAAGCAAATCGATAGTGATGACATTGTTTCGATATATGGTCGATAATAAAGAATGAACAGACTCTCTCAGACTTCTTCACGAGCGTGTTCGAATGATAAAAATGCAAGATTGCATTTAATTTACATTATTTTAGAGTGACAGGCATTTAATTTATACATTTTATCGATTAATAACAATATAAATAAAGTAAAAATCATTTAATAATGAATTTTATAAAATCACTTAATGATAAAAAATAATCGATAATAATAGTAAAGATTGAAATTTTATCATTATAATTATTTTTTGGGAATCCAATCAAAAAATCGACTATTAAAATAACTATCCTTGATATAATCGACCTTTTACTAATCGACATAGTATCACTAATTAAGTGCGCATACGAATAATCGATTACATTTGCTCATCCCTAGCACCCAAGCAGGGTACTCACTGCAGTAATGAGCGTCATTTCCAGTAATTGTTCAAATGGCAAATTAATTACAGCCCAGTGCTAAGAGTAACCTAGAAAGCATTGAAGCGGTGACTTTGAGCAACAAGAAGACTTTGTATGGGGTTGCGGGTAAAGGCCATGAGGGCGACAAATTATCCATAAATTATTATTAATCGTATTATTGTAGCTAAATTAACCAACTTTTGTGGTTAAACCGTGATTTAGAGGTAAAGTGTTTACCAGCAAGAAAGCCAACGCTACAGGCAGACATGCTCGTAATGCAGCAAAATATGGTAACAATTTATCAAAAGTTTCAAGGTGCTGCTTGAAGGAATTTTCCATGCAAATTCAAGCAAAGGTCCTTCTTGAGTGTAGTAAAGCATTTATTTGAAACAAATACTAAAGTAGTAGTGATCAAGTAAATTGTTAAGGGGAGGCAATGTATCACAAAGAGTCTAAGTGGGCTCTCGAAAGAAATGTTTCCACTTCTAGAAATGCAATAGTCGCCTCTTAATTAAATGTGACATATCAGGTCATTTTGGGAGTGCCAACAAAGAGCTCATGTAAAGTGAGTTCAAGTGTCATGACTATTATCATTACTACTGTTATTTACGACAGTTTTATTTAGGTCAAGGCTATGTAGCTACTGAATTAATTTCGATATATCTTTGAAACACCAAAGGAATGTGCTGCTTTATTTGTAAAAACTTCCAAAGTAGTTCAATTACATTTTCACTTCCACGAAATAGCATGTACGACATGCACTTCCTGCCTGTCCACAACTAATACTAAAAGAGCATTGAAATTGCTTTCATGTCCAGTAATGACGCTTCCTTGACAGCCCACAAGCCCAGCCACACATGTGTCCAGCACCATTTTCCCTGTGGCCATTCTCTCCTTCACACCTTTCAAGCCAGCAATTCGTACACCTCAGTACAGTTTTCAATTTGACGTCAATGCAAACTATTTGCAAATGTCCCTTTTTGTCACTGGATGTGTGCATATGTGTAGCTCTGTAAGAGGATGAGTGTGTATTGTCTGAGTGTGTGTGTGTGAGTGTATTGGGGTTTATCGTCTTAGTCCGCTCTGCACTTTGTTGAAATTGCGTGCGCACAACAACCAAAGAGATTGCAAATCTTTGACAGCTGCCAAACTGCAAAACAGTGTTGTTAACTTGCTGATGTTCCAATGTGTCAACAACATTTTTTGCAGCTGCTTAAGTTCCCAGGCGCCAATCCTCGCCCCTCTTGCTGCGCCCCATTTGTGTGTCAATCGTCCACGCGCTTCACTGCAGTTCCTCTTTTACCATGTGTCAACTTTGCCTGCAGTACTTTTAGTGCAATGTTGGATTTACCCCTCCTCAACGCCACCCCCTTTTTTTGTATTTTCCATTGTATTGTATTTGTTAAATGGCGCTTATTGAGTACTCTCGCTTGTTAGCCTTGGGGTGATACAAGCAGCAGCAGACATGTTGCCGCAATAATTGAACATGTTGAATGAGGAACAAACTTTTCCGTACCAAAAAGTTGGAAGCAAGTTTTGAACTGTAGTGTGTTTTTGAGTAGATCCGCGTAGTAAGTTTAAAGTAAGGATAAAGGTTCTTCTTTTGGTAGAATAACATGACCGAATAGAGATCGGAAACTCGATACAGTTCATATTCTCGAATGTTAATGATATGATTCTTACTAGTTTGCAAAAACCATATCAAATAATCCAAATATTTGTGCTCTCCTGATCGTCCTCATCTACAATCACATATGGTCGTATACAATAAGCCTGGATGTCTGAAATTGCTTTGAAGGGGTTTGCCAAGTGTTGAATAGCAGTACAACATCAGCATTTTAAAACACCATTGAGATCTAAGGTGTAATGAAATCAAAAGCTCTGAACGACCATCATATTATGATCCGGAGAGCTTAGGCAATGTGAAATTAAGATAACTCTAATATCATCCTCTACTGATCCTAGGAGGTATGAACTCTCTACGACTAAAAGCAACACATACTTGAGACCATTGACATAATCTTACTTTTGCACTCCACCATCAAGAGGAGACTCTTTCTATTCAGTCTTACTGGTTGTGATAGTCAGAGAAAGGGAGATTTAGAAAACAGCATGGTTCTACCGAAATTGATAGTTCAGTTCTGAAGAGACACTGATGGCTTTCTTCTCCACACATAAACACGAATTCATACAACATAGCTCTGATTTCAGAGCAACCGACTAGAACTCTTCCATTTTCAGCAAATGGTGAACTTCTCTGAAAATGACCTTTTGTGTTCGGATTGGTATTGTAGCTACAGTAACCAAGTCAATATATAATCTAAGGGAATCAATTGCGAGAACTTTATAGCAATTGGAGTCAATTTGCTTCAATTATATAGTAACTTGGTACCCTAATGCAGCTTGTTTATCGGAAATATATATATTGCCTTAGTGCATAGATCCTTCATACCCTAGTATGAATTGTATATTTGTACACATTGCTACCATCAACAGTTCTATCCAATTTAAGCATTAAATACCTTTAATTTTCTCCAGTTTTTCTAATGATCCGTACACTGCATGCTTAGTGTGGACTAGAATCCAATGGAGGCTGGAATACAGATGGTTAATGGGTTGCCTTTCATTGATCTTGTTACAGTTGTTGCGCAGAAACCTTTATTTCTTTTGTGGCCCAAACTAGCGCTCTAAAAAATTAAACTTTTCGTACGCATTCATTCTTCTTCTCATCGAAGATGAGACCAAGAGCAACAACAACACACATACATACTGGTCAAACGAAAGAACTAATAACCGTATGTATATACGTATGTTGTTATTTTTTAAACAAAATATACATTAACATTAAATAATTTAAAATTTATAATAATAAATATGTATGGAGCGATCTTATCCAACAATAGTTATATCCGAGTGCCTATTGTGCAGTATCGCTTTTCTTTCGGCAGGCAGTCCTTTATATGTGAACCCATTATTCGATATTCGGCATGCTGTATTTGAGAATGTCTATCAGAATACAATGTCAATGTAATGAAAGAAGCCATTCAATTGTCTCTCAATATAGAATGCATTGTTTGACTGTCCCTATGGAGCGCATCTTTTCTCTCAAAAAATAAAATCCAGTAAGGACTCCAGTCTCACCAAAGAATCTCACTTTTCATTACCATATATGTTATATATCCTGGAAACAATATGAGACCTAACAATTACTTAGAGTTATTTGGAAGGAGTTATTATATAGTGGAATTATTGACTATAGACATATCTGACTAAGTAAGGTATTCCTTCACTTTACTTAACTAAAGTTCACTTCACTTACACAAAGTTATCGTTCAGCTTTTACTCCAACTATATTCAAACTTATTCAGCTTGTTTAGATATCCAGATTTTTAGTTTACAACCCTTTCCATACTTTTAATATTGTGACAAACCGCGTTAGCTTTACAAATTCTGCTGTGGCCTGTAATTTCATTTGGTATACAACTAAAACTGTAGAATGTCCTGGGGATATTTGTGATTTAGTCCAATGCAACACAATAATTACAATCTAAATCACTTCATATCATATCTTTTACAATTGCAATTGTTATTATACAGCAACCCGACAAATAACTCAAACAAAATCTCTCACCCAATTATCACTTAAGCACTCTCCAGGGCACAGGCACAATTGAACTCTGTGATACAAATATTAGATAGCTCTACTCAAAGGTCTGCTTTGCCATATTTCCCATTTTTAGGTTCGGCAACAATGGCAACAAATAATGATGCACCAAAGAGCACTAAAATTCACAAACACTGCCACAAAGCGCAGCTCAGAAGTGACTTTCCCATGCAACTGCAACGAACGCAAAGCGATTTCAATTAGCAATGCGAACGCAGCAATTATAATTGCCAGGATACGAGTAATAATGCGAGGAGTACGAGTATGCTTGCTGTGGATTTTTACACATAGCCAACATTGGAAGAGTGAGTGGGGTGCACCTGGGTGTGGCACAGGGACGACTGTCATCACCAGCTGCACTGAGGCCGCTTTGTATGCCATGTTTTACATTTACCGATTTTCGATTTTCAATTTCCGTGTTCCAATTGAAATTGACAGCACTCACACACCGCTCATATGCAGAGCCTGGTGCACGCCCCCATTACACGCATACATATGTGTTCAATCAGGACAGCTAATTAACCCACCGTTGCGAGGTGAGTGCAAAGGTAAACAGTTATAAGCTGCAGAAAAGGGCAAAGGACGGTGTGCACAATTTGTGTACAGCAACGAAATTTGCGGTTGACGGGGCGTATGAGTAATGCCAGTAGCGCTGTGCAGCGTGAAACCGTATTAACGGTAACTCAGAGGAATTTGGTTGCATTTCACTTCACATTCCATTAACGTGGCGCGAGGAAAATTCTTTTGAATTCAAGCCTATTGGGAAAGGTTACAGGATCAGCAAGGATAGTAGCAACTTTATAGTGTGAAGTTTTACAGTGTATAGTTCGAGAGACTAACATATTTCACTCCTTGTTGTGCAGTCAGACTTGAACTGCTCTTATTAACATTGTGAGTTATGAATGAATAATTTTAGGAAACTATTACGAAAATAATCTGTTCCAGAATTAATTTAAATATACTACGAAGCTGTTTTATACTCCCGTCTGAATAGCTCTGTCCTACTCCTATATGAAAAAATCATGAGTTTTGGGTCTTCGAAGCAATCGAAAGCCTACGGTTTGCGTTCAGTGTTAACACAAATAATTTCAAGGAAGGACTAACTCTGACGAATCATCGTCATCCTGTGGCATAAAGGCTCTTAAGCAAACATTCTGATAAAAGGACTGATAAAATGACTCGGTGACTGATGGGTCTTACTAATTAGTAGGATACAAATTAAAGAGAAGGACAATATAGTCGTGCATATTTAAGTGGGAGTGTCGAAAATTGAATCTGAAATCATTTCATTTTTATAATTTACTTTTCATAATTCACTTAGAATGGCTCAATAGAGTTTCAGTACAGAAACAATAAGGATAAAAAGAAGAAAGATTATTGCTCTATGCAGAAGTCCAACTCCTCCTCTATAGATAGAAGTGGAGTAGGTCGCAGAATCGCCGAAGAATGAGATATCCAAGCACTCAATGTACTGTAGCCTAGCATATACGGCTGAGAATTTATTTGAGGGATTACCACCTAACAGATTACTTCAGTAATAAACCTTGAAGAGGATAATGCTTCTTTGGATGTGCTTTTACAGTCACTGATTAATTCACAGATTAAGTCAACAATTCACTTAAGAAGCAGTTGACAAAGTTTAATTAGATACGAGAGGTACAGAAGCCTCACTAATTACAGTTCTACTAACTTGCAATTCTTACTACCTTCACTCTCACTAGCTTGTAAACCTAACAAATCTTACTACCTTCTCTCTTACTAACTTGCAAGTCTCACTACCTTCACTTATGCTAATTTCAAGTAATCACTCTTATCGCTCTTATGCTCCTTTGTAATAACGAATTAAGACTTTTTCTTAATTTCATCTGCTTTCGGTATCATTTTAACACATTCTAAAACTTCTGTTAGTGCGGAAGAGATTGCAGTATTGAAGATTCATCATTTATGTTGCTAAAACAACATTATCACTACAGAGATATACAATATAACAACAGAACGGCATAACAAAATTTCTGAAATTGCTATTTCTTTACAATATTATGAATAGTTCACTCTTTAGAGTAGACCCCTCACTCAATCAGTCTACATCTCTGTTTCCCTATCCAGCGTGTCCATCAGCGTACCTCTTTTCCTCGCTTTGGATGATTGAAAGTGCAAACCCCACTCTTTGAAGATATTGGGCAATTATGATAATCAACGCCTGCAAAAATCCACTTTGACACCAGCCGTTTTTAGTATGCATCCTTCCAAACGACGTCTCTCTGTTGAGCTCTGTAAAAATGATTAACACCAAATTAACGCATTCCTCTCTTCCTCGTTGCCTGCGACAGACTTTTTACATTTCCTTTCGCGATTCCAATCAATTTGCCGCAAGAAACAGTTGTAAAAAGACGCCACTTAAGTCAAAAAAAGCCAATTTTAAACCGACAAATCCAAGTAGCGCTATATCCGGTGCTTAGCGAAACGTTTGGTATGAAAGTATTAAAATATTTCTATATTTATATATACAAATTTTTTATTTTTCTTATGTTTTGAAATACTTTTTTCGTCATTTAAATTTTTCTTTTCCACATTTTCTTTTCCTTGAGTCCAAATTTCCCTCAGCTTAGTTCAATTTCCGTTTGTTTTTGTCGCTGGAGGCATTTTTGAATTTCCTGAAAACTGTCAAGAGATGTGCCTTCAAATACGCACAATTGCTGAAGTGCCTTGGCGGAAGCGGAAATTGTCACTTTTCTAATAGAACTGCTTATTAGCCTGGTTGTCGTTGGTAGGCTGTGTTTTCAAATGTTAGAGTGTGTGTTATTTGTCTATCATATTAAAATATTTCCCCCTTTAATATGCAAAGAATCCTTTCCAGTCCACTTTGCCTCACAGCATTCAACTTTCCTGGCAATGACTCAATTCAGCGGAGAACAGGCAAGGATATCTCTTTAGTTCTAAGTTTATGGATATACGAGAATTATTCGCACTTTTATGGGAATTGTTGTAATCATAATAGAAGATATAAAAATAACTGAATTCGCTTGAACTAAACAGAAGCGCAGTTACGCTGTTGCAGTATTTGTGCGCATATCCTGCGGAAGTTTGCCAAAGTTGCCTGAAAACTTCTTCCACCAGTTTTATAAAAATATGAATTACTCTTCTTACTTGTGCGCGTAATAATTACGTTAGAAAGTAAGTTTGAAGAAAACAGAAGTTACGCAGATTTTATTTATTTTGTCCTTGTGGAAATGTGAATGGTTATCATTATATTTTTATAAACAAAGTTTTCATAAACAATTTCAATTCATCATACAATAAATTTGAGAGATGGTAGAATATAATTGCACAAGTAACTCTCACAACTTAGTAGATAAGCTATGAGGTCCTAAGTATGTCCTAGAAGGATATAGTGGATCCTTGTTACTAATATTATTCCTGTATAGTGTTACATATTAGAATAATATTCCTATTCTTTTTTTTTTTTTTTTTTTTGTCGGAACAATCTAGTAAGCGCAGCACTCAGAGAGAGTATATATCCATTGTACTGCACTTAAGGTTCCCTTTTACTCGGTTTTAAATCTACCCGACCTCCGAAGAAGTAGAAGTAGATCCTGTGGTTCCAAGGAGCCAAGTTGGTTACTCCTCAGCACATCAGTGGCAAAAATCCCGAACCTGATTCGAGCAACGACAGGGCAGACGTAAAGAAAATGGTCCGCCGTCTCGTCCTCCTCTCCACAGGCTGGGCACAGCGCACTGTCTGATATGCCAATCCTTTCCAAAGTGCCTAGCCCATAGAAAGTGCCCTGTCATCACGCCATCCAACAGCCTGCAGTCCCTCCTACCTAAAGATAGAAGGAACCGTGACCATCGGTCAGAGATAGCAGGTAGCACAATGTTCGTCCATCCGCAGCCTCTCTCAGCCCGCCATGCTCGCTTGTGGGTCGAAACAACCCACTTGTTTGCAATGGCTTTGATGGCAGCGGAAGGGACTGGCAGAACAGGCTCAGGGCCAATAAAAAAAGCCTCGAAGCCCATCCTGGCCAAGGAGTCAGAGGTCTCGTTACCCGCAATGCCAGCGTGTCCCGGGACCCAAGTTAGCGTCAGACTATTATGTTTTCCAACACAATTTAGCCTGGATTTGCAGGACCTGACTATCGTGGAAGTGGTGGTCGGACTATCCAAGGCCATGAGCGCAGCTTGGCTGTCACTGCAGACACAAATAGATTTGCCTTTCCACCTGTTTTCCACAACAAAGTCCATCGCCTCAAGTATCGCATACACCTCCGCCTGAAACACAGACGCATGCAGACCAAGGGCAAAGAACCGACGGGTCCCACAAGATTCCACGAAGACACCAGAACCTGAACCTTCTTCAGTCCTGGAGCCATCAGTGAAAATACGACAGCAGTGTTTGCCGGGCTCGTTCTCGGGATCTAACCATGAACGAGCCTCTGGCAGCAACACATTGTTCCGCTTTTCTAGTATGACGGTTGATGACATGGAGTCCGGAGGCATAGACAGGATTGCAGAATCGATGTCAGTGTCTGCGCCGTCGTCCAACATCGAGCATACCCCATACCAGTGGCCACTATGTTTCACTCTGCAGATGGCCTTAACGGCCTCTCCGCGGATGAAGACATCTAGTGGCGGGAGATTCACCAAAGCATCAAGTGCCGGGCCTGGAGTAGTCGGAAATGCTCCGGTACAACTTATGGCCACAGCACGTTGTAGTTTTGATAGAGCTTTTTTGACCCCTACAAGAGAGAGTCTGCTCATCCAAACCATCGATGCATAGGTGATAATAGGTCTTACCATAGCCGTATAGATCCATAGGACCTTACTAGGGGAAAGACCCCATGTCTTACCAAAAACACCCTTACACTGCCAGAAAACTGACAGTGCTTTGGATGTCTTCAGTTCGACATGTGTTTTCCAAAGAAGTTTGTTATCAAGGATGACTCCAAGATATTTGATTTCCTTGGATAGCTGGATAGTGACTCCTTTTAGTGTAGGCAGAATAAGTCCATCAAGCTTTCTCCTTCTGGTAAAGAGGGCAATACCAGTCTTGGCAGGATTAGCCGATAGCCTATTCGCACTGCACCAAGTGTCAATCATATCCAGAGTTCTCTGCACCCTTCTGCAGACAATCATAAGGGATGGACCTGTCACAAGACAGCCAACCTCATCCGCATATGCCTGAGCGTATACACCCGAGTCATTAATGGCGTTAAGCAGGTTAGTATTACCTGTAATAGAAATCCTAAATCCTAAAGTATACTTTTATACGATATGATTGGAATACAAGATGAGCATAGCAAGTTGGACATGTGTAATGGCTCTGCCACACCCCATGAGTCATCATATATGCATCACTAATGATGCCGTCTCTTTCGCAAGAAAGGTTTCGAAATATAATTAATTTAAAAGCAAAACGCAACATTGAAAGGACTTTCAGAAATATTTGTACGAGTATTTAAAAGTTGAAGTAGATTTCTGGAAACATTTTTTCCAGGGCTCTGCCAACAAATCAGACCAACTGTTTTATATAGAATTACCCACAGTAAGGGTTCTTATACTCACTCGTATATCTTGATACATCACACTAAGCTATGCCTTCAATGGCATGTGTAGGATCTCCATTCCCGCCAGGGACGAATCGAAGCACGCCACCCCCACATATAAAAGGGATTCACTCGCACAGATGGATCTAAGCTGCAGAGAAGGGTGAGATCTGGTGTATTCTCAGATGGGCTGGACATTAACTTATTCTTTAGGCTTCCTGACCATTGCATCATTTTTCAGGCAGTGTTCGCGGGTATAGAAGAAGCACTGTCTTGGTTTAAGAAGAAAAAGATATCTAGGCACGGTATATGGACAAGGTGGGGACAAGTATGGGCAAGATATATGGACAAAATATTTGCATCTATCTGATAACCAAGCGGCTTTGCGCTCCATTACATCAAAAGCCGTCAAGAGCTATCGCAAATCTACACACGAGATAGCCAAACAGACTCGTCTGCATCTGAGCTGGATTCACGGCCAACAAGGATATTCCTACAAAGCGGATGAACTCACCCGAGAGTGCATTACACTAGCAATTAAGCCAACTACGTCAAACCTTGGTATTCCCTTTGCTACATATAAGCTACTCATTAACACAACAACCTTCGGCGCAACGGGCAGGTGCTGGTCTGAAGGAGCAGAACGCAAAATAGCTAGAATAACCTGACCTGAAATAAACGTCATGCGCTCTGAAGATCTAATATCTCGAAATAAACAAAATATAGGTTCCTTCATAGGCGTCCTAAGAGGACACTGGACCCTGGGTACTTATGGTAAGAGGCTGGGGATAGCCTCAAATGGCTTCTGCTGGAGTTGCATGCACATGGAGCAGCAATAGTCCATCTAGCACCTGTTATGTACATGTGCAGTGCTGTCCAAATGGAGGTGCACTTTCCTGGGTACTACTGGGGACTGCTTTGGGGACTCTTTGAATATATATTCCAAATTAGAAAATAAGCTTCATCAATTGCTTAATAAAAAGCTCCAAATGGCTGGACTTTTGAAAGAGTTTGGGACTTGTGTTCATGTGGTATTACAAATGGTCAATAAGTGTGCCCTTTTGGTGACCGCTCAACCTGCTTGCCTAGCTAACTTCATACAATTCAGTGATATAAACTATTAGTATAACATAATTATCCTAACAATCCTATAAGACAAAATAAATGAATCAAATATTGAGAACCATTTTTAAGTAGAAATCAGTCCAATAACATTTTATTCAATTGGGAATACCAATAAAGATTTAATCTTTCTGTCTCTCACTCTATCTTGCTCTCTCTTGCCATATCTCTCTTGCTCTCTCTCTCACTTGCTCTCACTCCCTCTGTAAATATGTCTATCTCTCTCGCTCTTTTTCTACAACATTTTACCATTTTATTCTACCCAACTTGCCATCATACTACCAAAGATTTAAAGCAAAATAAGCATTTCCCTCTCATCCAACCTGAACTCATATGAAGAAAGGTGCCTCAAAACCTATTGGAGTACCTACACAGAATTATTACAGTTGAAAACTCAATATTAACACCAGGGAAATTTCTTCAGCAAACACATCCACAGCTCCTTTTCTGTACCTCTTTTCCTTTGAAGTATGAAGTAGGTCCCCCAACTCTGCAGTTGTCATTGATTATATGCTGTGTAGCCAATTAGTCAACTCATTTCAGTTAATTCATACGATTGTTTATATACACAAATTAAGCCCAACTCTGCAACAGAGTGTCTGTCTGTAGCCCACCCTCCCTTTTGTCATCACATCCATAAATAGACTTAATTTTGTGTGCATATTTACCAGCACTCAAATTCCCGCCGCAACCTTGCCATATTTCATTAAATGAGTTCAAAATAAAAGTTTACGCATATAAACACAAACTAAACACGCCATTAAAAGGGATTAATCTCCAAGGAGTCGGATTGAGTTGCTCATTATTAACGCATCATCATCGGCACAGCTACAACCAGAATGATAACAACAACAACAACATCAGCCGCGATTATGCCCAAAAGTGTGCTTGCATATTTAATTTACTACTAAAAGGCCGTGTAAAACAAGCCCGAAAATATGCTAAACTGCTGTTTAAGTTTGTTAGCAGCTCTTTAGGCGCTAAATTTATAAATGACCAAAAAGTGGTTAACCGAATGGTGGGTGGCTACTTTTCTTCGGGAAATTCTGCTATTAATAAATAAAAATGGAGAAATTTGTGAAATAGAAAGAAAGATAAATTAAATAAATAAATAAATAAAGAGGAAAGCGAAAACTGCTCATTATGCGTAGCGACGGCCATTATTTAAATTTATGTGGCGGTGTCCTTGGTCTGCCGCAGGCTCCACAAGCGCTACTGTAGCTCTGGCGCGCTTAACAATGCGCAGAAATGAGAAATATTTTGTCATATTTCAAAATTCATTGCGACCAAAAGGACGAAACAAAATACCACTGAGCAGCCGCAGCGGGAAAGAGCGAACGAAATTATAAAAAATAACGCAGTTCTCCTAATTAATGTTGGTGTTTTGTTCGCTGAACAGAATTTAAGAGCTTTCCTTTTCATTCGAGTGTAACGTTAGTTTAGGAGGCAGCATAAAAGTGTTTAGTACTTAGATTAATAAAGCTGCTGCATAGAGTCAGCAAAAGGTTGCATGGCATCTTCACAAATGTGAATTGAAGTGAGTGGGGAAATGGATTAAATATATAGTATAGTTTTAGTAAATATATAGTATATATAGCAATGAACACTAACTGGTGACCATCCCACATAACTCCCTTTATAACCAGCCACACAAGTCACGCTCAGTGATTTATAATACGAAAATTGGATTACGCTAATAGTTTGGACCACTGGTTAGGGCTGTTATTGTAGCCAGTTCAGGGGTACGCGGTGGTATGTCAGGGATCATATCCTTTTAGATTAACGGAACGTATATCACGCTAATGATTCCTATCACTGGTTAATGCTATTATTGTAGCTTCTCTATGGGTACCCGGTTGTGTTTAAGCGTTCCTCTTGCCTCTAATATTTACGAAAATTATATCACGCTAATAGTTCGTATCACTGGATAAGACTGTTATTGTATCTTCTCTCTGGGTACGCGCTTCTGTTTGAGAGACCATATTGCCTTTGAGATTCGCGAAATTTATATCAAGCTAATAGTTCGTATCACTGGTTATTGTTGCTTCCATCTGAGTACGCGGTTATGTTCAAGCATTCTTCTTGCCTCTAATATTTAAGAAAATTATATCACGTTAATAGTTTGTATCTCTGGCTAAATCGTTTATTGTATATTCTCTCTGGGTACGCGCTTATTGTTCAAGGATCATACTGCTTTTGAGATTCACGAAAATTATATCAAGCTAATAGTTCGTATTACTGGTGAAGGCTGTTATTCTAGATTATAAAATGGATACGCGGTTATGTTCCAGCGATCATATTGTCATTGAGGTTAACGAAGAGCATCTCACACTAAAAGTTCCTATCACTGGTTAGGACTATTATTGTAGATTATATCTCGATACGTAGTGTTGTTTCAATGATCGTATTACCTTTGAGATCAGCTGTAGGGGTAGTTTAAAGCTAATGCAACAGAACAAATTTCAAACTGTATACTATCGAGTCCTATTCATGTTGAGTGGGATTTCCTCATCCAGATGGCTAGTCCACACTAATACTCGTATGCATATGGCTTAATTGCTCTGGAAAAAGACCCGTAGAAGGTAATCAAATATCGTGGAATGTTGATATGACCCTCGTAAGACTTCCGTTTAATACTTTTTCAAGTCCTCTTATAAAGGAGCCAAAGGAGTCGAATTGCGAACGAACTAACTCCAAAATCACCAGATCCAGAAACTTTATAAATCAATGCTTGATATGGAATTGAAATTAATATTGACACCTGAAAGAATACTTATTGCATGCCTCAATTAGGAAGGCATAAACTAAGGTTCTTAAGAGGATATTGTGGAACCTTCCCAACTTTAAGTGACAACTATCTCAATGACAACAAAAGCAATATTATAAGGCTAGTGAGTATTATAACAGGAAACCGTGGGTTGCGAAAATCAAGAGTGTGGAAACTATTAGAAATTAACTATCTGACTGAACTGGCAAACAACGGACCCAATCAGTGTTTCTTGGTGATGCGGCTACCCAACCAAACTAACCTAAGAAACAAAGCTTTGCACAGAAAATGATGAGAACTAAAGAGCTGCTGATAATATATATATATATATATATATATATATATATATATATATATATATATATATATATATATATATATATATATATATATATATATATATATATATATATATATATATATATATATATATATATATATATATATATATGATTATATAGCATTAGGCTCAAGGGACTTTCCCAACGTCCTAGGAATTACACAATTGTAAACCCCACTTAATTATCTATATACCAAGCTTTAGATTAGATTAGAGTAGATTAGAAGTGTGATTGCTCGGAGAACCGTCGAAGAAGAAGGACTCTAATCACTCAAGCATTGATACCCATTGTGCTATACGCTTGGAAATCTTTTGGGGAAGGGGGAGATAGAAGATTTTGGTAACGAAGGTTCAATTCCTACTGTAATTGAGGGACTTGCACAACTCAATGTATCTTTAGATCACAATTCTTATGACATGGAGTGCGGTTCTATAATCGGAGAGAAATGGCAACGCAACTTAGACCGAAAACTGATGGGATATTTACATTCTTCCCTAAAGTGGTGTGCTATTTACATTATTCCCCAAGAAAGAAAGCCGCTCTCTGGCTGCTGATCTGCCCCACAACATATTTCTTAAGCACTATTTTCCAACACGGCCTCAATTATTCCGCTTCAAAAACACAAATAATAAATGTACTCGTATATATTTTTAATTCACAAAACCACTCGAACGTCCTTGCCTCCACCTCTCATACGGTCATGGAATTTAATTAGAAAAAGTTTCAACTGTGCGGCGCATTAATTTCATTTTAATTGATTTCCCTCAAGTATACTAAAAACGAGAGTGCTCCGCAATAGTAACCGCTGCGCTGAGTCACCATTACGTTTTTGTCTTCCTATACAACCGACCTCTCCAGCCGGCCTCTTCCTCTCTTGGGCTTATTCCTAAATTATAATTTAATGCAGTGCTGTAAATAATATAAAAAGTAATAAAAAGGAAAGCGACGCCAACACCAACAACAAACGCAACAAACACCACAACAACACCAGCAGCAGCGGCAACGAAAACAACAACAACACCAGCAGCAGCGGCCACAAAAACCCAGCGTACAAAACAAGTAAACAAATACAGACACAATGTAAACAGACCGAAGATAAAAACGGTAAGTAATCAGATTAAATACGCAAAGGCAAACAAACAGCGGAAACCCTGAAAAACACAAAAATCCTGCGCGAAGGAAGCGGAAATAAACCGGCTCGAAACAAAAAAAGGCATTTTAAGTGCTGCAAGACATGAAACAATTTGAAATAATCATTGGGAACAAGTGCAATCAAAATAAATTTTATTCATAGCGGATGGAAAGGGGGACTGAATTAGACCAATTTCGGAAGGCCAGCAGGGTGCACTGAGCACTGAGTAAATCGACCGACTTCACAGCATTCTCATTAAAATTTCATGATATAAAATATTTGGCGGATGGGTGGCAGGGATGACAGTCTGCAAGCAGAATACGCCGAGCTCCACTGCAGAGGCAGACTGCAACTTTTATGGGATGAAATCGTCTCGGTAGTATATAGGTGGGTTAAAACGTCTGCGACTGGTTAAAACGTCTGCGAAATACCCTTTATCCCTACTTATACATGCGAGTTAAACCATGGCGATAACTTTAAATTAAGCAGAAAAAAATGTATAATTTCTTTGTTTCAACTTAAGGTCATTTTATTAACATATAAACCGGTTCCTGGAAATGATTCGGATTGTTCACACTCCTTTTCTCAATAGTGTGAAGAATCTTCAGAAAGATATGAAGAGTACCGCACCCATCAAGAGTATATGATTTTTACAGACTTAAACCACCTCTCTAATCATGACTGAATTGCGATTTAAGAACCGTAAAGATATAGATATAACCACACAAGAACTCACCAAGCTTCCACTCAGAAAGTACTATTTTTTAATGCATTGTGTTTGAGCTCAACCCATGTTGGAATTAAATTCACACTGATCAGTGATCTAATTCAACGTTCCACCCAGCTTTAGATAGGGATATCATGAACATTTTTATGGCTTCTAGTGTCACAGTGATTTAACACGAACCTTCTGATTTCTTTGATTCATAAATGTCTTCATTATTTGTGGTAGGCATGCTAGTCTCACACTCCGAGCCCTTGGGTGCGAATCCTGCCCCGGGCATGGTCTGATGAAAACTTATTTTTAAATCCTCTTCTCTTCGAGTCAAAGGATTTAATAGCTAGTAGTCTTTCTCCTACCCCTGGCAGACATAATTAATTATGGTGCAAAGTATAATAATATTAATTCTTCATCCTTTCAGTGCTGCAGATAAATAATCAAAATTTCTAGTACCCACAAACACTTTCCTGTTACTATGACAAATTTTCCGTATTAACCACGTTGTTAGAATCCACCCTAAAAATGGGCACAGATTTTGTATAGCATGCCTTGTGTTTTGTTATGAAGAAGGATAAATATAAAACCTTTCAGTTAATTGAATTAAATCATTCGAAACATTTTTCATTCGAGGAGCCATCTCAACCGGCATGGTATACGAGGTGGCCACCTCAAAAGCTCTTTTGTTGAGGGGCATGAAGTAAATCGAGGCTTGTAACCCAGTGCAAAGACTCCACTTCTATCCTTATTTCCAAAGCTCGCAACATAATATTCTACATGGACAAGTTTGTGGTCGTATCAGGACATATCCTTAAGAAAGGATGCTCGTCAAAAATTACCTTGAGTCTGCTCCGTCAGATTACAAGGTAAAATATTGGATTGCTGAATTTAAACGCAGCCGTACAAGCACTGCAACAATACCATCAACAGGAAGGCCAAAAGAGGTGGTTACTGAAGAAAATATCAAGAAAATCCTCGATATCGTTATGAATGATCGCCGAGTCAAGTTGCGTGAGATTGTTGAAATGGTAAACATATCATATGAACGTGTGTTCAACATTTTGCATGTACATTTGCATATGAAAAAGCTATCGGCAAGATGGGTGCCGCGTTTGCTCAGTGTCGAACAAAAACGAGTTCGACAGACCACTTCACAGCGGTGTTTGGACATGATAAAGCGTAATCCTGTTGATTTTTGGCGTCGAGTAATAACTGTTGATGAAACGTGGGTCCACCACTACACACCTGAAAATAAAAATCAATCGAAACAATGGGTGGAAGCTGGTGGGATTGCTCCGAAGAAGGCGAAGGCAGTGAAATCGGCTGGCAAGGTTATGGCCACTGTATTTTGGGATGCACACAGAATATTGCTCATCGATTATCTTGAAAAAGGATCCACAACCACAGGAAAGTGTTATCGTGCATTATTGGATCAATTTATTGATGCAATCAAGGAAAAACGACCACATTTAAAGAAGAAGAAAATGCTCTTTCTTCAAGACAACGCACCGGTTCACACAGCATTAGATACGATGCTAAAATTACGTGAAATACACTTCGAATTGGTTAATCATCCACCTTATAGTCCAGATTTAGCTCCTAGTGACTTTTTCCTGTTTGCAAACTTGAAAAAATGGCTCGCAGGAAAAATATTCATCTCAAACGAAGAAGTGATTACCGAAACTAACGCGTATTTTAAGGGGCTCCCGAAATCGTATTATTCAGATGGTATAAAAAAGTTGGAATATCGTCTTACTAAATGTGTCGAAGTAAAAGGAGACTATGTTGAGAAATAAATGGTTTTTGAAAAAAAATTGTTTTTTTCCTACTTAGGGAGCTTCAATATCAATCCGCCCTCGTATGTAATCTGATCCTATTTTTGTGGGTTCAGCTGTGAATAGTCTTTTATACGCAGCATTGCAACTATTTTCAGTTGTATTATGAGAGTAGCCTTCCAAAGTCTTGGAAATAACGCTGAAATTTTCGTGGGAACTTCATTTAATATGAAAGGTCAATGGCGGAGAATTCTTCTAAGGCAATGTATTGAAGACCTGACTGGAAGTCAGATGTGTGTATGAAACACCAGCAAAGGTACAAATCGAACCAGTAAACAAAGCTGGAGTCTTACCCTTACATATAGGACCAAGTTAAACCATGGCAATGTTCATTACTACCAAAATTTATTCAATCACTCGGATTAAATTTGTAAATATTGTTAATTGTTTCATATACCCAGCTAAGCTATATTATCTAATGTCGTCTGAAGTGGAGACTGAACTCTTAGGTAATACAATTTGTAGGAAGTTGTCGAAGTGTCCTAAGCTGCGCTTGTTACTTCCCTTTGCGGTGTTGTAGACATTATCTTATTTGAATGAAAACCCTGTTACGAATGACGAATTTCGAGAAAAGTGTTATGAAGTCTATGATAACCCAATTTAATTAACAACTGCATGAACAAACGTTTCGTTTGTGTTCCTCTGATACTCTTATGTTTCCATTCTGAAGCCTTAATCCAGGTGATTCTATATCCTTAAATTTGGATTGCTTTTTTAAACTGAAAATAAGTGGACGGCATTGGTCTGGCATTTCGAATGCTCTTTTTAAGTTTAGTTGATGTAGCATCATTCCGCAAACGACTTCCTGCTAAATCCTCTTTTGAACCTGTGGAAGAAAGACGGATATCTAGATATTTTTTAAATATATTATATTAGAGACATTTTGGTATGATCTTCAGCAATCAACTTAAACTACAAAATAGTTTGATCAACTTTCAGAAATTAAATATTTTTGTTCAACACTTTTTCTCCACTAATTACGGCACTAGCCTTGGAAAACTTCTCTGCTCCGGCGACGTACGAGTAGATGCATTCAAAATGTCACACAGGACATCGAAATATGCGCTGCGCCGTTTGGCGTGACATGCCGAACAATATAAAAAGGCAACGTCTAAGTTAGAGCAGGAAAATTCTGCACTCGTGTCGCTAATGAGGTGCGGAAATGTGTAAAATGCCAGAAAACTGCTAATGTGGTGGATGTCAATGGACACGAGAAAGTGTATTAGTGAGAGAGAGAGTGTCTGTCGTTGAGAGATCTAAGCAGGATGAAGCACGTGTATTCGGCCATATCACTGCATAGTGGACGTATATATATGAAGATGAGTGCATATATGTGTATGAGTGTGTGTATGAGTGGGTGCATGAGCATGGATGTGTTTTTTATATGAGTGTGTATTTGTTTTTTTGACTTCATACATGTATAAAAAACTCGTAGAAAAGAAATGATTTTTTGTCGTTTGTGGTTTTACACCGTTTGTTGGGCATAATTGGAGAGGTTCGAGGTGAGCGGATTTGTGCTGTCGGGGTTATTGACTCCTTCCAACATATTTCTGTTTGGAGCCTGTACTCGTATATGCGGCTGATTGTGCAATTTTCTTCAAACATATTTTACTCTTGAGGAGCTTCTTTAAAATTGATTCAAATTCCCCTTAACAGCACCACTGAGTAAACAGTTCTTTGGCATATTCCCAGAAGTGAATAAGCCTAGAATTAGTACACTCAGAGCATTAATGTGTTAATGAAGTATGTTGGTGATAGTTCCAAGCTGTGATCAAAGCAGAGTATGAAGACTGTCATATCACTCACTAGAATCTGTAGTTAGAATTATAACTGAAAGTTATACAAAGGAATCGGTATGGAGTTAAATTTTTTTCTAAAGATACTAGCAAAGTAACTAGGATGATTTATATTCAGCATTAATAAACCTGCTTCCACCTCCTTAGTATATACGAGGGGCCAAGGAGAAAGAGGAAGACGTGCCCCCTTACTATATTTTTAGAGCCTTACTTTAATGCGGTATAGTTACCAGCATGGTGCGAAAATTGACAGCAGTAACAGAAATTTGCTGGTAATTGCAGTTAACTTTTTGGTCGAAAATATCATATTATGAAGCTGCCAGTTGTACTTAATGTCGGTGACTATGTTTGCTGTAGCTGATACTGAGTGTCCTAAATTTAAACCCGACTTGAGTCCCAATTGGTGTTCAAAAATAAAATTATCATTTAATAAAAATCTGAATCCTTTCGGGTATGAGTCCACCATACCCTTTGAGGCTTCTCTGAATGACTCCACACAAACAGAGAGCTTACCAGAGAGTAACCAAGCCTCAGCTCAAAATTCGACAAATGTCTTCGTCTCGTGTGGAATTAAAAGTATTCCCATTTATTTTCTGGAGAATATTGCAGCAAATATTTGGATTATTGATGCCTCTTCGAGGGCAGTATAATGGAAAGGAATCTTACAATTTCATTGAGAATGGTTTCTCAATATAGTCTTATTTCAGTTCGAAGATCTTATCAGTATTCAACTTATTCAATCTCCGAAAACTGGTTATTGGCTCCTGCTTCAGTATTGAACTTACTCAATCCCCTAACGCCAGTTCGAAGATCTTATTTCAGTATTCAACACTCAATTCCCTCAAACTAGTTCTAGGGTCCACCCCCAATTGTGGTCAACTTATTTAATTCTCTGAAAAAATGTTTGGGCTAAATTGGAAAAATAAGCCATGTTGCGCCAAAGATCGCCATCTGCGCCATAAATAAAGTCAACTGACCTATGGCGAGGAAACATACTCAAGTCTCAGGGGTCCCTATCTGGAAAATACGGCGGAGAGGCTAACAATTCTGAACACTTAACCTATTTTCCTAAGGATATTATGGACTTTTGAAATTATACGTTTTCATGGAGGAAGAAATTTTTCTACTAAGCGCAATGGGTCTGTGTTCCCTCCCATTTTCCATTCCCCTGAATCGCTTACCATTGGAGGATGGGATAAATGCCCCGCAAGTGCTTTTCAACTAGTCCAATGGTATGCAAATTTATTGGTTCCATTCAGAGGAAGGGAAATCGGATGGGAACCACACAATGTGAATACATATCTATAGAGTTCGGAAGACTAGTAGTCACCCCCTCAATAGATCGATCTTTATTTGATGCTATATTTATTTTTTCTGCTCTTCCTTATTTTATATATCTACCTCAAAAGAACTACGGTAAGGAAAGTTTTACCTGTTACCCGCTTCATTCTTCACTCGCAGTTCTTAAGCAAAAAATGTGTGATCACTTTGTTTTATACTTTCAGCATTCTGCGCATATTTGAGTAGTTAGCTAAACCCCACCACCCCCTAACACCCCCTCCCTCTTTCTTAAACCATTACCATTTCCAATTAGTAGCTCACAACTTTATTAAACGAATTTTATATTTCTTCATTGCGGAGGAAGAAAACAAAAGCCACCATCAGTGCCAGTACCAGTGCCAGTGCCAATCTCTTCCAAAACTATTCCAATATAAAATTAATTTCATTCGCACCGCCACATTCCCGCAATTTGCCGCGTGCAACGAAATTTCAAGAAACTTTCCTTGCGCCACCAATGCCTCTGTGCCTGTGGCCTTTCGGAGGCAACTCTGCAGCAAGAAATGCAATTAAGTGCGGTACTGTGACGGACTGGATGCAATGCACACCACCGCGGACGGGGCTTTTGCGTGTATTTCGCAAAATTGGTTCAGTTTGGCTAAGCACGATTTGCCGCGGCTTTTAAGCAAAGCGAACCGCAGAGCGTGTTAATTTTTATGCAGACTTCAAATGGCAGAACGGCACTGGCACCAGCGATAATCCAAGCAAAGGGCACACACTCACAGGATTTATATTGAGCAAGCTGCTCAAGGCATTTAATTGCAGCACATAAGTATGCAACGGAAAATTTTAATGCATAATTTTTGGTGCGGAAGAAGCCAAAATTTTGAAACAATTAAAAATATGCCAAAAAGTACCAAATTAGAAAATTCCAAATGTCAAAAGGGAAATAAGTAAAATAGAGCAAAGGAAAAAAATTAAACATAAGCGCGAAAATGCATGCTCCAATATTTTTTTGATATTATAACCAGTCATTTTATAGCCAGGATCAAAGGTACTTCGGACTACCAGACGAATTAATGAAGTCAATTAAGGGAACAGTTACTTAGAATTACTCTCTCTCACTCCTTCACCCTCTCCCTCGCTCACCCTCACTCTCTCTCACACTCACTCTTTCACTCTCTATCTCTATCTCCCTCTCTCTCTCTCTGTTTATTATATTTCCGACTCTGTTTATTCAACTTAAACCGCAACAACACTTTCCTTCCACTCGAATTGCTCTTTTCGCAATCCTAATCGTAATCCCAATTTGCTTCCGTTTTCCTTCAAACTTTTAAAGTTCGCATCATGTTATCCTTGAACAGTGCATACGTGCGACCTTATTAAATATTAAAATATTTCTCCTTAGTACACTTTTGCTAATTTCAACACTTACTTTAATTAAGTAATTCGCTTCCGGTTGCCATTTTGGATGCTCTTGTGCTGCCTTCATTCACACCTCATGCACTTTAATTAGAAATCAGCCTTCCACCGAATCCCGTCATGGTGACACACAAAGCAGCCAGGCACGTAGGTAGGTTTTTTGTTACAGAGACCTTGTTCGCGAACACACATACACTCAAATACACCGTCACACATACGTGGATGTTCCCACACGCAACGCCATTTTCACAATATTACATGTCCCGATAGAAAAATAAGGTCAAATTCGTGCACGTTTCTGTGTTTTGTAAAGGATCCCTCGAGGAAATATTGTAAGGGAATACACATTTACGATCGTATATGTTGTAGATGTATAAAAATAACCCATTAGCGAAGGGTAATACACAGCAAACATCAAGTCATAAACAACCAGTTATAATAGCAACACTCTTGCGCTAATAAACTTGGTTCGAGAGTGTGTACGAATGAACTCGAAGAGAACGGAAGTAGATAAAATAGGATACATTTGGTTTAGAAGTCGAAGAGATTAGTTTACTTTTAAAGTAAAAATTATCAAACGAATATTTTGAATTGCTTGACATAATCCAGTGATCGATAAGGATAATAATAATAATGACTTGTGACTAATGATATACCTACTTGTCATTAAAGCAATGTTAACTATTCATTGTGATATTTTTAGGTACTTGAGATATTGGACTCGGGCATATCCTGACTAATTATTATTAAGAAATAAGTAGCTGAGGTTGTTCAACTTCATATATGCATCTAGAGTATCAATAATCACACTTGATTTCAAAGATATGCTTCATTATTGATGGCAGAATCACGTGAAATGTAGAAATCTACTCAGAATAACTTGTATAAATTTAATCAGAATCACACGTATAAGTCTACTACTGACACTTTCTAGAATATTTCTATATTGTTCCCTATCTCTCCCTATCTCTCTATAGAACACTTCCTTTCTTTCTCTCTCTTTTGCACAATTTTATTTATATTTCCTTTGCCCTCTCGCTCTCCATATCTCACTCCGTTTCATTCTCTGTGTTTCTCCTTATCACTCCCTCTTTCTATATCCCTCTATAGATCATTCTCTTTTCTTCTGTGTTTTCTGCCTATCTTCCTCTCTATTTATTCCGTTCACTTTCTTTAGTTATTTGCATCTCTAAATGATAATGATAATGCAGAGGCTGTCAATTGTAGAATATTCAGCAAACATAAAAAGAAATCAATGGAAAATTAAGGAGACCAGCTTTGCCCAAAGTCTGTCTGCTGGGCTCCTGAACTAACTGAGAAATATGACGAACGAATCGAGTCGAACCTATTTTTTAAGGCAGGGCCACCACTTTCCCAAAACTGTTTTCAAAATAATATTTGCCAGAATCCAATAAACCTAAGTCAATCTCCAGAAAAATGTGTTATATGACATAGCTATCCAATCAGCATATATTCAATATCTTGCAGTTTCCATACTCAGTAATGTGGTCGTCCAGTTTAGGAAAGACACTAAGTCAGAGATTTGTTTTAATAGTGAATAATTTAAATGACTGTTGTCAAGGAGTATTATTTCTGGGATAATTAAGATCTCAGAAGCAGTTTACTAATACTTAATTTTCACAGAACCATGATCACATTTTGACCAACTTTAATTGACTGAATCATCATTCAACATCGAAAGTTCAAGGGCATCTTAGCAGCCTTCGTTTTTTTTGTTTAGAATATCTTGAACATTTTAGGAAGAGAGTCAACAAAAATCGACCGCCATCTTCTTAGATACACAAGTGAAATTTGGCACCATCATCAACAACATCTTAATCATCACAATCAGTGTAATCACTACAATCAACATAAACATTGCCTTCAATCTCTTAGTTACACAAGTGATATTTTCTCCGTCGTCTTCAACCTCAATATCATAAGCATAATAATCAGTGTAATCCTCACAATCAACAAGAACATTGCCTTCAATCTCTCAGTGACATAAGTGATATTTTACTCCGTCGTCTTCAACATCAACATCACAATCATCATAATCAGAGTAATCACCACAATAAGCACAATCATTATAATCAATATTATTCTAACCATCATCATCATCGTCATCATTATCATCATCATAAAATTAAAAGAAACTTTTTGAAAAAGTTTCCTACTGGGTCGTTTCAGGACTTGCACACACTTTCACCCAAAACATGCGCAACATGCAAATTCTAATAATAATTTCGCTCAATGCAAAGCTTTCTATAGTTACGTGCGTTGAGGCGCCCCAGCTGAGTAGGGGATTTAATGATACTGCGGCACATTAAAGCGCATCTAATTAGAGCGATTTGTGTTTCGTATTAAGTTCACATTTACGAGGAAGGGACTTAAAAATAATTATGCAAACGTTAATTTAAATTTAGAACTGATATTCGGAGTTAACCCAAAATAGAAAAAGGAGGAACTCATTACAAAGATTCTTATGGGATTATTCCCAGATATGTGCGTGCAACAATGTAAAGCCCTGATATATAAGCTTACGTAAGTATACTCCCACAGTGGAGGAGGTTCTTCAAACTAAACTTTCATGCAGAAAGTTTCTACTTAAAAAATAGGTTCGACTCGATTCGTTCGTCACATTTCTTAGTTAGCTCAGGAGCCCAGCAGACAGATTTTGGGCAAAGTTGGTCTCCGTCATTTTCCATTGTTTTCCTTTTTGTGTTTGCGGAATATTCTACACAGAGTGTCCTGTTCTCTGCATCATCATTTAGAGACGTGGGGGAATAAAGGGAGTGAGCGGAGGAAATAGGGAGGAAGATAGGCAGAAAACAGTGAAAGAAAGGGAATTATCTATAGAGGGAAAGACAGAAAATGAAAGCGCGTTAGCCACGGAGAGCGCGAGTGAGAAGGAAATATAAATAAAGTAGGGCAAAAGAGAGAGAAAGAAAGAATATTAGCTATAGAGAAGCAGGGAGAGATACAGAAAAATTTAGAAAAAGGTAGGAAGAATCACAGGGAAAGTAAGGATTAGCTAAAAAGAGACACAGAGAAAGACAGAGAGAGCAATTTAAATAAAAAGACAGAGAAAGAAAGAGTTGAAATCTAGAGATAGATAGAGAGAGAGAAAGAGCAGTATAGAAAGAGATATGGAAAAAAGATAAAAATAAAGGATGAACTACACAGAGAGGGAGAGAGAGAAAGAGTATATATAGACAACAGAGAAAAATATATATGAGAGAGAGAGAGTCAGAAAGTTAAAAAGAGATAGGAGCTACGGAAATGGTGAATGAGGGGGAGAAAGAGCAAGATATAGGGAAAACGACAGAAATAAAGGGTGTGAGTTCTAGAGATAGAGAGAGAGAGAGAGAGAGAGAAACAAGAAGAGAAATATATATAGAAAGATATAGGAGAAAAATAGGGAAAGAAAGAGGACGAGCTCTAGAGATAGGGGTTAAGATTGAAAGATCTAGGAAAAAAGAGAGAAATAAAGGGTGAGCTACACAGAGAGAGAGAGAGAGGGAGATAATATATATAGAGTACCAGAGAAAAATATAGAGAAAGGAACTGTGGGAGCTCTAGAGATAGAATGAGTGTGAGAGAATGAAAGTTAAAAGCATATAGGAAAAAACAGAGAAAGAAGTGATATGAGCTATAAAAATGGAGAATGAGGGAAAGAGAGAGCGAAAAATAAGGAAAACGACAGAAATATAGGGTGTGAGCTCTAGAGATAGAGAGTGAGAGAGATAAATATAGAAAGAGATAGGCGAAAAATAAGGAAGGAAAGAGTGTGAGCTCTAGAGATAGAAGAAAAGAGAGATAGAAGAAAAGATAGAAAGATCTAGGGAGAAACGGAGAGAAATAAAGGGTGTGATCCAGTGCCTGGGCCTGGGAGACAGTGAAATATGGAAAAATACAGAGAAAAAAGGTGTACAGAAGGCTATACAGAAGGAAACAGAGAGATAAGAGAGAGGAAGGGAAATGTAGAAAGAAATAGAGAAAATATTGAAAAAGTAAGATTGTGACCTCTAAAGAAAGGGACAGAGGAAAATAGAAAGAGATAAGGAAAAAGACAGAGAAAGTGAGGATGCGAGCTATAGAGGGGCAGACAGATAAAAAGAGAGGTAGGAAGAAAGAAAGAGAGGAATGGTAAGAGAAGAGCGGGGAAGTGTGTCTCCACTTCTATCGTCTTTGCTCATTCTTATCAGGTTATGACCCGAGTTTCATCTATTTTGCCTTATAATTGGATGGTCTCTCCGATTCCATCCTTTTATATATATACCAATTACACATCATAAACCTTAGCTATATATCGATACCTGGTCTACATATATATGATTGCATTACATTGACATTAATATTCAATTGTTAAGTGTGAGAAAGTTTCTAAAAGCACTTGTGATAATTAAATATGGAACGTTATAAATTGGTTATGAAGCCTGGTTCCCCGGATGATGATGGTGCTACTTAATAACACCATATTCAGGTTAGTGAGAGACTTTACTTAGCTTAGTTAGAGAAGGAGATCAAGTAAATATGGAAGATGTTCACATTGAGGACTTTTCAATACGGAATCTTCTCCAAAGATCGATCTCATCAAAATGTCTGGTCCAATAATCCCACTTGTATATACATATTACGTCATTCCACCAAACACAATTTTCTTCCAGGCACAGAAAAAGGCAATATATTTTATTACAAATAAAAACCATGGTATACAATCGTGAGACTGGCTGGGAGCCTGTTTCCTTTATGATATGCAATTTATTAGCAAACGGAAAGGAACCGCCTTAACTCGGTTCTAAAGAAACCAACTGAAGTCGCTCTTCTATGCGAAACTATTTTATTGTCATACTTATGGGGAATAGGCCTCCACATAGCTGCTGCTTACGAAGAGCCACTTTAAAGGAGCTTTTTAGCAGTCGTCTGCAATGGCTGCTCCAAGGACGCTGAATTTTATGGCCACTCTTAGCCTTCCTTTGTGACAATTTTAAACTATGCTTGGCTGCATTTATACATAAAATTTTTTGTTCCTTTTAATACTATTAGCAACAGAAATCCTCTTACGTCTGTTGCTGGCAAAAGGCGGCTGAAAAGCGTGTAATGGCGTGTGGTGAAGGCATTTGTACACTTTTGTTAAGCAGCTGAAAATCACTTTGATGTTTTTTTCTTGGTATTTGCGGAAAATTTGCATAAGCGGCTTTTGTACGGTTTTTAATTTTACTTTCGTATGATAATGCCGCCAAAGCGTATCACTTGCGACTATTTGTACAGGTGCTAAGGGCAACGACAATAGATGACAATGCCTGTGAAAGGTAAATAAAGGTCCTGTCAAAAACAACAATGACGAATGAAGTCAAATTGGAAATAACGAAGCACTTTGAGCCGTTGAGAGCGAGAAAGAATAATTGATCCAGTTGAAGGAGATTCAAGAAGTCATTCACAAATAGTTCACAATAAGTGATAAAATTTACCAATTCAATAAAAGTCCTGATTTCTTATGGAACACCCGAACGCTTTTAAGGTTCAAATCTGTGCCATAGAATAGAGGAATCCACTATTGGTCAACAGTTTCTTATCCATGAATAATTTACCACCAAAAGCTTCGAAAGTTTAAATCTGTGCTATAGAATAGGGGAATCCTATTATATTAGTCCTATATTAGTCAACAGATTTAGCGGCATGCTCCACCAAGGCGAGCTCACAATGGAAACCTGTTCCGCATGGACATGCGGTCATATTAGAATCCTATACATACATACCCAGTGATATTCATTACCTTCCTTCTTTGCTTTGTTTCGAAAGAAATTTTTGGGTGAGTATTCCTTCCAGACAGGAATGGCTCGAGGGGGATCCATCACCAGATACTGCCATCAAGATATACACAGACGGATCAAAGATGAATACCGGTGTAGGATCGGTGTTTTATTGCGAAACGCCTTCAATCAGTGAATCCATCAAACTAATGGATCACTGCAGTGTTTTCCACTATTCACGAAGCCTTGAATTGGTTGAGGATAGTTGAGGTAACCGGTAAGGATATCTGCATTTTATCAGACAGACAAGCTGACCTAAGGGCTTTGGATGCATTCCAAATAATATCAAGAAGTGTCTTAGACTGTCGCCTATCTCTTAATGAGATAGCTAAACAATTCCATCTCCATTTATGCTGGGTACCAGGTCAGAGGCCAGGGAACTGCAAGGTTGATCAACTTGCGAGAGACGGCACTTGCATGCCAATGTTAGTAGGCATATGGGTATACCTCTCGCGACTTGTAAGCTTCTCATAAGCGAGATACTAATTAACTCTTCCAAATAAGGCGGATCTGCGAAATCGCCAGCAAACATTGCCGAGGCTAAATCTGCATCTATCCAAGAATATCATTAGACACAATAGACTACAAATTAGGACTCCAATAGGATCCCTCACAGGATATTGACTAATAGGAAATCATGCAAGAAGAATGGGAGTTTATACGCATGATTTCTGTCGCAACTGCATGAACGAGGAGGAAGGGTACAGCACCTCTTCTGTACATGTCCAACTTTTGCTAGAAATAGGGAACTTTACTAGAATCCCACTTCTTAACAAGTGTAGGTAATCTGTACCAGTCAGGTGTTAACAACATTCTTCACTTTATAAAAGGCTCAGGTTCAATCTGGAGGGGAAGCGTGGCCATGCATTGCATCCGCGTCTCATAACGGACCGAAATGGTGGTCTAAGTGGCATCACTGGTTTATTGGTGATGCGGCTCCCCAACCTACCTATGTAATCAAAAGTTTATTCACAGTACTATCCGTGGTCTGATAATTATTCTATCAACGATCTGGTATTGTTCTATCAATGATCCTTTAATAAATTTTCGCTGGACTTAAGACTGAAATATCTTACAAAAAGAATTTTTCAAACTCAACGTTAGGTATAATTTGCACCATTTCACTAAGAATGAGATACGAAGCTTCAAGCCATCACACAGAGGCTTTGAGAGAATATTGACATCCTTAAATCTGAGCCAAGATAATCTACACCTGTGATACTGCCACGAGAACACTAATTATTGCAACTAATGAATCAGGCCCAATTTGTTCCATTATCTGGAAGACAGTAGAACTTTTACAAATCCCCTGGACCAATTCTGGTGCCACACAACAACTTAAATCTGTTGGTCAGCTAGTGACCAGCATAGTCTAGGCAGGACTTACTCTGAATCACTGGAAGAACATAATTTGTTCCTAATTTACTCCACATTTCTGTGATCCCCAAATTTTCTCGGAAATTAATTACGGTCATTTTAAATACCGATATAGTCAACTCAACTCTGTTTAAATAATTTTCAAATAGACTCACCCTATGAAGAATTGTCACTACCCTGCTGTTCCATCTTCACAGTTCTGTGAAAATTATAAGAATTGGGTATTCAAAAATGTGAGAAATCTAGCATAACATTGGCAGTGGAAGCTCACATTTACGAGTTATTGTAATGTTCTTAACTTGTATTTATATAAACATGAACGTAGTAATGTAGTGGTTTATATTTAAACACTTTTCTCGCCTAACATTAGTTTTGTTGCTAAAAATAATCACAGGAACGAAGTGGGAAAGGAGTACAACTATGTGGCATATACTAATAAATATTTTTATATATTTATCTATATTTTTTAATTTAAAATGTTTCTGCATTGCTATGCAAATCTTTTAATATTGCGAATCACATGCAGTTTCTGACATTTTAATAGTTTTGCTAATGGTTCCATCACTGGATTGTGTCAAGTAATACCAAAGGCTCAGCTCTAAGATTTCATTTAATATAATTCTCTTAAACAAGAAATAAACAAAGTTTAGTTCGCTATGATAGTTTTTGAATTTATCTATTACTGCTACTTTCAAATCACTACTGTACTCTGCTGTACGAATCATAACTGAACTCAACTGTTCGTAGCGCATTTTTATTACCGCAGTTTTCGAGATGTTTGTAATACATTCCAAGTAAGTCTATAAATGAGAAAGGGATAGTATCATTGACAACTCCTAGTTTATGTCTCATTGTAATGAGAGAAGAGAGAGAGAGAGATAGGTCCCATGACTAATGGGACATATAAATTATACACATGAATATTTGTGTTAGTAATGGGTCAGATACCAAATAAACATAAGAAAGTTTCTGAATACCGCAATCGTTCAAAATATAGACTATGTTTGGGCTACTTGTGGATTACCTCTGCCATTTTCCATTGTTTCACGATTGGTGGATATATATTATTTAATATTTAATAATTATTATTGTACTTTGCAAGGGTTTTGGGGAATAAGAACTATCCTTCGACTTTCGAAACGAAGGGAAAAATATTTAGAAAAGATTCGGGATCATGTCCGGAGCAGTCGTCGAACCCACGACTATGAGGACTAGTATGCTTACCACTAGGCAACAGAGACCGCCAGTAAGCGCATATATATACATACAATTTCGACTGAGTCATACATATATCGAATGTAGCTATCACTTTATATATATATACAGATTTCTTCCATTCACAATCGAGTACTTTCATCTCCATGTTTCTAACCAGTTTCTTTGGAATCTCTTTATATATTGGAATATATATATTACACATTGTACTGGGTTGTCGTTCAGTTAGCGAAGAATGTACCAGAACTCCGGATACCACAGAATCTGTGCAATGTTATGGGTCCTTCCACCAGTTGAAGTTTCAAATTACTCTAAATTTTCCACCAGTCTGTTTGACAGAACAACTCTTTACTCCACAGATTAAATCGGTGTGTATAGTTCGCTTCCCCTCAGACCACTTTTAGCGAAATACCCTTAATGCTTATATGACAATTTGTTGTGTGTGGTGACAATTAAATGACAGTTAACACCAAACGTCAAAACTGTTTTATATAATATAAAAAACCGCTGTGAAAACATTGAAAGAGAAGAGTCTGCTAATCAGTTACAGACCCTCATACGTCTCTGTGTTCCAGCGCTATTGATGTGCTACTTTTGGAGCAAGACCACAGATATCCCCATATGGGTCCATTTTCTTCCAGGACGAACTTTCATTGGTGGACCACTGTTTAGACAGATGAGAATTATGAACGTCGGAGCACTATCCCACACAACTAGTTTGGATTTAAAGGACGTTCACTTAAACGAGCTCAGTACTTCCGAGCCAGGAACGGCAGGAGATCATTATTCACATCTGGCATGTGGAACTGAGATCACCAAAGGCTTAGTGAGTAACATTTTTTCCGGAGAGCGGAAAATGTCTTCAAGAAGACACGAGGAGGTACGTATCTCCCTAGAGCGTGAGATCTTTACTCATTATTCCTCATTCAATTTCACAACATCTTTTGACAGCAGAATCTGGAATGTCAAATGCACATCACTTCCAATTGGCCTGCGGCACCCTGTTCTTCCACTTTGCCCTACCGAATTGAACACCTTGCGTTGCCTCGTTCACAGTCGTAGCAGGCTTTGAGATATTCTCATAGCGCTGGAAGAGTATTCCTATTCAAATACTCAAAATAAATTTTCCATTTTATTCATTATTCATAGTGTGCCTGGCTGAATTAGTTAAGAAAATAGTTCTGTAGGAAATTCGCATTTGATCGTTTCGTTGAAAATAATTTGTTTGAAAAATTCTCTAGCAAAAATAAAAAAGGAAATAAATTTTAAAGACGATTTTGAAAATCTGCACACAAAAATAATCGAAGCAAATTTTTAATACCACCAAAGAGTTTTGCAGAAGGACTTTTTGCAAATTGAAAAATAGTGAATTTTCGTAAAAGAGCTCCTCTAACCCCAAGAAGTCGCGCGACTAGTTTTCACCTCACGTCTTACGTAAGTAATTTTTTTTTTTTTCGGTTAGAGTTGCTTTGCTATAGATACGTCCCGTATATTTTTTGCAGTGATAACTCGTTGAGTAAACTAATTTGCCGAGATTCCTAGCCCTGTGTGGTTGTGTGTGAATTTTCTGAGTACACACATCCTGATTTACTTGAACGTCTAGTCATGTTGAAGAACGATCTATGTGGCAAGAAGCCGTATGTCGATCCGGGTTTGTTGAATAAGTTCTCCATTTCTGATAATAAGGCAGTCGATGGGCAACCCGGTAACTCGTCCGGGCGTGCTCACGGCGACAACAAAGATAAGAATATCGCTGAGAAACGTTCTGAGCTAATGTACAAGCATCCTTTGCAAAATACTTGGACTTTGTGGTACTTGGAGGTGGATCGCTCCAAGTCCTGGGAGGACATGCAAAACGAGATCACCAGCTTCGACACTGTCGAGGACTTCTGGAGTCTTTACAATCACATTAAGCCACCATCTGAAATCAAGATGGGCAGCGATTACTCTTTGTTCAAGCGTGGCATACGTCCGATGTGGGAAGATGCTGCCAACAGGAATGGTGGTCGTTGGGTAATCACACTTAACAAGAACATGACCACCGAATTAGATAACATATGGTTGGATGTGTTGCTATGTCTCATTGGTGAGGCATTCGAGTACTCGGATCAGGTGTGCGGTGCCGTGGTCAACGTGCGCGGTAAAGTTAACAAGATATCAATTTGGACTGCAGACGGCGGTAATCAGGAGGCAGCCTTGGAGATTGGCAACAAGCTACGTGTCACCTTGCGCTTAGGTCGCCAGACTTTACAATACTTCTTGCACCAGGATGCCATGGCCAAACCCGGTTCATTCCAAAAGCCCGTCTACTGTTTGTAAATACTCGTCCTATTGGGAAACCAAGGCGGCGGCGCACATCATTATCAAATACGTAATCATCGTAACAAACAGACATGCATACATGAATGAATAGAATTTTATTGTTTGATTTGTGCAATATATATACATATATATATATATATGCATATATGTAAAACACACGTACACTTATATGTAAATGACAATGGAATACTTTTGAAAACTCACCACATACACTCACGCACACACTTACACGCACGCACACTCATACACGCTCCCCTAAAATTCTGATCAGGCATACCCCACACAAATTATTCATGGACTTTGTTTTTAACCAAATTTTCAGTATGAATTTTAATTGTTTCTCGTTAATCTAAATTAGATGGATAATTATATTAACAAAAAAAATTTTAGAAATTGCTCCTGATACTTATTATAGTAATAATAAATAATAAAGCATGAAACACTTATTCCCGTCGGCTTGTTCCTCGCGTAAGATTCGTGACTGGGTGCAAAAAGGCGCAGTTGAATAGCAAGAAATCTGGAGCAAACATGTGTTGAAAAAGACAATGAAGGCCAAATCCAAGTCCAAATGCGAGTGAAGTCCAAATGCGAGTGAAGTCCAAATGCGAGTGAAGTCCAAATGCGAGTGAAGTCCAAATGCGAGTGAAGTCCAAATGCGAGTGAAGTCCAAATGCGAGTGAAGTCCAAATGCGAGTGAAGTCCAAATGATGAATACCAAATCCAATTGAAGAGCAAATCCAATTGAAGAGCAAATCCAATTGAAGAGCAAATCCAATTGAAGAGCAAATCCAATTGAAGAGCAAATCCAATTGAAGAGCAAATCCAATTGAAGACCAAATCCAATTGACGACGAAATCCAAGCTAAGAAAGCCAAATCCCAATGAAGCCAAAATGTAAGGCCTCGGACAAGAGTGGCACGAAAATTCTGAGAACTCTTTTAATATCGACAAAAATTCCAAACGTATCAAAATGTCCTGCATGCTACAAATTCCTGCTTCCGTGCAAATTATTTCCATTAATGATCTCATGGTGCCTCCATCAGTGGCCACTTGTCTTGAAGAGGCTCAAATCCAAGTGAAGAAGGCAAGATGTAAGTCTGATAAGAATGGTTTCGAAAATTCCAACGTCATCAAACCGAGAGTTGGTCCTGCGTGCTATAAATTCCTTCTTCTGTGTAAATTGGTTTCATTAATGATCTCATGGTGCCTCCATCAGTGGCCAATTAGAAATATTTAGGTTGAGATGAGAAGCTTTCTTTGAGATGGTGTCTGAGACCAATGTTGAGAAGGAATTTAAGTTGAGCTGTAATCTTTTTTTGGAATTGTGACCGAGACCAATGTTGAGAAAGGATTTTTGTTGAACTGGGAAATTTTATTTTGATTGCGTTATGCGACCAATTTTGAGTCTGTATTTAAGTTGGGCTGAGAAGTTTTATTTGGGATGGTGTCTGATACCATAGTGTCCATTAAGAAAATCCACTAGAACGCAGAGGTACTCCATTATGCCTTTTTTAATGAAGTATCTCTCGCTGGGGGTAGACTATTTCTTCACCTGACTCTGACCTGTATTATATCGCTGAAAAATCTTCCTTATCCTGTCATTAAGAAACGTATATCTGTCTACGTTTGCTGAGATTTCATATTGGAATATCGGCTGTGGAGTCCTGCAAAGAATATTTTACCGGCATCGAGGTGGCTTTTAGCTTAATATATTAAGGGTTGTCGATAAATGGCCCCAAGATATTGCTTTATCAGTTTCTCAATAACGAAGGGAAGATGGCCTTTGTGATCCTAGATCTAAGGAGAATCTTTGAGAAAAAAGAATCGGTGCACTTGAAGTACATGGTAATTGTAAAATTGACGCTTCCCTGAGACACTTTCTAAGTCGCCTCCTCAACTCGCAGGTAATTTCTTAAGAGTTGGCTGTGAACTGGAGAATCTCAGATCATACGAAATATGACAATGATGGTATTGTTTAAAGAGAATACCTCTTGTCATGTTTGGAGATTTCTCAATCGGAGTCAACTTCGCTTCGTTTGATTAGAAGTGTGGGGTAGACTGAAGTATGTCTCCAAGCACTCGGGCTTTGGTGCCCATTGGGCGAAGTTTGATTACTACAGGAGCTTCTTATCCATTGTGTTACCACAAGAAGAATATATTTTGAACACTCTTATAAATAAAATGGGCAATAAAATGGGCATCATGCTCATCTATCATAATCGAAAAGACGTTTCTACATGGATCGATGTCTTCACAAGTTTCTTTACAGTGAAGAAGTGAACGATTCAACAGGACAGTCAGCTGATATGTTTTGGGGACTCACTTTCACCGACGATTCCTTAGCTCCTGTATGAGCTAATGAGAGAGTCCATCTACAAAAACAGTTTTAAAGGAAACAAAACAGTCACTATAGGATGGGCATGTTCCTGTCACGGGGTTGCTTCTTACGTCAACTTTCCCCTATATCAGAAGCAAGATATCAAAGCTAAGCAGTTGGTAATATATTGGTAGATTGAAGAAGATGATTGTGCGTAATTTGAGTGCTCTCTAGCGATAGAGCTGCCATCTGTTAAAATATATAAACTAAACCTAAAAGAAGTAGCTTTGACAGGGATTTATTTTTTATTAATTAACAGTGCTCGTTATTAATGGTATAGACATTTTATAGTCTCGCCAATAGATATGTATATAATATATATAAGTAACTAAAGTCACAATATCAATACTGTAGCCGAAGGTCATCATACCAGAAACAACGAGGTCGCTCCTTTCTGGTATCGATAAATCGAAAAGTTCTAATAAAATTGCGAGCTTTGCAAGTTGACTCTATGAAATGATGGTATGTGGGATTAGAAAATGCGAAACAAATTATTCCAATTTGAAACCTGATCACTATTGAGTACACCAATACACGATATCCTCATTTATATAGTTCTCATATTTCTATCTCCACCATCTTCTTGGATGAGCTTATAAAGGAAGGAGGTGTACGCTGTGTCACTCTTATAGAACAAAGACACCCTCGCTAGGTCCGCCAGTCTGTAAACAATCTGTATTCACCCATTCAATAAAAGAACATACAGTTCACAGAGGTTTTATAGTTGGTTCCTTTTGGGTTTCTTCACAGTAACTTGAGACATCGGCACAGTTGCCTGTAGAACTGCTTCCTTATTCGTTTCGTTAACGACCATCTATGAAAGGTTTGCAGTCTTAAAAAATTAGGATAATGATTCGTAGCGAATCATGATAGTATTTCTAAACAACCACCATAATAATTCTAAGCATACCACTGCATGTCCTTCATCTAAGCGGTTCCTAAACTAATTTCCTATATGTCGGTGAAGGAGAGGCAGAGATCAATGTAGTATCAGAGTGAGACGCTTAGCATGGCAAAGCAGGATGGTGTTGCTAAATACATAACGCCATCTATTACAACATAAGATGTGGTTCTCGATATTAAACACCAGCAAAGGGAACTTGTGAGGTGTGAACGGAAGAAAATATATAATCAAAACTGTATAATGAAATCAGACCTACAGCTTAACAAAGCGCTGACCGTTTACTAACTCTATCTACCGTAGAAAATTAAGAAATTCACTATAAAATTATATTTGTCTCTGTCTCTCCTTTACTATATACATAGCAGCTGATATGAATACACTTCAAATGCCACCTAGCGAGATTTGTAAGGCGTTCTATATCCTTATCTCTTATGGACTTTCCGGTATTCTTTCATATTCGGATGTTTTCATTGGCTTTCAATAACAACAATAGTAGTATAATATAATCGTCTTGATGTAACAGCCGCATTAGTAGCTAAATTCTTTAAAAGGCCTGTCAAAGACTGCTTTTCCACTCACACATTTCCTGGCTTAGTGTGGAAGAATCTGTAGTACCGCATTCCTTTGGTTCCCTGCGAATGTGTCTAATAAGGAACTATTGTGAGTTGCCTCCATGCTACTTGACTCTCCCTCCCATCAGTGCGACTGGCCTCATTTCAATTCATGCTGAGTGATGGGCTATCAAATAAATTGTTAAATACCCGCTGCTGAGACCGCAGATTGTGGTTGTTCAGAATGAAACTAAAGTTATTAATAAGTCATTATAATCATTTTTTGGGAGTTTCAAGACTTTACTTTGTTGCTAAACTGAGGACACAGGTTTAGACCGCTTCATTTTGTTTAGGAAATTCAGTGGAGTTGACTCAGAATTCGGATTTGACTCCATAAATAGCAGAGAACTTAATATGAATTTACACTTACAAGCGTCATAGTTAGTGACAATCGATGTACCCAGTCGCAGAAAATCCGACGAAAGTGAAATTGTGATGAGGCAACGTCAAGAAAATGATCACCTCCATTTTCACTCAGATAGTTAGCATTCCATTACAGCATCACTCTATTGTAAATATTAATCAGAACACCATAATATGTTTAATGACTAATCTTAGAACTATTTGACGCAATTATCCTTCTAACCGAGTCCTTCTTTATCAAGAGAATACCGCTGCAGACACTGTAACTCAAACGTACAAGTTTTTGAATACATCCTCTGGAAAACTTAGGACCAATTACAATAGCATATTATGATATATTTTTGTTTTCTTCCAACAAAGACTAAATGTGAGCATGCGTCGAATTGTTTTTAATTTCCTTACATCAATGATAAACGAAAATGAAAGGATACATTTTCAGCAGCTTGAAAATGGCGGTAGTAGCCTACCAGCAACTAGTGCCTGAGGTGTCCTGCGGTCGATGAATTGACATCCGCAGAGACTACACGTAATCAGAGACCTTACATAATCCAAGACCTCATAGATTGTAAACGAGGATATTTCGAAATTTACATTAATTCCTGTTTGTGTGTTGTGCCTTTTGGCAACCCAAGGTTTTGTTTGAAAATCCTTTGACAATCGAGGGTTTGCTGCAGTTTTTTATGGCTTATATACTACATTTTTAATAAAGCTGCAAGTAACCATCCAAAAGATTCTCTTTTGTAAAACAGTCTTTAAAAAAACGTCGTCCTTGCCTTTACATACACAATGATCCTTGCATTAGCAGCTCCAAATCGCCTGCAGACAGTGTCATTGTTTTGCACTAATTACTAACATATTGTTGTAGTTCTCGTTGTCGTTTTGGCCAACTAACAAAAGTGAAAAAAATTGTTGTAAATCGTTTACAACCCTTGCCATGTGTTCTCGCAACAGGCGAGTAATTAGTACACATGCAGCTTCAAGGCACAACACAGCCCAGCACAAAGGCAGCAAAGGAAAAAGGATGCCGTGGCTGAAAACTCAAAAATTAATTGCAGTTTTCTTTATTTTGGATTTTATAGCACTTTTTTCAAATAAATTGCCATCGAAAATGGTCCAAACTGAAAATCCATTATCGTTTGAGAGGGAGCATGTGAGGCAGCCTGGTGCAGAGTTCGCTTACAACGTGTTAAGTGGTAATTTCTCACTAGTTTCACAGGATATCGTACAATTTTTATATTCCCCTTTTTTGTGTGTCAAATTGTGGACATTTCAACTTTTTATTGCGGTTTTTTGTAATACTCCAATTGCAATTGCGCCAAAAAGGCTGCTATAAATTACGATCCAATGCACACAAAAAGTAGTCAAAGCAATTTTCGAGTATCGGCGAATTGATTGGCTCTGTGAAATTTGGTTCTTTGGAAATTGACAACACAAATTAGAAATGTTCCAAGCGAAAGGAGGGATCCATGAAATAAAATTGATAAGAACCCAAATATTTTATATAATATTTTAGCTTTATTTGTCAGAGTTCATCCAAATTGACAATCAAAATGAAAATGATGGAAGCAATTCAAAACAATAAAAACAAAAAAGTTATGAAATGGTTCTAAAATGGTCCTAAAATAGTCCTTAATGCGATCTAATATAATAAAAAATAAAGAAATAAATATAAATATGTATTAAAAATAATAAATATTGAAATATAATAATCATATATATTTTATTTGCCATCAAATATAATAAAGAATAAAATTTATAAATAAAAATAATATAAAATATTAATATTCAAACATTATAAGATATATTGCGGATCAAAAGGAGGCTGATTAATTGAGCCTCTGCATCCTTATAAGCCACATATGATTGTGCCCCGTCACACTATACAGTTTATCCTGGCTTTCTCTTACCTTTCCCGATGTTTTCTAGAGTCCTTAGAAAGGCAACTTCTACCTCAGAAGTAGAGTCTTCCAGAAAGTTAATAGTTTCCAGGGGAATCTTCGTCAAAGCCAGGCACTAAGAGCTACTTAAGTAGTGTCCTGGTTAATTCTTTAAAATTTTGTTGACCTACTAGAAAATTAGTGCTGCCTTTGGATAGATTGTTGCCTTATCATTAAGTCCAGGGTCCTCAAAATTTTCTCTTCTGCTACTTACTCTGTGGAATTTTTAATGCAATCAAATATAATAAAAATAAATTAATCAAATTTCAACCGGAGGTCGAGAATCGATTAACAATACATAAAAAAATAAATATAAACAAATACTAAGAAAACTATAAAAAATAAAATAAATATTCGATTTTTTGTAACTGTTTCTCTCTGGATTTGCTTAGTTTTTCAGGGCTCTAAATAGCGTTAAAGGTAAAATTATGTGTTTCAGAGTGAGAACTCAATTCTCGTTCGAAGCTTCTCTATGCAGCCTGGCCAGCTGCTTCCTCTCCATATTCTTTATTACTTGTTTCACTGACCAACAAATGCCCGTCATGTCTACCACGTTTATGTGAAGGGATCTCCTTTTATACCCTTTACCCTTTAGAAGACAAAAAGAACTACGACCGTATTTAGTAAACGCCAGCGTGGACTTATGTGCGTATGTATTTCTATAAATATGTTTATGTTTCATATTTTATGTTTTATGTTTATATGTTTCTAGAAAGGCTTATTTAGCTGTTATGGAAAACGCAAAAATGCGTATTTATTTATATAAACATAGTTGTGTTGTATTGTATTTATATAAATATATTTATGTAAATATATTTATCTGTTTCTAAGTTCTAGAAATGTGTATTTAGTTGTTAGGGTAAGCTCCAAACATGGACTTATATGCTTATGCATTTTTATAAACATATTTATGTTTTATATTTTATGTTTTATGTTTATATGTATCTAGAAAGGCTTATTTAGCTGTTATGGTGAACGCCAAGCGGAGACTTATATGCTTATGTATTTATATAAACATAGTTATGTTTTATGTTTATATGTTTCTAAGTTCTAGAAACGCATATTTAGTTATTAGGGTAAGCTCCAAACGTGGACTTATATGCTTATGCATTTTTATAGACATATTTATGTTTTATGTTATGTTTATATTTATATGTTTCCAAGCTCTATGTTTTCATTTTTATTTTATGTATGTATTTTAACTTTTATGTCGTTTTTATGAAAAATAATTTACTTTTGTTACTTTGTACTTCATTCGGGCAAATACGAGTATATATTTATACCAAAAGCAAGCATGATAGCTTGTATACATATATGATCTTAAGAAAATCATGATTTGAAATTCATGTTTTTCTAGCAAAATCAAACACGTGGAATTTTTTGGTATCTCAGTGGTGTTGTATTGAAAGATATTAATACGAGTAGATAGATAAAAGTGGGGTACGCCGGAGAACCGCCGAAGAAGGAGATCTCCAAGCACTCAGGCATTGATGTCCATTGTAATGTAACCATGGAAAAATATTTGGGGGAATGGGGAGATAGACGATTTTGGAAAGGAAGTTACACCTTTTCAAACTTCTTTGACTCTGTTATGAATATCAGAAGTATGTCGAGGGATAAGAAATGTACTTTATCCATTCCCAAAATATCTGACCCTAATTGAAAAATATACTTTACACATTAATTGAAGTAAGTTGCACTATAAATATAAATTCTTATGAAATTTTCTATGTTTTTATATATTAGGTTTTTGATCTTTACGTATTCTATAATTTGTTTTCTATTTTTGTATTTTCTGCATTATTTGTTTCTTACTCGGCTATAAATTTTGGCTCTATTTTCAAACATTTCTTTTGAAATTTTTCATTGATATTTTTCATCTTTTTATGCTTACATATTTTTGTACTCTATATTATTTTGTCAATTAGTCTATTCTTATTCTATGTTCTTATTCTAATTTTATTATTTAATCGTTTATAAATGTTCGTTCATACGTACAACTATTTTTTTGATATTTCTGTATTTTGGTATATTTTTATGTTTTGAATTATAGTTTGAATTTTTATGTTGTTTTCTATATTTTAGTATAGTTTTATATATCTAGTTGTAAGATTCTATATATTCCTGGTAGATTTTTATATAATTTTATGATTCCATATTTATATATTTCACTTTTGCACCTTTCTATGTTTTTATGTTTGCATATTTCACTTCTTCGATATCACTATGTTTTTATGTTTTATGTATACATATTAGTCCAAATGCCATGAAATTTCGACAGTAAACCAATATATTATATATTGGGCAGCGAAAATTGCATTTTCTCTGGAATTGCTGGGATAACAAGTGAAGTTTCTATTCACACTATTAATAAGAATAGTAACAGTTCTGGATAATCTATATTTCCTCCTGCAAATTTTGAGAAATATTTGCGAATGAATACATTGAAAACTGTTCGAAACAAACCAATTGAGACGATTTTTGTATCTTTGATACGATTATGGAGTTCAGCAAAAGTTATATTGTTAATATCTGGACTCAATAATAATTAAAAAAATTGCCAGAGTATTTCAACACTCTTATCGTCAACCTCTTCTCTAATAGGAAACATTGCTGTGGTAATTGACTTATTCTACTATTACTATAACTATTCTACGCTATGCATACGGTCTGATTTGTGTCCTTAAAGCTTATCAGAGCTCCAATATAAACGAATCATTATACGGTTGACTTAGTAATCAGTGTGATAAAAGCATCGATAGATGATAGAATTAAGTACCAGTACCTCCCTGTTCCATGGGGTATATCCGTCCAAATGAAAAGCAACTAAAAATAATAAAAATCAACCAAGATTTTTGATGGAAAGAATTTTTTTGATATCTCTTTTATTTGTTATTTCTTTTGTTATATTTTTTTTATTTTATTATTTATTTTTTTCATTGTGTTATTATTTACTATTTATTATTCATTATTTTCGTTATTATTATTATTTATTTTTTATTATTTTATTATTTATTTTTTTCATTATTTTATTATTTATTTTTTATTATTTCCATTGTCTCTTCATTTCGTTGGTTCATTGTTTAAATATTTGTTTTCAATTTTTATTCATTTACTTTATTTCCGATTGATTGTCGTTTCATGATTATTTAAATACCCCCCAAAAACAACAACAAAAATCGGGAAACAAATTGCAGTGGTAAATATGAAAATTACTGCATTGATGTCGCTGGCACTCTCACCCAAGAATTTATGTTTTCCAATCCCCATTCTTCTCTGTGTGGTTTTGCCTGGCATATTGAATCCCATGCGCGGTTGATGCAGTCAATTGCTTGATGTGGCTGTCCCTGAATGTCACCACTGCTGTCACTCTGTCACTATGAAGACTTTGCAGGATATGCATGTGCTGAATTTTACTGCCAGGTAAAGCTGCATTGGAAGACACATTTTTATGAATGATATAAGAAGCAGAAAAATGAGCCTCGTTTTATTGAGACTTAAACTCATTTTCTTATTCAAAATTCGGCCTAGGTGGTGGGCGGAATATGTTCTTGATCATAGGAAAAAAAAGAAATGTATAGCGAAAAAGCACTGGCATAATTCGATAAACACTCTTATTCAACTATGATATCCTCGCGTGCATAGGTATAACCGGGGCAATGGGAACCTGTCCTACAGCAGCGCTAGAGGTAATCTTGGGCTTAACCCCGTTACACTTGGTTGTACGGAAAGTGGCAATAGGTACTTTAATGAGGATGTCGGGAGATAAGACAAGGTCCGGGGCATACAAAGGGCAATGGAACCTGAGAAACCCGCTCAATAACTCTCTTCTAGATTATCCACAGGACAAGACGAGTAAGAAATTTTATTTTGAGAAACACTTTGTGGTAAAACTAAGTTACAAGAAGGAATGGAGCAATTTTAACGCTGCGTACTCCTTTAAGGAACATACGATCATGTGGTATACGGATGGGTCAAAAACCGATAGTGGTACCGTAGCGGGGGTATTTGGACCGAGAACCAAATACTCCGAGCAAATGGGTAAATATCCAAGTATTTTCCAAGCAGAGATTCTCGCCATCGAAAGATGCGCGCAGTTTAATCTAAACAGAGGCTATAGAAGACGGGAAATAGCCATACTTTCTGACAGTCAAGCGGCCATTCGAGCATTAAGCTCGTATGAAGTGGACTCTAAGCTAGTATGGGACTGTCTACAGAAATTAAATGAGTTGGGAAAGTACAACAAGGTTAGTTTATGCTGGGTCCCTGGCCACATGGGTATCCGGGGCAATGAACAAGCGGACGAACTTGCCAGAAAAGGGGCCTCCATGGCAATGGCCTTACTGTGGCATAGGCAGAGGAGTATGGCAAGAAGTACTTAGGGAACAAGAAAGGCAAAAAAGGCAGGAACTTTTTGCAAGTCATATTGGGCTAAGACAATCAAAACTACTTTTGGGCAACTACAACCGCAAAAGATTCAAATTTTGCATTGACTTTCCCAAAAACTGCTTAAGAATACTGACCGGGCTTTTGACTGGTCACTGTAAGCTCAAGGGACACCTAAGCAACTTAGGAATCGTTTCAAGTTCAATGTGCAGATTCTGCGTCGAGGAAACCGAGTCGTCAGAGCACATATTAGGCAGCTGTGGAGCACTGATGCACAGCAGATACAGAAGCCTGGGATCATATTTGATACCAGGTAATGAAATAGCAAAGCTAGATCCAGCTGATATCCTAGTATTTCTAAGGATAACAAAGATGGATGAGTTTCTATAGGGTTACCCCATATTAGCAGAGGGTTGTACAATAGATCTTTTAGGTCGCAGTACATGACATACCTCCCTTTACATTACATTACATGATATCCTCCTATTATACTATAATTAAATATAGCAAATTTCCAAAGCACTGCATAAAAATCGTAGAACGGGTGTAGACCTACACAGGAGCTGTACTAGGGATGACTTTTGTTCAAAAATTTCATCAGATTCAATCATAGGCACCGCGAATTTAACCCAGTATAATAATTCCTACTCTACTAGATTACAGTGTATTTTATCCAATCTTATAGTACAAATTATACGTATGTATTATATATAATAACATATATCTGACGAAAAAGCCTCTTCAATATTTCTGACTAAACATGAATAAGCATTCAAAAGCTGTAAATGCAGAATAGTCAGAATGTCATGTAGAAAGAAAAACTATAAATTATCAATGATGTTATCTCTTTCTACGAAACCCACGTCAATGATTCTGCTACCTCTTTCTTAATATAATGTAATTAACTTAAGCACAATGTTTCAAAATTTGTTGGAACGACTTTAAAGGGGTTAGAAAGCGTAGAATCGACTATTGTATTCAGTTGTGAATACCACTTTCTTTAGAGTTGAAGTGCCCAGGAAAAGTTCGACGATTCAGTTCATTTGTGAATTTGGTTAATGTAGTGATAAGAATGGATTCAAATGTGAAGTTCAATTGTTATAATAAAGAAACCAATTTAAGCATTTTGTAATAATTTCATTTACGAATTGTAATAATACTACTTTCGTTAGTGTCCAAGAGTTTGACAAAGAGTATCAAGGACAAGTTCGACGGTTGAGTTCAATTGTGAATTGACTGCGTTACTGATAACAATTTGATTTTCGAATTGTAATAATACCACTTTCATTAGTGTCCAGGAAAAATTCCGCAAATGAGTTCAATTGTAAATTATCTCCTGTAGTAAAAATTTTGAATTCAAAAGAAAGTGAAACTGTTACATTAAATCTCATAAGGTATTTCGAACTGAGGCTAAACCACTTTTACTAGACTAAGAGTATAAAGGATAAGCTCGGTGATCGATTTCAATTGTGAATCGGTTACTGTAGTGAATTCAAATGTAAAGTTAAATTGGTATATTAAAGAATATTTCGAATTGATATATCACTTTTATCAGTATCCAGGAAAAATTCCTCGAATGAGTTCAGTGGTGAATTGACTGCTGCATTAAAAACTCTGAAGTCAAGTGAAAAGTAAAACCATTACTTTAAAGCAAATATTACAAGGTTTCGAATTGAGCCCACACCACTTTCATTAGGACAAGATTATCAGGAAAATATTTGACGATGAAGTTCAGTTGTGAATTGGCTGATGTAGTGATAAGTGGGAATTCAACAGAAAAATCATATGGTTGTATTAAAGAAAGCATTGTAGTTTATTTCAAATTGATACCACACCACTCATTCATTAGAGCTGATATCAAGGAAACATTCCAATTATCTAAACTGTTAACTTAATTAATCAAAAGTATTATTAATGAATAAATATAGTCTTATACGGACTTATTCCAAAAGCGGCAATTTACCAGCTAATTCAGTTTGGTCAATAAAGGAAGTTTCTCCCATCAAACCGCCTTTCAATGATTCACATGATCATATACAATATATTCATCACACCCTCTGAGGCTAGTATAAGCAAGGAAGTGGTCAGACACATTCGTGAGAAAGAGAAATTTAATTCGAAATATTTTGAATAACTAAACTTTAATTAGCATAATTGAAATTCTTTTTAATTCTGCTCAACGTCAACATGAAAATTATATCACTGTAGATTTCTGACCAGCACAGACCACACCACCCACACCAGGTTTCGTCCTGAACCAACTTGCTGAGTCATCTACTAAAATGCATGTGCCGTGCACATTTGACTCTGGCAGAGTAAAGTTTTTCGAAGCAATTTTTCATTAAAAATTCATTTACAGGTATAAACTGCACATTCTTTAATTACACACGAGCACAGAAGAGAAATCAGCTGCAAACTTGAGCTTAATTTATAACACACTCTCGCCTGTTTGCTTGCCGTAAAGGCTCTGCCAGGGGGAAGGACTTCGTATTAAATGCGTATTTGTGCAGCACACACTCGCAGAGAAATGCACACATAAATAAATGAGCTGAACCTTGTGTTGCATGTTAGCCACAAGGGGAAAAATGTGTATAAAAAACTATAAAAAATAAGTCAACAGACACTTGACCGGAAACCGGAACAAAATGGCGACGATAACAAAAATAAACACGAGCGAAGCAAAAAAGGATACAAGCAAAGCACCACAAGCAACAATGTCGCTCATTTACTTAGCAGCACACACACACACACACTCTGAAATACATGCAAACACTCACACACCCATTCACTTGTGTAAATACATAAAATTGCAATTTGGCTTTATTTGTGTTTAATTTTGTGTGTGGCTGCCCAGAATGTGCAACGAAAGGAGTTGTTCAAAATATTTGCTGAAATATTTATCTGTGGAGTTAGAGATGGAGCTATGGGGTTTTTTCGAGACCCCGTGGTAAAATTAGACATAAGTCTGACTAAAACACTTTTAATTGCTTCCTTCTTTATACTGATTTATGAGACTAGTCTTAATTGAGTTTCAAAATATTGCAATTTGAATAATATGTTGGTGTCCTGTTTCGCTGATAAATGAGAAATATTTTAGACCAGTGCCAGATTGGCACCAATTTTTTTTAAATTGGTTCATTATAGGATACATTTCAGTACAAATATTGATTGATATGTAAGTAAGATGTGAACATGGCTTAGAATTTATCCTTAAATCCGCTGAAATCTACAATTGTTCCATTCACCAATCGAAGAAAAGTCAATCAGATTAAACTTTCGTTAAATGGAACAAATTTATTATATTCCAAAGAGGTGAAATAACTAGGAGTAATCCTGGACAAAAAGCTCACACGAAACTCACATCAAAATTTCAAAACCAATAAAGCAACAAGAGCATTCTTTGCTTCCCAACAGCTTTTTGGTAGAAACTGGGAAATCTCCGCAAAACTAGCATACTGGTCATATAACATCATAGTACCACCAATGTTCACCTATTCAGCGTTAGGTCGGTGGCCCAAGTAACGCCAAAAATGGCCAGTAGAAAACTAAATAAAGCTTAGGAGTAATAGGAGCGATGCGTAGCTGCCCTACTGACGCTCTGGGAGTCATCACGGGCATCCCTCCGAAAACCATAACTACTGTGGTGAAATTTTCAGGACATCTCCAACATAAAATATGGAAACCTATGGGGCATATGAGGGTACTTGATCCCTTTCGGAATATCCCTCTTATAAAGTTTTCTGGCAATATGTTGAGAAAAACATCATTCACTACCCTCTATAAGGTTCACATTTCTGGAAGAGACACGTTTGAGGAATTCATTATCATTATTCCACAAGGTGCCCAGGTATGGTATACTGGTGGGTCGAAATTGGAATACGATAGTTCAAGAGTAGGCATAATGGAATTATTGTTCAAAAAAGCGCTCCCACAATATTTCAAGCGAAAGTCTTTGACATCGAAGCATGTATCCGAAAATGTCTTCGTAGAAGACTAAAGTGTAAGCTTATAAGCATTATGTCAGATATCCAGACTGCCCTTAAAGCACTGAGAAAATATTGCTATACTTCCGGAATGGCTGAAGAATGTCATAACATCCCGAATGAACTAGGCAAAGACAACAATGTCACACTTTGTTGACTGCCTGGACATGAAGGCCACGCTGGGAATGAAGAAGCGGACTGCCTCGCTAAAAGGGGGCACTCTGTCCGCTCATTGGCCCTAACCCTCTCTACGGCATGGCTACGTGCCACTGGGATAAACTTCGTGTTAGAAAAATCGCAAACGGAATTTTGAAGCCATAAACCAATCAAAGTTCTCGTATCACTGTGACAAATTGCAGACGGAACCCAGCGAGGTTGTAAGTAGTATTAAATGCATTAAAGTGCTTCGAGAAAATTGGTTCAAAATATTGAATAATGGAGGACAGTAGGGTCCTTACAACCACGTTCAGTGAATGACATTGTCAGGTATATATACAAAGAATCTGCACTACTTACATTCGGACTTATGCTATATAACTTCATAAGGTAGTAATTTACTATCCTATATCAATTATTTTTACTACTACTATATCAATTATAAACAGAAAAAGTAATCGAATGATATATTGAAGGACATCATATGACGAAAATAATATTTAAGTTGCAAACTTGTTGATAGTAACATGACAAGAAAGGAGTTCAAATTAGACTCAATCCAATCCACATAGCAAAAAAATATTACGATTCCCTTTTATCGATAAGATCGTCCATCAATATCATTCCAAAATAATCCATAGCCGACTCCAATCTGCCATTTATAAACAGCAGCTGCCTTTGAGATCATTCCATTACAATGCGGAAACTAGCCCAATTGTACACAAAGGATATTACTCAAAATTTCCCATCAGCCAGCTTCGATCTCATTCCAACAGAGTCCTGAAACTAGTCCATATGTGCAAAAGAGATGTTACTCAAAATTTTCCATTTATCAATACCAGATGCCTGCGAGATCATTCCAACACGGTCCAGAATCTGCTTCCAATAGCGCAAAAAATTTGTCTCTATAAATTGGCCATTTATATCCCAGGCTCATAGTGAAAGTAACCATTTTATCCAGACTAACATCTAAACGAGATTAACTTCGCCCAAACTGGTGTAGTAAATAAATATAACGAAGCATTTCGACATAAAAAGTGTTAAAAAAGAAAGCTTATTACGGAGCGATGCTCACAAAAGTTGACACAAAATGTTGACACACATAGCAAATGGCAAACTGGAGTGTCACATGCCGCTCATACCGCATCTTCAGCTCCAAAAATGCTGCAAAATATTCATATTTAATTATTTTAAGCGGCAGTGCTGACACTCAATCCCGTGGAGCATTCTTTCTGCCTGGTGCCATGGTGTTGCAGCTGCAGTAAATGCGAATTTGACATGTGCTGCAATTCTCCTGAGCACTCAGCCTCGGCGTGACAATTATTTGCCATATGCATGCGTTGCCTGCTGTTGCCGTGATTGAAGCCCCACTGGCTGCCTTCTGACGCCACAAGCTGCCAGTTGTGAGAATTTTACTGCACTCATTTGGAAGAACGAACGCTGCGTTCATCGCTCTTGCAATTTGATGGCAGTGAGCAGCGGGAGCCCAAACACCTTTAAGTGAACTTTAATGTAATTAAAAGTTGCAAACTTATTTAAATTTGTTGCGTGCCACTTGCAACACAAATTTACCATTGTGACAATACTTAATTTAACTGGAAGTTTAATAACGGGAAAAAATAAGGAGTTCTTTAAATTGCTTCAGAGATGTAAGAAGTTTTTAACTTTTGGTCGGAATTCAAAGTCGTTCTCAGTTTACTTCATTATCTCAACACTATTCAGTCCACAAAACCTACTCCTATGCACCTCTACTGCTCTTCTTCAAACTGAAAGCCTTTTTGAAGGTTTCTTCAAGTCGAACTGGGACAATAATGTGTCTTGGAGACACTGAAAAACCTACGTTAAATAATCATCCCTCAATGTACTTCAGAAGACTGAAGTCATTCTCAATTCTATTCAAACTTCTAAATCCAAAATCCTTACTGTTTTCTCAATGTACTTCATTATTACTACTTTATTCAAACATAATATTCTGGGTTAAACATTCATTCTTCCATTCGTCTCTATTTCTCTTCCTGAAACTGAAAACCTTTTTCTAGACTTCTTCAAATCCTTTGCAGTAAAGGATTCTGAACAATATAGTAACATTTATAAATTACCGATATTTATTTGTTTGAGCTTCAGAGGTGCGTCAGTTTATGTCATAAAGGATGATGTTGATTGATAAATTGATAAAGTCATGGGCGATTAAGGAGAGTTCCTTATTGAAAAATCATATCAATAAAAGATAATCAAAATATTTTCAACAACTTTAGCCACTTCCTTAAACTGTTGGCAAACTGATAAAATGGTGGTCAATCGAACGTGGTTTATATGTCGATATTCATGTCTCACATCGCTCTATGAACATCTGAAGTTCCTGGATGCTAGTTGCAATCTGAGAAACTTTATCCGTGGTTGGAAATGCATGAATTATTTGCAAGCCTGAGTGTGAAGAAAGACATAAAAATAACGATATAGAACGATATATGATATAAAACAAATAATTTCGCTGTGTGCTCGTATTTTCGCAACACCCAATATGACCAGAAATAATTCTGATGATACTATCTTGGTCAATGAGAGTACTGTGTACTCCATAAAAGTAAGGTTGGTATTAGCTTGAGAGGAATCTGGACTTATTGCCAATACTGGTTATACTCAAATTACCTTGCTAAAAACTTATCTGCCTTAAGGGCTGCAACAGGTTGAGACCTAATTCATGATATATTAGAGGCTTACCTACTTATCCCTTTGATCTTACAGTGACATGTATGAGAAGCGGCAGCAAGGACTGATGTAATGATGACTTCTTTATTACTTCATTGCAGGCTGCAACAACTTTTTCAGTATCCTGATTTCTCATATTTTAATTGCTTTGATTTTGAGGATTCAAGATATTAGTCTCTTAATTATTTAATTATTTATGTTGGAAGGTGACAAATCAATTCTATAAGTATTCTTGGAAATTCCTGAACCTCTTGTCACTATGCAAATATTTCACTGCCTCCACCAATGAATGACTAGTTTAGGCCACTTACATTGAAGCTCCATTGCCCTCTTTCAATCTTTTATCATAAATGTATTTAAATTGAAAATTTTTATATAGAAAATTGGAAGCTCTATATTGGAAAATTGGAAGGCACTGAATTCCTTATTACGAGACGCATATTCAGTTATATAATCGAGGGCTCCTGAGTAACGATTAATACAGTAGCTCAGTATGTTATGCAACTAGCGACGGCCACGTCCTATTGCATGTCATATCCTTTGAAAACCCGAACTATATTAAGTCACCAGAGAAACTGGTTTTTGAGATGACAATGCAACAGGAGGACTCTCAGATGATCTCCCCTTTTGATAAGAGTGGCGCCTGTTGCATATTAGGTCTGTTATTACTATAATTTCTCTAATGCACACTTCTACTAATCTGTCTAGTAAGGGCACTGAGAAAGCTGCTGACATCAAACGGAGTGTTGAGCTAAGGACTCAAAAACTATTACTCTGAGATTAAGAGATAAAGATATCCCAATCCTTCGATGTGATATTCGAACCAGACAAAAGCCAAAAATATCTTCTATATTTCAGTAACATCATTGAAATTTATCATTTTTCAGATACTTCAGGCTCCTGAAATATAAATATATCTGGAGGAAAACACATCCTACCATTTGCATACTTCACTGGTTATGACCTGAGCAGATATTAGCTCATCACTATTAGTAGATTTTCAGCAAAATTGTATTCTTTGCTCATCCTACCAGTGGTTATGCCATGAGCAGATAAGAGCTCATCTCTAGTTGTAGAATTCATTCTTTACAGCATTGCTACAACACAAATCATTCCCCTCGTATGTTTGAGAGCCCTAATCTTTATATATCCTACATTTATTAGTGTTGAGAATCTCGTAGAACTCAATTTTCTAAATATTGCACAAAGATTTAGTCCTGCAACCATATAAGATCCAGTTACCACAACATCAGCAATTAAGCGACCATTTACTGCTCCGAATTTTCATTGATTGGTCCTTGTAACTTTTAGAAAGTGAACCTGTTCTGGCAAAAAATCCATTTAAAGTGACAAAGCCTCGACGGCCACTATTTTATCTACAGTGGCACCATACAAAAGCGTGCAAACGGTGTCGGCATTCTAATATCAAAGAACTTAAAAAGCGCATTAATGGGATACAAGCCGATCTCCGAACGTATAATAACTGCCAGATTTAAGACCAGATTTCGTAATATCACCGTAATTCAATGCTACGCGCCTACGGAACCAGACACAGACGATGCCAAAAAAGCGTTCTACAACTTGCTAGACTCTACCATCAATTCTGTCCCAAAAGGCGACATCATCATGACATTGGACGATTTCAACGCAAAAATAAGCAACGACAACAGCAATGTCGAAAAACTCATGGGTTGGCACGCCTTAGCATCAGATATAAATAATAATGGAGAGCGATTGATTGAACTTTGCTCCAACCACAATCTCTTCATCGGTGGCACCAAATTCCCCCTTCTAGATACCCATAAATACACATGGAATTCTCCCGACGGCCGAACTCGCAACCAAATCGACCATGTTTTAATAAGCAGACGGTTACACAACTCCCTCCTTGATGTGCGCACACGCAGAGGTGCGGACATATTCAGCGACCATAACCTAGTTGTATGCCAACTCCGCTTTCGCCCCGAAGGCATCAGGAAGCAAGAGAAGCGAAAGATGACATTTAATCTGGAAAACTTCAAAAACCCTGCAACGCTCCAACTTTAACAGGACACACTGTCTACTACCATTGCACTCTACGAACATGGACCGTCCTGGCAACAAATTCAAAAAGCCTGCACACAAGCTGCGGAAGAAACTGTCGCAAAAGAAAGCCATGGATAAGCAACACCACCTGGCTATATATCGAAGAACGTAGAAGGATGAAAACCAAAAGTAAACACTGCTTCATTATCCGACCGCAAAAGCTTTCTCTGCGCGTACAATGCTATGCATCGGCAGGTCAAAAATGCTGTAAGGACTGATAAAAGGGCATATGTGGAGGGAATTGCTGGTGAAGCAGAGCGATCAGCAAACTGTAACAACTTGCGGGGCGTATATGCAGCCATAAAAAATTGACTAATACGAAACCTAACATACCGCCTATCAAGGCTAGTGACGGTAGCATCCTAACCTCTGGCAAAGATCAATTCGCGCGCTGGAGAGAATTTTTCGTGGACAATGGCGTAGAAGCGGAAAACAACACTGCACCCTTCTTTGCTGAACAGCGAAGAAGAAACCCCAACAGAAACATCCCTGTCGACCCGCCCACCACATAAGAAATCAGCCTAGCAATCCATAAGCTAAAATTCAACAAAGCTGCTGGACCTGACAAACTTCCTGCTGAACTCTTGAAGTATGGCGCTAATATAATCTCTCACGCACTCTACCCTATCATGCATAACATCTGGACGTCTAACACCATCCCCACTGACTGGAAAGAGGGAATCATAATCACTATCCCAAAAAAAGGCGATCTCAGCCAATGTAAAAATTGGAGGGGCATAACCCTTCTCAACTCCAACCTGAAAATCCTAGCTCTTATCATCTTAGATAGAGTGTCAGGTGTACTCAACAGCCAGTTGCGGCGTGAACAAAATGGGTTCAGACCAAACCGATCTTGCGTAGACCACATCAAGACTTTACGCATAATTGTGGTGCAATCTGTCGAATGGAGATCGCCACTATTTCTCCTTTTCGTGGACTTCGAACGTGCGTTTGACACGGTTAACAGAGACGCAATATGGCGCTCTCTACAAAATTGCGGAGTTCCGGACAAGATCATCGAGCTCATTAAGGCCCTATATAAAGACGCGAACCTTAGTGTGCGTTATAAAGGTAAAAAAGGTGCCAACTTTAATATAAACAGAGGCGTTAGGCAGGGGTGCGTTCTGTCACCACTGTTGTTTATAGTGGTATTGGATGATGTCCTTAGACGTACTAATGCGGAGACGGAGGAGGGGTTGCATTGGAGATTAAACCAAAAGCTCAGCGATGTGGACTACGCTGATGACATCTGTTTCATGACGCACACGTTAGCAGGCGCCTCGTCAAGAATACGCCAACTAGCCGTAAACGCTCATGCATGCTCCAAAACTAAACTTTCGCGACTGCAAACTGCAAATACATCTCCACTCACTGTACTGACAAATGATAGCTCCACCATCAACATTGAGGACGTTGACAGCTTCTGCTACCTTGGTAGCTACATAACAAAATATGGGGGTGCAACATCTGATGTCGCAGCACGCATAAACAAAGCACGGTCTGCATTCCGGAATTTGGATCGAATTTGGCGTTCTCGTGTGATATCGCTGCGCACAAAAATACGAATATTTAACACCAGCATAAAACCTGTTCTGTTGTATGGGTCTGAAACATGGTTGGTCTCAGAACAAATAACTCGACAACTTCAAACTTTTGTCAACAAATGCCTACGAAGAATCTGCCGCATTTTCTGGCCGACAACGAGCATGAACGAAGACCTGTGGCCTCACCAATAGCGAGCCTATTGACACGGAAGCTAAAAGACGCAAGTGGAGCTGGATAGGGCACATTCTGCGTAGAGAAGATACCAACATTGCAAAGATGGCCTTTCAATGGAACCCACATGGTAGTCGGAAAGCAGGACGCCCACGACAAACATGGCTACGCACTATCCACGCCGAAAGTCACCACAGAGCAACCTGGAACGAAATAAGACACCTGGCTGCTGATAGAAACCGTTGGAGAGCTTTTGTGACCGCTCTATGCTCCGACTAGGAGCGATATTTGACTCTTTTATAATTATGTCTTTTAGTTAACTTTGTTAGCATAAGTATAGTTTTATTGTGTCAAATGTCATGGAATTAATAATAATAATAAACCAATCAGTACGAGTTCTTGCAGAGTTCTTTGTTTCCAGAGAGGACCTCAGTGCTTGGTTTTCATATTGGTTTAGTTCAAGTGAAAGGCCAATTTTGTTCTGCTCTAAGTTTCGGCAACGGCTCACATCCTTGCGTGAGTTGAATTTATTAATAATACTATTAATAGCCTTGAGATATATGAAAATTGTTTTCAAATTACCACCACTTTGTGTTAATATGCCACAGTGGGGACATGTTCCCTTCGTGTCCTGCACCCACTCGCTTCTCAACCACACAGCCTCATAAACCAACTTGCTGCAGCAATTTAAAAATGTCCTTGTACACTAGCAGCAATATTTATGGGTTCCAGTTTTTTCACTGTTCGACTTGAGGTTCCCCACTACTGTTTTTTACTCAATAATGCATCCTACCCCCCTCCCCTCGCGGCTTGCACTCATCTACACTGCCCCTTGCAGCTCCACACCAGCGGTACTTGTAGACAAATTGGCGCCTTTGTCGCGCTTTACTGTTTTATATGTTGCTGGACACATGCATACATACACATTTAAGCCAACACGCACACACACACACATGCTCAGAAGTGTGTGCTAACGCTTCTGTGTGCAGCCTGACCACAACAAGCGGCATGTGTGGCTCGCTGCGTTTTGTAAAATATTTCCGCTTGCAACTTTTTGGTTTTTATTCAATTGTTTTTTTTTTTGTAATTTTTCCTCTGATCCTTTCCGGTCACTTTTATTTGCATTTAATGGCGTAGTTCATGTTAGCTCCGTGCACTGTTGTCGGACAGGGCTTTTGTGAACGCGTAAATTGCTGTGGCACACACTCACACAGAGAGCGAACTCACTCACACGAACACATTAGCACATTTGTTTACGCAGCTTTGCAGTGTTTTTAATTGTTGCACAAAGTGGATTACATTTCAGGCATTTTTTCTGCCCCGACACAGATACTTTGTGTAATTGTTTTCACATATTTGCATGAGTGGAGTTTTCATTTGAATAACGAAACATTGAGGACAAATTCATTATTTAACCACCTAAAATGTGCGCAAGCAAATTGGTCGTCAGCAACTTTGTGCACACAAATTAAGCAGCCAGTTAGAAATAATCGCTTTTTATTTGTAATCTACCGAACAAGGACACCCCCACACAAATAGAGTAATTTACCCGTAAAAAAAAAAAAAAAAAAAAACCCGTGGCATCCGGAAATCCTTTCCCTTCCTCTGCACTTTTATACGAGTGTTTTTCCTTAATATTTCTTTGGAGAATTTTTCTATCTCAATTTCACAATTCATATTTCAAGCTCATGCTCGCTGCTATTCTGCTTCATCTTAAGAATTTTCTAGCTTGCATTGAAACTGTTTCATATATTATCCTGCCGTGCCAGCAGCAGTGAGTCATGAAAGTTAACAACACGTTTAAGCAGCCACTTGAAGAGAAAATTGCAATCTTCATTAAACATTTTACGCAGGCAATAAATTCTGAAGCGTTGCTGCAGTCAAGGATACGAGAACCACCAACGTCAGCGCCTCACCGAAAGTTCACATACTGAAACACAGGCACTCACAGAGACACTACACACACGCTGCCTGACGTCGAGACACCCACATACACTGACTCACTTCGAGACACCCACACACCCTCAATCACACTTTCTCACACTCTAATCAGCATCATCACAACAATCAAGCTCAGCAAAAATATAATCATTATCAATAGCGTTGACGTGGGAGCATCACTTGCAGCACCATTAAATTAGAGCTGTGCAACATTGAGTTCCGTGATGCAGCAGCAGAGCGCTTGACTAGCTGCGCATAGCGAGATTTCTTCTACTCAACACACACTTTCTCGTGTACACCAAACTACCCAGTGGGAAAGCGTAGCACACCTGGAGAAATCGTTGAAAAAAACTCACAGTTTTGAAATCAGTTTAAGCGTGAGTTGTAAGTGGGATACGCAGAGATCAGTCCTATTCTTCCTTCAATAGATTAATGTATATCAAGTGATTAGATACTCACAGTCTCATTAAATCTCAATATATATCAAAATGCCTATACTGCTGTTTTATATATATACTTGGAGTTAATCAGAGATTGTCTTATCTAACAATGCTTTGTATATATTCTAAGTAAAATTTTATATACGAGTATATCCTTGGAGTTAATCAGAGATTGTCTTCTCTAACAATATTTTATATATATATTCTTGAGTAATATTTTATATGTATCCTTTGAGTTAATCCTCTTTCACAATACCTTATACATATCCTAAATAATACTCTGTACTTATCTTTGGAGTTAATCAGAGATTGCTCTCTCTAATAATTATTTGAAATGTTAACTCATGTTGTTATTTAAGGGGATATATAGATATATCACATATATCCTGGAAGTTAGTCAAAAATGTTCCCCTCTAATAATATTTCATATATGACCTGATTAATATTCGGTAATATCCTGGAAGTTACTCAAAAATTGTCTTCTCCAACAATATTTTAAATATATCCTGAATAATATTTTGTATATATCCTGGAAATGGTTCAAAACTTGTCTTCTCTAACAATATCTTATATACATCGTGATTAATATTTTGTATATATTCTTGGAGTTTATCAGCGATATTGTCCTCTCTAAAAATTATTAAATATATTTACTATTATTCCAACGTTTCATAGTCAGAACTCACAGTAATCCACCAAGCCCTGATACAAGTATAAATTGGTGAAGTGAAGTTCTTGCATCAACAAATCTCATATGCACCTTCTCTTCCACTAAACGAACACCTGTGGACTATATACTATCAGGGAGATCTACAGAGTTAATACAGTTGCTCATAACTTTAGTTGAATTGAATACAATTGAGAAACTTGCCAAAGAAAAGAAAAAGTTTTCCAACAGAATGTTGATGGATAGGAAGTGAAGCGGGAAAAATCGAAATTGAAATCTTCCCAAATTACTTCTGCAGAAGTTGGGGGTATTTTAAAGTGGCAGAAATCATTTGAGAGCTCCTCTGTACCAACTCATCCAGAATATACAAATTTATTTGGGATACTATTTATATCTTAGAAGTTTGAGTGAAGTAAGTGATCCTTCTCAACGAACAGTATAAGTCGGTGAAGATAAGGAAGTCATCAAAAAGGTTTGAATCAGATGTTAGCAGAATTGACTGGAGTATTTGGAATAGAAATCGCTATAGACTAGGGCCCATCACAGATTATCTAAATAAAAGCTATAAGATGCAAGCAAATGATTGTATCCAGAGTTGAGAAGCGTACAAATATCACAGAAAGTGGTAGCTAAGGCATTGATATATATGTGTTGTAATTCCACACTCATCTATAGCAGGGAACCAGTGCTAGTATTAACCACCATCTATCTAATGCTCCAAGTCTTCAACAACAAATGCCGAAGAACCAGTTGAGGAATACTCAGACTGAATCAGCCTCCGTACACTTGGAATGAGGAATGACAACGAAACTGGTTTATTTTCGTGCCTACACTACGAATGAACAATAATTTACGGTCCTTTGTTTAAGTAATTGTGAAGGAAAGCTTGCAAAAATGCATATGTATTAGTGAAAATGAAATTTCAGACCGGCCTCGGGCAAGATGAACTTTTTATTCCACATTTTCCGTTCCCCTCAATCTCCTCGCCTACATAAACCGGCTTCGTTCTCGTTTCTCAATCCAAGTAGGCAGGCCTAATGGAAAGTCATGAAGGCTTATGCAAATTAGCCCCCAAAGAGTCAAGAAAAGGAAGTAAAGGATTAACCACAACCTTTTTACGTGTCACTGGCTCATGGGTACTCATTGTAGAAGTTGTGGAAACTCAGAAGAGAAGGAAACCTTAATCCATTTTCTTTGTGAATGCCCGGCTCTGGCGGCCGCAAGAAATAGAACACTAGGAAACTATTTCCTAGCGAGTTTATCCGATCTCTCGGGTGTGAAACCGAAAGATCTTTTAAGATACCTAAACTCCACAAAGTGGATTTAGTGAACAATCCAACGTTTTCTCCGGTGTTAGGAGAGGTTGTGGTATCAAAGCGTTGCAAAGGCGATAATTGTGATTCATGTGAGGCCTGACTTGGATCAGCCACTGAAACCAACCAACCAACCAACCAACCACAACCTCACGACCCCGTTAATTATTATCACCAAGATATTGTTCGAATGTAACTCTCAAAGACGATGAATCAAACAAAAACTGAAGGAGAAAAAACTTAAAGGACAAAAATTTAAACATAACTTGGGGCAAGTTTCTTGTATTGGAAATTGCCTAAAGAGGAAAGTGGAAAGATATAAACATCAAAAGATTTGTATTTTGTATATATGTCATTAAAATGCTCCATCCTTCATCATCATAATCATCATCATCATCATCATTGTCAGACAATCATTGTTGATCATTGCTGAATTAGTAGCCTTCGACAGTCGTCTCTCATAAGCACACGCTGACCCCAGTTGGAAACACCGAGTGCAACCGTGCCTTCCTAAACTTGGTCCTACCATCGTAACGGTAGTCTTCACCGTAGCAGCTCCATCCTTCATCTCAGGGTTCATGTCATTCCGCCATTAGGTTTCGTATACAGCTGTTCAAACACGCGCCTAACCCGGTGGAGTCACAAACAAAGTTATGAAACTGCAACTTATGGTTCCCACATCCCAAGAATGGGTCTGAATCAGCTCAAGTAACAATATAAATTTCACGCGATACTTCATTACCAAGGATGAGTCCTCAATATACCACTGATCAATCAGAATTAAATAATTCAATTTAAAATGGAACTAAAACAATGATCAGAAGATCCAAAGAAGGTCAATACTGTCCTATCCTGGGAAAGGTATTCACTGAATTTAAATTTTTGTGATTCCCGCGACTTTTCGTGGGTTCGTTCTCCTTCTTTTTGCGACGACCAGCGAAGCAGAACAGCGTTTTTTAAACGGTAACTCGACATTAATGTGGAATTATGTGTACAATCTGAAACGTTTTTCAAACTATCAAATCTCGCTCCTCCTTTCGTGGTAGCGCTAGACATTATATTGGATTCCGTCGGACTAGTTCCAAAATTCATAAATTTCTTGGTCGGGAAGTGATATCAATCCATTAATAACACCATCAAAGCCGTAAATGAGTATTTTGATGACCTAGAGGATGAACCCTTTCAGAAAATGGGAACAGAAGTTGTATATTTTTTGGTCGGGATGTGATATCAATCCATTAATTACACCATCAAGGATGTAAATTGATATTTTGACAACGTACCGGATGAACACTTCCAGAAAATGTGGACTGAAGTCGAAAAGTGCATGGTCGAAAAGTGTTATTAGTTCATTAATAAGACCATCAGCGCCGTTTAAGGACATTTTGATAACCTCCCGGATGATTACTTCTTGGAGATAGAAACTGAAGCAAAGATGCGAAAAGTTAATCAAAAAATTATTCTCCATGCAGATACATCTACTAGAATGGGCTGATGATCTTCCAGTGTTGATATAGATCTGATTCCTATATTTTACAATGCTAAGATATCTTATAACCATGATGCAGTAAGGTTTCCTTAACATTGTTCTCACAATCTTACAGCGGCGTTTTAGTGGACTCAATGCTAGCTCCAGGGAATCTCTTTCAATATATCTCTCTCTCTCTCTCTCTTTCTTCGATACTAAGCTAGAATTCTTGTGTTCCCACTGGGTTGAAAAGTTACTTTTTTGAGAAACTTTTTGTATTGAAAATTACTTTGCCAGCAAATTTCTTTCGTTTTCTTTTTATTCGTTTTTTTTTTTTTATTTATTTAATTTTTGTTTTTTATCTTTATTTTAAAGTTATTTTTCTATCTTTATATATTTTTTCCATTCCTTTCCATTATGTTTTATTTTTCTTTATTTTTTGCAACATTGCAATTCGACTCGTTTTCTTCTCTTTTTGTAATTTTTCTCTGCTTGCATTTTTTATATTCTCATTTCTGGTTGTCTGCTTTTTATGATGATTTTTCTAACTTTTTTACGGTTTTTTTGTTGTGTTTTTTTCTGATTTTTTGCGTGTGTTTTTGTATGTGTTTTTCAGTACTTTTTGGGGGGTTTTAACCCCCTTGCAACAAGCTGCATTTCTTCGGGTTTTCTTTCTCTTTTTTGAGTTCGTTGTGCAATACTTGAACGCTGAGGTGTGCAACTTCCGCTCTTGGAGCATTCCACAAAAAACTGGCTCATAATTTAAGCGGCATTATCACTTTTAATTCAATTGTGCTTGAAGCAGCAAAATTTTGTCTGTGCCTCACGTTTCTCACTCGTGCTACTCAGGCACTTTTCTAATACTCGTAAGGATGATTCACTATTTGAGGAACTTTGAGAAACAAACATATGAAAAGCCTGATGGTGCATTAGTTGTGAGCACACACAGGTAATCAGAGCAGTATCTTGCGGCAATTTGCGGCTTTATTTTTAGTGTGGTTATTTTTGGTAGCACAGTCAACATTTTTAGCCAAGAATCCTGGTTAATTTTTCTTGTGTTCTTATTCACTTATTCCATTCATCAGAAAGCAATTCTTTATGTAATTCTTTATTTTGAATCAACAAATTTTCGTTCTTAAGCTCATAAATGGACTGGTGATCCTCGTTACGGTTGTTCATCCACCTCTGTGACTGACGAAAATATCGAAAAATCGAAGAAAATTGTACTCGAAGGTCTTCATGTCAGCATCAGGGAGATAGCAGCCGATATTGGTTTACATCTGGGATCGGTGCAGAGTGCTATGCACGAAGTTTTAGGAATGAGTTGAAGCTTGACTTATGACTTATGTGAGAGTGTTTTTGCAAAAATAGCATCGCATTTGGTGCGCTAAATGCTTTCCTTGGGCCAAAATGTTTTCGAAAGGATCATTACCGGTGACCAGAAATGGGTATATGACTATGACATCGAAGCGAACCAACAATCATCGGAATAGCGCTTCTCAGACGAGCCAAAACCCAAAAAACCACGACAAAGTTGATCCAAAATCAACGTTTTGTTGACTATTTCCTTAGATTGCTGTGGTGCGGTCCTTCCCGAATTTCTTCCGCCAGGCCTAACAGTAAATAAGGAGTATTATATAAGCGTACTGAAATGTTTGAGGCAGAACGTTCGTTGCAAGAAGCCAGAATTGCGGAGAAACAACTCGTGTCTTATTCACCACTGCAATGCACCGGCTAACACAGCTCTTCTTGTACGCGACTATTTGACTAACAACAACATTAATGCAGTTCCGAAAGCTTCGTATTCACCTGACCTGGCCCCATGTGACTTCTTCCTATACCCACGACTCAGATAACCATTTCGCGGAAAGCACTTTGAGACGATTGAGGCGATAAAGGAGATTTCGGAGAAGGAGCTGAAGTGAGATTCCAAAATCGGCCGATGTAAAGTGTTTTGAAGATTGGAAGAAACGTTGGAATATGCGTGTTGATTATCATGGATATTACTTTGAAGGGAATAAAATAAATATCAATAAATAATTTAAACGATTTAGTATTATTGAACATCCGGATACTTTTTGAACATCAGATAGTTGTATCCAACATATTGACCACTCTATATCTAACCTAAACTTTGATAGGCACTTCAAGACACCTATTCCATATAAAAAGGAGTGGCAAAAACCATTCCATGGAGAAGCGGGCCACTAAATTTCTACACTGACGGATCCAAGCTTGACGATAGAGTCGGCTTTGTAGTTTTCCCAAAAGAACTGGGACTGGAACTTTCGTTCCGTCTCCCCGACCACTGCAGTGTTTATCAAGCAGAGGTCGTAGACATAAAGGAAATAGCCGTCTACTTAAGTAGACATGCCATAACAAAAACCATTTTAAATATATACTCGGATAGCCAGACGGCTATCAAGTCAATGAACTCTGTGGCATTGAAATCAAAGGTTGCCTAAGACTGTCTGGCAGCCCTAAATATCAGCATCGTTTTCAGGGTATGCCTAAGATGGGTTCCGGGACATAGGGATATTGAAGGGAACTGTAGGGCTGATGAGTTAGCTAGACGGGGTACCAACCTTCCTCTGTGTATGGACAGATGTGAGGTTGGAATACCAATTTACATATGTAAACTAATGTTGAAGGATAGCGTCATGGGTGCAGCTAATAGGTCTTGGGCAGACGAAGGCAGTTGGTTAACGACTAAGCTAATGTGGCCGGGGCTTGATGCACTGGAAAAAAGCACTAGACTTGCTTGCCCTGTCGAGAGAAGATTACTCTAAAGTCATGGCTTGTATAACTGGTCATTGGCTTTCGGTAGCCGTGCTCTCAGGCTGGAAGTATTATCTCATATATACTGCAGAAACTGTGGAAATGAATAGGAAGAGACTTCTGCAGGTGCTCTCTCCAGAAGCAGAGGGGCTGTTGAGGCAAATACGCTTTCAGCTCCCTTACGGAAGCGTTCGGCGCGAAGGTCAAACAAATCCTGCGCTTTATTAGGGCTTCGAAATGGTGTCACGAGTTAGGTAGAGGTGCAGCATTGCGCGGTGGTATCACAATGGACCCATAGTGGTATGAGTGAGTTGATCAGTAGACTGGCTGCCAAGAAACCTAACCTAACCTAACCTACCATATTAAGAATGTGAATGTGTGAGAATTTCCTTTGGCGTTATCATAGTCATCTCTTGCATCCCATCCTATTTCTCTAACCCATTCACGGGTTCATGTCGCTAAATAAATTGCACTATTTTGATCGTCGGTAAAATTAATTTTTAATCTAAACTCTTCACTGCTCTTTAAACATGAACTAATCAGCTCTCTGCTCATGTGTGCCCCAGTTGAGCGTGGGTAACTGGATAAATTTTATGAAAGGTGCATAAATTTGCGCTAACCAACTGTGTCAAAAGCAATATTCTCAATTTAATTTAATGGTAAACCCAACAAATACTGACATATGCGTTTAGTTGCATTTTGCAGTTTCAACGTGAACGAACTCACAAATGCATAAATTAAATTTACTCAAAGTCAACACTGCGAGCGCTTGTTTGAAGTTGCGTTGTGGTTGGCTGCAAGCTTAGCTGCGTGTTTCATATAAATTGGCGAATTTGTGCAGTGTTCGTGGTAAAATGAATTTGGCAAACTCAAAAGTTATAGCATAACAAAATTATACTTGATTATAATGGAAAAACAGTGCGCATAAGCACCGATTGATAAGTAACCGAATCGAAATGGAAGTAGCGGAATGGGTAATTGAGAAGAAATGGCGCGGTAAAGAGATTAGAGTTTGTAGTGACAGTCAGGCTGCACTGAAGGCCCTCCAAAACGCGTTAACCATTTCAAAAATTGTCCAAGAAGGTAAATCAAGACTTAACTTCATCGCAGGATGAAATTTACTTGAACTTTTTCGGGTTCCGGGACCTTGTAGTAGTCGGGGGAAGCAATTGGCTGATGAATTAGCAAACTGTGCGGATACTCCAATAATACCAGAGCCATTAATCGGTATGAGTTTAGCAGGGGATAGTGATTGAATCAAGAGCCATATGAAGAATATTCACAAGAACCGATGGTGTAGTTTAGTTACCTGGAAAACAACCAAGTGCTTCCTAGAAAGCCCAAACAAGAGAGTTGCTGATTTTCTTCTAATGAAAGAAAGACCTTCCTTACGAAGGAAATATCTTCAATCAGTAGTTGGGGTGATCACGGGGCACACTCAATTGGGCCATCATATGGCGACCATAGGTATCATCGAGATTCCGAACTGCGTCTCCTGTCTGGAGAAAGAACAGAACGGCAAAGATTTTTCTTGACATTTTCTCTGCGCTTGTCCTGCCTTTTCCAGATTGACGAGGCGCATATTTGGGTCAGATGTGTTGGGAATGGATAATGTACATTCCTTATCCCTGGACAGACTTCTGTGACTCATAAAAGTGTCAAAGAAGTTTGAAAAGGTGTAACTTCCCTTTCACAATCCTCTATAGCCCTTCCACCAAAAATGTGCATCAAAGCCTGAGTGCTTCTTGGGCGGCCCTCCATTGTTTCAAAAAATCTCCATAAAAATAGAGAAAATCCATTTTAGTGCCTTCGAAGTTACATCATATTTGTGAGAAACCTGTTTTGTAAGAAAAGAGTTGCATTGAAGTTGCATATCAGTTGCGTGAAACATATTTTCTTAAGCCAAACTTAAAAGATAGTGAAAAACTTGTCTATTTGCAAGAAAGTTCTTTGTTAGTAGTGTAACAAATATTTTGTTAACGGAAAGTTCCAAATAAATAGCGGAAGTTGCATATAAGTTGCACAAAGGTTGCACCAAACATTTCTAGATGCTCGAAAGATGGTAGTTAACATAGTCAATTGCTCATAAGTTTAACGGAATTTGCTCTTAAAAGTTATGAAAAGTGTCTTTGGTTGCACAGAAGTTGCATAAAACTTGTAAAATAGAAATTATTATTAAAAATTATGCATAAAAGTTTCAAACAACTTATGTGGTTGCAAGGAAATAGCAGATTGATGCCATTAAACATGTTAACTTCCTCTGGTGTTGCACAGGAGTTACAAAAAATATGTCTAGTTGCATAGAAGTTGCATAAGGGTTTCACAAGGGTTGCACAATAAACAACATGGTTTTCTTTTAGACACAAAATTTCACTTTTTCAAAGGTTCTTATGGAAATCGCCACAGCGATCAGTAGGGCGATTGTTTATTATTACCTAAATAAGAGTTACACTGAAGTCGCAGTGACGTCAGTAATTTATCAATCATAGCTGAACAAGAACAACAATAAAACAATTTTTTAAATTTTTTTTTGTTGTAAACAAAGGGAGTTTATAAATACAATTTTTCTGTTCTCCCATTCGCATCCTTTTTACTGGAATTAAATGTTACTCATACGACGCCTCGCGCACATATTCCATTTAAATGCAGACTCAGAACTCAATTTAAACAACAAAAATAGTGAATTTAATTAGAAATCCATGCACAACTCCAAATTTGTTAACGTTTTCCCTTTTTTTGTTAAATGTTCTTTCTGTGCTCACATTTCACGTTTTGTTTATTTACAGTGCTCGACTGTCAGGTCAGCGATTGGGGTCAGTGGAGTGAATGCGACAAAAGTTGCGGCACTGGCATGATGTCACGTACACGCAAAGTACTGCAGCCGGCACAAAATGGCGGCAAGCATTGTCCGTCGTTGGTACAGAAGCGCGGCTGTCAGGGATTCCGGTGTCATGGGCATCACGATAAGAAAATACTGCGTGGTAAGTACGAAAAATTTCCATTCTCCCAATTTTTGTTTACAGTTCTTTTTTCAATTTCAAAACCTTTTTCTTTTGTTCTATATTTTGTTTTTGTTTTTGTTTACATTTTAAATTTAATTTAATTTCTTATTGCGCCATGGAGAGCGATTCAAGAGCAGCAACACTCTGCATATCAATCACAGTTAACAGACGTTCGACATGACCTCCCACACTCAGCCACCGAATGTCCTGATTGCAAACGCAAACAAAGCAATCTGCGCTGAGGTCGTTTTCGCTTTGTCAACGCATACGTGTTCAATCACAACCGCCGCTATTGACAGTTGGTGAAAGTTTGAGTGAGTTAGTGGGGCGGTGAGTCGGGGAGAGTGAGTGTGAGGTGGGTTAAGGTCATCGAGTGGCTTGAAATAGAATTTTAAATTAGACAGCAGCCTGTATTGCACCATTTTGAATTTATTTTTGAAATACAAGGAACCGAAAATTGAACTTAAAATATCTGATTTATTTTAGGAAAAGGTTTTTTTATGTCATTCATTTGAAGGATTAGTTAACTGTTTATTTTTCCATGGCGTCAGGGTCGCACTCTCAGCATGAATCAGGACTGAAGCTCATTTGAGGTCTTTATCCTTCCTCTTAAGTTGAACAGCGTTGTCTACTTTTAGATTGGGTCGACTTTTAAGCTATTTCCAGCCTAAAATTGTTGAGGGTATGCCAAAAATACCAACTAAAGTTGCCATTAAAGCATGATTTCTGGTTGACATGTCAGATTTTCCAAGGCAGAAGTAGAAGGAACAAATTGTTTGAGTGGCTACTAAATTTAAAGAAGGGTGAATTTTAGATAGAAATATATATTTATGGAAGGTCAGGCTTTACATGGCTAGTACGATAATTGGTATATATGATCCTTTCCCGATTATGTTCTTATGATGAAAATCCTTTTCGTTGGTCGTAATTTTTAGTTTAAAAGCGGACATTATTTGGCAACAATAATGAAAGGTCATTATTAGAAAGGCATGTACAAAACAAGTCATAAAAGAGAAGTCATAAACATCAAGCAATAAACGACAAGTCATAAAAAAGCAGTCATATATGATGTTATTTCCAGCTTCCTTTGTCATTCATTCTATTAGTTCATAGGGGCGTAGTGTATTTCAACATATTGCATGTCATCATTTAGAGTCAGACCTATAAACACATCCTTTATTATTATATTTTTCATATCCGAATCATCCTTCTTAGCAACTTGAGAGATATTCAGGAAAATTCCCACTTAAGTGAGATGCGCTATTTACAAATCCTGTCCAGAATTGAATTCAGGATATTCCTTAAATTTGCTTACGCTCTTTATATACTTGTACCAGTACATCCTCGGTTTTGTTATAAACGCTCTTTGGGATTTATAAATTTAAGTAAGACATTTCTTGTTGAAGTAACCATTTAATATGTTTAGCTATTTCGCTGACGTCATAGCATCAAATACCATGAAAATCGCTAAAGCGGATTTTTATACCTGACGCAGACTTGGGTAAACACTAATGAAGCATTCCTTGATTTTCTTGTAACTATCTGGTCTAGCAGGCTGTCTGTCTACCTGTCACACATCTAATACTGCTATTTGCGAGACAGGAATGAGCTACTTACAGCACGACTGACAACATTGCAGCTGCTATTTTCGGTAGACGGTGTGGCTTAGACAAGAGAGTGATCCGGATGAGTATGAGCATAAGTGTGCATGTACATGACAAGGACTTATGAACTTGTGAAGTAAACAGGAAGCATGAGGAACTCTGCATTTGTAATGCTTAGCTTAGCTGCTAATGCCTGAAATAGTTGTAGTAATTTACATTATTCTGAGACACAGCGTAACAAAAATACCTGCTGGAAGTACAAACAACAAAAAAACAAAAACAAGCACATTCTAATTTAAGGATGCTATGAGTGGTTCAATAGTTGTAACTTCACAGAATTAAGTAAAAGGTTACCTGAAATGTGTTTAAAGCGATGCTGTGATTAACATTAGCATGCTCTCCCACTATCAGTTTCATTTGGGTCTCATGTCCTGCAGAAATGAGCACAAATCACTCACTGCAATTGACACATTAGAGTGACTATAAATATGACTCTAATTTTCGATTCTAAGAAAATATCACAGCTGTACAATGCTTTAGGTGCGTGTGTGTGATATTTCAGTGTGCTCTTAGAACATTATTGCCCACCATGAGCGAAAATGGACGGACATAAAAAGGAAACGATGTAGATTCCTATTGCAGCCCGGTTGAAATAGACCAACGACACCGCATAAACTTCCGGGCACATAAAATTTAATAAAATGCTGTTTCGGTTGCAGCTCTGGACTACCATAAACTGCAAGCAAAAAGTACACCACCAGCTCTAGCCGCGGGCCAAGCAAGCAAAGTAATCTTGCTCCTCCAGCATTCGGCGTGCGACATTGAGCAGTTTACTAGCAAAATCCTGGCAACAAAGTGCTTCTTCCTCTGCGCTGCACTACTCTGCGGTGCTCTTGCTGCATTTTACTATGTACGACGCTGTAGAGCAAGCAATTTTCTTTAATGGCAAATGCAACAATGCATATTAAGTCCGTCCAGGCAGAACAGGCAGCAGCATACACTTTCGTTTGCCTTAAGGCGCTGGTAAGTTTTTCGGTGCAGCAGCTCAGCTGGCTATGAGCGCCTCTGGGTGAATACAATTATTTGAAATTGATATCGTAAAAGCGTTAGTAAAGTTGTGTTTGGGTGGGCGTGTGTGTGTGTGTGTGTGCCGTAGAAATTATACTCAATATATTTACGATACTGTTATAAAGGATACTGCGGCAGAAGCTTGTGGCCATCGGGACGTATGAGTAATTATTTTAATTGATTCGGGCTTAAAGGAAAATTTCAATTATTTTAGCTGTAGTGACGTACGAAAATTAAATTGAATTTAATTTGAGAAATGCAAGAAAAACTTGTGTGTGCGGTAGAATGATGCCTTGAACAAATGAACTGATTCCAAAACAGAGCCTTCTCCCAATATTTGTAGCAGTTTAGAAGGGAGTATTAAGCGAGAAGTGGTAGAACAGAATTATAAGTCTGATAAGTCCGATCTGGTGTGCTCACAGACACTCACCATATATGAATCCTTCTTTAACAAAACAGAGCCTAGCGACTCGATTGTGTGTTCTCAAATACATTCATGATATACGAGCCCTGCTTCAACCAAATAGATCCTTGCGAATAAAGCATCAAGAATTATTTTTCTTAGTGCATCATAGTCCTCTGTGGCCCGCCTTAAAGCATTACTCTTATTACGACTATTTTTCTTCTTTGGCTCTCGCATTCGGTATATCCTCAAAACCCTTTGTAACAGGCAAATGTCAATTTAGGTTAACTTTTTCATCCTTCGCTGGCGTTTTAATGCCTTTTAATGTACCTGCATGAAAGCTGAAAGCGCAAAACTTTGTAATAGTATTGGCAAGTTTTGCTGCTACAAACGTTTTTTTTTCCTTTTGTTCTCGAAAAAGTAGGAAAAAGTTTCCAGCTAGAAAAGCTGTTGACGCTCACCCACCCACCCACACACACATGCACATAGGCACACAGCAGTACGCTTGGCAGGAAGTAAACGACATTGATGCAAGTTAGTTTCAATTTGAATTTGCTCAAGTGCAGCTGTTAGGGAGAGTGCAATTAGTTTCAGCTAACTTTGGAAATGCCGGCAAAAAAGTATGAAAAACTTGAGGAACATTCAAAAAAAAAGAGTAAATGTTTTCTTTTGCATACAGAAATAGGTACTCCAGTCAGTTTACATGGGGGTGTGTAAGGAACTGTTTTTTATATAAGCACACAATTAATTTTTATGTGAGCTCAAGTGACAGGGTCGCAAGCAGCGTTATTGCCATAGGAATATGAGGAGCCGCGTGGAAGTTGGCATTGAAATAAGAACCAACATTGCTTGTAGGGAGTACGAGTGGAAAGAACTGTGGAAGAGTTACTGAGAAGAATATTACACAAGATGATTTTTCGCAAAATTACTGCTGTGGTGTCATTTTGTTCGAAGATTGGTCAAAAGAAGACAACTAAATTTTAAAATTATTCTCATATTTTCCTTTGTAGACTTAAATTGAGTTCATTTCGGATAAAATTACTTTAATTTACTTAAATTGACTTCAATTTTTAGATTTCTGAAAGTGGTGTGAAATGATTTCTTATAACTGGAAATGACTTGAAATTAGCTCAATTGACTTCTTTTGACTTAAAGTTTCTCCAAAGGATTTTAAGTGATTTCATCGAAGTCGATTAATATTATTTGCTGAACTGGCTTCAAGTGACTCAACTTAACATTATGTGATTTCCAACGATTGCCAGGGATTTCATATAACTTCAGTGATTTCCATTACGCAAATGACTACATTTGACATCATTTAACTTCATGTGATTTCAAATGATGAGTAATGATATCATGTGTCTCCAAAAAACTTATACAAATTAATTGACTCCATTTTCATTTCCAGTGAATTCATGTGACTTTAATGATTTCTATTGACTTCAAGTTATTTCAATTAACTTCAAGTGATTTTAATTAATTAACAGACATTTTGATTTCATCTCCATTCATGTGACTCCGCATCATTACAAGTGATTTCAATTGACTATAAGTGATTTCGCTTGCTCAGCTGACCTCATATAACTTATTCTGCCTTCAAATGATCTGAAATGATTTCCAATGATTGCATGTGACTTCCATTGATTTCATTTATCGGGTTTTTCAATAAGAGCGCTACAAAAGTTTTTTTAAATAAATCAAAACCGGTTTTAGATATCAATGAAATTATTTATTCCTGTGAAAATACGTTCGATGCCATTATGTTTGGAACTCGATTTCTTTTGCGTGGCCACCACGGGCACACTTGCAGCAGTCCAAACGCTGAACCCAATTTTCAACGGTTTTCAAGCATAAATCGGCCGATACTGCTGCAATTTCACGTTCGATATTCGTACGAAGTTCATCAATCGTCGCTGGCTTGTTGGCATAGACTATAGACTTCACGTAGCCCCACAGGAAATAATCTAACGGCGTCAAATCGCACGACCGAGGCGGCCAATCGACTGGGCCATTTCGTGGCATTCGCTGTGTGGCTTGTGGAGCCGTCCTGTTGGAACCACATGTCCTCCAAGTCCATATTATCCAATTGGGGGCAAAAATATTCGGTTATCATTGAACGGTAGCGATTCGCATTCACAGTAATGTGCCGGTCTTGATCATCACGGAAGAAGTACGGCCCAATGACGCCGCCGGCCCATAAACCGCACCAAACCGTAATTTTTTCGGGATGCAATGATGACTCATGGAGTACGTGTGGATTGCTGTCTAACCAATAACGCATATTTTGCTTATTGACGAAGCCATTCAGCCAGAAATGAGCCTCATCATAAAATGGACGTAGCGCTCTTAAAGTTGAGGCGACTGCCTCCGAATTTCGGTAGTATTTTAATAATTTCGACTCGTTGTTGGCTCGTATATCTTTGCATGAGGAAATGGCAAACCTTACTGAAGAGAAATATCAAAAGAGCGGGAAAAAATATGGCGTCGTTTGGTGTCACTATCGACTTACTTTTGTAGCGTTTCTTTTGAAAAACCCTTTACTTAACTCACTTCATATAACTTCCAAGAATTTCATATAATTTCTAGATATTCTCAGTTATTCCGTGTAAATTGACTTCCATTACTTAACTGGCTTCATATGATTTCATCTGACTTCATGCGACTTGTATGATTTAAAATGTGATTTCAAGTTATACCCACTGATTTTATATGACTTGATTTCAATCACTCTACTGACTGCATATGGTTTGACTGCAAATGATGTGACTTCCAATAACTTTATTTCACTTCCAGTAATTTCAATCGTTTTGAAGTGGCTTCTACTGACTTCAGATGACCTCAAGTGGTTTTATTAATTATTCGAAATCATCGCAATGAATTCAATGACTTCAAAAATTAATTCAGTGACTTCATAAATGAATTCAATGCCTTTATAAATTAATTCAATAATTTCATAAATGAATTCAATGCCTTTATAAATGAGTTCATTGACTTCATAAATGAATTCAATGACTCCATACGACTAATCAAATGCTATTTCAAATGACTTCATGTGATGTCAAACATTTGATGTGGTCTTCGAAGCATTTGTCGTTCAAAAGAATTGCTGTGATATTGTCATCTGGAAGTTTATTGAAGCAAGAGTGATCGAGATTTTATGGGGTTCTGGAAAATTATTGAAAATAGCGTACAAAAGTGAAGACAAGAAATTCTACATCATAATGACAATGCACCACGGGCAATTGAGTGCTTGAGCAATTTGAGAGGTGATTTGAGAGGTTATTTGAGAGGTGATTTGACAGTTCACTTGAGAAGTGATTTGAGTGATTATTTGACAGGTGATTTGACAATTGATATGAGAAGTGATTTGAGTGATTATTTGCGTGATGATTTGAGAGTTGACTTGGGAAGTTATTTGACTCATATTTTGAGAGGCGATTCATCATCAGTCTTACAGCCTCTGACGTCGTCATTCGCCGACTAGAAGACTTGAGTAGTTTAAGTCCTCATAATTTTAGCTATAAAGTGAAAACAAGACATCTTATTTCCTTTACTTTCAATGAAAGACTACCTTGTAAAAATAATATTTCCAGAATGCCAGCAACTGAACACATTTTCTTCCAACACTCTCTCTATTTATAGCAACTACGCTGAAAGGAGCGACCGACTCAGTTGAAAGGGAATTCGCTTCAGTCTCTATGGAAGGCATTTCGCATGATCACTTTTCTGAAACACCACTTATAAAAAATTGCCGCAAACATTTTCACTTTTATTGCTTTCAGATTCCATTTTAATTTCAAAGCCTTTACATAAGTTCAGAATGTCTCAGCATGAGAGCTCATTTGCAAGTAAACCGCAACATTAGGAATGCAGCATACTTACACAAAAGTACACATGCATAAACACACGTAAACACGCAAACACACACTGTCACAGACAATAATAAACACACTCACGCATTGACGTTGCCACAAATGTAAGCAAACAGCACAATGCTGATGAGTGTTGGTGAAGCACCGCCGTGAGTGTGCCATTAAAAATTTCAACACCTCAAACTTAATTGCAGCTTGTCTGTGTTATTCAATGTAATGGCCTAAGTACCTGGTTTGTTTGTGTCTGTGTTTGCTGAAGGACTCTCTGCGGCGCTGTGAACAGTTATCCTTAGACAGAAGTCGTAGCATTCTCACGACATTCAGCAGCAATAAAAATTAAAGCAAAATGTAAACACAGACACAACCGTCGGTAATGAGCTTTGGTTTGTAAACTTTGGTGTGTGCGTACGTGTGTCGGAAGTGAGTGTGTGTGTGTGTGTGTGTGTGTGGGTGTGTGTGTGTGTGTGTCTGAAGTGCGTGCATCTGTCAGTGTGTTTTTGTTTGTTTAGTGAGTGTTTGTAGGTAATGACCATTTATCCCAGCAAGTAATTTAGCAGCGATAATGTCAGCGTCGTCAATCTATGAGATTTTAGAGGATACTCACTGTATATATTGTTACGAAATTGCCCTCTTGACAATTTATTCTGTTACGAAATTGCCCTCCTGACAATTTCTTTAACTCTCTGTACTCGGACTCGTACCACTGGATTGTGTTGTAATCAAACAATCGCTGGTTAAATTAAAATAACTAACTTTATTTAACTATTGCTATTTACACATTTAACATTAGGCTTAAAGTTTACTTAGTTATTATTTGCACTTATTTCACAAACCATTAGTCACTTTATTTACTAATGAATTTCATCACTTTACACAATTACAAATACTGCTGCTTTGATTATAATGCTAGATGCACACACTGTTACGGTCTCTGATCTACTGTATTCGACTTTGAACAGTCTTGTCGCTTTTATAGTTTTCGAATGGTTGGTGTAGAAACTTCCACGCTATTCTCGTATTTTCTAGAAGCTTCTATCCTCTTCGACGGAAGTCGAGAATATTCTTTTTGATATTACCGACAGATGGTTCTTGAATAAGCTTTTATTCGAATAGTTCGCATCTTGACTATCAGGGGGCACTCATTCTCCAGATGGGATCCTAAAAGTATGCAATCCCGTTTCACTGAGTTATCACGTTTCAATATAATAGATCCCTATACGAATAGCCTCCTCTTTAGCTAAAGAACATTTAGTGCCATATTAAATATTAAGATTATGTCAGAGATTTGGTGAAAATCAGTATTGCAAATGGAATTGGAGTCCTATCGTTTATTGAAAACGTCGGTGATATAGGTCCCAATCGCAGTAGGGTTGAGTTAGTGGTCATATTGAAAATATACCCATCCAATTAAGGATTGAACTATGATTTGAAGTAGGAGTCATATTGGAAATGTAGCAATCGAATTAGAGCTTAGATTTCAAGTAAGATTATTATTTTAATATATCAATTGGAGCAGGATTTGAAGTAGAAGTCATATTGCAAATATATCAATCAAGTTAGAAATTGGATTTGAATTTAGTAGTCTTATTGGAAACACATTAGTCAAAATAAAACTAGGAAATAATTTTGAGTACTTCATATCTTTGACGTGGAAACCTCTGATTCTGAATATGGTGTATATCAATTTCCTACTGGGTTCTAAAGAAGATATTACGAAAGCCTACGCTGCTCTGAATCCATTCAGTCCCTTCCAACTAAAATTCAGTCTTAAAATATATAAATTTGTTTCTCTGCTAGATTGAACTCGAATGAATGTTGTATTAAGTGGAATCCCCTCTTAATATCCTATTTCATAAAGGATTTCATTACATAAACAATGACTGAGAAAAAATTTTTTTTTATCAAATCCTTCTTTTTCCTTTCAGAAATGGCTCTTTTGCTCCCAGCAGCGCTCTCGCACAACCGTCATGCGAACGACAGCAGCGATATTCGTCGGAATTTACGTCTACGTTATCGTGACTCCTACAAACATAATCGGGAACATGAGTGAGTATAAGCAATTATATCTTATATATATTTTATATATATACGAGTACACCCCAGCTGTAAATTGTGTTGCTAATGGTAGTGTCAGCACTCAGGTGATCGGTGATATTGCCAGATCATTGGCATTGTTATATGAGAAGCAACAGTATATTAAAAAAAAGTTGTGGACATGTTCGCCCATATATTCGCAGTAATTACGATTCATCTGACGAGTCATCTATGACCTATGGGGGCGTGACACTTAAGATGATTCGGTATTTAATGCTCATTTATTTAAAATCGGTATCTCCAGGGTCTGAAGGAATTACCAGGAGAACTTTTAAGTAATATCACAGCACATGACATTTTATGGACATGGTAATTGTCAACAGTAATGTCGCATGATATGACATGTCATCTATGCATTCATAGGGGCTCAATGAATTGGATGTCTGATCATTAAAGGAATCTTAGTTAATAAACTTAATCTCAAGGTTCCGAAATTATTGCCAGCAAACCTTTTAAATAATGTCAGAATACATACCACTATGCAGATGTGGCAACCCATACATCTGCAGCAATGACGCTTCATATGGCATGTCATCTATGAACTCATAAGGGCGTGACACATTAAATGACTTGCCATTTAAGAAATCTTTGTTAAAACACGATATCTCCAGAGTCTGGAATAAATGCCAGCAGTCATTTTAGTTAATGTCACAACAAATGACACAATGCAATCATTGTAAATAAATACATCTGCACACGCTCATGTGACATGTCATCTAAGCCCTCATAGTTTCCTGACTCCTTCGATGTCTTGTCATTTAAAATAATCTTTGTTTGATTTCGTTACCTTCAAGATCTAAGAGCATTGTCAGGAGAACTTTTAAGTGATGTCACAACATCTTACAAGTCATTAATATAATCATAGTTGACTAACTTGCCTAATGACAAGTCATTAGTATGATCAGTTGTGTAACTTGCTTGGCAAGTCATTAATATAATCATAGTTGTCCTACTTGATGGCATATCATTGCGCATTTTCTGCGGCAAGTCATGCAAGCATTTTTTCATTTATACTGACACTAATAGTAACAAACACTGACACTTCACATGACATGTCATTTGCTTTTTCATAGCTAAGTCACCTTCCCTAGAACGGTTTTTTGCAAATTGTTTGCTCCAAGAAGTCACCCACATAGTTAATACTGACTGACACCTAATGTTTCAAGTATTAATTAACCTGATATGTAGTCATAAATGACAAATTATGTGTCATTTATGACATTATAGCCCCCTGAGTTCCTTAGAGCTATGCGTTTTACAGTTCGTTTTTGCTAGGAAGTCGTTCGCTTATTAATGATAAACTTCCTTTTAAGGATTCAGTAGGTGCCGCAATAAATGACATGTCATTTGTATAGTAAGTGCTCTAATATGTTCCCAATGACAGGTTGATTGTATAGTGTTGGTTTCACCTAGTCATTTGCAGAGTATTGATACATTTATATTAAATATTTCCTGTACTGACACCATACTGACATGCCATATGTGTCATAATAGTGAACTGATTTTTCTGATGGCATATCATATTTAGGGGTTCTAATTTAAAAAATCATGGAAGCATTCAAAGTAATGATCACAACAGGGATATTTCAGTTACTGACAAGAGAAATGACATGTCATTGTGAGTATAATACAATATAATTAAGATATCAAGTATTCGTATGGTTCTGGTTCCCGATTTACAAGCTTCTGTCTCAACTAGTCATGGAAAAGAATTTTTTTGCTCTGGCACAATTTGTGGCATATTTTGATCAAGGAGTAATCTACAGAGTCCTGATACGTTGATAGACGAAATTTAAAGTGATGAAATTTTTTTTTTTTATTTCCGATTATTTCATACATCTATCACTATTATATTGACACCTAGTACATGATTTGACAATTTGTTTGGAAATTAATATAAAAAACACATTTTGGCCAGTGCCAAGAAGTGATACAACAAAAATTATTTGCATTAATTATAATAGTTCACTATAATTATATTATAACAATTTATGATCAAAATTATGTTTATGATAATTATTTACATTTACATTTATAATACTATTACTAATATGTGTAGTCTGGATTTCCTAGTTCAGTAGGTCGTTTGGTCGAGTTCTCTTTAAACGGCGCATGGTGGTTTCTTCTAGATGTAGCAACTCGTTTATTTCTTCGTTATTATGCCCATGCAGTGTATCGTAGTGTTTTGTGGATATCTTTTTTATGTCTTCGTCAATTCTTGTCATATTTAGTTTGCGGTGTATATCTTCATTTGTTGTGTACCAACCAGACTTTATGATAACTCTTAATATTCTAGACTGCTGTCTTGGAATTTTTTGTATGTGTGACCGCTTTGCCGTTCCCCATACTTGGAGTCCGTACGTCCAAATTGGCTTTATAGTACACTTGTATAGCAGCAACTTGTTGTTAATTGTGAGTTTAGATTGCTTACCCATTAACCAATATAGTTGACTAAATTTTTCTTTTATTTGTTTCGTTTTTTGTTTGATGTGGTAGTGCCAATTTAGCTTTGAGTTTATGTGTATACCAAGGTATTTAGTTGTAGACCCTATTTTTATATCTTTATTGTTTATTTTAATAGGTATTGGGTTAAATTTTGTTTTAGTTGTAAAAATTATTTGTACATTCATTAATTTTCAAGCACCATTTATCAAACCATTCCTTAACATTCTCTGTGTATATCTGCAGATTTGCACTCGCAGTATTTAGATTTTTGTCAGATGCTAAGAGGATTGTGTCGTCAGCAAAGGTAGCAATTGTGGTATTCAGTTCTTTTGGAAGTGGTATATCTGAGGTATATATGACATATAGCAGTGGTCCTAAAACACTTCCTTGAGGAACTCCAGCTGTTGTAAGATGAATAGACGAACCCTCTTCATTATATTTGACGTAAAAGTAACGATCACTAAGATAACTTTCAACAATCAAATAGTAGTCAAGTGGCAGTATCGTCTTCAGTTTATGCAGCAGTCCTTTATGCCATACTTTGTCAAATGCTTTTGCAACGTCTAAGAATACAGCAACGCAGTACCGCTTATATTCTATGTCTGTTTCAATTTTGTTTGTTATACGGTGTATCTGTTGAATTGTTGAATGTCGTTTTCTGAAGCCGAATTGATGATTTGGTATAATGTTTTTATTGTCAAGGATCTGGCTAAGTCTATCATGTCATAGTTTTTCAGCAACTTTAGAGATTATGGGAAGTAGGCTAATTGGTTTATACGACGAAGCAGTTGTAGCATCTTTTCCCTGCTTCGGTAGTGCGATAATTTCAGCAACTTTCCATACTTTGGGAAAAAATTGTAGTCGGAACATTGAGTTGATAACATTCCTTAAGTAGTTATAACCTATAGTAGGCAGCTCAGCGAGAGCTTTTCCTGTCAACATATCGTATCCTGGTGCTTTTTTGTGGTTTACTCGTTTTTTAATGCAATTAATTATTTCTGTTGTGTTTGTTTTCTTAATTTTGGTTGTAATGTCTATACTTAAGTCATTGCGTGTTTCAATATATTTATCTTCGTCATTTGATAGGACTTTTTCAAAGTATTTAGCCAATGCAGTTGCTTTTTCTTCATTGGTAGTAGCCCATGAGTTGTCATCTTTCCGAAGTGGTGGCTGATACCTTATCTGAGTTTTTAATTTCTTTGTGCATTTCCATAATGAGTAGTTCGTATCCTGGGTAGGCGTCAAGTTTTTAGGTAATTTTCAATTTATATATTTTGTCTTTTAGTTAATATTTTCTTGAGTTTTTTGCAGGCTGTATTTAAATTGTGTTTATCCTCAGGCGATCTAGTTAGCTGCCACCTCTTTCTCAGCTTTCTCTTCTCAATAATTTGCTTTCGTATGAAAATATCGGTTGTAGGTTTACTTCTTCTAAATTTATGCTGCTGGCTTGATTTGATTCCTGCGTCTAGGACCACATCGTTGAAGTGAATTATGGCACGTTCAATGTCTAATTGTGTTTTCAGTGTGATAGACATATTCAGTTGATTTTCAATATGCTGTCTATACTCATTCCAGTTTGTTTTGTGGTTAAAAATCTTAGCTATTGGTTCTATGGGTTTGATGTCAGTTGTGTAGTCAAGTATTATCGGAGAGTGGTCTGAAGAAAGTTCAAAACAAGCTTTAATTTTTAATTGGTTACACTTTATGTTTTTTGTTATACTGAAGTCGATTAGATCTGGTATCTTCTTCCTATCTGTTGGCCAGTATGTGGGTTCACCTGAGCTTAAAAATCTGCAGTTATTTTTGTTTATAGCATTAATCAGATTTCGTCCTTTTTTATTGGTTAGCCTAGATCCCCAGTCAGTGTGTTTTGCATTCAGATCTCCAGCTGCAATGAATCTTACGCCAAGCGTCTTTATGTAGTCATCATATTGATCCGTCGTTATTAGGTGTCTGGGGGGACAGTAAACTGAGGAAATGAGTATTGTCCCACTTGTATCCTCAATTTGCACAGTAGTGGATTGAATATGAGGTGTTGCATATGGTTGCCGTTCAGTATGTTTTAATAGTGAATTTATTATGATAGCTGTCCCACCACGAGCTTTACCATCAAGATGATTTGTCACATAAATTTTATATCCAGGAAATACTAAAGAGCTTTTGTTCGTAAAATGTGTTTCTGAAACTAGAGCTATGTATATCAATTTTCTTGTCAGACAAAAATTGCTTCAACTCAAGAAAATGTTTTTTTAGGCAATTTGCATTCCAGGCTACAATTATTAAACTATTACTTTCGTGCATTTAAACTTGTTAGTAACATTGTAATGATATTCATCATATTAGTCATTTGAGTGATTAGGGATTTCACCATGTCTTTAAGTTCATTAATATCACTATCGTGTGAATCTGTTGTATTTTCTTCAGTTTTTTTTTTTTGATTTGACGACCCAGCAATCTCGGCATAGCTTACGCCTGGTTTAACCACTGATCCATCCATATTTTTGGTCTGAAGTAATAATGGATCCTTTCTGCGTAAAGATGGAAACCTTTGAATTTTTATGGCTTTGTATATTTCACAGCCTTTGTAGTTTGCAGTATGATTTCCGCCACATAGGGCACATTTAATTTCAGCTGCGTTGGTTATTTTTTTTTTACATTCACTTGTTAGATGCTTTCCAGCGCATTTCACACATACTGGATCCCTTGTACAGTAGTTTTTTGTATGTCCGTATTTTTGGCATTTAGTGCATTGCGCGACTTCTCTTTTATGATGAGGTGCCTCAAAAACTACTATGCAATGCATTAATTTGTTAATGCTATAAATATCTTTATTATTAGTATTTGTTTCCAGTTCTATGCTAAACAGTGGTAGCGGTTTTTTTTTGTTGTCCGTTGAGTTATGTTAGTTATGTTTAAAGCTTTGTGACCGATTTCACCAAGCTCATTTTTAATCTCTTCTTGGTCTGCGGAGGGGTGCATATTGCGAAGAATGACTTTGAAACCTCTTTCATTTTTGGGTTTAAATGTGTACAGCTTCGTACCTTTTTGCTTTAGCATTTGGAATATTTTTGTGTATGTTTCCGAGTCATTCGATTGAACTCGTACTTCATTGTTTGTTAATATTTTATATATGAAGTTACTGTCTGCAACAGCGGTAAGTGCATTTTTTAACGTCTTTATGCATTCTACGCCTTGTACGTATATAGGGGGTGGTTTGTTTAAACTTTTTTTTCGGACTAGTTGTTTTTTCTTTTTCGGACTCATTTTGATCAACTTGTCCACTGTGCGAGGGTTCAGCAAGTTCGTCATCATCAACGGTCAAAGCAGCAAATCTGTTTTTTCTTTCTGAAGTAGTATCGCTCAACCAGTAGTTTGATAATTTACTTTGGCTTGGGTTTTTTGCTATATTTTGCTTTTTGTTAGTGTTGGGCGTTCTTTTCGCTTTATCTGTCGTGGGTGAGGTTCGAGCTCTCTTTGGTAGCGATTGCAGTTGACTTACCAGCACGCCTTTTGGTGGAATTTGCACACAGGCAGAAGAACATGTTGATGTCGCAGTTGTAGTCGAGAATGTAGTTGTTGTACCGTACGTAAAGAAGGCAGATGTTGTTGCTGACGAATTTGTTGTAGTTGTCGCATAATCCACTGCTATACTGGAGCAGGACATTATTGGGGGTTTGCCATGTGCACTCCACGAAGAGTGGAGTGACTCGCTCATAGATCTCGTTCTCTCCCACGGGGGAGAGCGCTGCACACTCATGGCGATTACTGACTATACTTTGTTTTTTTTTTTAAATTGTATTTATTATTATTTTTGCTATATTTTTAATCTTATTTATGAATGTATGTAAAATATCACGAAAAACAAAATTTTTTTTTTTGGTGCGGTAACTCTAATCACTTATTATGGCCAGAGTCCACTGTGGCAACACCACACACAACCGGGATTATTTTATTTGTTGTCTCTTTCAACTTTTAACTCATATATGTATATAACTGTTGCTTTGTTTGTTTGATTGTTTATTTAACACTTTTAATAAATTTCAAATTAGTTATTATAAGCATTTAGATTAACTAAACAGAACTAGACACTTTCTTGAAAATTGCACTTTCGTTTAGCGTCTCTTTCGCGGGTTTTATAAAATTAGTTATTTGGTTTTAAACAACGATAAATGTCACAAGGGCGGAGCTCGTGTGATTACACGTCCGTTTGGTTACACGACCGTTGCTGTGATGAAATGGCACATGACAAGTCATGGTGCTCTTCATAGCTACCTAATAGCTAATATGTTATATAAATTTGAGTATATTTGTGTCAACAAATCTTCAGAGCAGTCCAAGAGCACACTTAAGGCATATTTATCAGCTATTGACAAGACATATGACAAGTCATTGGACTTGTCGTGATTACCTTACATTTAATATGCTATATAGTTGGTATGATTTTTATCAACAAACCATCAATGAGGTCCAGTAGCACTCTCAAGGCATATTTATCAGCTTTTGACAAGACATATGACAAGTCATTGGATTAGTCGTGACTAGCTGACCTTTAATATGCTATATGATTTTTAGGATCTTCTGTACAACAAATGAACAGGGAAGTCCAAGAGCACTCTCAAGGGATATTTCTCAGCTGCTGACAAGACATATGACAAGTCATTGGACTTGTATTAGCTGTAAGATATTTAATGTTATATGGTTGGTAGGATTTTTGTCAACAATTCATCAATGAAGTCCAATTGCACTCTCATGGCCTATTTCTCAGCTATTGACAAGACCTATGACATGTCATCGACAGCGTCAGATTTCACAAGGCACACATTTGTATGCAAATATGAGCTTAGGCTTGTCATTAAAGGATCAATTGAAAGATTGAGTGACTGATTTGGCATTCTTCCCTCATTGTGATGATTTATATTTTGTCTGGGGTCTGATAGACAACTTTCTTTGTCTATAGACACAGGAGTACTCAAAAGATTCTATTTTACAATCATTATTCAATCCATTTCCAGTATCTGTGAAGAGCAAAGTGAAGCTAAGAAAGAAGAAATTTTGTCGCCAGTTAATTGCAGAATTAACTGAAAATAAAATCGAACATAAGAAAAAATATTCCAGTATAAATTGCTTCCCACACTCCTTTTATTGCCTTTGTTTTCATGGCAGGCTCTTCCGAGAGACGCACTAGACGATATCCCCAAAGCACAAATGAAATCAGTGCAACGTAACAAGTGACAATGCGGTCGGGAGTGAAAGCAAAGCGACAGGACCTGAGCCATTACTAGCGTACATACTGCAGACCAGTCGCAGAGTCGCAGGCTGCCTCACGTACCATAAAGAAGGACACAAAGCATATGGACAGAAAACGGAAACGAATAAATTGCTGCAGGATTTGCAGAAAGGACTTAAGCAGACACAAGTTCTTTGCAAATTTCCGCACTACAAAGCGGAAGCATTCTTGTCTTACTCCGCTGCCATTCCAGCCATTTAAGATCGCTTCAGTTCACTCTGCTCAGGACAGGGACGATTGACGATTGACAGTGTAAAGCAATATAATTGGTTGTTAAATTTTTAATGATGATTGAGCAGAGACTAGGAAGGAAAGTGAAGCGAATGGCTTAGGAAAGGAGAGCATACATTTTTTTCTGCTAGCTCCAAAAATTTTAAATTTCTTTTACAAATTCTCAACAAAATATTTTAATAAAAGACAAAAACAAAACATAAATAAATGAATAAATGAATATCCAAGCCGAGGGAGAACATAATATATTCACTAAGCCTAAAAGTATGCAAATGAAATGAAGCAGTAAGTATATTTATAACATTTTTATTTCAATAGAATTTCATATGAAACTTTAAGGCAGAGGTAACCAAAGTTGTTCACCTTCCACACACAGACTTGCTTAAGGACTCTCCTTGAAACCTTTGCAAGCCCTCTGCAAGTCACTTTATGGACTCACTTGCAGTCTGCTCTGGCTGCCAAACGACCCAAATCAAATTAGCAATGGCCTTCAAGTAGCCTGAAACGGTACCGCATCTCTGTCTGTGAGGGCACAATCCAACTTCTATCGTATCACCAGAAATAACGGCAACAACAACAACAACCCCACACAGAAATAAAAACGAAAAAGTTCAAATAATAAAAATGGCGCAAGCCTCCGTTGTGGTGCGCCTAGATATATGCAAATTGATACGCGTATACTTTATTATTATTATTTGCTTTTATTTTCTCTTTCCTTTCGGCTTTCTTCCAGCCCCCGGGGCTGCTACACAAAGTCTTGGTTTGTATTATGGCCAACTTATTTAAAGTAATCTGCTTACCTCCTGTCGATGCATAGACCAAACCCTGATCTTACTTGCAGCTATTTTGCATAGTTTCAGGCATATGGTCTCACACAAAGTGCTCACTGCCACCCCCTCTCGAAGCCTCCTGCGTCAACCTACTCGCCACAACCTCACTATCCGGCCAACTTTCCCTGCCAGTCCACTCGTAAGACTCTAACAATTGAAGCTGCCGTCTGTCTAATCCTCCAGAGGTTTTCGCCTAAAACGTTTCATTGTTTCCAGCTGCGTGCTTGGCCAGAGAGTAGCAGGGGGTACTTGTGCTCCTAACTGTTGAAGCAGATAACACATTTGCCCACTCACTTCAGCTCCAACTCCCACTCTTGTGCTTTTTAGTTTGTCTTGTACATTTTCTCAGGTGTATTGTAAATTTCCATATTAAATTTGTTTGCATACTTGAAGGCGCTGTGGCTCTTAAATTTGTGTACGTTTCGTAAAATTATGTAAATTTAATTGAGCCGTGTTTATGTTGAATGCTTTTATTACACTTGAAATGCGCATTAAAAGCAAATCAAATAAAGCGAAAAGCATGAATGGAGTGTTAGAAAATAAATTCATAAAAGAACCGGTATTAAATTATGCTGTCACTCCATCATCTTGGGACTTATGTATGTAAAAGCATGTTGACATAATTCATGTTCACGTAATTATTACCTCCCCCTATTTTATGTGTTTCACACTTTCTTAGATTGTATTCATTAATTTGAGGTTTATTTACTCGTGCCAGATAATGGAGTTCTTGTTTATTGAACTCCCCAACTTTGCCACAAAGGAACAATTCTTCTTTTATTTTCCAGCATTCAGAGAACCTAAACATATAATAATAATAAGAACAATAAACGAGTGAAAACACAAGTTGAAACTTGTAACACCCCATCCCTTTCCGCAAGTATGTAGAAGGAAAGTATGCAGTGTGCTGAAGGTTCTTGTCAATAATTTCCCTTAAACCTACAAATATTTCCTCTTTGTTCTTTTCAGCTCTGTGCTAGTATTAAACGCCAAGTAGGGGATTTTTCTCATTGTTTTCAAAAAACCTCATTTTAGATTCTCATTCTACATTCGCTATCTCTGGACCCTTCATTCACCACTCTTAAGTTAATTATCGTATACATTTACTTCTGGTCAGACTGCTTCCCTATCTTCCTTCTGCAAATACTCCTACTTCTTCGAAGTCTTATACCCGCATTCTGCTATCTCTGGACCCTTCATTCGCCACTCTTGAGTTAATTTTCGTATCTCTTTAATTCTGGTCAGACTGCTGTCCTGTCCTCCTTCCCCCAATGCCTCCACTTCTTCGAAGCCTTACACTCTCATTCTGCTTTATTTGGACCCCTTATTTATTATACTAGACTTAGTTATCGTATTCTATCGGTACTTCTGGTCAGACTGCTGCCCAGTCATCCTTCCGCCAATACTCCTACTTCTTCGAAACCTTTCCACCACCAATAATTTGGTTAGTTTCCTTCGTTATAATCCATAAAGACGACATCATTCTGAACTCTCAGGGTACTATTAATAAATCAGTTCTCAATCCGAAAACCTGTATGGCAAACAAGTTATTCGGGAAAGCAACTACTCTTTCACCATCTCTTGATATTGATTATTGGACAAAATTTCCATGGACCTTCGTTTGAATATTCAATTCGGTACAGAAGCCTAAATGGATTTCATCAGAAAATGCATTGCATTATTGATAATTAGAACGAGTTTTAGGGACCTATATGGACAATATACACGGGTAATAAACAACAGAACCCTAAACAAATTTACCCTCAAATATGCAGAAAATAGTAGTTGTAATATGATCTGGATGCTACTACCTGAAACCAACCTACTCCAAAGATCTTTCTCCATTTGAGTACGTTCATAGCAGCACCTTCCGAAACTCCTGCAGATTTCAACGTCAGACCAAATAGTCTGAATACCACCCTAGATTTATTTGCGCCATTAAAGAGGACTTTCGCTAGATCAACCAAGTATTCAAAAAATATTTCCTTAAAATACAGGAAAGGATCCGAAGCGAATTATTATAATATAAATAAAGTTTTTTAAGTGCTCCACGAAGACGTTAGCTGCGTCATCGACATGTTCACTGTATCTTCTGACCAGATCATAATGAAGGAGAGTTCTTAAAATGATGGATAAACATTGAGAGAAACAGCCCTTTCTATATTGTTCGAGACAAGACTGCGAACAAATTTTCCTTTAATAGAGAAAATCAGTGAGTTTGAAGTGTAGGACAGTCATCACGGAGGCATTTGGAGAATGTGGTCCTGATGTATGCAGAAATTTGATCCTCAATAAGCATGAAGTATGGGACAGCCATTAAGGAGAATATTGACTACCGTGTGAGATAACATATGCTCAGTACACGGAGGCGTCTTGTCGAGAATCTACTAAAACTGTTGAAGTGACCCTAGACTACTCAACGAAGTCTAAGTTTTCAAATGTCATGGTTCCTCACACTATGAGTTCCTAAGTGTGCCAAATGTGCTTTTGAGTTTGCGGGGCATAGGCACAGGATATGCTCCTTAGTTCGCCTTTTGCACTGCTCCCCACATTTCCTACCCGTCAGTTTGCCTACAATCATTCTCCAATCCCTTTTCGGAAGTGCCACCATAGAATTGGATTTGGGAGACACTCTATTCAGTGAACGACGAAAACATAGTAAAAGTATAGGAAACCCATTGAGAGAAATGTCTGCTTCTGTTCGAAGCATGATTCAACCAATGAACGGGATTGGCATGTTCGGAGGGTTAGGTCCTCATTTATTTTGGGTTTTGAAACATCTTCTCTTAGCAACGATCTAGATGAGAGGGCTTCAAGTGAAGGTTACTAATGTTTATGAGCTTTAAAGAATTCATACAATGATTTGCTGGTACATGGACCTTTGTACAGAGTACATCATTTAATGAAGGGAGACTCTTAAATATACACCAGTCATTAATGGGTTGCACTGTATGAAGGTATTTGAAAAGTCTCCTCCTCAATGGATTGCCTGGATATGTTTCAAACTCGATCATTAAATTGTTTATCCGCTTTATTATTGAAGTCTTCCATGAATTCCTAATGAACGAAGTCGTCTTGTTTGACCATCAACAGTGACAGTTCTTATAACAATATCCGCAAAATCTACGCATATTTTTTTCCAAAATACCTGTTTAGAAAGCCAAGTAGACACTTTTAATGCTCACCTGTTCAGCTGCCACAAAGTTTTCTGTAACTTTTTACCAAAATACAACATAAATGCTTAGATCTTACCATAAACTCCGTCAGAGGTAGCTTCAGATCCGAACACTCACTGTTTTATCTATTTTTAGTTACTCCCCATTTCTCCCCACAACTGCTCCTAGCATGTCCTACCGCATCGTTCAATAAATCCTTTGTCGGAGGTGTTCCACTCTGCAAACTTTCTGAACATAAAAAACTTAACCTCGCTCTGCTGACTGATTGAAGTGCTACCACACAACCCGGGCTGGGGTCAGTGGCAGTTGGAAATTTTCATTAAAATTGCAACGTTTCTTTTGTTTTTTGTTGTTGGCTTTGTTGTTGCTTTTTACGATTGTTTTGTGTTGACTTTGCGCGCTTAATTTGCAATTGAACGCATAAAAAATGTCATAAAATACGAAATTTATTTGATATTTGGACATGGTCATAAAAGCGCGAAGAGACGCGAAGAGAAAACCGTCAATTTGAAAAAATTTTGACAATTTTTTACAAAAGATTTACAATTTATTGAGCATGGTAATAAAAGTGTGTTTCGAAAGGTGTTTTCCAGCACATAAAAAATCACTTTAAATTGTATCATCGCACTGCCAGAGGGTGGCCGAATATATTTTGCTCTGTGAGGGACAGAAAGGCGAGTTTAAAGGCATTTAAATTTGTGTTTCTTTGGTTTAAAATGATTGAAATTATGTTTATATGGGGTATACATGCAATATACAGGGATTAAAAGAAGGATGATGACAAGGATTGGGAGGTCACGGTTCAACAAGGATCTTCGAGCCACCAATGATGATGATGATGACAAGGATACTAACATTATTTTGACCAGCACTGTTTGTGGTTTCACATACTTGCTGTGTTTTCGACACCTACTGATATAATATCCTATGCTGGAATATATATTTTATCCTTTTTCAGTAGAGAGGAACATATTTCTCCAGAACTAAAATGTTTCAGGGGCCGCAGTATCTGTATTTACGGCGTTCCTCATACCTCTTACCTATAACAGAGACTACAGAACATATTTATCCATAGACCTAGTTCTGTAGTGTCTGCTGTAGGTGAATAAGGCAATCAGATCGTTAATAGTGTGCAGAAGATTAGCTGGGAAGACATGGAGTTGCAAACCTTACATTCTGAAACGGATGTACACCATGACAGTTAGGCCGATTCTAACATATGGAGCAGTGGCTTGGGCTCAAAGAGCCAAACAGCAAACCATGAAGACACTTTGAACAAGGTAACTATGAAAATGTATCCCACAGCAGCAATGGAAACACTTTTAGATCCTACTCCGCTGCAAATTATAGTAAAAATGACTGCAAAATGAACCCTATTAGGAATCGTGCTGGCCGCGAGAAAATTTGTAGTAATAAACAACGAGACAGCATCGTTGCCACTATACATCTCAGGGACCTACCTAGAGCAAAATGTACAACTTTGAGAAACGCTTCACAATTGTGCTTGGGAACAACAAAGAATGGAAACCGGGATCACTTCAAGTTATTCTAAAAGATCATACCATCAAGTGATTCACAGATGGTTCAAAAACAGAAGAAGGAATAGGAGCTGGCATATTTGGACCGATGGTTAACAACTCCGAACCAATGGGAAAATCACCCCAGCATATTCCAGGCAGAGATACATGCAATTCGCCTGTGTAATATCTTTAATCTCCGACGTAACCTTGTGGGTCATGTCTGAGAGCCAAACCGCTATAAAAGCATTCAATTGCTACGAGATTCGTTCTAAACTCATTTGGAAATCCGTAGAACTTTTAAATAAGTTAAGGATCCGCAATAAACATTCCATAATATGGGTTTCTAGACACACTGGAATCCTTGGAAACTAAAAGCATATAGTCTTGCCTGGAATAGGGCAGTCACACCATTTAATGGACCTGAACCATTCTTTGCCATAGGAACAAATAGCATAAAAGATAAATAAAATCTGGAGGAAAAATACAGAAGATCACGCTACTGGAACTCACACCCAAAACTTTCTAAGCTCATGATTGGGGTCTATAACTCCAAATGTGCAGCTCTACGTCTACAGTTAAGCAAAAATAATTTAAGAACTCTGATAGGCCACCTCACAGGCAACTGTCATTTTTAGAAGACACCTTATGAAGCTGGGACTCTCACCAGTACGCACGTGTAGATTCTGCACGGAGGCAGAAGAACCACCAGAGCACCTTCTAACGAACTGCGAAACATTAGCTCGCAGTAGGAAGAAATATCTGCTGCATTACTGGTCCGAGGGCAGAGATATTAGAGCAATGACCCCCAACTCAGTTCTAAGGAAACTGGGCTAATAGAATACCCTTAATATGTACATGCAGGACGAGTATAACAAATCAAATGGTTCGAGGTACATTTTCCCTCGTGTCATTCATTCATTCATTCTGTTGTGGGTAAGAGTTATGGGAGGAGGAAGACTGAATTGTTCAATTACTTAATAACAGGCTAACATTTTTATTCCTTACCGGAGTCATTACTGAATATGTTCCAGCGTATCTTCTATATTCAATATTGACATTCATACCTTTAGCTCTATAAGCGAAGCTCTCTTTATATCCCCTGTTTGGAATTGTATGCTGGCCGCACCTGTAAGCTTCTTTCTTGTACATACGCCTTGAACATTCACTAATATGCTTTAGAAGAAACATTCGCAACTGAGCTTTCATTTTCAACCAAGTTCCCAGGAAAGGTCTGGTCTCACGACTGTTTAACTGAGTGACGGAGGAACTACATAGTATTGATCTTTATTGTAGATCCCATGCTTAGAGTATGTGGAGAGAATATGGTTATACGAGATGGTAAGGTATATTATAAAACGCTTTTTGTATTAAATCGAACCTTGATTCTTTGGTAACTATCATTCCGCGAGCTTCCGATGATCTCAATTTACCTTCATCATTAATTGCACAAACCTATTTGTCTGCCCAGAAGCTAAAGTCCCTGGTATGAATTTCACTGAGGTTTTATAATACGCTTTTTTGGGACAAAGTCTTCTGAACGCTACCTTTATAATACAGTCGTTATGGTACTGATTCTAAATACATATTCCCAGCACTGGGGAATCCAATCACAGCTATAAATCCACAAAAGGAGGATATCAGAAATTTCAGTAATCAGAATATATATATATATATATATATATATATATATATATATATATATATATATATATATATATATATAGGAAGAAAATAAAAAAGATTTCAGTGGAATACATAAAACACCAAAACTGACATTCTATTGAGAAAGAGCAATCAACGCATGTTATTCGACAAAACATCGATAGTAGAAACGATGTTGGAAGTAGATTTTAAACGTTATTTAGAGGGGGGAAAAAAATTCCAAATTCCCCAAAAATAAAAAAATATTTCTACAGACATCCTTTTCACCCGCAATGAGGGCTACTTAATTAAATGAATTTAAAGAAAAATTCCTTATTTGAAGAATTTACCTCCAGGAATGTGGCAATTCTTAGTGAGATGTCCTTTGTATCCTTTGCAAACCCACCTAAAAACTACAGAAAATATACACTATGTTTACGAGGATATACAGTCACGGTAATAAAGAAAAACAACGAAGGATATTTTTTAAATGTTTTATTGAATTTTTGACGAAAATCCTTTCAAATTTTCTCCATGTCGAACATTCTTCGAATATCGGCAAGAATTAAGGAAGTAGATCCTTTATCTTCGGCAGTAATATGGCTGATTGTTATTGCAGTATGCAGCACTTCCTTTTCTGTTCTTACACTTGTACCCAAATCACGACGTAGATAGTGCCATCACGGGGCGACAGCTCCCAATAATGTTTCGAATAATTTAATTCGATTTATTTATTCGTTTTATATTTTTTCTTCTTTATAACAATATACGACGCCTGCTAAACAAAAAATGTTTGCTCATTTTCAGAGTGGATTCTAACAAAGTGGTTAATACGGAAAATGTTGTCATAGTAACCGGAAAATATTTTTGGATACTAGAAATATTAATCGGTAGCACTGGAAGAATGAAGAAAATTATGAATTAAAGAAGTCGGAAGTTGTGGGTTTAATCGTTGTGAAAACGAGAAGACATAAATATGTTCATGGTATCACTATCTAAAGCTGGGTGGGAGGTTGAGATAGATCACAGATGAGATGCCTGTGATATGTCTGAATGTAGTCCCAACATGAGTTCAACTCTAAATCAAACAATCCAAAACGACATACTCTGAGCGGAAACTTGATAAGTCCTTGTGTGGTTATAGATTTCTTTACAGATCTTACAATCCAAATCAGTCATTGTTGCTTAGGATATCCGTATAGTTAGAGAGGTGGTTTAAGTGGATAAAATTCGTATACACTTGGTAGATATGGTATCCCTTATATAACTCTTAAGATTCCCCTCTCTACTAAGAAAAGGTATGTGCACAATCCAATTCCTTTTCAGTACCCTTCTCATATGCGTTTTCATACAAAGAAGCATTTCAGGACCATAACGAGGACAATATTTGTTTATTTATATATGACAATACCCCAAAATTAAAGAGGAAACCACTGAACAATAACATTCCAATACGATTTTATTTTTAAGAATTTTGTTCATGGCTTCGTTCCATGGAGGGTAATCATCTCAATATGAAGAAGTAACTATACAGCGGAATAGCAGAAGTGTTTGCTGCTAGGAAAGTCGCAGAGCTCGCCTGGATACCAGAAACTACGAACTTCATAATAAATGTCTGCATAGAGAGACAGGCTGCGATTCAAATGATAACCTCATGCTGCATATAATGCAGAATGTTCTTCATTATGAGGCAGCAACGGCTGGCCTGGCCACCAAGCGGGGGCTGTGCATCTGCTGGTTGCCACGGCACAAGAGCTTAGAAGCAAACCAGAGCGCGAACCTTATTGCAGAAAGCGGTGTCCAACTACCGAATGAGGAAGTAAGCAACTACTGATGCCTCTACAGATGATTAATAACCATGTTGAAGAATGCATGAAGAGGAAATTGATATCAAAGTAGCGTATCTCCCAAATCTAAATCTACTTCCGAAAGAGGATTGAAGAATGATTGTAGGCATACTGACGGGTCACTGTCTAATGGCAGTATATGCTAAAAGGACGGGAGTTACGAACAACGACGATTGTAGGAAATGTGGGGACGAGGGCTCAAGAGAAACTTTGGAGCATCTCCTGAGTCTACGTCCCCGTCTGGCATACCTGGGAGCTCATAGTATGAGGGACGAGGTCTCAGCTCGGTATTAAAATTCGCTAAGGGCGTCGCTCTTTTTACAATTCCATATCACAACTCTTCAATGGATATCCATCTGGCATTGCAACGGGCCTTGCAGGTCTGTGTGTGGCCTTAACGGCAACCCAGTGTAATCTAACCCAACCTAACCTATATAAATAAGTATTCAGTATCCCGAAATTAACCTGACAGAAGATTTATAGATGAGACTATCCTCATCTTTCAAATAAATAGGGGCATCACCATAGATCTTTCAGGTCGCAGTGTATAACACCCTAAAATATATCTATCTATCTATCTATCCCGAACTCTACCTGAATAACAAAGGTATTTCAAATTCGAGTACCCTCATCACTTAATTTTGGTATCGTATTTGGCATCGTCGAATAGCAGGCATCTTTCTACCGTATCATGTTGGATCGCCAGCGAAATCATAACTTTTCGAACAATTTGGAACTTTTAAATGTAAAGGGTGTTCAGGAAACCCTGTAAGTATATTATTAGTATAGTTATTCCTCCTTAACCCAGCAAACGTTACTTTTCTTTAGGTGAGATTAAGAGATGCATCTACAAATGATGTATTTTATGTTCCTCAACTAGTTTGCTAGGAAAAATTTGTTTGGAATATGTTCATAATACTTCCTCCATTCCCTCTCCCCTCTTTCTCTTTCTCTCACTCTCTCTATCTCTCTCTATCTCTCTCTCTCTATCTCTCTAACTCTCTCTCTATCTCTCTCTCTGTCTCTCTAACTCTCTCTCTACCTCTACCTCTCCATCTCTCTCTCTATCCCTCTCTCTCTATCTCTCAATGTTGTTTAATTATTTCCAGCATTTTATCTAGTCTTCAAAAATGCAGTCAACTACAATAATTCATTGTTTTTATTCCCGTAGCGGGCTTCTGTTTAGTTTTAGTAATCGCTATTTTCATCTCCATGTCCTTCAACTTCATATCCTTTAGTTTAATTTCATGCTTGACTTAACGTACACAAAAGCACGCATCAAATGTGCCCCAACGCAAAGGATGCATGCAAAAATCATGCAAAATACACAAATCATTCGAAACACTCCTCTCAGAGTAGTCTGAGCAAATTTGGGATTATTTTTGTCTGTACTTTGAAAGAAATGTACAGGTTGGCAATTTGTGCTTCATGGTCTGCTGAATCCGTTATTTCTATGTAGGTAAATATTAAAGGAAGCGAAGTTTACTTCGAAAATGGAAGACTGGTCGATTAACAAAGTATACCGAAGTATGAATTGAAAGTCTGTTAGGGACAGTGATATATATCCTTACGAAGTATACATATTTTCTTAGAGACAGAAGTAGACTGACGAGTCTCATTGTACAGAAATATTTCCCTCGACTCGATAAACTTTTTGAGTCTTTCAAGATTGCATGGTTCCAAAAATAGTGTATAAAGATTTTCCCCGACATAGTAAACTTTCGGAGTCTTTCCTGCATGCATGGTTCGCAAACAAACTCACATCGATATCCTGTGAACTTAAATTAATATTATTAATTGGAGAAATTCATTCCAACAAATATAATTAGCAAATCGTATTCCAAAATGAGGATCTAAATGAGATCAAAATGAGGATAAAAATCTAAAATGGTTTTTTTGTGATTATGTCGAAAACATAAGTCAACATTCGACTGGGAAAATAGAGGGTTTTTACACCAGAGGCAGCAAAAATATTTAACCTTAAATTGAATCATACCTGAAACCATGGAGAAAGCAATGGATCAGTTAACAATAACATCTCTTGAACACTAATAGGGTTCCACCATTAAAGAACGCAACTGAAAATGCTATATTTATGTCCAAGAAGTCCTTTTTCTCAAGCACACTCTTGGGTATAGACTGCTATGTTTTCCTGGCATGTGAGCTCTTTGTAAATAATATCAATTTCCCTTAAGCAATCTAGAAGCAAATCCTGAGAATGAAAGCTAGGTCCCAGAATGAAAGCTAAAATGTAACCTCAATGAAACTATCCTGGTACTCTTCTTCAGTGAACTTCCTCAAAGGCAAACTATTATAAAGGCCACCAAAATAATTATTGTAAGTCATGGTCTCTGTTGTAACAGCTGAGAACTGAATTAAAAATTTACCTAAAGACTCTTTAAGACAGTAGTTAACTATGTAGTGTTCACTTATAATACAAAACTCTTGACAACTACACCAACCCAATTCTTTATAGTCAGGATATATATATATATATATATATATATATATATATATATATATATATATATATATGTATATCAAATAATTGCCTCGTTGATAGTGTTTGCCTTATAATGTAATGTAAAAGGGAGGTATATATCAAGTACTGCGACCTAAAAGATCTATTGTACAACCCTCTGCTAATGTAGGATAACCCTATAGAAACTCATCCAGCTTTGTTATTCTTAGAAATTCTAGGATATCAGCTGGATCTAGCTTTGCTACTTCATTACCTGGTCTCATATATGATCCCAGCCTTAGGTGTTCCTTGAGCTTACAGTGACCAATCAAAAGCCCGGTTCTTAAGCTGTTTTTGGGCAAGTCAATGCCAAATTTGAATCTTTTGCGGTTGTAGTGACCCAAAAGTAGTTTTGATTGTCTTAGCCCCATATGACTTGTTTGCCTTAACGACCTTGTAGATAATTTCTGAATCCAATCCTTAGGGTTTGGATCCGATACCTCTTCCTCTCTTTTCTTTATCATATTTTCCAATCCATACTGAGTTTCTTTAGACCATCAAATATTCGTCAGAGGATTACAAAATCACTTATTTTGGTGAATTCATTTTCTATTATACCCCTAAAGTTGTATGTCTTTCTATGTAGAATATCACTTCAGGATATGCTTAGAAACATTACCAGAAACTAGAAGGTGCGTTTAATCATTTACACACATATTTCAGGATATAGAAAAAGAATCGTTTCTCAATCCTATTAAATAGAGCTGCTCAGTTACTCAACTATTGCCATAATAACTCACCACACACAATCTCAGAATCTACTGCATAAAAGAATGAAAACCACGGTTATTTACTTCAAAATAAATTACAATTCCTTATAAACTTAACCATGTTCTTTACAGTGGCGCCACTAAATCTTCGAGAGTTAGCAAATGTTATAGAAAGATTCGTCGTCATAGCTTAGAAGTCCTCTTTATAAACATAAACCCTTGCCTACTTTTAAACATACTTTCAGATACGAAGCAAAAGATAATATAACTGCTTTATAAATATAATAATGCTCTTTACAGAGGTCCTCCTGAATTCTTCGCAAGTGCAAAACTCCTTTAGAGCCACAAATACTGCTTTATATCAAAAGAAAATATAACTGCTTTATAAACAGAAAACTTCTTATGGGAGATGCTACTCTATTCTTTGGAAATACAAAACTCCTTTAGAACTATTCTTACTGCTTTAAATCACAAGAATATATATATAACTGGTATATAAACAGAAAATGGCTCTTTACAGAGGTCCTACACTGTTCTTAGGAAGTACTGAACCCCTTTAGAAAGATCCGTTGTCATTGAATTCAGCATTTCCTTGACATGTACTTTGAGGGTTCGGTTAAAGTTGTTGACAATATGAACGAAACTGTCGCCCCTTCGCCTCTATAAGCCACCCTCGATATATTCAGATGCGTGCCTCAGACAAATAACTCAAAAAAATGACCAAATAAAAATCAAAAATTTCACATAGAAACTAATCGCAAAACATGACAGGAGCAACAAAACTTCCTTCTGACTGCAGAAAGAAAATTAATGTCAGAAGTTGTCAACAGCATGTCAGAGTCTCAGACAGACACAATATCTCCACGCGTATCAGTGATGCGGAAAGGAAAAGAAAACATCACAAAGAATACGAAATAAGACAAAAGAACAACTTTGAAATGCCAATTACTCGAAAGCGAAGAAAACCTCGTCTCTGCTCGCACATAAAGCAATGAACCGAACTGAAATAGCCCCAAATAAGGCTGGTCTCCTTGGGTTTCGGGTATTTGTCATGTATCTCTGCATCTGTATCTGCAACTGGCATGTGTAGAAAATAAATGTTTGGCAAACCGTTTTGGCAGCTGGCCAAGTGCTCCTCCCCGGTCACTGGCTGCGGGCACCGAACAAGCACCCTCGACACACGCAAAACTGCAGACTGGGCCATTGTCCTTTTTGCACATGTATGCAGTTTAATTTGAACAGGGAGTAGGCAATAGTCTTGAAATTAGCTTCAAAAAACAACCACAAAATTTAGTTCATATTTGATTATCGTGTATTTGTGGTTTGTTGTTAATATTTTGTGTGAACAAGTACAGTGAACACTCGCCTAAAATAAAAAAGTTGTGCCATACTCGAATTAGTTTAATTTTATTATTAAAAGTCCATAATTATTCCATTTGTATCTTTCGTATATGGCCAATTTTTATGTGTTCTCTTATTTCCTGCTCATGTTCACTTCACTCACAATATGTACGAGTATATTTCCAACTTGTTCAACTCCTTAATGTCCTTGAATAGTTCCCTTTCACCTCTCTTCATATTGTTTGTTGCGCAAGAATCATCTTCATTTCTTCTGTAATTATTTATCTGTAAGTTTTGCTCTCGATTGCTCCCATTGATGGGGCTTTTATTGCGTTGTGACCCTGAAACAATTTGCCGCATTTAATTTAATTAACAAACATTTTGCTCCGGAAAACTTTTGCAATAAAAACGAAAATGACCCGAAATGAGAGAAAAATACGAAAAGTGGCACAATTGGTTATATTTCCCCACCGCACGTTCCTTTGAATTTTTGAGAGGAAGTTATTATTGCGACTAATTATGTTCATTTATGTTGACAATAAATAAAACATTTAAACAAAATAAATAAATGTTTACAATAATTTTTTTAACATACTTTAATTTAAATATTTTAGATTAATTTAATTGTAGTATTAAAAACTTCTGGAAATATATAATATATATCTGATAATGGTAAGAACTATACTCGTGACTGATATTATCCAACTGTCATATTCCAATCTCAGTTCTATGTAAACATAAATTAACGTGTAACTAAGCTCTTCTATTATAATACTCCTATAATTTAATAGTTATACTTACATAGTTATAAAGTCCACTCCATCCTTCATTTATACGAGTATATCCATTTATTGCAAGAGACTCTTTCCACTCTTTAAGTATTTTAATAGAACAAAACGACAAAAACCGTATTACATTATAACAAAAAGGCACAGATAAAGGGCAATTGGGTTTCATATTACGAAAAAATGGGGTAACCCAAGAAAAGGCCATGGACCATAACCGACCTACACTTGTACTACGAACACCCAATTAATGCATTTTGATCGAAACCCAGGGCCTTGCAGAGCTGTCCCATAATAATGTCGGCGCGGAAAAACCACGAACCAGCAATGCTTGACGCCGTGATGGAGCGAAACAACTCACCAGGAAATCTAATAGCAGAATGCATAAAAATGCAAGGTACCTCGTCCATCACAATCAAGTACACCGATGCTTGAAGAAGCATTGACAGAGTCATCTAAAACGCTCGTCTCATCAAATGCTGCAACTACTACAACCTGTTCATACGAACACCCAAATGTACGAGCACACTCACTGCAGCTCCAGTACCGATCAATTACTCAGCGGCAATCAGAGCGCGTCCCTCCAGAAGTGGAAGTTGATACACCACTCGATTTGGTGCCAAAACCACATTTTTGAAAACTGAGTCGATGCTAGCTTCGGAACTTTTTAATCCTGATGCACTTTCTATTGTGCACGCACACATGTGCATACATACATTTCTTCCAGGAGATTTCCTTTCATTTTTTTGCCAATTTAAATAAGACTCTAGAGAATGGAGTCAATTCGCAATTCGATTGTTTGTTCTTGATATCTCCGTAGTAGGTGTCCTTTAGCTTCTGAAAATATGCTTTTATTTCTATATCTTTTATAGGAAACAAACGAGGTTTATACTCGCGCTTTCACGAAAAGACTGCAGAACTATCATAGGTATAATGACAGGCCATAATTTATTGGCGGCACATGCACACAAGATAGGAATTACGAACAATGACGAATGTAGGAAGTGTAAAGAGGTAGGGGTAAGGGAAACTCCGGAACATCTCCTTTGTATATGTCCTGCGTTATCAAAAACGCGCTTAAAATGCTTAGGAGTCCCACAATTTGTGAGATTGGAAGACATCTCAGGAATGGAGCTAACAGCACTGCTTAAATTCGCGAAAAGCGTTGATATCCTACGAGATGTCTACTGGAAATCTGCATAAAGGTCAGACCCCATCTGGTATCGCTAGGGACCAACCGGTCTATGTGTGGCTTTAGGCCAGCCAGGTTAACCTAACCTAACCCTTAACCTTTGCCCTTAGAAAAGAAAAGAGGAGTCAACTCAATTTGTGCGGATGAGCAGTTTTTCACCTAATAAGTGGAGGCGTGGTAGGTATGGAAATTTAAATATACAAATGATCAAAATCAATTTCTGAACCGTTTTGATTTTGTTCGCTTGGCCGTCTGTGGTGAACTTTTGCTGCACCGTTGGAGACTTGTTAATGAAGCTTAGAGATATTTTAATGAAAGTGGAAAAGTATAGTCTGGACCTAAATAGCTGTTTGAACCCATTTGGACAAAGCCCACGCCATAAATGGAGTCGAGCAGATAAAGGACACGCTTTCCTCACATATTATCAATCCTTGAGACTCCAGTAAAATTAAACTGCTAATGATAGTATATTCATTCATAAAGGGGCCTAATTAATTCACAAATTATTAGGCCCCATTAAGAGGGTCATCAAGATGGATCATCAATTCTATCCCAAGCCCACTTTTAATGTATATGCATAACTCGAGATCTATGGAAGATTTATGTAAATAATTGACACACAATTATATTTTGAACATTCCTGATCATAGTGGGGGTCAAATACATTCAGTTTCAAGACGTCATTAGACTTTTCAGTTAGAAACTTAGTAGGAAATCTTAAGACGAATTCTAATAAGAAGAGCACAACAGTTGAGAACGTCAGTTCCAGAAAACTTTCAAATGTCCAAAAAAGGAGAGAAACAAATAAGATGGAAAAAGAATATAAAAATTTCAAACAAATCACAACAAAAAAATTGAAAATTTGCTTTAATGCTTTCACTGTAGTGGAGGTGCTGGTTCTGACACAAATGACTCCAAACTCATCTAAAGGCCACAATTGACAACCCATAACAGTGAAAACGCCATGCCCTCTACTTTCAGAGATCCTAGCTCGTACTTTTGTAGCTGTTTTTTTGCGAGAACGACGGGTCTGGAATTGTATATTGAATTGGTATATTGAATATTGAAGAACGAACCTTCCACAAATATTGTCGGTATGCAGTGGCAGAAAGCACAAAGAAGAACGGGATTGGACTCTTTGTATAGTAAAATTTCGATGCAGAACGGAATATTGAGTAAACTTTGATTACGCGTATTTAGTTTTCAGCGAGGATGTCATTTACCTCTTAGTCAAAGTCAATAATTTTGTCGTTACCGGAACACAGGATGGTCCCACAGCGTTCTCCTACAAAGTGCACTTGTCAATAAATCCGAATACTGATTACTTTCGTACTTAAAAAGATTTTATTTTAATACTGATCTTCACACATATATATAAAAGGTTAACTTAAAGTATAGAACCGCTCCTGAAGCTTCTGATTTTAGTATTTCGAGTTTTCTATCAGCACCCAAAAGTATGCTTCTTGAAATAAATTATGGTAGGCTGGGGTATAACCCCGCGTTATGGTTACCCGCTCAACTTGGTTGCGTTGCCCGAGTGTCCACTCAACTTTTATAGTTCCTATATCCATGGTGCTGCCAGGTCAACATATTGACGATCGGAAAACAATGCGGTGATGGGCCGAGAAAACATGAAATCTGCGAGTTTGCAAGTGGAAAACAAATTGATAGATCAGACCAAAGTGGACTCGAGTCCGAATTTATTTTAAATGACCAGCATATTAGCAGTGATATCGATATGCTGCGTAATAGGCATTGAATCCACGATGAATACAACTGCTTGGACTCAAAAAACTTCATGAAAGTAAATATAACTTTTTTCACTGATTTCTTATTTTATTAACAATTTCGTCTTCAATATTTAAAGTAAAAGTTCACTAGTTACCTCCGTGCATAGGATAAACTCTGGAAGGCTACTTAAAAACATGGTAAAGTCCAACGTGATCTACTCTGTCGAAGGCTTGGAAAGCATCTATTGAAACACTCTCCAGATGACAGTGGCCGTGTGAACTTGCTCCATTGTGGAGGGATATCTGATATATCTAAATTGAACCGGTGGTACCAGATATTCTTCTTCAAAGTTATTCAAGACTTCTTTACAATTGCTGGATTCGGTTTAGAAGTAAATTTTCAAGCAACTTTATACATGGGTGGCAAATTTGGAGTTTATTTCAAGACTTAATATTAATGGACTGTTTTCCTGGCTTGGGAACGATTATAATCTGTGCCGTTTTTTTTTATTTTTATAGAAAACATAAATTAGTATTTATTGAAATAAGGCAGATTTTTAGTTCTTTTCAACTGAACAAAAGGCACTTTTTATTTACTTGACGCGAAATATATTATTTGGAGATTCTGTGTGGCACTCTTGCAATTGTAAGCAACATTCAATTGTGTTCTGATATCAGGCCATCAAAGTGAAGAGTGATGATAATAACTACTGGAAAAAGCGCGATCCCTCTTCCACTTTTATGGAAACCCTCTGCTTACTCGGCTGAAATTTGTTTTGGTGGTTCCTCCCTATTTAGTTTGATACCAACCTATTTCCACTACTGCTAAACTTCCTGATTGTTGAAACCGTTCTGTGGGCATCCTTTTACCATCTTCTGGATTCTATTCTGGATAACTTCTCAGATTGTTGCTTCTTATTAGTTCGCTTAGTTAAGATTAATTAAGATCGCTTTTTCAGACACTTTTACCTTAAGTTTTTTTTTCCATTCTTCGCTGTTGTATCACTGAACTGTTTGTGATCTGTTGCTTGTTTCCGACGGTTCTGCCAATTAGAATAAAGTTGCCATTTCGAATATGAAATTTTCGATAGCGAAGCTGCCACCATTTTTAGGGACATATTTTGTCCTAGAAAGTATTGTGAACGAACATCGTCATTTTTGAAGCATAGCTTAAGAGTCTCTTTCAGATCTGAGTTGAAATGGACAAATATTTCCTCAGTAGCATAATTAATTTTTACAACTCAAAAGAACTTTCAGGCACAAAAAGCGCATTTCAGTTTGTTCTTAACATTAACTTATTGCAGAAGAGAAAGGAAGAGTAACATATTTCCAACTTGAATCCTTTGATGTCAATGACTTTTACACAGTCGACCGGAATCCTTCCAGTTTGAAGAATTCTTTTCACCATAGAGGTTAGAATGTTCAATGACAATTTGGAATCGCCCTCTAATATTCGGCAAACACTTTTATGCAAAAATGTCTTATTTGTGACTTATGTGGTTGGTAAGACAGTTATTGTGGAATTATCAATTTCTCGGTTCTCTCAATTGCGACGTTTGGACAAACTGAGGAATTTGTAAATATGGTCGCGAGTTAAATGGAAATCAGTCAAACTATATTTCAATATATGAAGTCATGTTTTACCAATATCAATTAAGCCCTCTCAGTGGTTTGTATGTTTCTTGCTCAAGGTGGCGTACCAGAACGTATCTCCCGCCTATATAAAACCAATGTTATCCTATTCCTCTGTTGAGCTTAGATAAAGATAATGGAAATGTTCTTCTGTCTGGACTTTCTTGCACCGAAAGAGATCAATAAATACATTCTGGCAAAACTTTGTCTTTCAGTACGTCAAATGTGAAATCCAATGCCATTTAATCTCCTGCACAACCATTCAAATACGGAATTAACTCGAGGGTGATACAAAATTGATAAAATTGCAGTTCGTAGCGACATCGAATTCTTTCATTTAGAACGCAACACACAGAAAGAAATTATTGATCGAGTGCTTCCCACACTTGGTGAAACTGGAAATTATTCTCTGGTTGAATTGGTTCGAGAGAAGCAGCACAAGCGTTGGATACTATGAACGGGGTGGAACTCAAACCCGTGAGCCCACAACTGCACGTCTGGCCTACTTACCGCGACACCAATAAAGCAAATCTTTTAAATGCAGAAATTATTTCTTTTACATATTTGTCTACTACATTTTGATCTTGGAGCCAGTGTCGCCGATTTTTATAACAAATCGGAAGTTCATAACATGACAATCCTGGGGTTTGGGGTTGAGAACGTATCGTACGTCGAACGTACTCGTATATAAAAGAGATCGTATTACAAAACGAAACGGAACTCCGTCATCTTCAGGGCCCTGTGTGAGTCCTTCAACGATTTGAAATAAGTTTACACTTGAAACTTTTTTGAATAATGCAAATGTTTTTTTTTATTATAAGAAAGTATGGAATATCACTAGAATTGAATAGAAAATGAAAGAATTTTGTTAAACTGGAAGCCATTAGAACTTTCATTTGATTACGTTATCAATTGGTATGTTTCTTGTCTATTATGCATTATATTAAATTTAGAACATTATCAACACATTATACTTCCTTCGTCAGCTTCTGCAACGTCAAATTTGTCGACTTGGATGATTATTGTATCTTTGCCTTGTATAATACAAACTATCGCCTTCTTTGAGTTCTGCATCGCAATTTTTATACACCCAGTCTCCATTGTCGTTTTTCTGTAGAATCTCTGCCCCTGCTACATCATCAAAGTTCGTGTACTCCTTGTTCTTTTGCCAATTTAATGTGATGCGGTCACAGGCATAGTTTGAAAAGGTGATTTCGAATCCTGGATTTTAAACCTTCACCACCACTTCGCCTTCGCAAACAACACTGCACACCATCAGTGACAAAAGCACGATGATAGGGAATCGGACTGTAGAAAACATGGCGTTAGACTGTGATGGATTATGACTGGTAATCGTTACAATACTTTCGACTTATATAGCAATTTGGGTCAGATCCAGCATCAGCACTACAGGGAAAGCACCAAACAAACTTGAATTTTTACGTATTTGTTTCCGTTTTATTTATTTAAAGTTTATTGTTCACATTTTACATTTTTCCTGGAACAGAGTTTTTAGAAATTGTCTCAAGTGGTTTCAGCTGTTTCCCTTTTCTTATCAGAATTCTAGTCAATATTTGTATCTAAACTTCTAACTGAGAATTCTGAAGAAACCTTTGTTTAATTAATAATAATTATAGACAGAATGATTGAATTAGTTACTTATTATTATTTTTCGTTTCTACTGAAATTAGCGAATGTGCCTGTAAATAGGTAGACAGAAAATTTTACACTTGTCAGGTAAACATACATGAAACGTAAACATGCTACAGTGGAACTAAGAACCTTGGGAGATAAAACAAAGGTTCTTATATTGTTGTATGTTTATTTATATTTTTTATTGTTATTTTGTACGAGTGTTTCTAAATAAACTAAATGAAAAAAGTTGATACTGTCAACAAAGGGTTTTAAGCGGAATTAACGCCTACAAGTTAATATTCTACACGTGCATAGAATTACGTAGCTTGCTTGAATAGGTGGTGCCATGCCCACAGATTCCTTTCACCGCACTTTTTACATTCTACCTGCAAGTGACTACAATCTCCCACACAAAGTGCAGTACCAAGATTTCTAATACAAAGCATTTGATGGTCTCTTTAGAATATCTGAATATTGAATTGTAACACGTGCAAATAGAAATGCGCAAAGGAGGAACAAATTAAAATCTACCATAATAACGACCTACTTGTTGTTTTCCATCGGCATTAATATATAGAAATGGTGGGTTGAGGGGTGTTGTACACCCACTTTTTCTTCCAGAGTTTATAAACCATTTTCAGGATTTGATCATGGTCTTCATCGCCAAATTGCGTCAGCAATAAATCCATTGAGTTGCGGGCTGTGTGTTATGTTGAAACCACATATTACTCATATCCATACCATAACTAATTGGCCAAATATAATTCATTAGCTTGATAGCTAGATATCGTAAAAGGTTTCTTATGCTAGTTTTCTCTAATACATGCCCTGAACCAGAAAGCGCACGAGCCAGTAAATCGAATGGCATGTCAAGACTTCTCATCACATCCCTTTTCTGAGGCCCTAATGTGACAGATCTGCTTACCTACGTATCCACACAGAAAGCAATTGGCCTCATCAATAAAAACGATGTTTTCATCAAAACCAGACCTTTTTCAATGATCAAGTTGGCGAAATTGCGACGTAGGGAATGATCGTCTGGCTTCAGTTCTTGCATTACCTGAACATTATATGGACAGTCAAATCCTTGCCAAGAATTCAAATATCCAGATTTCGCTCTCCGATAATTTCAATTGCTGTGAACGTAAGGGAAAGGGTGAATTTGGCTCATCTTCAACACTTTCACTCACTGACTCGATATTTTCCATCGAACAACCGGGACGTGCACGCATTGGTGTAGCTCTGTTATATACCCAGCCACTGTATTCCAATTAAGGCACCAAAAGGATGATGATTTTTTTCCTTGTGCCATTTCGTTAATTTTCACTCTGTTCGTAGGTTGGGCAGCCGCATTACCTAGAAAACAGTCATGCCACTTAGACAAACATTTGGGTCCGTTGTGAGCACTCTGTTCATAAGTCCACTAAAATTCAAACATAAAAGTGTTAAATACGACAGGACATTTCATTGGAACTTTTGCTCAGCAGTGATTATTGTGCTGACTTTGGTCTCCCATTTAATTGGCACAAAAAGTAAAACAGACAAAATCAATAAATATAAAAACGGGAAATAAGATATACATATAAAGATATGCGACCCCCTCACCCCTCATTTGCTAAGACGCATTGCTGGGATGGAGCGTCAGAATGTTGCTAAAAGTCAAATGTTTATCAAAAATAGTCTTATACAATGTTCTTTTGGAAAGGAAGTTTTAAAGGAAATTACGTACTTTTTATTGCTTTTTCTATTAATCAAATACACTATACGAGTATTATAGCGTATCTTTGGCTGTTAGTCTTTCGTTGTAGTTGGATTTTTTAAGTTGTGTTTCTGCCCACGAGTTAAGACTATATCACAATGGCGCGATAGGTCAGCTTATAGCCATTATACTACGAGTGAAATAAGCGCTGAACATAACAAATGATTTTTAAAAATTTCCGATCTTCTTTGCACATCATTAACTCGGACTAAAAATTGCCATTTATATCTCTGGATTATTCAAATGTCTGCTCCAGATCTCATTCAAATGTCTCCTTCTGCTCTCCTTCCATAAGGACCATTTCTTGAACATTTCGTATTCTCAACTTAGACATCACATTCGCATTATTGTGGCTATCTGGGTTTCACGTTACTGTACGCGTGTTTCAATCAACCATGACGATATTATCCGCTTAGAACAAGACACTCCTGTTAAGACCGCAGCTTGCATGATTTTCTCGATCAGCAAGTTGAATAAATCGGCGTTTATAGTATAAACTTGTGCGATACTTTGTTCTGCAGTAAACAGAATAGAGATATCGTTTGCCTTTGTAGCGAATAGCGTGTATCTGTCAGAGTAATTTTTCTCTATACATGTCTCTGCTACTCTAGGCATCCATCTCTCTTTTCTCTCTGGTTCTCACTCTATATATATCTGTCTCTAATTCCGCCTCCATCACTCTGTCTCTCACTGTATACATTTTTATCTCTCTCTATCCCGTGATATCTTTGCTATCTCTACCAATTTACTATCTCTACCACTTCATCACTCGAATAGTAGAGAACTGCAATTTTCCCTATATCACTCTCTCCAGCTTCTCTAATATACTCTCTCTAGTTTCTCTATCCAACTTTTTCTAACATTATTTCTATCTTAGTATATCTCTGTATTTCACTACATTTCTGTCTCTCTATCCCTGTCTATATCATTCTATTTCTCTCTTTATATATTTTTATGTCTCTCTATCCCTGGATATCTTTGTTATCTCTACTATTTTATCACTAGAGTGGTATAGAACTCTAACTTTCCAAAACTCTCTCTACTACCTTTAGCTCAATCCTTCTATCAGTCTCTCTATCTCTGTATATCTACCTCTCTATTTCATTATATTTCTGTCCTTTATCCTTATCCATATCATTCTATCTCTCCCTTTATATAGTTTTGTGCCACTCTATCTCTCTCAATTTTCTATCTCTCTACATCTCGATATCTTTGCATGACTTTCTCTACCATTCTAACTTTATCTATATCACTTTCTCTACATATCTCTATTATACTATCAGCACATGTGGTATTCCATTTGTCTTCATCCTCGCACATATTTGGTACCAGATTGTACTCCGTCAGAGTTTCGCCGAATGCTCTTTCTAGATCCATTCGTCCATTGATGCCGCCTGCTTGCCCGGGGGCCACCAACGTTAGGCATTAGTCTCGTTAACGCACCATTTATTCGTGCGGCTTTATCGCTGACTATTTGTAGGTGTTGCCTGAACGTCATCCGGGTATCAATTACTACTCCCAAATATTTTAGATACGGTTGAGAAGTGATGATGTGATCACCGATCGTTATTGTTATTTCTTCGCGCACGTGTCTTGTGCTCAGCAGCACCACCTCCGTCTTTTGTGCTGCCAGCTCGAGCTTTGCGTTTCCCAGCCATCTTCTTACTCTCGTGATAGCGTCGTTACACAACGCCTGCAGTGTGTCAAGGTGCTTTGCCACTGAAACCATCGCGATGTCATCTGCGTATCCAATGAGTGTTGTGTCTGCCGGGAGGTCAAGTTTAAGGATGCCGTCATACATTGCGTTCCAAAGTGTTGGGCCCAGCACCGAACCCTTGGGAGACGCCGCCAGTTACTCTGTACGTTTTCACGCCATCGTCCGTGTCATAAAACATGACTCTGTTGTCGAAGTAGCTCGCTATAATTCACTGCAGATATACCGGCACCGCGAAACTTTTAAGTGCGCTCATAATCTGGAAACAGCTTGCGGAGTTGAATGCGTTTTTAATATCCAACGTCACCACCGCACAGTACTTCTTTGTACCAAATCTCCATTGTCTGCCGCTAGTGGCTTGACGAGCAATATTCATGACGGTTTGAATAGCGTCCAACGTTGATCGCGCTTTCCTAAACCCATACTGGTTTGGGGACAGCCCTTCTGGTTTCTCCAGATGCTCCTGTAGTCGATCGCATACGATGCGCTCCAATACTTTGCCCAGTGTATCCAGCATACATAAAGGACGATACGACTATGGTTGATCCGGCTGCTTCCCTGGTTTAAGTAGCAGCACCAGCCTCTGTTGTTTCCAGGATTTTGGGAAAACGCCTTCCTTGAGACATGCGTCGTAGAGTTTAGCGAAAAGCTCCGGCGTCGCCTTAGTCGCTGATTTCACTGCGATGTTTGGAAAGCCGTCCAAACCCGGTGCTTTGTTATCTGTGATGCGTTGTGTGATGAGAAGCACTTCCTGTGTGATAATTTCAGGGATATCATCCATGTGCAATTGCTGTCCCTGGTAAAGTGTTGCTTCTTCTTGGCGAGGGAATAGAGTGGATACTACCTCTCGCATGAGTATCGGGCTTGTGGGCTGTGGTGCTCTTGGGCCTTTCAGCTTCCTCATAACTGTTTTATAACCATTTCCCCAGGGATCAAGGTCTACGCTGTCGCGAAGCTCCCTAAAGCATCGGTTTTTGCTCTCTTGTATGGATTTTTTGAGTACTGCTTTACATATCTTGTAGTCTGCCAATAGCGCGTCTGTCGCTGGCGCAGCGCGAGATCTCTTAAGTTTTCTTCGTGCATGATGGCAATTTCTTCTAGCAATCACGATCTCCTCATTCCACCAGTAGACTGGCTTTCTGTCAGGTCTTCCTGATAACCTGGGCATGGTTGTGTCGCATGCTTTACCGAGGCAGGCTGTGATGCTCGCCATTATGCTTTCTGCTTTCATCTCTAAATAGCTTTCTTGAGCGGTGCCATATTGCCAAGCCATGTTAAAGATTTCAGCGTCATATGACTGTTTTTTCCAGCCTCTTTGCTGAACTTTCTGCACCCGGTATGCGTTCTGTTGTGTATGTTGCCATATGTCCATGATGATGGCATTATGGTCGCTATGCGTGTAGATGGAGCTTACAGACCACCTTGCTGTGCGAGCTATGTCATTCTGGGCGAAGGTTAGGTCCACGATGGAGCTTTTTCTTCCATTTTCGAAGGTGCATTGGCCAGGCACATTGAGCAGCTCGAGATCAAGCAGAGCCATGCTCTCCAGCAGCGCTGTCCCACGTCTGTTGGTGGGCGTGCTCCCCCAAGTAGTAGACCACGCGTTAAAGTCACCAGCAATCAGGAGTGGGTGTTTGCCCCGCGCTTCTGCTACTAGTGCTGCCAACATTCTTTCGTACTCCTCCGCGTTCATACTGGGTGGAGCGTTGCAACTAAAAAGATAGACGCCTCTCGCTTTGACCCAGGTGAAACCACGTTCTGCTCCCGTCATTTTACTGTGCGGAGTTGAATTGCCCATTGTCCATATCGCCGACTTGTTCGAGACATCAGACGTCCAGGAATATTCGTCGATGCTTTCGTATGGCTCTGATAGTAGCGCAATATCTACGCTGTGCTCCTGCATGGTTTTCCGCAAGAGGTCTTCAGCGGCCGCACAGTGATTGAGGTTGAGCTGAATAATTCTCATGCTCGTTTCTTATTTACTGCCTCCTGGTACTGTGGGCACTTTGCACTACATGCAGCGTGTGCTCCTTTACAAAGTACGCACATTGCTGGGTTTTTGCATGAGGCTGCAATGTGACCACTTTCGCCACACCTTCTGCACATTCCCGTTCGGTCCGTCTGCTTGCAAGATGCTGCAACATGACCAAAACCCCCGCACCTGAAGCATCTAGTTGGAGATTAGGACTCCGACACTCGGCAGCTAACCCATCCGACTCGCAGGTGCTTCAAATTCATTACCTTATTAGCGTCCTCGGCTGGTAACGTTATATACGCAGTCCTTATTGCGGATTCATCTGTCTAATAATATCCTTGTGCATGTTTCTTTGTGAGTTGCAGTATCGCATTAGCTCATCGATTTCTCGCCCGAGTGCCTTCAACGGCGCTGCCATCTTATGTGGGACCTTCTCCAACGATGCCTCTGTTGTGGGTGACCGATTTTTTACTATCGACGAACCGGCATCTCTTTGCTGACAGTATCTACTGTCCGCTTCTCCTGTACCTCAGATTCCAACCACCTAGTTGGTGTCTCCGTCAGCACATTGCTGGCTAGTGAGGTCAGACTCGTGCATGCTGTCCTGTTTCCTTTCGCAGGCGAGATATTTGTCGATTTCGGGATTCCCGTATCGCGATCTCTCGGGCAGTCAGCCGTATTCAACGGGGAGCGCATGATCCTTGCACTACCTTGTAAAGGTAGCGGGGTATTCTCATTGTCATTTTTTTGGTTTGTTTCAGCCGTCTTTGAATTTACAGAATTAATCATTGCGATTGGGTCCCCCCTGGAAGCCGCTATCCTTATCCGAATGTGCAGTCGGGTTAATAACCCTGTGGTTATCTATGCTAATTAAAGCAGGGGGGCCAACGCGAGGGTTAACGCAAGACCTTATGGGTACCTGCGTACAGAGCCAGGTTCGCGTGAATAGGGAGCAAGCTCAACCTAACCTGCACCACCAATCCAATGGTGACGGATCAAGAACGTACTTCCAGGCCTGCCAAGGTTTTACCGGGACGGGGGCAACTGCTGCAATATCTGGACCGCCGTTTCACTGGGATTTCACTCCACACCTACTAAGAGGCCAGTCACAGCAGCCACCAGCTCAAATCATCATCTCCGAAATATGTTCCAGTGCCATTATCATCAAGATCCTACTGGGCTCAGATCGTGGTTGTGGACAACGTTTGTCCCAGGATGTCTCTCAATAGAGGATGAAGGATGATATCCCACGTCGGTCCATCGATGATCCCTCGTTGTCCACCGGTGCTCAAACAGCCGCCCCTCCGGGGTCATCGCTGAATGAATCGTCGCTCACTCTGGCTAATATTCAGCTGATGCTGGTATACCATTGCCCGGGGTCGCCACGAGGAGGCAGTGAGTCTTCTTGGAGAAGTTCTCTGTAAGGATCGCCCTGGCCCCTTCGTAGAGGCAGTGAGCAACTTTATCTTAAGATTATCCTCCCTGACCCCTATCACTCTCTCTATTTATCTTTATTTCATTCTCTCTATCACTCTCTTCAACTGTGTATATCTATCTATCCTACTCTAGCTAGTCCCCAATCTAAATATTTATATATTTATTTCACTCTCATTTTCTCAATCACTCTTTTGATTTCTCTATATCTATCCCTCCACCTCTAGCTATTCCTCTCTCTATCTATTTTCTTGTTTTGGAAGGGAGGTGGAAATCTTCAAAAAGGAGTTACACCAATGCAGTGAAACACCAGTGGTATGGGATTTCTACCTACTAACCTACCACCTCTCGTCGCTTCCCCCGCATGACACCCTCAAGGTAATAATTCACTGGGGGATAGTATGATCAGCGGACGCCTCTTAGTTATTTTCAGATGAGCCGTCTCTCTATGTTACTCCATGTGGCGCAAGTCTTTCATGATAGCGAAAGTGGTGTTCCACACCGCAGCCAATCTCTACGGGCTCTTAAACATAGGCTGAACTATTTTGTTACAGGCTCCCAACATACTCCTTGTAGTGCCTCTCTGGAACTTTTATACAGTGAGCTATTCTGCTCTCTATACATTTATCTACCTAAATCTCTGATTCTCTCCACATCTCTCTAGTTCTCTACATATCATCATTTTCTCTATATTTTTATCTCTCTATATTTCAATCTCTCTATATTTCAATCTCTTTCTCTCTTACTCTATCTACCTCTTTCTATCACATTCTCTCATTATATCCCTCTCTCTTCGTATGTTCTATCCTCAATTTGCATGTAAACCAAATTGTATCCAATCAATTTTAAAATCACTTGAAGAGAAAACTGTTGGGTGAGAGTGTAGGGTATTGGTAATTGTCTGCTCGACCCACTATAAAAACTTCCTTTCTTGTTTTCTTTTCTTCTTGAAACATATTCCACAATCACGGCCAACAAAACCCCGCAATTAGGGAAACTGCTCGACAAGCAAAATTCGCCGTGTGAGAGTGTGATGCAAATGTCTCCTGCGGCCTCCCGAAGCAAATAAAAACGCAATTCATGGAAACGGCGGCCGCAGAACGGGCTGCCGAGGAAGCAGCCGTGCCATTTTCAATTCACTGTGTTTCGTTCCGTTTACTTTTAATATTTGCCGCTATTATTTGGACTATTATCACATTTTCCATCTAATTCCTGCGGCAATTGTGGGCGCTTGGAAGGCTGTTAATTTCATTGTTGTGAGTGCTGTTGTTGTTGTTTCGGTGTTGTTGTCGTTAGTGTTTTGGGTCAAATGGTGCATCATTGTGTGCCACAATCAATATGAAAGAGTCCCTAAGGACTTGTATTCAAGGTCACATAGTAATCTTTCTGCGGGTAGCTACCACAGAAGCTGAGGAGCTAAAGAGGCAAGTTTTGAGAGAGACAGAGAGAAGAAGAAAAGGGTTGAATATGGAGTTGCTGAAATACTTGTAGAGGGCGTCCTCCCCCACATTTTAACAATGTGGTTTGAAGATACAAAAGAGGGAGGGAGAGAGATTCATGACAATTGAGTTCAGTTGTGACTTGAAAGAAACACCGATAAGAGTAATATAGAAAAATCCTTACAAAATCGGAAAAGGACACATCAACCATTCAACCGAAATTAATAGAAATTCGAAAAATAATTTTTTTTTAATTACTTTTATAAAAATTCGTCGCAGTTGTAATTTTTTACAAAATGCGTTTTCAGTTCTTGTTGAAAATTCCCTAAAATTACTTAAAATTAACTAAAACTAATTTCGAAAGCTTTTAAAGTGTGTAAAAAAATCATTATAAATATTTGGCGTTCCACAAATTTCTGCATATCCTTCTGCATTCCTTCAGATCCTCACAATCTGGATATGCCCTCTACTAAATTCACGCTCTTTTCCTCCCTCTGTGGCTCATATGAAATTAATTGCAACTCATCCGATGCAGAGTCTGCAGTTGATCGTCCCTTTGGCGCCTCTTCGAAACGCACTTTCAACACGGAGCTCTCTTGGCTGGAGTCCACACTCACTGCACAATCGTCCTCAGCGTCGTTTTCCTCCACCACTTTCGGCAGCGTATTTGCCAGAAAGCTGGTCAATACCAGACCATTCTGGTTAGCATATAAGGCGTAATCGGACTCGTCCAGATTGTAGCCCATATTTATGCGGCGCACATCGGTCTTAATGCTAAGCAGCACATCCAGACACTTGCGGAAGGTGGGGCGTTCCTCGGCATTCGCGTCCCAACACTCCATTAACAGTGAAAAGCTGTAAAGAAAAAAGTAATAAGAAACTGCAGGGACAGATTTTAGAGCCCACCGGCCAACTCACAGTTTGTCGGGGCAATTGACGGGCTGTTCCAAGCGACCACCCTCTTTGACATAGCTCAGCACGTCGAAGTTATTGCGCGCTGCATAGGGCTGCTGACCCAACGTCAGTATTTCCCAGCAGAGCACACCAAAGGCCCACACATCCGATTGTATGGTGAAGACACCGTCCATCAGACTCTCCGGCGACATCCAGCGCACGGGCATCAGACCCTCGCCCTCCTTGCGATAGTAGTCGTGCTTGTAAATATCTCGCGCCAGCCCAAAATCGCCTATTTTCACCGTGCGCTTGCTCGGCACCAGCGATGAGACCAGACAATTGCGGCACGCCAAATCACGATGCACGAAGTGCATGTCCTCCAGGTAGCTGCAACCGGTGGCCACATCTATGCACATCGTCAGCAGATCGATCAGCTGCAGTGAAGCGAACGGTTTCTGCGAAATGTGAATGAAAGTTGCAGCGACAGTTTCATTTCGCTTGTGGCAACTTACCTGCGAATGTGGACGGGATTCACGCAGATAAGTCAACAAATCGCCACCCTCCATGAACTCCATGATAATGGACACGGACTCGGTGTCGAAACACACGCCTATAAGACGCACAATGTTCTCGTGTTTGAAATTGCTCATCAGTTGAGCCTCCTGCAGGAGCTCAGCGAACTCACTGGCGCCTTTGCGAAGACTCTGTAAGAGTTGAAAGCACAAAATGATCTCATACTATGAAGGAGGAGGGAGGCTCAAGAAAAAATAATGACCCGCTCTTTACCTTAATGGCCACCTTTTCGGGTTTCTCTTCATCCTCGTGCTTTACCAAACCCTCATAAACTTCGCCGAAGGCGCCACTGCCCAGAAAATTCAAGAGTGTTATTTGATTCCAGTTCACATGCGGTAAGAGGGCTATGTCGGCATCGCTCAGAGGCCCGCCTGTATATAGAGTCGCATGACTCGCCACCGAGAAGGCGCGATTATGCGATGCCATCAGTTGTTGTTGTTGGAGGACGGATAGATTACTCCAAATGCTGGCACGACTTTTGTCCAATAATTTCTGCGATTTCAAACGACGGTTTTGAACTGCGGAAACATAAACATTTCAGATTATAGAAACATAAAACATAAAACATGGAATAAACATAAACTGAGAAACGTAGAAAATGTTGGCACTCACCCATTCTCACTAACAAAAACACAATCACGCAACTGGACACAATTGCTGCAGGCGCTATGATGGCGAACACCAATGAGTTCCGCTTTTCGCTCGTTACAAACGGCTCCTCAACGCGTTCGCTCTCCTCACTATAAGGTCCCCAGCCGTAGGGTATGTTCCGGGCACGCACCCGGAACATCAGCAAGCGTAGCGTATACAACTCACGCACAATGCAACTCAATTCGGTGGTGTTGCAGAATTCTATCCACGTGTCCTCGATGACCTGTGGTTCCTCAGCCCACGGTAATTGGGCCAGGAACAAAATAGTACGGTTCAGCATTGCTGGCTCTGCCTCCAAATCGCGACGTACGCGTCGAGTGCCACGCGACTGCAACGCCTCGAGACTGTATTCGACTATAGGGGCGCCATTATTGCGAGCCGGCTCCCAGAAAACTTTGAATATTTCACCGGTAATTAGTTCGATCTGCGGTTGACCCGGACTGCTCGGAGTGTCACCGAACGTTTCGTAGACAAAACGCTCGTTGTGCATCGCTGGCCACACGTAGGGACGAGTAACACCATCGTACGACAACTCCAGATAGAAAGCGTACCGGGTTTTGGGTTCCAAGTCTCCCACAACAATATACGAGGAATTGCGCGTGATGTCCAGACTGAACTCGTTGTCGCCGTTGACGGCGTAACAGACTAAAACGGCGCTGCTGAGTTTGGGTGTAAGGGGCCAACTGAAGGTGAAGTTATAAGGGCTTCTATTGAGCAGCTTCAATGGCTCTGGTCGGACGTTCGTTAAGACTTCGGCATGCTCGGTGGTGTTGAATTTGTGCTCGCTGGAAAACACCTGCACCCAGATGTCATACAGCTGAGCTGGTTCCAAGTTGCTCAACGTCACCGCAGTCTGATTCCGCTCCAAAGTTTTGTGGGCTGCCAAAACTGAGTACTCCATTTGCCAGTGCAATTGATACCAAATCTTATCGCTGTGCAATTCAGCGGGTTCAGTCCAGCTGACTTCGATTTCGGTGGGACTCAAGGCGTAAGCGGTGAAGTTCTGCGGTGCTGTGGGTGTGCCAATGGCGGTACGGACCACAAACTCATTCGCTGACAGAGGGGGCAGTGTCAATTTCTGTTGATAATAACTGGTGGCGCTCAATTCTATGGTGTAATTGGTAAATGGCAGCAACTTCGTGATGTTCACAGACCTCTCGTAACTGATAAAGGAGCGGGTGTAGTTGCCAGCACCGGAGACATCCAATGAATACCGTACACCCGGCACATCCAACCAACAATCTTCGTCCGTGTTCAACAGCGGCATCGACAAGGTAATGAAGTCCTCAGCCAGTACAGCTACTTGGGCCTTCAGGTTTGCTTGGTGCAGCATTGGCTCCTCCGCAGCAGGAAGCATGCATTTCTGCTCCGGGTACTGTTGGTAGTTGTAGGCTTTTATCTTGCGTACATCCGCCATGTTCAGCGAGTACTCCAAATTCTGTTTGCGTCGGCTGTAAGCATGTATGCTGTCATTCTTCAAGGTGTAAATGTAGCCGGAGTCACGTTGAATCTGAGCAATGCCATCGGCAACAGTATTGAAGTGCGTCTTCAGCGGAGTACACATGTGTCGGTGCACATCGTAGGTGCAGATTTTACCCTTGAAATCAACCAGATGTACCGTTTCCAGCTCTGCTGTTAGAGCTCCCTCAAACATGCGCAGCAAGCCGACACTTTTGTGCTTCACCACCCTGATGTCGCTAAGATTGCGTCCCACTAGCGTAGCATTCCGCTCACCCAGCTCGTGCTCCAACCAGAGTAATGTCTGTGAAAATGGCAGCACCAGCAGATCTCGAACAAATCTACCCTGCTCCGTGCTAATAATCTTACTGCCTGTCGTAACGCGTCCCTCAAATTGGCACAAGTCGAGCTTGTATATGGAAACCGCCTGCTGATCGGTGTCCGTATCCAACTCCGCCCAGTACACTATGCGCTCTATCCAGTCTACAGTCAGCGAGAGCACTTCAGCACGCATGCGTGCCAATTTGATTGGTGTGGAGTTCGGCACGTATGATAGCAACTCGACATTGTCGTTGACCCACAGCAAACGTTCTTCGGCCTGCAGCACTACCAAGTGTTCCACTTCGCTGGAGGTGTGCACCAACACACGTCGTTCATTTAAATCTAAGTCCATCTCCGCTATAAACTCACTCGTTGTGTAGAGCAAACGCGGCAACGTCTGCACGTCCGGATTTATGTGCAGCGCATGGAAGGCGGTCTTCTCTCCACCACTCAAACGGCCGGCCGCAAACGCCTGGACCTGGAAAGTGTAAGTTTCGCCTACGTGCAAACCATTGACGGCCGCCTCCAAATTTCCCTCGCTGCTAAAGTTGTGCAAATTTTCAGCCACCAAATCTTCGCCCAGCCAGCAGAAGACTTTGTAGAACACTTCGGCGTTGCTACTGACATTCTCCGGTGGATCCCAGCGTACCAGTACGCTGACATCTTCAGTGGCCGGCTGCTGCAGGGGTTGCGGCAACCGTTGTACGAATATGCGTAGACGCTTCGGTTGGGCAGGAGCTGCAGCGGGGGTGCTTAACTGTGTATGCACTGTTGCCCCCGCCTGCCAGTATGTGTGTGGAGTGATCGAGATATCGAGTAGCAGCTGTGGATGGTGAAATTCGGTGATGCGTATGTAGGGCTCCGAAACTTCCATGGTGGAGTAACGCCACTTCTGCTGATCCCCACCGTACTGCAGCAGCACTTTGTAGAATACTGTATAATTTTCCGCCGTTGTTATGGCATTCCACTTGATATTGAAGTCATCCCAGTAGCCGTCGTCTATGCGTATGCTGCTCACATTAATGGCAGCGGGTATGACACTGGCATCCATATATGGCGTATACTGAGGCTGCAGCTGCACCTGGCTGATTTCCGGCAACTCCGGCAGAGCAATCGCAGCCTGAGCCTTGTACTTATCAGTGCGCAGCAACACAACCTGCCGCTGATTCGCCTCAACCCACAGCAAACTCTCAATATCGTGCAGATACTGTAGAGTGCCCAGCCTGATGTCGTTTTCGAGCAACTTGTAAGCCACCAACTTATGCGGCGGCGTCGTTCTATCCAGACTAGTTTTAAACAGCCGCGCCTGCCCTTCATGCTGACGCACCACCCAATACAGCTGCGCTTGCCCGGCATCCAATGCAAAACCACGTATCTGGCCACCAAAATCGCTCACATGAAAGTACTCCACTTCCTCCGTCTCGAACATGCCACTAAGCGTCCGCCGCGCCAAAAGCTGACCAGTTGTATAGTAAATGTGTCCATTGTAGGAATCGATTTCTATGTCCACTGCATCGAATACCTGCAATAACTCCTTAGCAGTCCCATCCAAGTTGGCGCGGATGACACAATTCCTATACCTATCCGCCCAGTACAGCTTGCCACCACGCCAGTCGTACGCCACACTGACCGCATTTGTGGCCGCAAACGTGCAGTTAATCTCTGGAGTCATCAAATATGCACACAGCAGCCTCTCATCCTGCGTGATATAGTAGATGGTGCCATTCAACTGCACAAAGTCCCGTACGCCTCCCTCCAGCTGCGCCACTCGCTCTACCCGCACACCAATCTCATTTGTTTCATAGACGCCAGCAGCACCGGCCCACGTAAAGCTGTGTGCCCCCAATGGCCATGTACGTGTCATCAGCTCAGCGGACCAAGCACTCACCGCGCTGCGACTGGCCGCACGCACCCGCAGCTTATGCAAATTATTTGCCTGCAGTTTCTCCACATTGAAGAAAGTGGTCTTTATGTTGCGTATATTGAAGGCGCTGTTGCTGGCCACATCCATGATCTCCAGCTCGTAATCCCACTGCTGCCAGGCGTCTTGACTCTGAAAGTGTGTCCGCTCTGGCGCTTTCCAACTAATTTTCGCCATATTCGAGGTGAGCAGCGCCTGCAAGTGGCCAGGACTTGCATACGGCACGGGCACCGGTTGGAGTTGTTGTTGCTTTTGCAGAGGCAGCGCACTCCAACACCATTCCACGTCCTTTATCAGCCAATTGTCATTTTCGTTCGTCTGGTAATTCTGTTGCAGCAAATGAGTGCCATTGGTGGCCAACATGGTACCATCCGCGTAGCTGAAACTGAGCACTTCATCGTGCCGCGTATTGCTGAATTGCAGCCTTTGGCTGTAGGTGCCGTCATAGCTGAGCTCATAGTAATAATTGTCACTCCTGTTGAATGCAATAAGCAAAAATCTCCTGAAATCGTTATTAAAGTAGGCGATATCTTTTGTTTTGTACGGCGCGTCTACAACTTTTGTGTGGAGATTCATACGAGTTAAGCCGTTGTTGTGCGTCCAAAATAGCCAACCATTGACTGGATCTGCCTCGAGTTGCTTTATCGCGGTAGTAATGTTGGTTACTATCAATTCCATTGATGAGCCCTCCAAATCGATACTGGCTATAGTCCAGCATTTCGCTGGAGACTGTAAAATAAGACATGATATATCAGAAGAGTGGAAACATGGTGAGTTCCGTATCGATATTCAATGCAGTAAAGCTGGGCAGCATAACCAAAGATGCATTCACTAGTCCCTGTTCGTAGGTATGGAGTCAAATGGGGTCTACAGGCAAGGTTAGGTTAGGTTAAAGTAGCTGACTGAGTGGGTCACGCACCTGATAGGATCTTAGCGATGTATGTTCAGTTAAGGATCGAGGAAGTAAAGATCGTTAAATAAGGAAACTTTTTTGAGGTTACAATATCGGGAAATTAAGAGAGTTGGCTAAAAAGGTCTCTGTAGCTGTCTTCCCCGAACTCTGAGGTGGAAATATCAGTAAATACGGAAACTTTGGAAAGAAGTGCTCAGTGGACCTTTTTTGTTTCTCAAAAATTGTTTGAGGTCACAATCTCGGGGTATTGAGCGAATTGGGTAAAGAGATGCCAAGTATAGTATCTTTGCCCGTCTTCCCTGAATTCTGAAGCGGTAATATCAGTCATTACGGAAACCTGGGAAAGCAGTGATCAGTGAATCTTTTTTCTTCCCATCCTCACGCCAACTAATTTCTCTGAACAGAAACCCCAACCCTTCTGCTATTATATAGGATCTTCTGGTCTATCCACTTTGAAAAATTAGAGGATCAACTCAAAACACTCCAATGCCTAGGTTCGCAGTCGAGGGGTAATGCTGCTAGTCCAGATCTCAAAGAGGGCCGAGACTTGTAAAGTTTCTAACTATCTCTTTTTCTCTTCAAGACGAAAACCTTCCTCCTGTATGTCCACTTACCTCTCCTGCTATGAAAAGCTTTTGATTTAACCAATCCACGGCAACTCTTGCGGGCCTAAAATTAAGCGCACTCTTATCCAATTGCACCAAAGCCCGTTCCACGCTGTTATCCAATACCAAGCTAAATATGAAACACCAGAAGATTCGTCATCATACTCAGCGTTAAGACCGCATATACTGACCTATAAATGACACCATCGGCATCGACCGCAAAGAGGCGCTGAGCGGACATGTGAAGCGCATAATCGTTTAACAATTCTTCGCTTTGATAGACCACATTCGTCTCCGTTAAAGGTTGCAATGTTTTCAATTTAATATTGTATTCCCCAGCTATGAGTACCGTTTTGAGCTCTTCAGTGGACGATTTGATTAGATCCTTCGTCACGACGCTGGTCTCCTCATACGGCCCGTCGCCCTCCGAATTCCACATGCTAACACGTAAAGTATAATTTGTGGATGGATGGAGATGCGAAAATATGTAATGTTGTACATGGGCCGGCAGCAGCTGCGAAACATAGAAAGCATATACAATGTAAAAAACATAGAAACATGAACAATGTAGAAACAAAAACAAAATATAGAAACTTGTACAAAAGAAAATTTTGGAAAACATAGAAAAACATATAAACATAGAATGAATATAAACGTAGAATAAATATAAACATATAATATTATATAAACATAGAATAATGTAGAAAAAGTTTAAATCATAGAAAAAAAGATGAAAAATTATAAAGATTGGAAAAGATAGGAAATGCCAAGAAATGTAGCAACCATTTAAAAGCAAAGGATATAAAAAACATAGAAAACATTAAAAACTCAATAACATCAATAACATAGAAAAAGAATATAAATATATAATAATCAAAAAACCTTTGTAAAAACGCTTAAAGCATAGAAAAAGTATATAATTATATAAAAACTTAGAAACATGTAAATTATGAAAAACATAGAAAAACATACAAGGATGGGGAAATGAAACAAATATAATAAATTTAGCTTATTTACAATGATATAAAAAACAAAAAAAAAATTATTAGAATTAAACGGAAGACAGGAGTGTAGAAAAGATTAAAAAATGAGGAAATTTTATATACAAAAAAAATAAAAAATATTCAAAATAATGATAACATAGAAAGTGTGTAACTGAAAAAGTGGAATGGAGAACAATATGAATGCAGAAAAAACAAACCAATATATGAATACTAAACAAAAATACTTAAAAAACATGGAAAATATTGAAAATATATCAAATGTGGAAAGTAGAATCAATAGAAAAACATTGAAACATATAGAATCTCGATAAAATGTATGAAAGTCAAAAAATGTACTTAAACGTAATATTAGAATAAATACAAAAACATAGAAAAACATAGAAATTTTACAAAAACAATAAGACAAAAACTATTTATTTAAAAATTTATTTAAAATAAAATAAGTACTAAAACATAGAAAAATATAGAAACTCCATAAATGCCATTAAAACCATAAAAATATTTTAAATTTAAAAGTAGAACAAATAAAATACATAGAAAAATATAGAAACTCCATAAAAACATTGAGAAATGTACAAAATATATTTAAACGTAACAAAATATATTTTGTAAAAAAACATAGAAAAAGATAGAAATTCCACGAAAGCAATGAAAAACATAAGAAATATATTTAAACATACAAAATAGGAAAAATGCCAAAACATAGAAAAATATAGAAACTCAATAAAAGCAATGAAAAACATAAGAACTATATTTGAACGTAAAAAATAGAAAAAATACCAAAACTTAGAAAATATAGAAACTCCATAAACACGAAGAAAAGCATAACAAATATATTTAAACGTAAAAAATAGAAAAAATACCAAAACATAGAAAAATATAGAAATTCCATGAAAGCAATGAAAAACATAAGAAATATATTGAAACGTAAAAAATAGAAAAAATACCAAAAACATAGAAAAATACAGGGACTCTATGAAAGCAATGAAAAACATAAGAAACATATTTAAACATAATAAATAGAAAAAATACCAAAACATAGAAAATATAGAAACTCCATAAACACGAAGAAAAGCATAACAAATATATTTAAACGTAAAAAATAGAAAAAATACCAAAACATAGAAAAATATAGAAACTCCATCAAAACAATGAAAAACAAAAGAGGTATATTTAAACGTAAAAAATAGGATGCATACAAAAACATAGCAAAATACAGGGACTCTATGAAAACACTGAGAATCCTGAAAAATTATTAAAACATAAAAATGGGAATAATACCAAAACATAGAAAAATATAGAAACTCAATAAAAGCAATGAAAAACATAAGAAATATATTTAAACGTAAAAAATAGAAAAAATACCAAAACATAGAAAAATATAGAAACTCAATAAAAGCAATGAAAAACATAAGAAACTTATTTAAGCATAAAAAGTAGAAAAATTATCAATACATAAACATTTGTTGGGGTGTAAAAAAATTACCATACCATCTCCACTGTAGCATTTAGCTGCAAATTGTGCAGCATCAGCTTGTAGCCCAGCAAAGGACCATTCACATTAATGCCTGGCTGCCAAAATAAAGCCACATGACTGTCATCCATGGCCAAAGTGTGTTGAATCAACGGTCGAGAAATCGGTGCCCCGGCGGCAGACGTTTTAAACACCGCTGTAGCAGGCGAATACAAACTCTCATCGGCAAAATGCAAACCGAAACGAAACTATTGAAAAGTGGGGGAGTGAGAGATGAAAATTATTGCAGTCCATTAAATACGCATAAGCCACACACGTACCCTGTAGCTGGTGAATGGCATCAGACCGTCGAGGATTTCGCAATGGAATTGCTCGCTGCAACTGTAGTCGGCCACATTGTACCACTGCTGCAGGCTGTCCGGCAAATTGTGGCCGCTTCCATTGGCATGGCCGGCATAGCGATATTGCAGCTGAAACGGACGACTGGCCAAGTAATTATGCGGCAATGTAATGGACCATTTCAATGCTAATGAATTCTCCATTATGTTCTCGGTGAGCACTTGAGGAGCTGTCGACTGCACCACGCCCATCAGAGCCAAGTACTGCAAATGCCAATAATGCCTTTGAGCCATATCGCAAGCGGATATGCAGGGCAAATCAAAGGGATAAAATTGCGTCGATGACTGTGGCGAGTATGCAAAGCGGTAGGCCATAAGTAAACAGGGTGTGCGGAAAGAGAGCAGTGTTAAGGAAAGTGTTGAATACTTACGCATGCCTCCTCGCACGGTTCGAATTCCTTAAATGAGTGCCACCATTGTTCACAGCCTTTCGAACACTGCAGCAGACAAAAGAGATGCTCATTTTAAATTGAAAGTAGAGGAAAAATGCTATCAAATGTGTAATTCTGGTAATCAATTCTCACAGGGTTTAAATGCAGTTAACAAAAACAAACAAAAGAATTAAAAAAAAAAATTGGTTGTGTTAAAAAAAAATGTAATGAGCGTCACGCAAGCAGCAGCCAAGGTGATCGATCCACAGTGGGCCAGGAAGTGAAAAACAGTGGCAAAATTATATGCAATTGGTATACGATTTTTCGAAGGCATTCAGATACCCCTCCCCGCTCTCTTTTCCGCTCTCTCACTATCTTTCTCACTATCTTTCTCACTATCTCTCTCACTATCTCAATATCAAAACCAGAATTTATATATAATGGAATATCAACGTGATTCCCTAAGGTTATTGTATATGGTTCGTTTCACAGCCCATCCCATATTCTATCTGTATATGACCATTTATCTTTCACACCATTGGAGATATTCGTCGTATGAAATCGGTCTTATACCACTGACATGCCCACTGTTAGCATACATGCATAATTTTAGGTCCTTATCAGATATTCAAAAATGTTCACATAATTGTTCTACTAACTTAGATCAAATATGAGACATGAGAAATACACAGTCATGCCCACAACTCCCATATATTCATATATTTGAAATCCACATAAGACTTCTAATATAGATTTGTACTAATGATTCAATAGTAACAATGGCACACTCACAATTGGCAGATACTCTTAATAGAAGGTCCATTTACGAGTTATAGTCGAAATTGTATATATAATTATCACATGAACTAAAATGAATTTAATAAAAAAGTGCACATCCATGCCCAGAATTTACCTATATTCATAATTTGAGATCCTAGTCTCATTAAGATCTCTTCATCAATGAAATTTGATGAGCTTGGTTATAATATCAGTATGTAGGACTGAGAAATGGATGCTCTAAATCCAGTGCCACACCCTGAAATTACATATACCCATACTATGAGATAATATCATAAGATTTATCCACGAAATTTGATACTATTGTTAATGGTACTAATATATAAAACAGGTATATGGATGGTATAATACTACAGCCACACCCAGAATTTACATATACCTATACTTTAGGATAATCTCATAAGATTTATCTACAAAATTTGATCACATGTAGCAAATATATAGGACATATTAAGAGTACTAATATATAGGACTGAAATAATACTATAGTCACGCCCATAATTTACATACACTCATACTTTAAGCTAATATAAGATTTATCCACAAAATTACATAATAGGTGCCAATATATGGGACTGGCAAAGACTGGTATAATACTATAGCCCCGCCCACATACCCATATTTGAGATAATGTCATAAGATTTATCCACGAAATTTGTACATGTTAATGGTACCAACATATAGGACCGACAAATATATGGTATAATAATATAGCCTAGCCCAGAATATACCTATCTTCCAACCTTTAGAAGTTGGTGGATTTTTTAACCGAATTTTATAAAGGGTTATAAATCTACTGCCCACAACCACTCCCAGAAACATTGACTGGAGATTTAGATAACATATTTATACTAACTTTGACATAATGAATCAATAGTAGCACTATAAAATAGCTGATCCTGAGAGCCTCAATATGGATGGTTAATTTAAAGCTTCCCACAAAAGCTCAAATTGGTCGAAATGCAATATAGACCATAATAGTTAAATTAATTTTGTGACAATTAAGAATCCTGATATAATCACTTCCTTCATACACCCACTTCCATACTAACTATTCCTCTACACATATGCTTGAAACCATACGACTTATGAGCTACAATTTGGCATGATAGCTTACAGTAAAAGTATTAAAATGTATTCTAAAAATTTAGAAACACCGATGCTGCCATGCCCACTTTCATATTTAATTCTACAATTTTATACCAAAGTTTTTACCAACTGGAATTTTCAGTGTTTAGGTATAAGTAGGTCACCCCTATCATTCTGGTTTAAGTCCACTTCCTTCCATAGTCCTAGTGTAACATATTCTTGGTTGAAATTTGCCCCATAGTTGGCCCCATAAATGGATCTCTTTGCTCACACGTATTTTGAGTAAATTGAAATTCCCAGTTTCACCTCGCAATAGATTTATTTTTTACCACTTCATTTCCTGACTGGTCCCACTGTGCGACCCATGCACACCTTTTTAGCATTTCGTGTTTCCTTTTGTAAATATTGGCCTTTGTTTGCTCTGGTGTCATGTTACATTATTGTCATTCAGTTAATGCCACCGGCCATGCAACATGCTCTGCTTGAGGTGTATTTAACAATGACCACAAAACCCTTCAAGCCTCACCGCCACTCCCGCTGCCATTTCTGCTGCAATTCGTGTCATTCTTTTGTATGCAAGTGTCGGATTTCTTTGGCTAAAGTGCAACTCCTTTACATAACAATAGTGTCCTTATGATGGAATCAGTCGCAATGTGAGAACTTACAAGCGTCAACAAGTTCGTCTGTTGTTATTTAAGTTAAAAATTAATTAAACTCACTCTCGATTTAAAACATTTCTCGCTTGAATCTTCGGCGGCGCATTTAATACCAAAACCATCCTGAAAGGAGTTTTCCTGTGAAGAGAAAAGAAGAGAGAATTTTCATTGTATGTATATAATATTATATACTAATATAGAGTTTTTGGAGTAATGATGAGAACTTATATTTAGCAGAACTATATTGAGATGGGCGACAATTATTTCGAAAAGAAGAGAAGAAAGATTCTCCAAACTTCGTTGCAGTTTGTGTTCTAGGTATGTTGCAACCATTCTGAGATTATTTTTCTCAGGAAGCGTGTCCTGTTGGAATGAGAGAGAAGATTGGAAAAGGTAGGCTTCAATCCCACGATTTCCTGACTAAGCGAATTATTAATTGATTTCATATACGACCATTTATAAGGATGGAAGATCTCATCTTTTCAGCCGTGGGAAGCTGCAAGTGCATTGCATCACCTGGGCTGGCGCATTCGGATGATGAAGAAACTTTGGATGGTATTTTCCAGTCAATACGACTAGTTTTTCTTTAGCGGAAACAAATGCCTTGTTGAATATTGACATTTCTCCCTTAGCAAGTTTCACAATATTTCTTATTGTTCTAGACTGATCCCGTTGAATTTTCTCTATAGAATCTATGCTTAGATTAGGTTAGGTTTTCGTGGCAGCCAGTCTAGAGACCACCTCACTCAAACTACTATGGGTGCACTCCGATACCACCGCTCAATACTGCACCTCTATCTCACCCGTAAAATCATTTCGAAGCCCTATTAAAGCGCAGGATTTGTTTGACCTTCGCGCCGGACACTTCCGTAAGGGAACTGAAAGTGTATTTGCCTAAAGAGCTCGCTCTGCTTCTAGCTCGAGCCCGGCACCTGCAGAAGAGGTCTTCAACAGTCTCCTCCTCCTATTCTTCATCCCCACAGCTTATGCAGTCTTCATGAGGTAATACTCCCAGCCTGAGAACATGCCTGCCGAATAGCGAAGGACCAGTTATATAAGGCACAACTTTAGAGATATCTTCTTTCGACAGGGCAAGCAAGCCTCTAGACTTTTTCCTATCAAGTTCCGGTCACATTAGCGTAATCATTAAGCAAGTGCTTCTGTCTGCTGAGGACCTATTGGTCTCACCCTCAACACTATCCTTCAACATTAGTTTGCAGGTGGCAGTTGGTATTCCAATCTCGCATCTGCCCGTATACAGACTAAGGTTGGTACCCCGTCTAGCTGACTCATCAGCCCTACGGTTCCCTTCAATATCCCTATGTTCAGGAACCCTTATTAGACGTACCCTGAAAACGATGCTGATATCATTTAGGGCTGACAGGCAGTTTTGGGCAACCCTTGATTTCAATACCACCGAGTTCATTGACTTGATGACCGCCTGGTTTTTGTTACGGCGTGTCTACTTAAGTAGAAGGCTACCTCCTTTATGTCTAGGACCTCTGCTGTTTCAGTCCCAGTTCTTTTGAGAAAATGCCAAAGCCGACTCTATCGTCAAGCTACGATCCGTCGGTGTAGAAATTCAGTTTCCCCCGTTCTCCATGGCATGGAGACGGAAAATGGGTTCAAAGTTGAGATGAGAGATAGAGTGGTCATTCTGTTGGATACCACTACTCCAGGTATGTACGATAGTCGAGTGACCGATCATTCTATAAGACCGTGCATTTCAGCCTTAGCGCTGATGTGGCGGTCACTTGTTTCTTTACCATATCTAGTTTAGGTAGGTTGAGTATCACTTCTAATGCTTTAGTTGGGGTGGTCCTTAAAGCAACAGAAAAGCTGTTCTTTGGACCTTGCTCAGAAGCTTCAAATAGCTTTGTATCTGAGTGGCTCCCCACCATGAATGCTTACTTTTGCTTGCTCTGAGATTTATCGCATTTTTTATTATCCCAACTGACAAAATCATACTCATTGATGTAAATCATAAGAAATGATACGTCTACTTGCGAACACGTCTGATTTATTTCTAAGCAAGTTACATCGTAAGTAAGAAACGAAGTCTCCCGAATCTTTAAACGTTCATTTAACAAAAGCCAAGCTATCGTGTGAAAAATGTGGGACAAAAAGGGCCGAGGTGTTAAGCAGAGTATAAGCAATCGCTAAGCTCGCTAACTTGTACTATACGAGTAACACTATACGTCTTATAATTTGTGTCTAATATTTTTCTTTGAGTGTTCCCCATTTAACTTGACATATCGTTTGACATGTGCTCTTTATGGGCAATTCTACGTGCACTAATTCTATTAGCGTTGCCACTTGCCATGACTGAGGAGTTTTCTTTCACTTCAGTGTGTGTATAGGTGTGTGTGTGTGTGGGGATGTGTTTGTGTGATTACACCATTATAATATTATTAGGGATTGTGTGTTTCATTGTTGTTGTTGCTTTTCCGTGTAACCTGATACAATTGTGTCACATTTACAGACGCTGCGCTGCGCTGGCACTCAACAATTATGATAAATATGCGCGAGTTGTGGTAGTCCGCTCGGGCTGTCTGCCTCTGCTCTGCGTGTCTCACAAATTGCGCACACGCCTTCGGAGATTCTCCGGGCAATTAATAAAAAGATTCTTGTGTTGGGTTTTAATTAAAAACGGTTGGTGTGATATATGAGCACTACACATGCAGTTTAAATGAACGCTGAAATTATTTTAATTTATTTTTACTTTTGCTTTTTTTTCATTTCATTGCGTTGTCGCTTTTAAGAACACTTTTGTGTCGACATCCGAGCGTTTAAGAGCGAAGCTGCTTTCTAGTTATATTTTTATTCAAATTGACTTTTAACTGGTTTTCAGTGCTCTTCTGCAGTGCTGCTATTTTTAAGCCTGTTGCTATACACAAATCTCGACTAGAACAAAAAATTCAATTCAAGTGGCATTTAAACCAAGTGGAAGTTAATTTAAATTATTTTATAATTTTTTTTGCTGTTCAATTTAATTATTTGTTTTGCTTTCTATTTATACTTTTTTTATTCTATTTTTTGCCAGTAATTTTTTTTTATTTAATGGGATTTTATATAATTTTTATTAATTTTTTATCTCTTTTTTATTATTTATATTTTATATATTTATTTAGAAAAGTTTTGTGTGGTTTATGTTAAGTCCCACTGAAGTGCACCATTCTTGAGTAATGATGAGTCCACTCTGCATTATGTCACAAAGAACGCTTTCCAATTTGCCTCTTGCTATTATTACAATGTGGTCGGCATGTCCTTGACAGGTGACGCCGTTGTGCTGTAGCAAATCAAGTAGTTGCTCTACAACTAAGCTCCACATGAGTGGGGAGAACACTCCTCCCCGCAGGCACCCTTTTGTGTACAGCACATTTAATGCGGTATCGCCTGTATTAGTCTCTATTATTCTAGTTTGAAGCATAGAAATCACCCAGAGGGTTATGGCTGACTCTGTATTTCTTGCGGAGTGTTCTTCCAATCGACTGATGCGAGGTATTATCGAAGGCTCCTTCAATGTCAACAAAAGCTCAAATGACTATTTCTTGATTTTCTAATGTGTATCTAATGATATCAGTTAGCTGATACACAGCGGTCTCCGTGGACCTTCCTAATCTGTATGCATGTTGATATCGATTTACAGGTGATGTGACTAAAGTATGTATTCTTAAATAATTGTCCATAATTGTCTTCATTGCTTTGAGTACAAAAGAGGTTAGACTTATGGGTCTAAAAATTTTGGAGAAGTGAAATCCTTCTCTCTCCCTCTTTTTTTAACCTTCGGTATAAACGTAACTGTTAATTTTCTCCAGACTACTGGAATATACCCTGTCGCTAAGCTTATCTTGACTAAATTTACCAAGTGCAGAGTCAGTACCTTTACTCCCTTGTGTAAAAGGTGGGCACTACGCCATCTGCTCCTGGTGTATTATAAGGGTCAAATGTTCCTACAGCCCATTGTACTTTTTGTGTTGTATAGGCATTGCGGGCAGTACACTTTGCCAGCCTTGTGGAGAGGAAGATGAAACGGGTGACCACTTTATGCGTTTTCGTTAGAATCAGTTTTAAAGTATTTAGCACTGACATCCTAAGTAGTGCAAGCTTTGGCTACTTAGGGACACAGGATATACTGAGGTTTGTGCACAAATCCACCAGATGCAAAGAATAAAAATTGAACGTCAAATATAGTACAATAGATGTCTTGTGGTCTGAATGATATATATGACTAGTTTTTCTGACAAAAGGAAAAAACTGTTCCCTATATTATATATACTCGTATATTTATATATTTATTTTTATTTTTATTATATTAATCGGCGCTAAGCTCAAGCTACTGTGGGGGTCACAGATGACGGATACTGAACGGCCTACCAGAGTAGGTTAGCTGAGAATAACCAATAAGTAGTCTCCGACCAAGAGCAGCAATCGATGAGAGTGCGACTGAAAAGGTTTGCAAGCTCTGACAAACGCTTGTGACAAGACGAGCATGCACCTTCTAAAGAAGTGCTCCCATTCCATTCATAGATGGCTTCACGGGAGATACAAACAAATAGAAACGGAAACAGTATGCCCAAAGATAAACGGTTTGAAACACTAATATGAACTGTATGCCTTGAGCTGGTAGCTGCAGTATTCCATTACCTCAGTACACCAGAATGACAGTGGATGGAGATAGTTTTCGGGCTAATGCTGTAGCTGCGTCCGTCCCGTTAAAACCTGTGCGTGTATTCAACTACGTACAATGCAGCGTCACCGTTAAGTTAACAGTACAGGCTCAATTGAGCATCAATCCTGACTAACGCTTATCCTGGTTTGTGCCAACCCTCGATGGAACTCCTGTTTACTAATTTTGTGCTTTTGAGAGGGGTTGCAATATCAAGAAGGAGGCGTGGTAGGTATGGACATATATAAACAGATATGACCAGAATCACTTTCTAAGCAATTTTTATTTTGTCCGTCCGTCTGTCCTTGTGTGGCCACTTTTTTTCTACACCGTTAGAGCTATCTTAATGAAATTTTGCAAAAGTGTAGCCTGCACAAAGATTCAGAACCATTTTGCTATATGGGCCGATTTGGACAAAGAACACGCCTACCTCCCATATAAGGAACTTTTCTCACCTTTCTTAAAATGACTATAATTTCGGTCCAATTGATGGAATAAAGACGCAATTTGGCAGTTATGGAGAAGTGGGTCCTACTAAACACTGTGCAACAAGTGAGCGGTATATATTAAGTGCCACTCCCACTATTAACAAATATTAATAACTTAAGATCTGGCAGAGATTTACGGACGAAATTTTACGGGAAGGAACATATGGACATTAGAAAGCTATCTGCAACAAATGGGGCTGATCAGAGAAAAGACACGCCCACATTTGATATAGGGAACTTTCGGGTCTAAAATTAAAATTAGCCTAGCTATGCTCGTATTGATGCCAGCGGAATGAAAATTGGCCGAAATGTGCATGGGGTCCATAATAGTGTGTGTGCAGAATATGGAAATCATAATACAACTGCCACGCCCACAATTAGCCAAAAATCATTACTAGGTGCCTATTAAAGATTTTCAACGAAATTTCACATGAAGGTTGCGGGTAGTAACATGAAACACTTCACAAAAAATGGGCGTGTTGTTTTTACAGCCACGCCCACTATAGACATATTATTATATCTTTCGAACCACACAATATTTTTTGACGAAATTTCATATTAGTGGTTATATTGTCACTAGAAAGCCATACACAGGAAATGGGGTCGATATACTCATTTCAAGGTACCCTAACAAAAATTACCGTTAGTGTGCTCCTAATGATGATTTATGAAGAAAACATCCTCATTGTTGAACTCGCACGCACAATAAAAGGTAAAGGGTCTAACCCGACTTCAGACTTATTTACTCGTTTTATTTTTAGTTTTATCGGGTTATTATTTGAATTAGGGTGGTGATGAAACAGATTATTAGACATCTTTACAAACATCAACTACTCTCAGATTATCAATCTGGATATAGAGCAGGCCATAGTTGCTCCACTGCATTGCTAAAAGTTTTGGAAGTCAATCGGCCTCCGTTGGATAAGGGTGATTTGGCCATTCTCATTCTGTTGGATTTATCGACGGCCTTTGACACTGTTGGACACAGTATTCTCTTGCAAAGTTGAAATGGTACTTTTGTTTCTTTACGGGGGCAATGTTGCTCCTAAAAAAACTATTTAGCAAACCGATGGCAAAAGTAGTGTCTAAAAGCATAAGTTCTCACCTTAGAAAACTCAAGTCGGGGGTGCTACAGGAATATGTATTGCGCAATGTTATAATGTAAAAGATTGTCTCCCACAGTTGGTCCTGGGAAATATACCAATTAAATTCGAAAAAAACGGTTATCAGACTAAGTTTTAAATGTACCGCATATTCAATTAAATAAATATATGTAAATAAATGTTATTACAACTTTATAAATATATTGAACTGTTCCCCTACATTATGGGAAAAATTCTTTTGAAAGTGCAAGAAAACGTTATTGAAATCTGAGTCACCAAACAGAATCAAAGAAATCATTATTGACTTAAGTATAAAGTTTATATGTGAGAAGATTATAACGAAACTCTTATAAAGCCATTCCCAGATCTAATGACCATAAAACTCTATAGAAATGTGGGTCACTAAACAGAAGGAAAGAAATATTTATAGGATCTTTTAAAGTTTATAACTGAAAAGTTTATAATGAGACTCTTATAAGCCCATTCCCAGCTCTATTCACCACACACTCTGTAGAAAAGCAGGTCTCTAAATGTAATCAAAAAAATCTTTATAGGCTCTTACAATGCTTTTATATGAGAAGTTTATTATGAGACTCTAGTAAAACCACTAAGCAGCTCTAATGGAGTCAATCCTTCACTTGTTGACTGTGCTTTTCTTCTACTTGACTTTGAGCTTCCCTAACACTTCAATTATTCAATAGTTCCTCAATGATGTGCTTGAGCTAAGTGGCTTAGTTGCAAATTCAGTTCTCTGATCACTCTATAATATAATTCGACTATAGTTATACCTGTAGTACCTTCAGATACCACTAGTATATACCTTTATATATACATGGTTGTACATACATATGTACAACCATTAATTGAAATAAATCGTAAATGTTAAATATTTTATTATATTTTTATAATATTTTTTAATTCGATCATTTTTTATTTTAATTTTTTTATACTGCGCAATCATTGTTTCTATTATTTTTGCTTTGCAAAAATAATTTTATTTTTCTCAAATTGTATTTTCGAATTTTTCATTTTGTTATGAACTTTGTTTATAATTTAAATTTTGTGTATATCTTTTATTTTGCGAAAATATTTTTTTTTGGTTCTTGTTCGGGTTTATTTTTATACATTTTTTCTTTTTCCTAATTTTTTTGTTTTTTTAATTGTAATTTTAATTTTTTCCGTTTTTTATGAACTTTGTTTATAATTGGAACCTTTTTGTATTTTTTGTAAGTTATAGATTTATTTTTAAAATTTTTTTCTTCTTTCTATTTTATTGTATTTTTTTTAAATTTTTACATTTCATTTCTTTCAAGTTCTCGTTTGGATTAATTTTTAAAAATTAATATTTGTTATATTAATATTTCTTTTGAATATTTTGGTTTTTTTCTAATTTTTTCTTGTGTCTTTTTTTCGTTTCTTTAATGTTGAAATTTGACTTTGAAACCCATTTTTTGTGTGTTTTGTTTGGTTTTTGGGTTTGTTTTCTTTTCTTTTGCGCTCGTTCGCGTATATTTGTTTTGGTGTTTGTTTTGTGTTGTTTTGCTCTGAGTTGTGTAAAGTTGAAACAAGTTTTCAGCATTTTGATCAACATAAAAGTAATCATGTGACTTGCAGAAACATTCAAACGCTAAGATTATGTAAATTCCATTCAGCCTAAATAATTGGCGCTCTTTCGCATAATTACTCTACGCATTTCTGGCCAACATGAGTAAATTGCCTCTATGCAGGTGGCAAGACCGCATCTTCATCACGTATGATCCACTTCCGCAATTTGACCTAATTATCTTCAGGTGTGTGGAGTTTTAATCAGGTTTATCTACTTGCGAGTAGAACTAAATCCCGTTCGAAATCTCTCTTGGGATTTTGCATAACCACCAAACTCGACGTGCTTACGTGTTGCCAACTCCAGGCGGCAAGAAGAGCTCGATTTATGTGCAAAGTATTATAAGACAATTTATATACAGAGAAATAAAACAAAAGTGGTGAGAATATCTCAGAAGCTGTGATGTGATGCAATTCACCGGCTAAGCTCTCAGATACAATGATGCGGTTCAAATCCAAATGAGCTTACGAGGCGATTTCTGTCCCTGGCTTATGGATTTTAGAAAATTGCTCCACCGCGACAATTTGTCTTTGGATCTCCGCCTTAGTTCTGCAACAGAATTTATGAATAGGCTTCCATAGTTGAAAAGGTCAATGAACAGATTTTAAAATAGAATACAAATAAACGGGGTGGAAGTTTTACTATGTTGGCACAATCGGCGCCATTAATAAAATATTTCGGATCACGGCCCTATACCAATCTATAATGTTATTATATCAGCAAGTTTCCACAATTAGTTTTAGTTTTTCATATTTATGCTAATGAAATAAATAAGTAATAAAAATATGCAGTTTGGGATTCAATTATGGCAGACATTTAGAATGGATTCCTGTCGAACGAAAAAATTTGAATTGAGTTGGATTTCTTACCAGTCTCTGATGCATGCTTTGACTGATAAGAACCTCAGTTTCTTGAAATCAAAAAATTTCTTGAAGTATTCATATTTAAATACATGGGTTTCAGTTTCTTATAAATGATGTTACGGTGAAACATGACCTTGACTTTTTTCAGCTAATAATTTTTCTTTAATTTGTAAGGATTCCATGCCGCAGTCGGTCCGGTATCTGGTGGGGATTCGAAGTCCTCCCTGTTTAACCTGAGGAGGTCACTCTTTTCTCTAGGACCCAAAATCTATTGGCGTAGTTTTATAGTCCATTTCTCGTCAAATTTTGATGTGCCCAATTCCTCAATCATTCTTGAATGTGACCTTTAAGTAATCCATAGAAGGGTTTAGGGCCTAATAGAGAGCGTATTGCTTTTCTTTGTGGTGAGATGGTCAGCTTGTTCCTGGGATTTTATATTATTCCAGTTCTTACTCTCATTGTGTAGTCCACAAAAGGATTCAAGGCCTATTGCTTCTCTTTTTGGTAAGACAGTCGGCTTGTTCATTGCGTTCGTGTACTTCGTGACCTGGAATATTGTTCCAGTTCATACTCCCATTGTATTAAAGATGTGGATGTGGCCTTTAGGTAGTCCACAGAAGGATTCAAAGATATTGCTTCTCTTTTTGGTAAGACAGTCGGCTTGTTCATTGCGTTCATGTACTTCGCGTCCTGGGGTCCAATTTAATTGGATATTATATATTGTCCCAGTTTATTTAATGGTTTCATACTCCCATTGTTTAACAGAATTGCTTCCAAATGAAATTTTTACACGGAGTCTGGAGTTTCTTTGACCATGTTATCCTGTATTTGTACCTCTTCCCCTGTCGTCTTTCATTGAAACTTCAGTATATCTGTCAGTGTTCAGCAAATTGTCACTATATCCGTCATCATATTTCTGGACTTAGGGATACTTTTTTGGAAACTCATGCTCACAAACCACCCTGTATACACAAAGTGGCGCCACTTTCCGAGTGTCTTTGCTTTAAATGCAACAGTCTCAATTACAAATTAAGCTACTTGCACGAGTAATGCCAACATTTTTGTGTGCTCACAACGGGCACGCGCGAAATTAGATGAAAATCCGTGAGGCAAGCGAAGAAATTAGAATTCCTGACGCAAGTGACAATGTAATTGACAGACACCGCTCTGCTCTGCTCTGCTCGGCTCGGATCGGCTGACAATACGTGGGCTGTCATTTAAATGCATATGAAACACAAACACAGTCACACACACATACACAGTCCCACACATACTCAGTCACACACATGCACAGTTACACTCATAAACACGTTCTAGCTGAGTGATGGATGGGCTTGTAACTTGATGGCGAAGAAACTGATGCTGTTGATGACGTCGCGACGTGAGCAATTACCTTATAAGAATGTGCCTGGCTGTGTGGTGATGTGTATTCGTGTGTGTGTTCGCTTGAGTGTGGGGGCACGCAAGAAGCTGCCAATTAGCTGTTAATTAAAGTAAACAATTATCACAATTGCATTGTAGCCCAATTGTCATTAGACGTGACAAAATACATAATACCCACAAAATAAACGAGACTGCTCTCAAGAAGTCCCTGACATGTGCGCCGCACAAAACGTAACAACAACCGAGCTACAATCATCAACAACTCGCTGAATGAATGTTGCATTGTTGTAATGCCAACAAAACAACACACACAAAAAATAACAATTTTTTAACAATGTTATTGTTAATTCATTTAATAGTGCGGCTTTGTGGCGTACTCGTATGTGCTGAATTGCATTTCGTATCATTTCACAGCAAATTGCCTGCAATTTATTTATTTTTCTTTATTATTATTTATTAATTTTTTTTTTTTGTTAATATTTCTTTACAAATTTAAAATGTTTCATTTGAATGCAAATTTGTAGTTGACATCAATATCAATTTTTTAATAAAAACACAATTTTTTTATTATTAACTTTGACATGTTTCTATAATTGCGCACAAGAAATAAGACGAGCAAGTCGGCAGCTGAAGTGGAAATTGAATGAATTCCTAACTCAAAAAGTGTTCAAAATGTACTCCAAATGAACTGAATGGAATTGCTGATAGTCAGAAATTGATTACTGAAATTTAGCATTTCATTACTTGACCAAAAAATTTTCAAAAATACACTATAAATGAAATAAAGTAAGAAAAAGTCGCAGAAAAAATATTGCTGAAAGTCAGAAATTTATTATTGAAATTTAGCATTGCATTATTTAACGGATTGCATCATAAACCACAAAATAAATTGTTATTCTCTATTTTACTCTTCTGTCTTATTCGTACGTATTCTACTCTTATTTACACTCTTAACGACCATTCCTACCTGTTAGTATTCTACTTCCCTATTCTGTACTCTGTGCTGTTATTCTCTACTATATTGAAACCCACTGTTCTCTTCTTTTCGAGTACTTTTTACTCTACTTTACTTTAGTCTATTTGACACTACTCCACTGCACTTTTCTCTACTTTATTCTACACCAAACCACTTTTCTCTAATTTACTCTACCTTATCTCTATTGCACTTTTCTCTCATTTAATCTACCTTTCTATATTTTAATCTACTTTTCTATACTCTATTCCACTTTTATCTAGTTTAATCTTTCTTTCTATACTTCACTCCACTTTTCTCTACTTTACTCTACCTTACTCTACTTTAATCTTCTTTTCTCTACTCCACTCTACTTTACTCTACCTTAATTTACTTTAATCTCCTTTTCTCTACTCCACTTTACTGTTCTTTACTCCGCTCCACTTCTTACTACTTTATTCCACTCCACTCCACTTTTCTCTACTTTAATTTACATTTCTCTACTTTCATTTACTTTACTCTACCTTACTATACTTTAATCTACTTAACTCTACTCCACTGCACTTTTCTCTACTTTTCTCTACCTTTCTCTACTTTAATCTACTTTACTCTACTTCACTCCACTTTTATCTAATTTAATCTACCTTTCTATACTTCACTCCACCTTTCTCTACTTTACACTACCTTACCCTACTTTAATTTACTCTTCTCTACTACATTCTACTTTACTCTACTTTATTCTATTTTACTCTACATTTCTGTTCTTTATTCATCTCTTCTCTACTCGAGGACTACTTGAAAACCATATCTAATTTGTCTTTATAGTTACGACAGTTGGAAGCCATTGTTATTTCTATTATTTAAAGGGTTACTTCAGTCGCTCAAGATGTTGAAAGCAGAAACCCTTAGTTAGATTTCCCCCTTTTTACACCCATTTTCTCATATATTATTATGTAGAGTATTTTTTAAAATAGTTCAATCACTGGATTGTTTTAAATAATACAAAAAACAGTTGTTTGACAATGAGATTTAATTTAAATAGTTTGATTTAACAACAATTTCCATAAACATAGTTTTAAATTAGAATAATTAAGGAGCAATTTAATGAAGCAATAGTTTATTTTTTTTATTTTTTTTTATTTATTTTATTTTATTTATTTTATATTATTTATTTTATTTATTCTATTTATATTATTTATCTTATTTATTTATTATACAGTAACATTTTAACAAGTTACATTTTACTCTTTTATTTACTTATCGCAGCTACTCCCAAGTTACAACTGTCTCTCTCGTTGGGACACATCTCCTTTTAATTTACTTCATCTGCTATGGAGGTCGTTCAAACTCCTTCTAGAATTATCAGAGATGACATCATTTATAGCTCGTTGATCGTGACTCGTTGTTTATGACTTCCTGATTATGACTTGTTAAGTGTGACTTCTTGTTTAGAGCTGATTTTGTATGACTTCTTGTTTATGAACAGATTTGTATGTCTTCTTGTTTATAACAGATTTTGTATGACTTCTTGTTTATGGCTTCTTTTTTATAACTTGATTTTTATGACTTCTTATTTAAGACTGATTATATATGACTTATTGTATATAACTTCTTGTTTATGGCTTATTTATTAAAACTTCTGGTTTATGACTAGTTAATTATGACTTCTTGTTTATGACAACTTGTTTATGAGTGGTTATTTATGACTTCTTATTTCTGACTTTTCAAGTATGACTTCTGGTTTATGGCTGATTACGTATGACTTGTTGTTTATAACTTCTTGTTAATGACTTGTTATGTATGATTTCTAGTATATAACTAGATTTTTATGACTTTCTGCTCATAACTGATTTTGTATGACTTCTTGTTTATGACTTCTTTTTTATGACTTGATTTTTATGACTTCTTATTTAAGACTGATTATGACTTATTGTATGTAACTTCTTATTTATGGCTTGTTAATTAAAACTTCTGGTTTATGACTGGTTAATTATGACTTCTTGCTTACGACAACTTGCTTATGAGTTGTTATTTATGACTTCTTATTTATTACTTATCAAGTATGACTTCTGGTTTATGACAGATTACGTATAACAATATACGACTTCTTGTTTATAACTTCTTCTGAATGATTTGCTATGTATGACTTCTAGTATATAACTAGATTTTTATGACATTCTGCTCATAACTGATTTTGTATGACTTCTTGTTCGTGATTTTTTTTTATGACTTGATTTTTATGACTACTTGTTTATGACTTATTATGTAAGACTTCTTGTTTATGACTGGATATGTATAATTTCTTGTTCGTGACTTTTTTTTTACTTGATTTTTATGACTACTTGTTTATGACTTATTATGACTTATTTCTTTTGACCCTTTATTAATGACGTTTCATAAATCATATTTTTTTCAATGAATTTCATTATTGACTTTTCCTTAAAGACTTTTCTCATAATATTTCATTAATGACTTACTATACTGACCGTTTAATAATATTTTAAAGATTTTTCATACTTAGTTACGAATAACGAAAATGCTGTTTCGTGACAATATTTTGAAGCAAGAAAGACAACAGAATAAAGAAAACTGATATTAGCTCCTTGAATTGGCTTCAACTCGATGAATGTTCCCGATTTTAAAATTCTTGTGGAATTACAACAACGACATTTAGCAAGGTCGTTATTATTAACGAGTTGGGAGTCTTTCGTTTCTACTTAACAACTTAACGACATGGAAGTGTGCTACTAAGTTAGAATTAGCATGGATTATGCAGAGAATAAAATTTCATATAAAAACAGAACATTCATTTCTTTGCAGTGCTGCCAAGTTTGTAACAATCATGACTCTCAGAGTTTCTTGCTTTTTTTTTAACTGGCGAGGAACATTCCTGCCAGTGCTGCCATGCTCCTTACAATCACGGACTCAGAGAGTTTGATTCTTTTTTTGACCAGCGTATCAAATGTAGCTAGTGAAATTTTCCGAACTGAGTTGGAATTATCGACAGTTTTTGACAATTCCTCATCCTCATCCTCATTGTGGTGTATGTATCCTGTGCAGTTAGCTGCGATGCTCATACGCCCCAATGTGTCTCGCTGAGTACCGTTTTTACATTAGTAAATTTATGACATTTTTTATCAGTTCACTACATTCAACTAATAATCCCCCCGAGTAAATAAAGAGTTCACTTTTATTTTTAATGCCGTTTTCGTTGTAATTTTAAGCAGAAAATATGAGAAAATTTTTAATAACAATCGCAATTTATTCATATTTTAGTTATTATTCTAACTGCAAAAAGCTGTGAATTCTATTAGGAAATGATATTTTATCCACAACAATTGGAATTATTCAAAAGAAATATATATAATAATTGCATACGTATATTATGCATTACACACTTTTTTTAATTGTATGCATTTGCGAATAGTACTCAATTGTTGTTGTTGTAATTATTACAATTGCAATTGCAGTGATTTAAACCTTGCGCTCTGTTTTATCATGCATCACTCGACTAAACTAATAATCGAACAAACTTTGTAGGCCAACTGCGCCGACAGAACACTTCGAAACATAGCACGGGTAGACGAGCACAGATCATACCAATGAACGTGACCCGTCACGATTAGCAGAAACGCAACTTCAAATTAACAATTAAAATGTGTTGTGTATAATTTCAGTTATTGAAGGGAATGAATGTTAAATTTGTGCCATATTTCAGTCTATTAACTGCGGCTTCGTTAACGCCCGTAGCGACGATCGTGCTTTTTACTGCCGGTACTCAGTTGGGTCAACTGCAACTTGACTTTGGCACAAGCGGCACGTATTCCGGTAGCGCTGCTCTGACACTCATCTTCTTGCATACCACAGAATGCCCCTTCAGCCCTGCCTTCTGTTTAGAGCTGCTTTCAAAATTTCAATTTCAAGAACCAGAAATAGAACGAAGTGAATTGGAATGCAGACATTTGGTTAATTGTAACCAGCGAGACCAAACAAATTATTGTAAACCCTGACCTCAACTGGACTGTACTCGTCGTATATTTGTGTTCTTTAGGAGCATTTAAGCTAAAATGAGGCTGCGACATACAAAGAATGAGTCACAAATTTCAAACGCAATATTTTAAATTTATTTTTATTAAAGTATTCACTTTTATTAATGCATATTTAAATTGCAAAGTATATATATATATATATATATATATATATATATATATCTATATATATATATATATATATATATATATATAGATATATATATATATATATATATATATATATATATATATATATATATATATATATATATATATATATATATATAGCCACTTGAATAGCACATCTAAACAATTTTTTTTTAAATATTAATATCGTCTGAACCAGAGGCTTTACAGGCGTGATTTATTTTTTACCTTAAGTCTCGTTGATTCTAGAATAAATGCGGAAAGAAAAAATTCATTGTATATATAAAACAAAACTTTACTATTTATATATAAATATTATTATATTTCTTTATGATTTATTTTAATAATTATGTATATTCTTTTAATTATTATTTTTATTTTGTTCTATATTTTTATAAATATTTTTTATTTATTATATTTTTTTATTAATTTTTAAAAATATATTTTTTTATTTTATTTATTATATATTCTATTTTTTATATTATATTTTTTATAATATACCTGTATATTATTTAAAAAATATTTATGCTTATATTTTTTAAATATTTTATTTTATTTAAAGAGCAACTTTTAAACTATAATTTTTTTATTTAATTTTGCATTAATAAATTTTTATTTATTTTTAATATTATATAAATTTATTTTTATATTGTTTTTTTTTTACTTTTATAATTTTTATAATTATCTCATTTATTTATTACTTACTATTTTATGTTAATGAATTTTACTTCTTTTTACTATTATATCAATTATTTTTTATTTATTTGTTTATAATTGTATTATTTTTGTATTCAAAATTTTTTATAATTATCTCGTTTATTTATAATGTATTATATATTTTTAAAATTTATAAATATATTATTTATATAATAATGTTTTTATAAAATTTTTCATATCATTATTAATATATAATTAATATTTTTTATATTATTATATTATTTTATTTTATTGTATTTTTTTAATATATTTGAAATTATTAAAATTTTATTTTTATTATCATATTTTTTTAAATTTTGTCTCTTATTATATTATTTATATATTTTTTTTGTTATTTTTTTACTCTTTAAATTAATTACTAATTTATAATTTTTTTTCAAACTTAAATATTTTAACTTTTTTAATGTTAATCTTTTATTATTTTAATTTTTCTTTTAGTTGAAAAAGAAACTTAAATTATAATATTTTTATTTTATTTTATTTTTATTTCAATTTATATTATTTTATTAATTTTTATTTATTAACATTATATTTTTATTATTATATTTTTGTTATTTCTTTTATTTAAAATATAATAATAATAATAATAATAATAATAATAATTTTTTTTAAATTTATATTCATAATTTTTTTATTTATTTTATGAATAGGTTTTTTATTAAATCTTTAATTACTATTTATTTATTTTGTGATTTGTTGAATTTTCTATTGAGTAATTATTGAAATATCAGAAGTGAAGCGACAAAATAATAAACCATAATTTATAATGAAAAGTTTGCTTATACTTCCATATTATGTACTTTTATATTATATACTTTAACCACACCCAATTTATGAGCTTCTTGTAAAACTTTCATTGATCTAAACATATTCTCATGAGGACTCAGAAGCCGTACTAAACCCCGGATACCATTTGAGCAGTTCCCACTGTACTTAAATATCCTATTATATAATGATTAATGTTCATTCTTTGGATGATAATCAGAAGAATTGTGCCTGAACTGGTTGCAAACCGGTTTTGATATGTTAACATACTCAAATCCCAATGATCTACTGAAACATTTTTTTAAATACTGAACAATTTAAATTTGTGTTATGATAATTATTTTGCGCAGTAAAAATTTCTTAATAAACAAACACTCAAATCTTTAGCAACTGCGGCTTTTTAAAAGAAATTTGTTGCTAAAACAAATTCAAAAAGAGTCGAATAAAGGAGAGAATACGTAACACAAAATAAATATGTATTTAATAGTTAATAATGATAGTAAACGAAGCGAAATATGCACTAAAATAATTACAGTGGAATACATTTTTTTTAAATAAAAAAATAATAAACAGAAATCAAAAAAATAATGGGGCGAAAATAATTTTTAAATAACAAAATTATTGAAAAAAAGTGAACATAAATTTTAATAAGTTGCGAAAAATATCAAACTAAAAAATTTAAAAAAATAACACTACAAAAAATTTAAAAATAATTTTGAAAATATGAAGAATTAAAAACAAAACACTATAAAAAATTTACAAATAATTTTCAAAATATGAAGAATTAAAAACATTTAGTTATATTAATATTGGATTCTCGGCCCAATTCTCTACTTGGTTTACACCTCGCATGGATTCTCTGTGGCTAACATCAACATTTGCAGATGACACGGCAAATCTACGTTCTCACGCTGATCCAAAGTCTGCATCGAAAACCTGCACGAACACCTAAAACTAGTGGAGACTTGGCTAGTAAGATGGAAGATAAAGGTTAACGAAACTAAACCCACTTTTACCTTACAAGGAGTCAGTCCCTTGCCCGTCTATAACTCTCAACGAGCCCACCATTCCACAAAAAGAAAATGTTAACTATCTCGGTGTTAATCTTGATAGAAGGTTGGCATGGAAGAAATACTCTGAGGCAGAGAGAACTCATTTCAAGTTAAAAGCAGCGAAACTGCATTGACTCTAAACAGATGTTCAAGTGGTTAAGCAGGTTAAACATTATGTTGAAGATACGTTCCGAAATACGGTGGGTGGAAAAAACTTGGTGATTTATATACATAAACTGATAAGAATATATGGAATAGAGCTACACAACAGTTCAGAAACTACGGATATGAATATCCTGATGGTCCATGTATAAACTTCTAAAAGCTCTTAAGTCCGAGTTGGATATTATTCTATGAAGCCAGGAATGGGATATACTGGGCACGAACCAAGAATCATGTCTACGACAAAAGTTTGGTTCCGTGAGAGGATGGTCTCCCGTCTTCAGTCTCGTCTTGAAATTTCCTCCAGCACTTAGACTTCATGATATGAAACATAGTAACTATATATCTCCTCCTCGTCCTGAAAGGCTCTATGTTAGCATCTTATTTCACAAATATTTGTATAAAGGAGACAATTGTCTAAAAAAACAGCCTATCATAGTTCTGAGTTACTCCGTTTCACATGGAGCGAGCAAATCGAAATATTGAGGAGGATTTCAGGAAGATATATTGCATAACAGGTCATAACAAAGTTAGTTGGAACATTATCTTTTCGTTTTGAATAAGTCGTCAATAATTTGGACATACTCGTCTATATACGAGGGGTGTATGATAATTACCCGTGTTTAGCGACTGATGGCATCACTGACGCAAAATGCGTATGCCATCATTTATTTCCTTCTTTAAAACGAATATTCTTAAAATTTCAGATAAATTCATCGATTAGTTTCGTTTTGACAGCTGTTGAAAGTAGTCAAGTTCGCGTTTGCTGGCAACCATGGAGAAAGAGCAATATCGATCAGTGATTAGGTTTTTTTTTGGATGGGAAGACGTGTGAGGAAATCAAAGTGAAGTTGCATGACGTTTGATGTACATCAGATATTGGTTTAAGGAATTTAAGCGTGGACGTTCGTCCGTTCCGTTTTTGATGAAGAGCACCCGCTTTGAAGCCATTTCCTAAATTTCTGAGCAGCTCAGCTATTTATTCACATGAAAAAGTGACTAATGTAAATTTTATCTAACTTCAGCGTTTATTTATTTACACATTTGTTTATTTACACATTTGTTTATTTATACATTTGTTATACATTTTTTGTTTCTATATGTCGAATTTATTCTAGTTCCAACTTTTTCATAGTCAAAGCTGCTATTAATTATATATTGGCAGCTGGGTGAAGCACCTGATTGTTTGACTGATTGTTTGGCAAATAACAAAATAAAACAAAGGAGCGGACTTAGAAGTGTTTATACTCCCCCTGCTACCACAAAATATGGAAATTAACACATAAGACTGCATATTGAATTGTCACATGTGCCCTCAAAATCAAATATCGATCATTATTATATTATACAAGGTGGATTCCAAAGTAAACAGAGCTTTTAAAAAATACATATTTGTTATGAGGCCATTTATTGTCAATTACATACGTCCAAAAGATAGATGCCTCAGTGATGCACTGTTCATGACATTTGGCGTAATAGAAGCGGAGTTATTGCGTCTGAAATTACAGTATGTTTCGGCTTCAGTATCGGTACAAAAATGAACATCGAACAAAGAGCTAATTAATATTAGCTAATGTTTTAAACTTGATAAGGCATTTACCGAAACGTTTCAATTGATGAGTTTAGAGTGATAAACATTTATCTCGTGGCATAGATCGTAAGTGGTATACTCGGTGTAGAAACAGTCGTGAGAACACAGATGATGAGCAACATATTGACCAACGGAAATCCATGATCATCAAAACCTTCATTGAAATTCATTGAATTGGAAGTGAGCATATCAAAAATTTAAATTTACCGCATTTTGACCGAACATTTGGGCTAACGAAAAGTGTTTGCACGGTTTCTTTCGACCAAGTTGATTGATTACCGAAAATTTCTCGGAATTCAACATTCGAAGGACATCATCAAGGAGCCTTGTTGGCCTCAAGAATCACTGAGGCCAAAAGACTTCCTTTAGAACATTGTAACTGATGATGACACGTGGTGTTTTCAATATGATCCAGAAACCAGCCGCCAAAGTGATGGGTGGAAGGCGGCGTATGACCCAAAACCCAAAATATTTCTTTTCGAGAAGCCAATGTTGATTTGCTTTTACGTTTCCAAGAGAGTGCGTTCCACTAGGCCAAATCGTTAATGCACAACTCTATCTCAGCGTTTTGAAGCATTTGGTGCCTAAAAACTCGAACCTGATTCTCGAACAAGCTGAAAACACGATTAGTCAACGATAGTTGGGTGTGGACATCTTCCGCCAAAGATGTCAGAGTAACTCGCTGTATCTCGATTACCAAAAATACCGAACATAGCATAATAAAGAATAGTTTTCTTGAATTACAACAATTTATAAAAGTTGTTTTAAGTATTTTTGCCGACTCGGTCGCTGTGTTTGCTTTCTCTTCTGCAATTTCGTGGTGAATTAAAAATTCTTCCTGGTTACATATACAAATTAGTCAATTGGCTCCACCTGCTAAAGATTTGTTAATAAGCCACACTCTTAAGCAACAACCTAAATACCTTGACCGCCAAACTGGCTGCGCAACTCGAACCACTTCCACAGGCTCGCATAAACGCTGTCTCTGTGCTTATCTACACGTTCTCTCATATTTAGAACGAGTACTCGCACTGCAAATGGGTGAGTATGAACGCCAATTAACCACGATCTAACTCATTTATGCACCAGCAGCAAATTCATTAATTATGACACTGTGTGCAAAACTGGAAAAGTGCCCCCTCCCTCCTCCCCTTCGGCCTTCTGCATAGTTCGTTTAAAGGCAGTTAGCTGAATACTCACCTCTGCGCTGCAGCGCTGCAGGCACACTGCTGTGACATTTGCAATCGCCGCATCAGTGGCGCTGTCGTCGTCCAGCCCTGCCGGGGTTAGTTTATTGAAAAGCGCCGTTAAATTCGAATGGATTGGTGTGTTGCGCGCACCTGTGGCTGTCACTGAGAATTCATGCGCTCTGCAGCCATCGCTGCAAAGCGTCAATAGGAACAACAACAACGCGCACAATGAATTGATTAACAGAAACGATGAAATGCCGGCGTATGCGCGTCTATGCATATTCTGCTGCAGATTCTTAACGATGACATATGTGGACACGGTTTGCGCAGCCATGGAAGAGTGGTAGGCAGTGCCGCTGCCGGTGCTATTTTTGCTGACTGCTGCTCTGGCCATAGTGCTGAACGTGGCCGACGCCGGTTTCGTGTTTACATTGACGGCCACATGAACATTTAAATTAACGTACAAATTCGGATACCAACACATTTATTTGGAAAATGATTTTTGGTGATTTTCTAATTGCAGTTTTTTATATGTTTCTAGTTATTTCTATATTTTTTTTGTTTAATATTTGGCCCTGCTAAAGTGCAAAGTGAAAATTATGAATTGAACGCATCCGCTGGCCCAGGGATAATTATGATGGGGGATGAGCTGTGCTTGCTCTCCCTATCAGTGCGCACATTTATTAAGCCCCTAGCGTAGAATTATGCTGGCTGGCTGAGCTCGAAACGCGCTCGATATCTGCACTTAAATCAATTTCGCAATTAAAGTAGCAAAGGTTTAATTATTATGCATTATTATTATGAAGGCGTTATTATTATAGTTGTTGTTGTGTTTGCATTTATATTATTCAAAAATCAAAACAATATTATTTTTGCATAACTCGTGATTATCATTTTTATTTGATATTTGTTTTATTATTTTTAAATTAAATTGACATAAATTTTCATAAATTTACATAAATAAAAAAGGGAATTCACTTATTTAAATATTCACAATAATAACTTTGCATTTGTATATGTTCACAATAATAACTATCCTTTTACACATTCACAATAATAATCATACCAATTCGTTCATTGTCCGTCTGCCCAGCCAACACTCTTCTGCATGCTATTTCCAATGACTTGAGTCCCTATTTTCAATACTCTCATATTTTAAATTATTTTCAATTTATGGTATTTCAGAATTTGTCTGTGCCTGTGCCCTCCACTTTAAGTTCATTTCTTGGTGTTTTTTTAAAATTTGATTTTACTCGCTTTTCTCCGGCCTCACACGTCTACGCACGACTCGCGCTTACTTCGGTTTGTTTCGTTACAATTTGATTTCTGCTTATTTAAAGCTGGCCTCACGCTAGTGCAGACGAACGGGCTTCGCAACGGTTTATATCAGAGCCATGCTCAAACAAAACTGACGGGCTTCAACGAACGAGCCGCGCTCTGTTGTCGTTTAACGATCGACTCTGAGCACGGCGCCGTAATTGAAGTGTCGATCACTTAACGTTAATAGGGCAGAAGTAGAAGGTAGCAGTGATGCTGTTGAGCAACTATTTGTGCCCTTTTGAGCCCTAGTAACATCGAAAGGGCTTGAAATTCAACGGGATTCATTTACAATTTTATGTACGTAAAATGACTGAAAATATTAATATTATTCTTATATCTTACACCATAATTAATTATGACTGCAAGAAGGGTGGGGAATGAGTACTAGCTACTGAGGCTTTCGACTCGAAGAGAAAAAGATTTTTTAAAAAGAAGAATGTTTTGAGACTTAGCCCTGGCGGAGATTTTAACCTGCCACCCTGTGAATGTAAGGCTAGTATGCTTACCACGAGAGGGCGGATAACTAAAAATTAAAAATTCTAGAAACATATAAGCAACACAAGTCTAGTCCTCATTTCATATAATAAAAAAGCTCTTAAAATGAGAGGGTTCTCTTTTATAGCCGTCTTGGATCGCTTAGGATTAATTTATAGATTTATTTTATATACAGATAAAAGGACTAAAAATACAAAATTCTGTAAGTTAAAGGCAAAAAATGCTGGTCCTCAATTCATACAATAAAAAACCTTTTAACATGATTCATAAACTTCGTCTTGAAGCGCTAAATCGCATTGAAATACTGAATTTTCTAAACAAAACATAGCAATATGTATTCCAACTGCAAGCGTTGTGATAACAACAATAACACCTTGAATACAACGCTTCACAAGAAAGGCCACACCGATAAACATTTCAATTGATATATACGGATCATATATCAACCCCCATTGAGCTTTACAACTTGATCAAATGTGAAAGTACTTTGACCAGCATATCAGTTATTTCCATTGGCACTCACAACTATGAACGACAATGCTTTTGTGAACTATTGTTGCCTAGATAAAAACACTGTTTGACTCGGACAAGAATATAGAAATCATTTCTGGAACAAAATTGAATAATGAACTATTATTATATATTGTTTTATATATATTTTATTTTATATATATAATATTATTTTTGAATTTATTACTATATGAATCTTATTAAATTAATACTACGAATTCAGAAGTAGATGCAGAAGGTTGAGATTATGAGATACGAATGGAATATTAAGGGCCAAAATCCCCTGTCGTTTGTCATGTTGCCATTAATGCCGATTGATTTAAGTAATGTAGTACTTAACTTTTAATGAAATATTTTGCAATAATAAATTAACTAAAATTTTGGTGCACGATAATAGCAATAAAAGTAAAGAAATTTATAAAATATGATGTAACAGAATACATAAAAATAGAGCACAAAAATTGCACTCAATAATTGCACAAAAGCAACACTGTTTTCCCTTTTTGAAAGTGTCACAGCCAGAGTGTGGTGGATAGATCACAAAAATGACAGTCAATATTTACAGTAAAAGCAACACTGTTTCCCTTTTTTGCAGTTAGTGTGTCAGGGTGTGAAAAGGTGAACACGGGAGAAGAAACAACCTTCTTATTGTGCACTGTTACCTTCTTAGTGTGCCCTGTTACTGTGTAATTGTGCCTTCTTAGCCTCATATTGTACGTTTTTACTTTCTTGTTGTGTCTTATTACCTTTTTAGTGTGCCCTGTTACCTCCTTAGTGTGCCCTGTTACTGTCTTATTCTGCCCGGTACCTCCTTAATGTGACCAGTGACTGTCTTATTCTGCCCTGTTTCCTTCTTATTGTGCATTGTTGCAGTCTTATTGTGCCCTGTTACCTTCTTAGTGTGCCCTCGTACCTCCTTAGTGTGCCCTGTTACTATCTTATTCTGCCCTGTTACCTCCTTAGTGTGACCTGTTACTGTCTTATTCTGCCCTGTTTTCTCTTCTTGTGCCTTGTTACAGTCTTATTGTGCCATGTTACCTTCTTAGTATGCCCTGTTACCTCCTTAGTATGCCCTGTTACTATCGTATTCTGCCTGGTTACCTCCTTAGTGTGCCCTGTTACTGTCTTATTCTGCCTTGTTACCTTCTTAGTATGCCCTGTTACCTCCTTAGTATGCTCTGTTACTGTCGTATTCTGCCTGGTTACCTCCTTAGTGTGCCCTGTTACTGTCTTATTCTGCCTTGTTACCTTCTTAGTATGCCCTGTTACCTTCTTATTGTGCCTTGTTAGCTTCTTATTGTGCTCTAATTTTCCTACTGCCTCGAACTCACCACTCTCTGAACAATATCAAGCAAAAGGGTGCCCGCAAATGAGATTTCTTGAGTTCTTTAAGAAAAATGTTACTTAATTTTATTATATTCCCCCACTATTCCCATTGAAACTAATCAATAAGCTTATCAAAAACAAAAAAGGAAGAACAGAAGTTAATTAAAACAGAAAATTGCGTTTAAACTAAAGGAACTTCCTGCCTTCTCCATTATTGACTTCCCAAAAGAAGAAAGTGAAGTAATATAAAAGTAACAAAATTCACGGAAGAAACGTACACAATCATACGCAGACATACTACACCGACGCAAACACATACATGCATAAGGAAAATTTAATGTGTGAAATTAAACTTTGCAGGAAGAACAGAGTAAATTCAATAAAAACCCAGAGAAAGTAACTCAGACCAGACAATTGCCAAAAGCTACGAGTCACACCAACTGCAACACACACATATGCACACTCAAACACACTCTCAAACTCTTCTCGCACTCAAACCCTTCTCACACTTATACTTACTTGAGCACTTATAAACTGGCAAGTCAGCAGGCCTATTAAGAGAGTTACAATTTCCGTTTCCGCCAAAAACACGCCGCCGCATGAATGTGCGTATATTTTTAACACAGTCACTTACTCGCTCACTAACACACTCACACCCTGGCACATTTCCACCAAATGCCAACGTGGCAAAATCGCGTTAGTTCCCCGCCACCACCTCCACCAAGTTCAGCACAATCGGAAATTATTGAGGAAATTCGCTAAAAAGAAGGCGATAAGTTAGGTACCTTGGCCGTAAGTGTCTGTGTTTAAGCGTGTATGTGCATGGGTGTGTGTGTGTGTGTTTATTCAGTGTCGATGTGGGTGACGCACAGCGACCCTCTCCCTTTTTAAACAGGATATAACGCCACTTGAAGGGGCCGCTGGCCTGGCCGCGCTTGTCTTTTAAACATGTTGCACGGCCTCTTTAAAGTTAGGCAGCTCCCTCTGGTAGACTACACATTATTGAATAAAGCAAGAACCCAGCAGAAAATTTAGCATGGCATTGAAGAGTATTTCACACAGAAAGAAGAAAAACAACATCGATATCTGAGATAATGGGATTTGAAGAGTACCAAAAAAAAAATATAAATAAATAAAAAAGGAATAATAAAATGAAACATGTCTCCATTAAGTAAAGCTTCGGCAGTACCTCAATTAACTATTCTAAATATATTTATTTATATGCTTTGCTGTGATGGAGAGATACCAAATGGCCTCTCTATTATATTGGTGATTATAAAATGATTAAAAAAATATTTTAAATACCTTAAAATGTACTTTTAACCATTCACAATCAGCATTTCTATGAGTCCCGTTTCTCTGAGATAATGGATCTGTAGCCATATTTCTATGTAGCGCTCAGTATCTATGTAAGAAGCTGAGTCCTTTACACCGCCTGACAGTTTTTTAAGAAGACTTAAAGGAACAATTGAAGGAACTATTGAAAGCCCGCTCAGACTAAAAACTTATCACTGTTGTTCACTGTCCAACGAAAGGTATATTGATGAATTCATAAAACATACCCTAATTCTGAAACTCTAGTTCTGAGACTCCTCTTAATATGTTTCTAGTATCACTTTATCACTATTATATATAATAACATACAATACAATTAATGAAAGTCCCCTAGAGTGTACTTTCGAAAAGTAGAAAACTGATTTTCAACATTTCACTGACTGACTAATGCCATGACATGTCATCCCAACGGAACCTCGCAACTGACAAAGCGAACTTTTGAATAAAAAAATCATCACTCGTCCTGCTTGTCACTCAATTGTCGGTGCTCACTCAAACACACTCGTAATTTCATGGCAATGACATTCTCCTCGTCCACAGCTGAAAATATTCTGCTGGGTGCCGAAATCAACACCTTTGAATATACTCTCGTATGCCTGGCAGAGGAAGATGTGCGCCGTCATGTTAACGAGCGAAAAAATGCAAACTTGTTGAATGTAAAAAAGGGAAAGAAGAGTTTGCCAAGGACTACTTTTTATTTGCTTTAACTTTTACGAGGCATACAATTTTAAAATTTTAATGTACCCTGCAAGCACGTAATTGAGTTTGAGCCGCACAAAAAAGGTTCTACAAATGCTTGTAGACTGCTACAAAAACATTTCAATTCAATATTGAACTTAAGATTTAAGGAGAGGCAACCAATAACTCACTTTACATAATCTTCACTTATCTCCGAGGGTCCCTTTCCATCCTTTGTGTGATCTACGCGTACCCAAATCACTTTAAGTTGAGGCTCACTTATATATCGTCAGCATATGCTGCCACCAAACAGTTCCTTCGCCTACTCAATTTTAGCGTATTCCACATCTCACTTAATTCAAATTCCACGAAACTGAATAAACAAAATTATAATTTTAATAAGTTTCGCGCAATCTTCGCCTCTCTGCAAACACCGCAAGAACAACCATTAAATTGCAATGAAATTATTTTAAAACAATCCAACAAAATTAAACAGTTGAACTAAATTTTCTTAGCATACTTTTAGGCAGGGAAGTTTTAAATTGAATAAATTCATTCTTGCAAATAGAATAAATTGATATATTTAATATTAAATAAAAAACGTATATACAAGTAAGTACGCATTCGACATAAGGGACCCTACAATCAGTCATTAAGAATACTAGTTAACTGCGAGTAGTTCAGTCAGCCTATAAGTACCCGATAATATACAAAGTAGGTAAATATGGAGTAAGGAAAGGAAAATTATATTGTAACTCCGAATAAACCCACACAAACAAGGAATCAAATTCATAGAAATAAACATAGAATTTTTAATTTCATAATTAATAATTATAAATCAGTGGTTTATACACTACAATATACCACAAACCAAGCGAAGAGACTTGCATAGAACTTAAAATTCACAGCTTTTAAAACATAGAATCATTTAAGTTTTTAGTTTGTTTAAATTTAATATAATTTATTAAACAATATAATTGTAAATAAGGGGGTAAAACATAGAACTCAGAGCATGTAAATCATAGAAATCTATAAATTTTAAGTTTAAGTGAGCCAATTTTACGGAAGTTTGTAAGTTTCCACTAATAAAGTAGTAGCTAACTGTAGAAAAGAGTATCGAATATAGAATTCGTAACATTTAAAACATAGAATCTTTCAATTTTAAATTTAAGCAGACAAATTGTGCAGCTTCTGTAAATGTTCATTAAAATTATGCAAACCGAGTGTAGAAGAGGTTTCAAAACATAGAATCCAGAACCTATAAAACATAGAATGTTTAATTTTAAATGCAAGTAGACACATTGTACAGCTTTTGTAAATGCTCATAAAAATTGTGGAAACTGAGTGCGGAAGAGAATGAAATTCATAATATTCGTAACATTTAAAACATAGAATCTTATTAATGTAAAATTTAATTTGACCAATTGTGCAGCTTTTGTAAATGTTCAGAAAAATTACGCAAACTGAGTGTGGAAGATAATGTAAAACATAGAATGCATAGCATTTGAAACGTGGAAATCTTCAAATTCTAAGTTTAAGTAAACCAGTATTCCAGAGGTTTGTAGATTTCCAATAATAATGTAATCTAACTGTAGAAGAGAGTGTAGAACATAAAATTCATAGATTAAGAACATCGAATTTATTAATTTTAAATTAGAGTAGACCAATTGTGCAGCTTTTGTAAATTTTTATTAAAACAATGCAAACCGAGTGTAGAAGAGACTGTAAAACATAGAATCCATAACCTGAAAAATATAGAATTTTTGTAGTTATAAGTTTAAGTGGTTCCATTTGGCAGACGACTACAAATTTATATTGTTACTGCGCAAACTGGGTGTTTAAAATAGTGTTGAACATAGAATTCGTATCTTAAAAAACATAGGATTTTATACTTTTTAAGTTTAAGTGGACCAATTCTGTGCTTAAAATTGCATCCATACTATAAAAACCAAGTGCATAAAAGCTCGGAAAATGTACAATTCCTTAGAACATAAAATTTGTGATTATAAATTTCACCAGAACTAATATGCAAATTTTGTAAATTTTCAATAATATAATTTGTAGAAGAGAGTGTAGAACATAGAAATGTTGAACATAGAATTATTTTACTTTAAAGTATAAATTTTAAGGTTTAGAAATTTTCTAATAAAACTGTACTTAACAAAATTATAAGAGAGCCAAGAACATAGAATTAATAGGCTGCAAAACATTGAATTCTTTAAGTTTTAAGTTTAAGATATAAGGTATACAAATTTATATTTATAATGTACTTAACAAAAGTATAAGAGAGTCTATAACATAGAATTCAAAGACTAGACATAGAATTCAAAGACTAGACATAGAATTCAAACAAAGAAGTCTTTAGGTTTTAAGTCCACATATCTATCATTTTTTATTAAGTTTGTGCAAACCGATGCTCTCTAACATAGAATTTTTAGCCTATAAAACATAGAATTCGTTTAGTTTTAAGTTTAAGACAAATAAGTATCCACATATCTATCATTTTATATTAATTCTGTGTACACCAAGTATAGAAGAAGGTCTATAACATAGAATTCATTGCCTATAAAACATAGAATTATTTTAATTTAAAGTTTAAGACAACCAAATAGACATTTATCCATCAATTTATATTAATTTTGTGCAAACTAATGATAGAAATATGTCTATAACATCGAATTTATAGATAATAAAACATAGAATTATGTAAGATATAAGTTCGAAAGAATCAATGAATGAAGTCTTTTGGAAATTTCCAGTATTACTGTGCAACCTAATGTAGAACATATAATTCACTCCTTTTAAAACATCGCACGTGATTTATATGTAAATCTCCAAAGCAAACTACTCAATTGCTTGGTGGTCACGCAGCTAACCAACTTGCTGGGTATTCGCCGCCACCTCTCCGCAGCACACCCACACCATGCATAACATTTGTGAATAACCAAATTCTAACCAGAATATTATACCCAAATACCAAATAGAAGGCCTGCCCAATGAATTTCTGGTAACATTGCTGAGGAAATTACTTTTACTTTGATTTTTCTACGCTTTTCGGTTTGCACATGTAAATTTATTATCAAAATGTGGCTGGTTTTTGCTTTATTGAATTTTAACAGCATGCAAATTTGCCATAAATACAGAAAACAGAACAGCAACAAAAACAACAACAACAACAGCAGCAGCAACGTCAAACAAGGACAACAACAAACATCCTAAATAATGGCCTGCAATCCTTATGACCATAAATATCATTTTGATATACTCATACTTGGGCATTCATGCCTTCGGGATGTTTTGCTTCATTGTTGCTGGGCTATTATGCAAATTTTACACATTTCTGTTTATTTATATTTTTTGGAATTTTTTTCTATGTTTTTTTTGTTGCCATTTTTATGTTGTTTTTTTTCTGTGGCATGTGTCCGTGTTATGAGTTTATTAAACTAAACCAAATGAAATTTTATGCTTAAAGAATCTCGACCAGAGAAAATATCCCATAATGCATTTAAAGGATTAGTCTGCAAACTTAAAAGGAAGAGGATGGTGTTGGTGTTGGGCGCCTGAAAGCGGGCTGTAAATTTAATGCAATTAATTTGTAAAATCCAATTTTATGCTTCAATAAATACTCACATAAGCCACTAAGTTAGGTGCTGGTACAATAAAAATTTATGTAAGCATATTTAGTCATGAATAGTTTATATTAAAACAAGTTTTTTTGTTTCATTTCATTGCAGATATTGTGTGGAGTTCGAAGTGATTAAGGCTTCCAAGGCTTGCCACAAGCTACCACCCTACAATCTGATGTTGGAAGGTAAGAGTGTGATGGTATTTTGTATTATAGTTTACTTGGGAAAAGATACGGGCGTTTCGCTAATGAATCAGTGTTAAACCAAGAAAGGATTCTGATAAGGTTTGATTCAGATTAATGGAAAATTATCACAGTCATAAAATCCTTGCTGGCGAAACATGGACGGGTGGGACTAGTAGTCGAGGTTGCCCTCCGCAATCATAGGTTAGTTCAGGGTAGTTAGGCAAGGACAAGGATCATTGTGACACTACCTGGAGCCAAAGTCAAGCGTTAATAACGTTAGATTCACGTGGCTTTAGTATGAAAGCACGACTCCTTCTTTTTTACGGCAAAATTACCTTTGACTTGAGTACTTCACACCACTTTTTACTTAACTCTTTCACAAATAGTTTCCTTACTCTCCTTTTTAACGACAAAAATTCCCTGGGACTTGAGTTCTTAAGACCAATTTTTACTTAACTCTTCTACACACAATATTCTTACTCTCCGTTTTAATGACAAAAATTCCCTGGAACTTGAGTCCTTAAGACCAATTTTTACTTAACTCTTCTACACGTGGTTTCCTTGCTCTCTTTTTGTACAACGAAAATTCCCTGGGACTTGAGTCCTTAAGACCAATTTTTACTTAACTCCTCTACACACGATTTTCTTACTCTCCTTTTTAATGGCAAAAATTCTCTTGAACTTGAGTCCTTAAGACCAATTTTTCCGTAATTCCTCTGCACATAATTTCTTACTCTGCTTCTTAATGACAAAAATCCCTGGGACTTGAGACCTTAAGACCAATTTTTACTTAACTCTTCTACACATGGTTTCCTTGCTCTCTTTTTGAACAACAAAAATTCCCTGAGACTTGAGTCGTTAATACACTTTTTTAGTTAACTCCTCAACACATAACTTCCTTGCTCTCCTTTTTAATGTAAACTGTTCCATGGGACTTGAGTCCTTAAGACCACTTTTTACTTAACTCTTCTACACACAAATTTCTTACTCTCCTTTTTAATGACAAAAATTCCCTGGGATTTGAGTCCTTAAGACTACTTTTTAACTCTTCTACACACAAATTTGTTACTCTCCTTTTTAATGACAAAAATTCCCTGAGACTTGAGTCCTTAAGACCACTTTTTACTTAACTCCAGATATAATTTCCTTTCTATCTTTTCATTCCTTACTTGATCTCTTTTGATTCCTTATTAATAGTAATACATTTGCTACTTTCCTTTTCAGGTGATCGCATAACAGTGCGTTGCGATTTGGAGGCACTCATTCAGGACTCCACCACTACAACAACCACCTCCACTACTAACAACCCGAATGGCAAATTCAAGCATAATGCCTCAGGTGGACGTACTGCCAATGGCAACAACAACAATAATAATAATAATAATCGAAAATTCGAAATCACCAACAATTCCGCCACCATGGACGACGACGAGGAGGACGATGAGGAGAACATGCTCAATATTGACAGCAGCGAGGAGAACGATGATTACGAGCCGGCGGCTATGATGACCACAACAACGACGACAACGACCACCAGCACCACCACCACACCGGCCCCCATCAGCTACCACTGTCGCGGCGAAGGTTTGCCGGGCCGCACCACACGTTGGAGTGCGCTACCGGCGCCCTCATGTCGTGGCAAATGGCTGCGTCTGACCGTGGGCGCGCCCAAGAAGTGCACACACTCGCAATTCATATTCGTTTAAGGAGTGGCGGAGAGTAAGAATAAACTTGGCGTAGGCGTAGGCGTGGAAGGTGGCATGTCAGTCACTCAGTCAGTCAGTCGTACACCAAATACAGAGAAACAAGTCAATCGGTCTTAATGGAAGTTAATTTTAATTTCAACGACTTTCAGCAAATTTTTCTTATCCTTTTCTGAACGTATTTCTATAATTTTTCTCCTGTAGCGTAGCAACAACGGTGACGGCGTAAATTATAAATGTAAAGAAGGAAAATAATAATAAAACCATTGTTTTTGGAAATACTATACAGAAAAAGCGTAGTCCTTAAAGACTCACCAGACACACATACACACACACTCTCACATACACTGAAGACACATTCTCACAATTTGAGCAGAAGTTGAAAAAATTGTATTTTAAACGAAAAAAAACATATAAAAAATTAAAATATGAGACATATTTTTAAAATGCACCTTTTATGTATTGTATAAAAATTCTCGAATATATATACATTAATATATACACTCGTATATATGCCACTAATATCATTTTATCTACCTAAGCAACAAATGCATCAAATAAAGCATACTCACTTAAATGGAATAAGCATAAATATTAAATATATTTTTATAATTTTCAATTTGTCACATTTTCATTTGTGTATTTTCCTCCATAATTAATAATGGCATAAAATAAATTACATTAAAGATTAAAGAAAAATTTCAATAAAAAGAAATTCTATTGAATCCAACCAACCAAACATAAAATTGTATGTTGGATGTAACCATCCACACACAAAAACACACACATACACTACCACACACCTATACATATGCATCCACACTTAGTACATTAATAACTTCAAATGTAAGCGTTTCTTTTCTTTAACAAAAAAGTCCTTAAATAGAAATCAAATGCTTTTTTTCATAAAAATAAGAAAAGGCATTAATGTAATTTTAAAAATGCGTGTTTCTTCCTTTTCTGTATAAACAGGGTAAGTTTTTAAGTTCCTACTTCTTACAGGCTTTCTAAAGGATCGAGGAATCATTTTGTAGGCAACGATTCACTTTTCAATGATTGAAATAAAGACCAGCAAAATATGTTTCATCTGCTCTGCATCGGGCTTTTCAATAAGGACACAACAATTTTGTACTTAAATAAAACACAGAACAATTGAGATGTCGCGCTGAAATTTATGCCAGGTGTAGTACTCGTTCCAAGTGTAGCACACATTCCAGGTGTAGTACTCATTCCAGGTATAGAACACATTCGAGGTGTAGTACACATTCCAGGTGTAGTACACATTCCAGGCGTAGTACGCATTCCAGGTGTAGAACACATACCAGGTGTAGTACACATTCCAGGTGTAGTACTCATTCCAGGTGTACTGTACATTCCAGGTGTAGTACACATTCCAGGTGTAGTACTCATTCCAGGTATAGAACACATTCCAGGTGTAGAACACATTCCACGTGTAGTACACTTTCCAGGTGTAGTACACATTCCAGGTGCCGAACATTAAAGTTTGGAATTCGATCTCGTTTTCAGTGATCGATTGATTGGAGCCAATTCTCCACCATTCTTCCACACATATCGGTGGGAACATTGGCGATTTCGCGTTCGATATTGCTCCTGAGCTTCTCTAACATGGTAGGCTTGTTGGCATAAACCAATGTGTAACCCCATAAAAACAAATCCAACGGCGTTAAATGCGACCGGACCATTCCTCGAGATTACACGATTACCAAACTTCCCCTTCAATTGATCAAATTGTTTGATCAGCTGTGTAGCTTGTGTCACATATCACTGATGTCCAGTCCCTCCAATTCTAGCCAAAAATTGTCATCTAACATGGCACGATCGCGAACTCCATTGACCGTAACATGACGAACATTTTCATCGAGTCAGAAGCCAGGTAGATTCCGGTTAGGTTTTTGTGGCAGTCAGTCTACAGACCACCTCACTCAGGCCATTCCATTGCGATACCACCGCGTAACACCACACCTCCACTTTACTCGTCAAACCATTGTGAAGCCCTAATAAAGCCCAGGATTTGTTTGACCTTCGCGCAAGACACTTCCGTAAGAGGGTAAGTTTTTCAGAACGCTATTCAAACATGCCTTCTAAAGGATATGAGCGAGGAATCATTTGCATAGAAACTCACAAGCAATATCATAATAAATTAAAGATCAATGAAGTGAAACCGAACTGGAAAAAGTTCAAGCTATGAATATAAAGTCAACAAGAATCGAATCTCAATGATATATAGTATAAAATGATTGAAATAAGAACCAAATAAAATCGAGTATAAAACGATTGAAATAGAGACCAAATGAAATATGGTCTAAAGTGATTGAAATGAAGACCAAATGAAAAGTATGTCCATAAAATGCAATCCAGAGAAATAAACTAAGGTACAAACTATGGAAATAACATCTAAAATTATTGAAATGAGGGTCAGTAACTTTAAAATCACAACCACAAAAATAATGAAAAAGGCAAAAATGAAAAATATCCCCATAAAATAAAACCAATAAAATGAAGTCCAATGATCTAAGGTCTAAAATATAGAGGCATCACTTGCCGGAGGGCTTGGTAGCCTCTTTCTTTAGTGGTTCTCCGCCCAACCTCAAGGTCTAAAACAATAGAAATACTGTTCAAAACATTTGATAATATTATATTATTAGTACGAGGGCGGATTGACATTGAAGCTACCTAAGTAGGAAAAAAACATTTTTTTTCAAAAACCATTTATTTCTCAACATAGTCTCCTTTTACTTCGACACACTTAGTAAGACGATATTCCAACTTTTTTATACCATCTGAATAATACGATTTCGGGAACCCCTCAAAATACGCGTTAGTTTCGGTAGTCACTTCTTCGTTTGAGATGAATTTTTTTCCTGCGAGCCATTTTTTCAAGTTTGCAAACAGGAAAAAGTCACTAGGAGCTAAATCTGGACTATAAGGTGGATGATTAACCAATTCGAAGTGTATTTCACGTAATTTTAGCATCGTATCTAATGCTGTGTGAACCGGTGCGTAGTCTTGAAGAAAGAGCATTTTTTTCTTCTTTAAATGTGGTCGTTTTTTCTTGATTGCATCAATCAATTGATCCAATAAAGCACGATAATACTTTCCTGTGATTGTGGATCCTTTTTCAAGATAATCGATGAGCAATACTCCGTGTGCATCCTAAAATACAGTGGCCATAACCTTGCCAGCCGATTTCACTGCCTTCGCCTTCTTCGGAGCACTTCCACCAGCTTCCACCCATTGTTTCGATTGATTTTTGGTTTCGGGTGTGTAGTGGTGGACCCACGTTTCATCAACAGTTATTAATCGACGCCAAAAATCAACAGGATTACGCTTTATCATGTCCAAACACCGCTGTGAAGTGGTCTGTCGAGCTCATTTCTGTTCGACACTGAGCAAACGCGGCACCCATCTTGCCGATAGCTTTTTCATATGCAAATGTTCATGCAAAATGTTGAACACACGTTCATATGATATGTTTACCATTTCAACAATCTCACGCAACTTGACTCGGCGATCATTCATAACGATATCGAGGATTTTATTGATATTTTCTTCAGTAACCACCTCTTTTGGCCTTCCTGTTGATGGTATTGTTGCAGTGCTTGTTCGGCCGCGTTTAAATTCAGCAATCCAATATTTTACCATGTAATCTGACGGAGCAGACTCACCGTAATGTTTATCGAGCTTTTCTTTTGTCTCTTTCGCCGTTTTCCCTTTCAAATTATAGTGTTTAATCACAGCACGAAATTCGCTGTTTTCCATTTTTCAAGAAACAAAAAAGTTTTTGTGTTTGTGCTGCCAGCTAGCGCTAGGTAGCTTCAATATCAATCCGCCCTCGTATATTATTATATATATTATTATACAACAGGAATTTGTTTTAGTATCGTGGGTTATAGGCACCCCATCTAATAGATGATAGATGATTGCATTTTTACCATTAAAGGTCCTTTGCTTTAATGATGCAGAACCAGGGGCAAGGTGCGTGGATACATTTATTTAATGTAGCATCGAAAAACTCATTCGAAACTATACCTTCATGGCTGGGGAACCACATGGAATTTCAGTAAAGTTTCTTATTCCACAAAAAGAACACTATAATTCCTGATCTCCGTCAAAGAAATCAACTAAGTGATTCTCTATAATACATTATAATAATAATAGTATTCAATAATTGAGGAGACTCAATCCAGTTTCTATACCAGTATATCGGTGGACTGGACTCAACTGGCTTTGATATTGGCCTCGCTAATTTATTGTCCTTCTTCCCAGCAGAAATTATTCCATTCGATTCTTCCCATAGAGCAATTATCTAAGATTCTAAATTATTATCAATCGCATTTACTAAAGGAGTACCTAATTTTCCTATAAGCTTGGAAGATCTAAAAAAGTCCCTGAGAATGTTATAAAGAAATTCGCGTATTTTTCTCAAATTTCAACTTCATTGGACATCTTTTCATGGGTGCTGGTCGAAAAATGAGTTCACTGATCAATTAAACAAGGAAAAGAGTTGATTGGCTTTCATTGATCCTGAGTCATCGCCCAATCATGTTTCACACTGTTCGTTTATGATTTATGCCAGAATAGACTTTGTTCTAACTCAAGGACATGACTTGAATTAAAACTTTTCCCTCCAAAGATGTTGAATTCGGTCCACAGAAATTGGTTGTATTTGTATCCGAATTTGACGTCCAACAGACGCGTGCCCGTAAAGACTGGGTAGAAATCTCTTGACTTAATACAATCTTCCTTGTCACATTTCTCCGTGAACTTTTCGAACTAACCAGAAACCAACCCAGATTACTCCCAGCATTCTTGACTGGAACATTTTTCCGTGAAGTTTTCGAACAAAGTAGAAACAGATGCAGATTACTCATAGTGTTATTGACTGAATATTGAAGGGTTATTGACCGCCAAAACCGTGGTCCAGGACGATTTGTGTAGTACAAACAGTGAGGAGAATTTCATTTTCTCCACCCTCCTTTCAATACATGCATTAATCTTATCCCCTACATACATATACAAGTATGGTGCTTGGCGGGCTGAGAGAGGCTGCATGGCGGGCTGAGAGAGGCTGCGGATGGACGAAAATTATGCTACCTGTTATCTCTGACCAATGGTCAAGGTCCTTCTATCTCTAGGTAGGAGGGACCGCAGGCTGTTGGTTGGCGTGATGACGGGGCACTTTCTATGGGCTAGGCACATGGAAAGAATTGACATATCAGACAGTGCGCTGTGCCCAGCCTGTGGAGAAGAAGACGAGACGGCGGACCATTTCCTTTGCGCCTGCCCTGCCTTTGCTCGAATCAGGTTTGGGATTTTTGGCACTTATGTGCTGTGGAGTAACCAACTTGGCTCCTTGGCACCACAGGATCTATTTCTTCGGAGGTCGGGTAGATTTAAAGCAGAGTAAAAGGGAACCTTAAGTGCAGTACAATGGATATATACTCTGTCTGAGTGCTGCGCTTACTAGATTGTTCCGACACAAAAAAAACAAAAAAAGACAAAAATGATGCTTGATTATACCTTGATTAAATCACTTACTGTGCCGCTCAGGTGTTGTTAGTTACTTCCAGAGTGTTGCGTGTATCAATGAGAGGATTATTAATACCGGTGCATTGTAGCAGCGACCTCGTGGTATCCGGTATGGCTACCATTGACTTCTGTATTCAACTGGATACTGGATACCAACTGAAGTCTTTGGTTACTGGAGACTTGCCCATATTTCTGTAAGTATCCAGTAACATGACGAACTTTTTAAGCTACCAGTGATTTCCAACATTGTGTTAGAATTGATCACTGCGAAAGTGAATTGCTCGCCCGTCTGTCAGACAGATGTCACCTCCTTCTCTGTAGAGCACACTAAGCTCCACCCAAGAACGTTGAGCAATACGTAATCTCAGCCTTTGGAAAATAATACGATTCAGTTAACTTTTCCTTTATCTGAATAACTTACTGGAATGGCCAGATTTCTTCCTATCACAGAGAATTAATCTACTTAAAAAGAGGTTTGTGTCTTAACTATACTCGCTATTTAACTCACCGAGTATGAAGTGACCAATCACTTTGGTCGCTGATAAAACTGCAGTGACTCTCAAACTGTTACAAAATCATCGTTTATCAAAAATTCATGTGGATAATAACGGGATTTCGCCATTAGGTAAATTGTTCCAATGCCGGCATAACTTACTTTAGATGTCCAGATTTCTTCCTTCCTTCATAGGTGAATAACTACAAATGTCAATCACAGCAAGTCGTGAACACAAAGCGTTTATTGTTTGCTTGATTGATGCATGAAGATATGAACTCAGCCTCTGATGACAATGTTGCGGTTTTGATAACTATAAAACTATATGAATCGGAACTATTTCAAAACTGATATGTCTCTTTCTCAACTGCCGATGTGGTGTAGACTCTTATACTCAACCACATCCAATTTGAAACTCACGCCACCTCTTCGCATTGCAATATAATTACACGTGTAAATTATTATTGTAAACGAATGAGATAAGTAAGAAGGGAATTCCCCGATTTACAATTTACGAATTTCAAGTTGCGAACTGAACTGCTCCTCGCTTATGCTGCATAAGCAAATCGAGTATTTTTAGAACACAGTTCGAGCAATTTTTTGATGACTCAGTAGTAAAATTTCTACAAAAACAAAAATTATGTGAAAATAATATAAATAGCATAATCTTTTAAAATAACAACAACAAAAAACCAAATGTTTTTATTGTTAATCACTGTTTACTAAGTAAAAGAATTTCTGAAGAATTTTTTCAGGTCTTTATTGTATTTTTTTTTAAGGAATGATCTATTTTCGCTCAATTATCAGTGCGGCTGAAACTCGCCTACAAACAATCGGCGATGAAGAAGAGAGAAAACAATTGGAGAGTGAGGTAGACTGGGAGGGTAAGTATGAGTGAGAGAATAAGGGAAAAAATGAGAGTAAGTCCGAGTGTTACAGTAAACCTGCGTTGAAGAGTAAGTCTGAGTGGCAGAGTAAGCCTGAGTGGTAGAATAAGCCTGAGTTGAAGAGTAAGTCTGAGTGTTAGAGTAAGCCAGAGTGGTAGAATAAGCCTGAGTTGAAAAGTAAGTCTGAGTGAGAGAGTAAGCCTGATTGGTAGAATAAGCCTGAGTTGAAGAGTAAGTCTGAGTGTTAGAGTAAGCCTGAGTGGTAGTATAAGCCTGAGTTGAAGAGTAAGTCTGAGTGGGAGAGTAAGCCTGAGTGGTATAATAAGCCTGAGTTGAGGAGTAAGTCTGAGTGGGATAGTAAGTCTGAGTGGTAGAATAAGCCTGAGTTGGAGAGTAAGTCTGAGTGGGAGATTAAGTCTGAGTGGTAGAATAATCCTGAGTTCGAGAGAAAATCTTAGTGGCAGAGTAAGCCTGAGTGGTAGAATAAGCTTGAGTTGAAGATTAAATCTGAGTGGGAGAGTAAGCCTGAGTGGTAGAATAAGCCTGATTTGGAGAGTAAGTCTGAGTGGCAGAGTAAACAGAAGTTTTAGCCGAAGTAGCAGAGCAATGGAATAAATGGGAGACTGGGAGAATGAAGGAAAATGTGAGAGTAGGCCGGAAAGTGAGATTAACTCCGAGTAGCAGAGTATGCTTGAGTTGAACAGTAAGTCTGAATGGGAGAGTAAGGGAGATTTGGAGATCAATTGGTCTATTCATTCTAATATCAAAAAGATTTCCAGAGCACTTCAGATCTTTGAGTTCCTGCTTCTTGAGAGTCAACGAGATGTTCATTTCAGGAATTACAGTCTGCACTTAACAAGTTATTAACTCAGTAAGTCCGATGAGTACTATATTCATCGTTAACCTTGCACTCAAATATATCACTCAAGTAAATGAGTAACACTCAACTACTTCTGCAACCAGAGTAAGTATGATAAGTGCATTGTAATTAACTTGTAGAAGAAATTACACGTCTCATACAAATGTCAAATTGAAAGTTTTTGCATTTTTTTTTTTTTTTTTGTTCGCAGTTTTCTACAGAGATTTGACCAGGGTTGTGGATACGTCAAATGATGTCTCCAACTCCGCCCCTGAGTCACACCACTCAAATTTCCCTACGACGGCGCCAACTGCCACTCCATATCCCATTTTAGCTCCGATTAAAACTCCGACTGCAACTTACAAGCCAACTCCGACTCTAACTTCGACTCCAACTACGACTCCAACTAAGACTCCAACTACGACTCCACAATCCCCATTTCTCAGTTCACCAGAAAAAATTAGCAAAAAGAGAATGTTTTTCACCTTTTTTGGATTCACCTTAAGAATAAATTCACCTCTTTCAAAGCGTTGTGTAATTCCACTATGGTGGAGATGAGCAATACAACCGTTTAGTAGATGTTTCCTTATTGTGATGAATTTGAAGGATGGCAAATTGTTCAATATTTGTGGTGATTAACCCTCAATGGTGGTGAAACGACATCCTTATGACACACATGACACATGGAGAGCAATTCTCATGTTTGTTTTAACAGATTTTTCCTTATTGTGGTGAATTCGTAAGATTGAACAATGTTGAAAACTCGTGGTAGGTAACCCTTAGTGGTGGTTAAATGCCAATATAGATACATATACATATACATATACGTGATACATAGGAAACATATTCTGAATTCAAATGGTATCTCTCTTTGCTCCAAATGCTTCCCTCTTTCTCTTTAGGTGGAAGACAACTCAGTGCTATGATGTAAGGTAATCATAATAATAATATAAATATTAGTAGTATTCGTTTAACTCGGTAACCTAATGGACCCTTCTGAAAAGATTGTAGGGTGTTGGCAAAAATAAACACCAACATTTATCAATACCAAATAGATGAGGACACAACGTGAAGCGTGATGATTTTTATTACACTGGACTGATAAGAAATGCCCATCCATGCTGCTGCTCTCCGGCGAGAACACCAAAGAGCGCAACCCCATGCAAATTGTATGAGTTTAAATAATTTATATAAAGTATATTAATTTTTTCTTTTTGTGAGGAAAAAGCGCAATCAGTAAACATTTCAGAATTTGCGTATAAGTAAGTTCGAGGTCCGCCAGATCAAACAGACGCCGTTGGCACTCAGTCAGGGTCTAATCTTCGCGAAAACCGAAACAAACGCAGCGCATACGAATTTTTTTCGAAACTTTTTTGAAATTTTTCCTCAATCTAAATTTTTTGTTGTGGAATTTGAAAAAAAATAATTTTACATTATCAGCCCTTTTATTTTATAATTGTTTTATATAACAAATAATTACAAGTTCGCTTCCCGGTTGAAGTATGTACGGGCATCTACTTTGCAGCAAATCGCCGCTGTGGACGGCTGTCGTGGTGCTGGTGGTGTTGGTGGTGACGCTGTGCCAGTGCCCGTTGGCGGCAACTCAGCCAACTTATCGCGGTAAATATTGTGAAGGGGGCGTCACGCTCTTCGCTTGTGATCCATTTGCTTTCCGAGCTCTATAAGTGTGTGAGTGTGTGTGTCTATGTGTGATTATAGGTCGCTATCAGAAATGCACGGATCCGCAGACAGGACGAGAGTTGCTTATCGGTGACGCGTTCACACGTCCGGGACAATGCGTGCGCGTTCAGTGTTTGGGCAGCCTACAACTTTGGGAGGACAGGTGAGCCGTTAAGCCGAAAAAATACCCTTCAACTTAGACCAGGTTGTAACAGAAAATTGGGAATTTCTTGAGAGTTATATCAAAGAACATAACGTTGATGTTCTTTGGTTATATGTGATGGAAGTCTCTTCTCCAATAATATAGAAAAGATAGTGTGAAATTCTAATTGAATAGAAAATCCCAGGAAAAAATGTGATATACAAAAATAGTTCACATAACAAAAATAGGGAATAAGGTGGCAGTAAAGTGAGGGAAGAGTACGGGAAGAGTGGGAGGAAAAGATTGATACGCTAACTGAGAACTGATGCTAGTATTGCCAACATAGCCCAGCAATAGGCTCAATAAGTACGGGAAGAGTAAGAGGTACAGATTGATCCACTAACTAAACACTGATGCAACTATTGCCATCATAGCCCTGCAATAGGTTCAATAAGCTCCCTGAATTATTTCATTTATAATTGCAATAAACATCACTATACTTATCACAATATCACTGAGACTATTGCTGTGATGTTAATACTTTTTTATATTTGTTACTCAGCTTCAAAGAAAATCCTGTTCTGTTCCTGAAGAAAATCAATCCTGTTCAAAATGATGTCATATAAAAAATTATAGAAAAATATATGCAAACACACCCAATAGGAAAATTCTCAGATCTATAAAAACCATTATAAAACACTTCACTTGGAAAAGACTTTAGTATCTTGAGTTAACAAAATTGAATATTTGAAGACGAAAATGTACTCTATTAAATTGTTCTATGTGTGAGACTTTTCATAAGCATATATGACAGCTCAATATTCAGTTATGTTTTGAGACATAATATTTTGAATATTTGAAGACGAAAATTGTACTTTCGCATATATAAGAATAATTATTAAATTGTTGTATGTATGAGAGTTTCCATAAGAGCATGTGACAACTTAATATTCAGTAATGTTTTGAGACAAAACATTGTTGAACATTTGATGATTTGAATGTATATGTTAAGAAATATTGAACTGTTCTATGTGTGAGTGTTTCTGTACACCCATGTGACAACTCAATATTCTTTTTGATTAATGCTGTATCAATGTTTGCTTGATGAAAACGAAGATTTTCAAAAGTTCGCTTCTTATATTCTTTATCTCAGTGTTTTCCGTGGTAATAATTATTTAGATTCCGAGACTTATTTTCTGAATACCGAGTTTTCCCAAAGTTGGCTGATAAGAATCAATATTCTTTTCACTTCAAAACTTTTCTGATCTAATCGCTAATGTGGCCTAGAGTTTTCAAAAACACAAATATTTGGTGAACTCAAGGATATTTGAAGACAGTACCAAGTCAAGAAATGCATTTTTCTTAGTTTACTAATATAATGAAAGTTGTTGACCATGAGAGAAGATCCTCTCTCAGGTGTCACACTGGTCGAATGCGTGTTCTCTTTTGTTTTACCTGATGAAGTAAATACATTTCTTTAAACAGTTCCAAAACAATAAAATTAATCTTAGGACTGAGAAAATTTTTTCATATAGTATTGGCACCCCGTTCTGGGTGAACTCCATGCTACATCATTATATATAAATGTGATTCGTCCGTTGCCTCCAACTCTATTGTGATTACACATAAATTTTCTTCCTCAGACTATATCCTTATCAAACTTGAATATTCGTCATTCTTGCATCAGTGTAAACTGTTTATGATTATCCGTTTAACAGATGATTGTGCCAAGCAAGTGCTGCCAATTAAAGTAGCCAGGAATATCTGTAAAACTTGGCAGCATTTTATATATAAGAAGAAAAACGGAAATTTTGGTGAAACAGCTGATTATGCCAAGGAAGTGCTGCCAATTTAGATCCCCGGGAATCGTCCTCCTTGACAGCATTTTTTTATACAAAAAAGAAGCACCCAAGAAAAAGATCGGGGAAACAGCTGATTGTGCTAGGTAAAGGTTGCCAACTTAAGGGCGCATGATATAGCAGCATTTTATATACGAAGACGAAGCACCCACGAAAAAAATCTGGAATAGGAAAATTAACACCGTAACCAAAAATATTTGTTGTTGTCTTATAGCGAAAATTTAGCCACTACTCTAGATTAACCTGCAAAGGAAGATAGCTAATGAGAAATGAGAGGAGCATTTTGTATGCCTTTATACTTTTCATGATTTAATTTTATTCTACTTATTAATCAGTTAATTAAATAAATTAATAATAATTATTATTTTTATTCAATTTTTTCTGATCAAGAACAAAACTGAGGACTGACTCTATGTACAGTATCGGTTCCCTTGTACGACTTAACGACCTAGAAATGCGCTGCGAAGTTCCATTTTTAATGGTTTGAGCATAGAATAAGAATTTTTCATATAAACTTATCATTTGACAGCACCTTTCCTGCCAGTGGTGCCAACTTTCAGGGAAAGCATTATCTTAGCGAGATTGTATTTGACTAACGAGAAACTTAAGTAACGAATCGAATGAATTACTCGCATCTAATCTTATAGAAAACATATGTTCCCTGAAAGAAAATATTACAGAGGTTTACATTTATAAGCAAAAAATCTCATTTCATATATTTTGATAGAAAGAAGGAAATCATAAATTATTAGCAGAACACAGAACTTTACGGAGCCAGAAATTTAAAGGATATTATTTTCCATCCTAGAAAGGTGCAAAAAATTACCCTTTTAACAATCTTCTCCACAAAGAAACTGTTTTTGAAAGAAAAATTTGTTGTTTATTTAGGATACTTCTGTATATATAGGAGGGGTCTACAAAGCTTACTACTTATTTTATAATTCGCTTCTGATTATTACTCTAAATTAATTCAATATTTTCCTGAATTTTCTCATTCATTCACAGTTGCCAGGTACCGAAATTGACCGGTAACTGCAGTCGGTTACCGGCTGCCAATGAGTACCTTGACTACCCGAAGTGCTGCCCCATGTATGAGTGCAAAACGTACGCTACCAATGAACATGGCGAAACGGAGGAAACGCGCACCTACGACCAGTACGGTACACTGAGAAAAACCCACATAACGCAAGTGTTTATGATCATGGACCCAATGGATGGCAAAGTACCCGGTAGCGGTGTAAAAACACAATTTGAGATTTAATTTCAAAAAAATAATGGGTGTATATAAATAGTTGTAAGGGCACACAGATATATACTTACAGGTATATGCGGGTGTGTGCATATTTTGTGATAGTATTTGTATTAGCAGGGATGTAAATAAAAGTAATCATAAATATGTAACGATTATTGCATATTTTAATGTGTTTTTGCTTAATTTTTATACAGTATAGTAGGAAATTAGAGTAAGTGAAAGCTAAAGTATGAAACACCCAAACGAATGTGGGCTCGGTATGTTTATGTTTATGTGTATAGCTTATTGATCCACCTGAGCCACTTCCTGAGCTGACTTATCTATACACCAATATATGATCACGATCTCCAAGTCTACGCAACTTCTGAAATAAACTTTGTTTAAACAGTCCCTGATTTATTATTCAGAACTATAATGCTATATGCACAAAATCGGTACACGCCCACCTGTATTATATGTATCGGGCGAAAACTTACTGAAAACGACCGTAGACTCGCTTCTAATGATGTGAGTTGTAATATAGTCCAGTCTCAAAGTAAAATGTGGGCGGCTTACGGCTACGCTCAATAGTTGCACACATCTTTCATTTTCGATCCACAAAAGATTATTCAACAAAATTATATAAAATCACAGTAGATAAAGCTGAAGTCGCGTTCGAACGACATCGAGATACCCTTCACCTATACGCTATTTTTTAATCTGGGTTCCCAGCCAGGTTGAGCATTGACACGGGTCGTATGACATCTTGCTCCAACCCAGATGTTTTTTCTAGAGGTTCCCTCCTCCGCACCCTATATCGGGAAGGTGTTTATTGACTCCTCAGTCTAGATCCGTAGTGTTCGGTTATGATTAGCAGGGTTACCTCGGGCAGGGTGTGACTCTACGCCACGCACTAGTGGTCTAGATGGGATAGACGCTAATGTACCTAGAACTATTATCGCATATTCCCATCCTGCGAAACATGCCTTTCAATCATGCGTTGAGACCCAATAATGAATTTTGGTGAATTGTGGGCGTGGCAATGCTAATAATATAGCCATATTTTACATGCGCAATAGTCTGGACCTAATTTGCATTTGTAAATTAATCATATATCATCATTGGGAGCATAGCTAGGGTAATTTGAACTAAACTACCTAGAACTCTAGTATCCAAAACCTTTCCTTGTTACCATGACAACATTTTCCACTTTGTTAGAATCCACTCCCAAATTGAACATGATTTTTGTCTAGCATGCCTTATTTTTTGTATAAAGAACGAAAAATATAAATTGAATAAATAAATTGGATCAAATCATTCGAAACATTGCTTAATCTGGGCCATCTCCCCCGCACTCTACGTCATGATTGGTGTATATGTGCAAACAGAGAAAAGGATATATAGTTCTATCGGCGAATTATAGAAATTAAATAAAGCCATGGCTTGTTACAGATCACAAAGGATCTACTTGCGTCACTATTACTGATGTTCGTGACATAATCTACATGGAAAAATGTGCCAAGTCCTTAATAAGGATTGTACTCAAAAATAAAATAAAAATATTTAAAAAATATCTTTTGTAGTTTTTTTATTGTATATCCTCATAAATTTAGTGGATATTCTGTACTTTTTAAATGGATTTGAAAAGGATTCCAAGGACATTTCACTAGGAATTTTCAGATTGCTGATAGTAAATTCTTCAAATAAGAAATCTTTATTTGGATTTTTTAGTGGAAGAACGATTGATGCACATGAAAAGGATCTCAAGGGTATTTCTTTTTATTGAATTTTTTTATATAATTTTTTTTTTTTTGTGCTAATATAATTTTTCCCACCAGCAGGATTGTACTACTATCGGATGCTTTGTCGAAGATGCCTTGATTGCTCCTTCTCAATAGAATGTTACTCTGTTGCTGTTTTATGTATTCCTCAGTAATCTTAGTATATAGTAAGATTACTGAGGATTCTGATATCCTACTTCTGTGGGTTTATCTCTGGATTGTCCCATGTGTGCATAACTATAGTTTTCAATCATAATTCCTCGCTGGTTATGTGGGCCTAAAAAGGCCTTGATGTAAAAGCTCAGTCAAATTCACACCCTAACTAAGACTTTGGCTTCTGGGCAGACAATCGATTTGTGTAATTACTGGTGAATTATTAGAAAAGTTGTGTGTGAGATAGTAACGAAAGCCCTATCAATGGCACTGACGTCGTTCAAATGGTCACCGCAGCATTGGTGGGTGCCACGCGGTTCAATTTGGTATTGATTCTGGCACGAGTTATGTTGACATTGAGATCATTGGTCGTTGATTTTATTGGCATACACCTGCGCTTTAAGGAACCCCCACTAGAAAAAGTGTAAAGGGGTCAAATCGCACGATCTCAGTGGCCAGTTAACGCCTCTGCGTGACATAACCGTGTCCTCAACTAGCTCATGAAGAATTTGCATTGTGGCATCAGTTCGGTGGCACGTAGCGCCGTCCTGTTAGAACCACATGTCGTTCACATCCATATCCAATTTGGGCAAAAATAAATTGGGTATCATCGATCGGTAGCGCTCTCAGTTGATGGTGATGGCAATACCATCGTCGATTTCGAAGAAATATCGACCGATGATGCCGCCGGCCCACAATCCACACCAAACAGTGATATGCTGTGGAATCGAATTTGGTCACCAAACTTTGAATAGTCGACTGGGTAGGACGACCATGTAAACCGTAAAATGTAACTTAATCCTTGCCACGGTAGAACACTCATCTGCACGTGGCTCTCCCAAATTTTAATACCTTCTCAAAAACACCTTAAATAATAATTTGTTGCAATAATGACCACTTCCTTGGAGCCAAATATTTATCCGCCGAGCCATTCTCATGCCAATCCTATGACGCATATCGTCATAATCGGCAGTCGGCATTAATTGCACTTTCATATATTTTCTGATACGCCCTTGAATATATAAAAGAATAAACAAAGGATTTTATTAATATTTTTATTATTCTCATCTCCTTCAGATTTAACTTGGTCCGAGTCTTAAGTGGCGAGAGTTTTGGGACTGTTTTTTATGTTTTAAATTGAGAATTCTTTTATTTTGCCGACTTGTTTTATGACCACCAAAGATGACATCCTGGCTTGAAACCAATTTCCTATCATTCTAATCCGACTTCATCGTACTTTAATGTTTCTTTTTCTTTTTTAATTTAACACTTCATTTAATTCGCGACAATTTAAACACATTTTAATAGCCCTCGTTCCCTCTTCTATGGAGAGCGAGGCTTGAGGATTTAATTTTGAAATTGGTTTTCCTTTTTATGGTGCAGAAAAATTTCGTTTTGGCTACTTCATAAATTTCAGAGCATACGAGTATTCAGCTGAGGCCAGTGAGTGTCCTCTATGTGAGGATGTGTGTTTGTGTGAGTGTGTGTGCGTGATTTTGCTGGACTGCAGTTCATCATAAATCCAAGCCACAAAACCGTTTACCAGTGTTGTTGTTGTTGCTGCTGCTGCTGCTGTTGTTGTTTCATTTTATTCCAGCTCTGCTGACTGGCATCGCAAGAAGCCATAATAAAAATGTGCTTATTTTTATAGCGTTTCAGAGGCTCTTATCATGCGAGACAGCATGTCCTGCAGACAACGGACTCTACCAGTGGATGTCCAGAGCGGCCAACTGCCAACTGTTTTGTATCATATTTCGTGTAGTTATCGAGCAGAATTAAACTTAATTTTATTTTCTGCTCAAGTGAATACGCAGACTTGTAAGACCAGCAACGACGCAAATAAAGCAAAACCAAATACGAGAAAAAGCAACGAGGAAATGTTTTATCTGTGCTTTATTTCTTGTTTGACCAGGATAAGCGGCCAGTGACACAATGGCATAATTAGCAGTAAGTGTGCAAATAATTGTGTATGTGTGCGTGCGTATGTGCGAGTGGGTGTGGGTACATGAGCAGAACCTGTAAGCGAAGACACAATTAAAAATAAAGGAGGTATTGAAGGTTAACTGTTTGTGAGGGTGCGTACAGAGTGGCACTTTACAGCTTCAAGCATGGTTAGGTTTGGAGTTATTGCCTTTAATGTTTGTTCCATATTTCAATTTTATAGGAAACAATTGTTATTTTAACATGGAAAATTATTATATCAAATTTATTAGGACAACCAAAAAAATCACTAAATCAAAAAGATTTGAATAATAATTAGTCAGGGTGCGCACAGAGTGGCTGTTTGTGGCTAGGTTTGAAGTTATTGCGCTTGAAGTTTTTTCAACAATTTTATAGTAAAGTTATAATTATTTTTATTAAAACAACCAAAAAATGAGTAAAGAATAAAGTTATTAAAGTTAAACCATTGGAGACGGTGGGAATATAATGTCACTTGGTTGCTTTAATCATGCCTGGCTTTGGAGTGATTGAGATTGGTGTTTATTCCATATTTCAATTTTATAGAAAAACATTTTTTTAACATGGAAAGTTATTATAGTTATTAGGACAACCAAAAAAGAAAATAAAATCAAAATTTATTGAAGTTTGACCAATTGTGAGGGTGAAGACAGAGTCGCACTTTGTGGTTTAAAACGCGGCTAAGTTTGGAGTTATTGCGCTAAAAGCTTGTATACAGTAGAGCAGCTGCAAAAAAATCAATGGCCCAAAATTTAAAAAATCGCTTCCAATGGATGTTTATCCAACAATTTTCCAAGCTTCCTGGGCACGAAAGACACAAGGGCTACAAAATGGCTGAATATCTAGCCATCGAGGCTACACGCATGGCCTTGATTGGACCTCACAAGAAGCCACACAAACGAAGGAAAGAGGAAGACCTTGAGAGCTCAGGTCTACGTAACGTTACTATTCCCTGCAAAGGGAACATCAGATAAGGTACTTTCGATATGCAGCGTAGACTTACGAATTTTATCGTGGTACTTTACAGGCCACTGCAACCGAGGTATCACCTAAAAAAGTTGGGTTTTTCGACACTGATGTGTGTTGATTTTGTAAAATGGATATTGAAGGCTCAGAACATATTATCTTCTAATCACACATCTTAAGGTAGATCTTGGCCAAACTAACATGAAAGTTTGTTGGAATTACTTAACGCCATACAGTGATCGGACTAGCAACTAATTTTCCCAACAATCTCTTGAAATTCGCTTAAAGTGCAGTTAAATAGCAGCATTGCATGCTTAGAACCAATGAGTTCTAAGGAATATATTTGTCTCTTTCTCGACTTCAATGCCTATAGTCAGATATCTTGCCAGAAGAAGAGCAGACGTTTGGTCTCCTTATATCAAACCTGGGTTTCGGACAAACGGAAATAATTAATATAAAGCTGAATGGAAGGCCTTTCAGAATATTATATTGTAGTCCTTGTTCATCAACATATATATTTTTCCACCTAACGGCAATTGGCCTCTTTTATAATTCTCTTCCTTAATTTCACAATTCTTTTTGGCTCTTTTGCTTCATTTGTTCACCATTGAACCCGACAGTCTCACAACCACTGCTTTTCCCTTTTGTTGTTGTTGTAATTTTGCTCGCAATCCTGAAATAGACTGAAACCACAGAATTCAATTTCATTTGATGTAATTTCAAATCCTTTTGCTGGTGACTTTCCTCAAATGCAGGAAATTGAAAATCGACCAATCACAACAACAACAACTTGAACAAAGCTTTTGCGTGCACGATATTGAACATTTTGATTCACATTAAATTGGCAACAGAAAACCGCAACTGGGTCAATCGCAGAGTTCCGAAGATTTAAAACAAAAAGAGGGAGAGAAAGAGAGAGAGAGAGAGAGAGAATGATTCAGGCAGTGCAGTTGTCAATACTAAACTTAAAATATTTGTATATATATATGGGCCATATATATATGGGCCATATATACTCGTATATGGGCCATATATATATGGGCCATATATATATGGTCAATTCCCATTTGTAATATCCTAGGTTATTGTAAAATTTTCCTTGGTTATTATTTGGAAATCAATTAATAATTAAAATAATTTTACAGCTTCCACATTGGAATTTACATGATGTCATCATCATAATGAGAAAAAATGGAAGTGTCAACCAAAGGTTAAAATATATATATATATATATATATATATATATATATATATATATATATATATATATATATATATATATGTACTCGAAATATTGTAAATTGTATTGAGTATAGTATCGTAAAATTCGCCATTTTTATTTATTGCAAATCTATAAATAATTAAAATAAATTTACAGCCACAATATTTGAATTTTAATGATGTTCCCTTCATCATGATAAAATGGAAGGAGGTGAAGTGCATTTTTAAAACAAATTTCTCACGTGAAAACATTGTGTCAAACTCTGCTGCATGAAAAGAAAATATTGTCTAAGGCCATGCGTTTTATGTAGTCAGATTTTGCGCTCTCTGAAGTAACTTCACCGTTTATAATTTCACAGTGGTCCCTATTGTTTTCGCTTATATCTGCCATTCGAATTTTGGTTTTCATATGGTTGGGGCGCACTTATTAGGTACGCAAGAGAACATTTATGATCAAGATATTTTGTACGTTCGTTCATTTTTAAGGTGTTTTTAGCGATCAGCTGTTTGCACCCAATCGACAATTGAACTGACAAGCTAATTTAATGAAATTGTTGTAGCCATACTACCCAATAAAAGGCAGGAAGAAGACAGAAATCTCTGCTGTTTAATTGAATTATGCGCCTATATGCATTTGCCTATGTATGTTGTTAATTTATTATACACTATCAATATATATAATTTATTTCTTACTTTACCCTGAAATACTTTATCCCAACAATTTTGTCACAGTAATGTTGCAAGACAATGACTTTTCAATATCATGGCTCTCCCAATACGTTGACTGCGTGTCCTAAAGTACTTTGCATTTCACATCTTTTTTTTAATAATTTTATGTTTCATAATTAAAACTAAATATATTTAGTTATTCTTATTTTACTTATTTCAAATCAATTTTATTTGGAAGAGTATTTTTTTATTTATTCCGAACCACCCTGTGTGAATTGAATACACTCACCAATAAGGTTTTTAACCACAACCACGTTAGTGCGAATAGTGTTCACAAAATTTGAACGAACGTTTCTTAACGAACCTCAACGACAGTTGCCGAACACATTCCGCAGTTTTCATCGAGTTTACTAGCGGCATTTTTACTCTACCGAGCTCCGCAAATTCTTCAAGAATTTTGAAGGATCAGCGAGCGTGTGGTGCGTTAATTTCAGCAAATTTTGATAAAATAATAAATTTTGCGTCTTGAGAAATTTTCACATTGTGAAATCGAATAATTGTAACAAAAAGGTGAGTCAGAAAGCATATAAAAATGTATTATTTGATTGTGTGAAACAGGCGTGTACGGAAGCGCAGTGTGGATGTATCTGAAATATATAGTCAACATATTATTTTGTTTATAAAAGTGAAATTTCGTAAGTGCTCAGTTTGTTAAATATTTTATATGAAGGAAATGCCTTTTGTTTGCGAAACTAGCGCTGCTCTGACACGCTTTTCTTGAGTTTGTGGCTGCTGCCAACGTCAACGTCGCCGCCTCTGCCTGCTTGTGTAGCCGCCACTCTCAATGTTAAGCAAAAAAGGCAACAACGAAAACATGTGTTTCAGCCACATATTTTTGTGGTGTGTGAGGCGCTCCTGGTATCAATATAGAGGTAGTTGGTTGACAATACATATTTGCTGAAAAATTCTATTAAAAATGGGAGAAATTAATGGCAATTTTGCATCTGAAAAATTCGCCAAAAATTCATGGCAAGAATGAGAGCATTTTTTGAGGTTAGTTTGTCGTTTCGCTTTCGTTTGTTTTTTCCTATGCTTGCTTCGTCTGTCGCCGACCTTTGCTTTTGTTCGTTAAATGCGCTGCTGCAGTCGATACACAGACAACCAGAGCGGCGGCAGCGCTGTACGTTTATTTAGTTAAGCGTTTCTTTTCCAATTAATTTCAGAGTTTTTTTTAGTTATTATTCTTTAAAACATTCAAATTTATGTGATAAAAGGTATAATAATAAATATTAGCTATCTACTGCAGTGTGATATTGAATTGAGGAGCATATAATTGGAGAATAGTTCGTTTTAATATTTGGCGCGAAAAGCCGTACGCTTGGATTCGTTGCTTGTGCAATTGAAACGCATTTTTTGTGAATGATTCAGAGCGGTTGAATTTGGTGTATTTGCGCAATATTTGAATAATTTGAAGTTTCCAAATTTTTCTCTCTTTTGTATACGACAATATTTAAATATTGGATATTTTATATCCGCACAATAGTTTAATATTTGTCATAAGTTCAACACAGTGACTGTATCTCGTGTTAACGCGATATAAATTAATATTTTAATGAATAGTTGCTTCATCCCCATTCCTCTGCTACCCCCCTTGGGTCATGTGTGTAAGACACAAGGTTAGCACACGTCAGCAGAGCATTTATATGAAGGACAAGTACTGGCACTGAAGGCAATTCCACATATCAATAGTTTGCTGCAACCACGTCACAGCTCAAAATAAATATAATTTATTATTGATATGTTTCATACGATATTCTATCTAATTATAGTTTATACAGATCAGTATTAAATTCATATTGCCCGTCAGCAAGGTACTTTGTTTAAATTACCAAAATTGAAATAATGTACCAAATGTAACACACTGCTGTCTCGCTAGATCGATCTTTTTCCCAAATCCTTCATATTCAGGTACAACTCATTTACCATATGTTGGTCTTGTTGTGTTTTACCCGCACAATGCATAATTTGTTTGGCATCTGCCTATTTGGGTGATCTTGCCCTTAAGAGCCTGGCTTATTGTTGTATTTCTCCTTTATATTTCTTTCCGTCTTCTCCGATCATTGCCCAGCTGTATGAATGTGTGAAGCAGAAACAACAAGCAGCACAGGACACATTGCCAGTTGAGTTAATTTTACGCTCTCCTGCTGATCCCGCTTTTTTCTTCCTTCTGATCCTTGCTCTGTGCTTTCTTCGTTTCAAATAATAAAATAATCCTCCCTTCTTGCCGTTGCTAAGGTAAGCAACCCTGCTGGAATACAAAAAAAAAAAAACAATTTTCTTTCTCTACTCAAAAGAGAAAAACTTTATTTATAATTATTATTATGATAAGTCTTTAATATTATTATTATTACTTGATAAATAATAAGATATGTCACATTGAGAGAGCCAGAGGCTTTTTATGTATTTATTTAACATGATTTATATAGTAATAAATTAAAATATAAATACAATTTGTTTATAAATTCCAATTTTGTGTTGAATTCCATTTCTAACTATATTTTTATTTGTTTGCAGCATACATAAACCAAGTACGGAATAAACATGGCTCAGGAAGCTGATATACCAACCTTCAAATGTGTACTGGTGGGTGATGGCGGTACCGGCAAAACAACATTCGTGAAGCGCCACATGACCGGAGAATTCGAAAAGAAATATGTCGCCACACTCGGCGTTGAAGTGCATCCCTTGATTTTCCACACTAATCGCGGTGCCATACGCTTCAACGTGTGGGACACAGCCGGACAGGAGAAGTTCGGCGGTCTCCGCGACGGTTACTACATTCAGGGACAATGCGCACTCATCATGTTCGACGTGACTTCCCGTGTCACACACAAGAACGTGCCCAACTGGCATCGTGATTTGGTGCGAGTGTGCGAAAACATACCGATTGTACTCTGCGGCAACAAAGTCGATGTCAAAGATCGCAAAGTCAAAGCGAAGACTATTATATTCCACAGAAAAAAGAATTTACAAGTAAGTGTTAATAAACTCTGTGTGTAATCTGAGGCCCGATTGTGGACAGCGTAGAGTTTGAAGTTCCGTATTCATTGATTGATAGCATTATATTATAGCAAAACCATGGCATTTGCCTATGCTGCAGTTCGAACGTTTCGAAAATATCATTTCATTTTGTTCCAAAGACGATGTCAAAGCTGGATCAAAAGCGGAACAAGCTCTGACTTTATTCTTGGAACAAGTTGTAATGAAACTTGCGAATTGCAGAATGGGTACCTACGATTCGAATGGCTTTGTTATAAGGGAACCTAAACGATACTCCCTTCGCTTTTCTGAATCCTTCCTCTGTTTATATTTATATCTCTTTCCGTAACACCCTTTTTACACGGCGTTTTTTGTATTTCTTTAGTACTACGATATTTCTGCCAAGTCTAACTACAACTTCGAGAAGCCTTTCTTGTGGCTGGCACGCAAACTTGTAGGTGATCCCAATTTGGAATTTGTGGCAATGCCCGCTTTGCTGCCGCCGGAGGTTAAAATGGACAAGGACTGGCAATTGCAAATCGAGAGAGACTTACAGGAGGCGCAGGAGACCGCTTTGCCAGAGGAGGATGAAGATTTGTAAAGCTTATCCAAGCAAACAACCAACCACCTTCCTCTCCTCTATGCCCTTTTCGTCTAAACGTATTCTTAACTGCAAACGGATATATGCAAACAACAACAACAACAAAAAATTATAGAAATTCAGCAGCGCTTAAAGCATAAAAAAAATTAGAAGTAATGCGATTCTTGAATTCTCGAAGCCACAACACAAAAGCAATATCAATAAAAAAAAAACAAAAAACTGAAAAGGAAAAACAAAACAAATTGTTACATAAAATTCAAGTTGAAATGGAAATAAAAAAGCCCCGCCCGTGGCAGACTTAATTCCCAATCATTAATTTTAGCATACATTCTAAATAAAACTATGTTTTCCTTTATTTAAATGGAATGGCAATTTGTAAAAGTTGATGATGATATTTTCAAAATTTTTTTGATAGCGTTGCGCGTTAGGAGAGCGCAGCAACAAACACGAAAATTGCCTAGGCCTGAATAAATTTTTACAAGATGTGAACTTGTAAACTGAACAGAGTTTTGCTTCTTCTAACCACGAATGTTTGCCTGGTTTTTGTTTATTTTTTTTTTATTTTTATATAGTATATTATTTAGATTACGTTTAACTAATATTGTTTGTGTAAGAGTGTTGCGCGCGATCTTGATTTGTTTTGTGGCCACAAATATTTTTTGAAATGTTCAATCGATTTATGAAATTTGAATAAATAAAAAATTTATATGATTAATTGTAATTTAAAACAAGTTGGATAATGCACTTTGTGATTCGTAGTGTTCGAACAGTTTATAGAATAACTTATCGCAGTGGTCGGTCTTTAGTTGTAGAATAAGGACCCTTTTCTGACAAAAATATACAAATCGTGCTTCCGTCTTTGCTGTGAAGTATGCCATGGCGTTCACATCAAAAGACGGGCGTGCTGAGCTTAAAATAACTTAATTATACTGCGGAGCCGATTAGGGTCTTCATTTGACTCCCAGTTCTGCTTTCAGAGCATTCTTGATAAATCTGGCTACGTATTTTCTCACATTCCTGTGCAATAGCATGTAATGGAGAAAATATTGCCCATATTTTTGTTGAGAAATGTGGATCTGTGGTCCAAATGATACTTAATAGTTCAAGGTCCAATTTTGTGTTTTTATTTCTGGTGAGGCCAACGTTTTCGTTCCCTTGGTTGGAACACCCATCTTCAAGGCTGAAAACTCGGAAATTTTTTTTTATGTCATAGTTTTTAGAGTAACCACTTTGAATTTCGTGCCCCTCTTATGATTCCAGTATTTGGTGGGCAAAGGTTTTTTAATTGGAGGATAAGAGCCCTTCAAATGATTTTTGGTACAATTTAAAATTTTTTAAAGAAATTTTCAAAAATTTTTTTTTCAATTTTAAATATTGTTTGAAATATTTTATTTTTTTTTTAAACATTCAATTTTCAAATAATTTTTTTAAAATAATCAATTTTCAAATGTTTTTTTCATAAATGTTCAAATATTGTTTTTCAATATTTAATTTAAAATTTTTTTTCAAATGTTTATTTTTGGTGGTGGCGTTATAACTGTCCAAGTTTGGCCAAATAATTCATCATCGTTGGAGTAACTTTAATAAAAATAAAAAAAATTTTATTTTTAAATATGCCATTTTCTTTTTTTTAAATATTCAATTTTTAAATAATTTTTCTGAAATCAATTTTCAAATATTATTTCAGAAATTTTAGATTATTTTTCTTAAATATTAAATTTTAAATTTTTTCTTAAATATTAAATTTTAAATTTTTTTAAAATATATTCTAATATTTTATTTAAATATTCAGTTTCAAAATAATTTTTCTTAAATTTACAATTATTTTTTTCATGAAATTTAAAATTATTTTTCTTAAATATTAAATTTTTAAATATTCAATTTTAAATATTGTTTTTAAAATATTCCATTTTCAAATACTCGTTTTATGTACTTGAGATTTTTTTTTTTTAATATTTAATTTTTAAGTATTTAATTGTAAAATATTAAATTCCATATCTTTTTTATTCAATTTTCAAAGGACCTCATATTAAGCATCATTTCTAAAGAAGATGGCATTTTGGACCTCAGTGAACGTAAAGCAAAAATCATTTGGACACTTCCAAGCTATTTTGGCGCGAGCTCTACTACTAATCCACATATCTATAAATTTCATTAAATGGAATGTGTTCCACTCATTGTGCTGTGAAGAATTCTTTCCGTCAGCAACGCATTATAAACAGAAATTGTTGTTCTCTTGTTTCTTCCCCGCTAAGTCAATTGGCACCGTCCGCTGGAGTTCATTTTCTCATGTCATCACGGGATTTTCAAAAGTTTGAAATTATGTGTGCAAGGGTTTGGGCGAATGGGTACTAGCTGCTCCGACTTTTGACTCGAAGATAAAAGATTTAGAAAGAAGCATTTTGAGACCAAAGAAAGAAGCATTTTGAGGCCAGTTTAAGTCATCAGGTCCTTATCTACCAACATGTTCCTTGTCTAAAGAAAGGAAATACATGTTCCTTATCTAAAGAAAGGAAATACATGTTCCTTGTCTGAAGAGAGGAAATAGTTGAAAGTCATGTTCTTCCATTATATTTCCTGCTTTGATGTGTAAAATATATTAAATATATTAAAATATATTAAAGCATATTTCTTCCGGGTCCAGCTGGCCGCGGTGAAATATATGCATTCTAGTCTTTGCCTTTGCAATCCAGTCGCATAATATATCTTCTACGGTCTCTTCTTCTAGACAGAGCCGTCATTTCGTGTTGTCAAGGAGATTGATTTTAGTATTGTGATATTTCAGGTAGTAATGAACTGAGAGAAAATCCACTATCCACTAATCCACTTCCTTATGTCTGCTTTGCACATATTACACAGTTCTCTATTGAAAGTGTCTTTTGACTTGGGGAAGCCTTTCTATCTCTTCCCAGTGGGACTTTCTGAGACTATGTTCTCAGTTGTCTACCCTGGCTTTAGCCTCCGCCCAGATGATACCAAAGTATGGCTCCTGTCTGGAGGAAGAACAGGACGTAACTGAGCATTTTCTCTGCGCTTGTCCTACCCTTCGCAGAATGAAGAGGACCATATTAAGATCAGATGTTTTGGGAATGGATGACGTACATTCCTTATCCCTGGATAGGCTTCCGAGATTCATAAAAAAGTCAAATAAGTTTGAAAAGGCGTAACTTTCTTTCCAAAATCCTCTGCACCTTCTCCAATATATTTTTCAATGCTTACAGTTTAATGGGCATCATTGTCTGAGTGCTTGGGGACCACCTTCTTCGGCGCCTCTCCGGCCTACACCACTTTTACTACTCCTATCTATGGCTCTGACCCTATGATGCTTGCTGCAGAACCGGCCCTAGCCAGTTCGTTACCTTCGAACCTTTGTTGCACCTCAAGATTGTAGATTATTAAAACATTCTTCCACCAGTTTCGATTCTAAAGAATATGAAGCTAATGCTTGTAATGCAGCTAGGCCATCTGAATACATACCTATGTGCGTACCAAAGATGCCTTTTTCAAATTTATTAGGCGTCTTCGATTCGAACCTGATATTGAGCTCGTATCGAGTTGTGCGAATAAAATAGCAAACGAGTAAGTGACTACTTGGCAGCACTGTTTCAAAGGGTCTATTGTGTCAGCTGGTTTATTAATATAATCAAACAAATTAAGCAGCAAATATATATATATATTTATATATATATATATATATATATATATATATATATATATATATATATATATATATATATATATATATATATATAAATCAACAGAATAATAATATTAAAAATCTAAAAACAAAATCCAAAGATTTATTTTTGTTTTCTTTAAATTTAATCAGAAGAAAAATAAAAAATTCCACAGAAATTTTTATGGGTAATTTTTAATCTTTGGTTTTTAAGCAATTTTCAAATTGGAAGGACTTTCCATCGTGGATAGAAAAATCCGAGTATAATTTAATCGATAACTTTTTCCCTACAAAAGTCTGTCCTATCCTCGATAGAGTGGCGAATCGAAGACGCCTATTATTGCGCAGATCTTGTTTATCTTAATTAGACATATTTATATTGTTTTTTGTTTCATTCAAAACATAAAAAAATATTAAGGAATGTGAAAACCATTAAGAAGAAAAGTGCTTCTCCCCTGCGACCACTTAATAGGTGCGTCCTGATTATAACTAAATTCAAATTTGATATGAGCCGTGTTCAGTTCTCAAGACCAGTTACTCGTGATTCGCCATCATAACTCGCTTGTGAAAACCCAAAGAAGTCCTATTTGCCTAGAAAGTTGACAACACTGCCAGTAAATGCTCTTTCTATCAAAACCTCTTCAATGAAAAACGTGTTCTTCTTCACAAATCGTACGAAAATCCGTCTTGGCAGCACTCTTCCAAGCCGAATAAACGAACCAATCCCAACTCGTTGAATTTAGTGCTGGCGCTAAGTTTCGTTCAAATTTCAAAATAAACGACATTTTGCTACTTGATGCTGGCAAATCGAAGCGGGTTATATAACATGTGAATAAAATAAATACATAGCTGAAGGCCCGGGCAACTAGCGTTAACATTGTAAAATAATAATTAAGTTATTGTTTTTCAAGTAATAATAAAATAAATACACAACTAAAAAGTCAACTGTGATGTGCGATGTATTCACATTTTATTCGAAAAATTTTCATGTTAGATATGAAAAAATTCCGGTTTTGCAGCAATGGGATAAAATTGAATGAAATTGGTGACTTTCATTTATAAATTAAGTTTATCAGCAGTGGAAAATAGTACAGCAGTGAGAAATATATATTTGGCCGCTCGCGTGCTCAACGTAGCGTTGCCAATAAAAAACAGTAATATAAGAAAAAATATGATCTATCGTATTTATATACTTCAAGTTTCCAGAAATTGTGTTACGTCCAGTAACCAAGATGATCTTGGATTACACGAAACGCTCTAGCACACTTCACACTAGCTTCAGCGCAGAAAAGAAAATAGGGTTGATTGAAGGGCCGGAAACACGAAGTGTGTTGTTCAGCAGCTAACACAGGCTAGGCGCTGTGGAGCGATCTCGGTGCCGGCTGGGGCTGCGGGTATCAGCGCGACCCCTCTAAAGTGGGGGCGTAATCTTACGCAGCAGCTTCTGGTTCTCCCGCGTTAGCGCCACAAGCTGTGCCACTGACTGGCGCAGCGCGGCAAGCTCTGCGTGCACGGAGTTACCCGACGAATCGTGCGACGATCTGCTGGCGAATGGAGAGTGGGGTCTCGGAGACGAAAGCGGAGGTGACGTAACTGCCACCGCAGGTCCATTGTCGACCAGCTCGTCAGCTGCCTCTGCGAGCTCCTCCAGGCTGGTACCCTTCAGAATCTTGAGAAGCCGTCGCGTTGACGGCGGCATCAAATCGAGCCACGTCACTCGGATGACGTCATCCGTGGCCCTGTCACCTGCCAATGCGCGCATCTGCCGCAGGAGTTGAGACGGCTTCCTGTCACCCAGCTCGAGTTGGGTGCGTAGCTTGTGGAGCTGTCGATCCGCCGAGTCGGTGAGACGATTCAGTATGGCTGCCTTCAGCGCCTCATACTTCCCCGCGGGCGGCACTGTGCGGAGTACATTCGCAACCTCGGAAATGGTCTCCTGGTCGAGCGCCGCAACTACCAAATTGTAACGGCTGTTGTCGTTGCGCACATGGTGGACCTGGAACGCGGCCTCGATCTGATAAAACCACAGATCGGGGTTACTCCTCCAGAAAGGTGGGAGCCGGCAGCTGTTCACCGCCTCGGTCGCGGGCGGCGACGAAAAGGAGGCGTGTCCCCCAGATTCCCCTGCACGGTGTTGCGGCGGGTGTGTCGGTAGCAGCAATGGCGTTGGTATAGCCAGCTGTGCCTGCGCATACACGTGCGGTGGTTGTGGCTGCTGGTGCGGAGCGTACGTTGGCTGTAGTGGCTGCTGCAGGGCCGCGTACGAGGCTTGAGTCAGCGGCTGCTCCGGTGGTGCCGGCGACGCCGGTCCTGAGACCGTTGGCGAGTGGAGCATCATGTGCGTCGTGTGCTGGTTATATAATATACCCCTCTGGGTGGGGCGAATACGTGTTTATATCACGTCGGGTTCACCAATTTGGCCGCTCGCGTGCTCAACGTAGCGTTGCCAATAAAAAACAGTAATATAAGAAAAAATATGATCTATCGTATTTATATAATATACTTCAAGTTTCCAGAAATTGTGTTACGTCCAGTAACCAAGATGATTTTGGATTACACGAAACGCTCTAGCACACTTCACACCAGCTTTAGCGCAGAAAAGAAAAGAGGGTTGATTGAAGGGCCGGAAACACGAAGTGTGTTGTTCAGCAGCCAACACAGGCTAGTTCCGCTTGCTAATAAACACGCTGTGCGACAGCGACAGCGTGTCAATAGATGGCGCGCGGAACCAGTGCCTGCTTGCGTTGGCGTACCCGATAACTGGGTGGGGGCAGGGCACACATACAAATAATAGTTTGTAAATAGTTGAAATATAATAATTAATAAAAATAAAATGGGAAAGTGCGCTTTATGTGGAAAAGTGACAAAATTAAAATATAATTTAAGATTTTCTACAATGTTATAAAATAAAAAAAATTATTTCTTCATTGGAAATATTCTTATGTTGTTGCGCTTTTACAAAAATTCAAAATTGTGGGTATTTTCACAAGAATCATTGCTTTAAATGATGCACCTTTGCTGACATTGGAAGTGGGTGCTGCTGTCTATTTGTATGCATATCATTTAGAGTTATACAGTTTGAATGCGTTTGAACTGAATTGTATATGCATGGGCTCTTGAGATTTCGGCAGTGTATTTTTGTGCTTCTGTGTATAATCGTCATAGTTGTTAACTGTAAGTAAATAATTATCAAAAAATGAAGCTGCCGGAAAATTAGCAATTATACCATTTAGTTGCTGCTCCTGTTGGGGGGTTGAGTTCGCATATGGATATGGCGCTTGATTTATGCATGTAATACAACATATTATTAGGATGCTGCATTTGCGTTAAATTGCAAAAATTTTTCAAATTTGAAATTCATATATTCATCCTAAACAAATCAAGTGACTGCTATTCCTAAATAAATAAATTTAAAAAATGTATACATTTTTATAAGAAAACCATTGGTTACATTTGCCCAAGCATCTTCTATAATTCACATGCGTATGTATATTGCTACTCACTTCCGCTGGCGCCCGCCCATTATCACTTGGTACCCCTCCTACACACAATTGTGTACAGCGGGAGTAGTCGCTAGCACACTCAATATGAAATATTTTGTCATTTAAACATCTTCACTTTTCCACATAATTTAATTTTGCAGAAATCTCTGTTTTACATTTATTAAATTTTATTTAATTTTCCTATCAAAATCGCAAAATCTAAATTCAAATTCAAATCCAGGGTACACCGATTTGTGCTCCCTGTTCGAAGCTAAAATTGGATTTTAACATGTCAAAAGCGAAAGCTTTTTTCAAGCAATTGACAAGTCAAAATCCAGAAATTGTTGTTGTTGTAGATTTGTTGTAGCCTTGCGGCCACCTTCTTAGTGCACACTGGGTGGGGGTAGTGGTGTCGCCACACAGATAAAAAATGGTTACTTTCATTTGTTTTTTTTTTTAGCCCTGAATATTTCTGTTTTGCCGGTTAGTAATGGTCAGCAACCAGTATGCGGACGAATAATAACAAAATTATCCAGTTACTGAATACAAAATGGATATCCATTGCATCTGATTTAAGGAGGTGAAACAAATTGAATTAAAAAAAAAATGCTACCAAAAATTGTGTTTTCTTTGAGGAGGAAGTTGAAACGTGAGTTTTGTCAAGCATGAGAGAGAAACTATTTCAACGTATCTCAAAATCGTGAGGTCCCGGGCTCACATCCTGCCCAAGGCCTGGTCACGAAAAAGTGCTTCTTTAAAAGTGTTTTTTTCTTCGATTCGAAAGTCTTAGTTACTCAACTGCTCAAACTCTTGCAGACTTAGTTGATTACGGTTTAGGGTTTTGTTAGGCGTATTCGATTCGTCATCCTATCGAGGATAGGACAACCTTTTGTATGGGAAAAGTTATCGAGTAAATTATACTCGGATGAAACGAAAGAGCTTTTCTATCCTCGATATAAAGAACTTCCAATTTGAAACCATCGAGATTCGAAATTTATTTCTGTGGAATTTTTTATTTTTCAGCTGATTAAACTTAAAGAAAACAAAAATTTATCTTTGGATTTTGTTTTTGGATTCTAAATATTACTATTGTGTTGATTCGTCTCGAAGGATCTCCGGAACCATAAAAGATATCATAACTAAATTTACAACATATCTTTGTGTCGTGGCCTGTGAGGTTATAGTATATATTTTATCCGCCAGGTGGCGCCACAAAAGTTTTTTTTCATACGTTTCGTACAAACACTATACGTTAGGTTTAGAGAAAGATTTTTTTGATAGGGGTTCATATCAATTCAATATGTATTAATATTTGACATTTCATTTTTAGTTATTAGATTTTGCGTATATAAAAAACACATTGAAGACAAATTTAACAACACAAAATATTTAAATTCGATTGTTTTTCAAAGGTAAATTAAAAAAAGTGGAAATATATTGTGTGTTTTTACAATATGATCATATTTATATTTTCAACAATATAAAATTGCAACATACGTAACTCAAAACCAAACAATTTCTCTTCAAAGAAATACGGATCGAGCAAATTTAAACACGGAACAAAGATTACAAGTGAATGAAGCAACCAGATTAAGGGCCCGAATACAATAATGCGAGAGACCGAGACGAGAGCGAGACCGGGTCTCGGCCGAGATCTCGTTTTGCACTGTCTCGCATTCTAATATACAATCAACAAAGTGCGAGCCATATTTACACAAAAGCAAAAGTGTTAAAAAACTATTAAAAACTAGATGTTTTGAAATTTTTTAATTAATAAAATAAACGCGGAGCCACAAACAGCAAAATAGAAATAAACAAATGCCTATCACAAAACAATTGATTACTTTGACAAATTGTCTCGGACGAGAGTGCGAGGAATTTCTAATTTTTTAGAAATGCCTCGTCTCGCCGTATCGCATCACGCATTATTGTATATTGCCACATACAATCCTTTGGTACAAATTCTTTTTGACATCTCGGCAGAGACTCGGTCTCGCTCTCGTCTCGGTGTCTCGCATTATTGTATTCGGGCCTTAAGAGTATCGCGATTACGTTCAGCACAAACTACTGAACATCAGAATGAACGCCGGACATTAATGAGAAACACAATCAGAGACAGACGCCAACATAGAACAGATGCAAATCGCAATTTATATCAACTCACAAACAGAACGTATGCAGACAGCCAGAGCATTTACATTGTCATCTTTTAATCGTATCGCATTTGAATATGATCCAGAAATTGAATATTGTGCTCACGTAAAAATTATGATTGGCAACATGGATAAAGAATGTACTTATTGTCACGCTCTAAAATTTAAAAATGAGACCGCTGGGATGTGTTGTGCCTCTGGAAAAGTTGTTTTACCAGTATTACATCCACCACCAGAGCCATTGAAATCATTAATGTCCGGAGATAATGAAGATTCAAAATTATTTCTAAAAAACATCAGAAAATTTAATAGCTGCTTTCAAATGACATCTTTTGCTGCAAAAATAATTTCATCCGTCGATGAACGAGGTCGTAATTTCAATTCGACGTTTAAAATACAAGGCCAAGTGTAATAATATTGGCTCCTTGCTTCCAATTCCAACTGAAACTCCCAAATTCTTGCAAATATGTTTTGTAGGAGACGCAGAAGAACAAGTTAATGTTCGTTGTGATTATAATCGGATTCAGCAAATTGAACAACGAGCAATAGTATCAACATTACAAACGTTTTTGACAGAAAAAAATCAACTGATTCAATTGTTCCATCAAATGTCGGATAAATTAGTGAACGACAATTATATGATTGACATTAAAGCCGACAAAGTTCCAGTTGGAGAGCATTCGCGTCGATTCAATGCTCCCCCCACTGTTAATGAAGTTGGGATTGTAATGGTTGGTGATGCATTTGAAAATAGAGATATTCGTATTTTGCGCCGAAATAACACTCTTCAGACTATTCAGGCTACGCATCGTTCCTATGACGCCTTGCAATATCCATTAATATTTGGGGAAGGCGAAGATGGTTATCATATCAATATCAAACAAACAAATCCAGCAACAGGTACACTTGACTACTCAAATGTTTAATTTTAACAATTTACACAGCCTTTTCTTCATTTTACAGGTGAAGAATCGAATAAAAAAGTCAGCGCAATGAATTTTTATTCGCATAGAATTATGATTAAGACCAACCAGGACAAGGAAAATGCCGTTTTTTGTTTATTGTAGATATGTATGCGAAAATCGAAAGCGAGCGATTACGTTTTATCAGATTCAATCAAGCTAAATTGCGCGCCGAAGAACACATTCATTTGTGCGATGCAATTAATAACAATATTGACGGCAATTTCGATCCGAATGAAATAGGAAATATGTGTATATTAGCATCATCATACACAGGCAGTCCACGTCGTATGCAAGAGTATATTCAGGATGTACTATGGCTTATGTTCGCGCTTAAGGTCGGCCAGACTTTTTCATCACCTTCACCTCTAATCCAAAATGGGATGAAATAATAAAATATTTATTGCCTGGCCAAGCAGCAAGTGATCGACACGATATTACAGCGCGTGTATTCAAGCAAAAATCAAAGTCACTAATTGATTTGATTGTCAAACATCATGTTTTTGGTGGATGTACTCAATTGAGTGGCAAAAACGTGGACTGCCACATGCCCATATTTTGATTTGGCTAATCAACAAAATTAGACCTGAAGAAATGGATAACATTATCTCTGCCGAAATCCAAGATCAAATTGTGACTACAAACATGATCCATGGTCCTTGCGGTGCCATCAATATGAATTCACCATGCATGGACAATGGTAAATGCACAAAACGATTTGCTATCGTATACAATCACTGGAAATGATGGATATCCTTTGTATCGTAGACGATCGCCTGAAGATGGTGGATATTCCTTTATGATGACTGCCGGAAATGATATAGAAATTGATAATAAATGGGTTGTACCATACTCCAAAACATATAAAGCTCATATTAATGATGAATATTGCAGTTCAGTTAAGTCAATTAAATACATCTGTAAATATGTACATAAAGGTAGCGACATGGCCGTTTTCGCTGTAGAAGGTGTGAATGAAAATGATGAGGTTGCACGCTACCAAATGGGCAGATACATCAGCAGCAATGAAGCTGTATGGCGAATTCTTTCTTTCCCTATTCATGAAAGAGATCCAGTTGTCGTTTATTTGGCTATTCACCTCGAAAACGGCCAACGAGTATATTTTACTGAACAAAATGCAGCAGAACAACAACATTGACAGATTTTTTTCGTTTATGCCAACAACAAAATGATTATCGTCGATTTGCGAGAACATTGCTCTATGCTGAAGTACCAATCTATTTCACGTGGAATAAGTCGAGAAAATCATGGGAACCCCGTAAAAGAGGAAAAGTTGTTTCCGATTATCCAGGAATATTTTGTACTAATGCATTAGGCCGACTATACACAGTTCATCCCAAACAGCGAGAATGCCTTTTTTTATGATTGTTGTTCATTAATATTCCTGGACCAACATCGTTCGAATATTTGAAAACTGTAAATGGTCAACTACATGCAACGTATCATGATTCATGCCGAGCATTAGGATTATTAGAAGGAGATTTGCATTGGGATTTAACTCTTGCCGACGCTGCTGCCAGTTCAACGCCACGCCAAATACGAATATTGTTTGCCATTTTATAAGCAACATGCTATCCAACAAATCCAACTGAATTATGGGAAAAATATAAGCATGCAATGAGTGAAGATATACTCCATGCGCTATTCGTGCAGATCTTAGTTTAGATTTCACGCTAGAAATATATAATGAAGCTTTGATCAAGCTTCAAGATTTATGAATGAATATTTCGAATGAATCACTCATGAAATTGGGAATGCCATCCCCCAATCGACCAGCAAGTGATTTGTTTAAACGAGATATGCAACGTGAACAATCATACAATATTGATCAGTTGGTTGAATATGTTCAAACAAATGAACCAAAATTATTACCAGAGCAAAAAAGAATTTTCACTACAATTATGCATGCAGTCGCTGCTGAAGAAGGTGGTTTCTTATTTTTGGATGCACCAGGCGGAACTGGAAAGACATTTTTAATTTCGCTTCTATTAGCACAAATACGTTCTGAAAGTAAAACTGCTTTGGCCATTGCATCATCTGGAATTGCTGCGACATTATTAGACGGAGGCAGAACAGCACATTCTGCACTAAAATTGCCATTAAATATACAAACGAATGAAAATGCTGTATGCAACATTAAAAAGCATTCCAGTATGGGTAAAGTACTATCAAGCTGCCACATCATTATCTGGGATTAGTGTACAATGGCACACAAATATTCATTGGAAGCACTAAATCGTACATTGCAAGATTTGAAAGGTAATGATCGACTTTTCGGTGGTGCTCTCATTTTGTTGTCTGGAGATTTCCGTCAACCACTACCAGTTATACCACGATCGACCTATGCAGATGAGATCAATGCATGTTTAAAATCATCATCATTGTGGCGCAGCGTTCATAAAATGAAATTAACAACCAATATGCGTGTCCAAATTCAAAATGATCCAACTGCTGCACGCTTTTCTAAACAATTGCTTGATATTGGTGATGGAAAAATTGCTATAGACCCAATAAAACAAACAGTAAGACTTATTTTTTTATTTTTTTTCTGCTTAATTTGTTTGATTATTTTCATAAACCAGCTGATGCTACTTGGCAGCACTGTTTCAAAGTTTTATTCGCACAACTCGATACGAGCTCGATACAAGTTACGAATCGAATACGCTTGTTGTGAGTCAAACTTACACTGTCAACCAAAACTCAGTAATACTGAGGTTTTATCAGCAATAATAATTAAGAAAAGACGAGCATAACCCTAAGACGCCCGTATAAATTAATTAAATTGGAATTAATAAGTAAAAGTCGATTGCATACTTTTAGGTGCGCACATTTCCCAATTGAACTGCTTTGACTTTTTGCCTTGATGCACGGTCAGCAATTTCGTAAAGCGGACCAGTCATTAACCGCATTGGTAAACAATTGCATAATGTGCGAACCAGAGAGAAGAGCAATTCACAATTAGGAAATAATAATGATTGTAAATAATATATAAGCAGGTGATATTTCAATAAAGAGACGATTCTAACAACTTTAGCGCAATTTAACTCACGTGTTTAGATTCAATATAGCGGACTAAGGCGGTTTTCTAGCGCTCAGTTAACGTTCCTCGGTGCTTCAGCATACGGGTAAAGTTATACCCCAGCATAATTGGCGAGGCTGGGAGGATCCGGTCAACATGTGAGGGTACATGTGAGGATCCTATCCCAACAGTATAATAAAAATAATAATTATTTTAATGTAATAGAAATTTGTTATCTTGACATTTATTTTGAGAGCGACCAAAGTTAAAGACTGTGACCACAGAAGATTTGTTTACATAAGAAGCGGTTTATGTATTGACTATACTCGCTCGTTTTTTATACTCGCCGAATTGGAAATAACTAGCGACTTTGGTCCCGGTGAATCCAAAGTTACTCTAACAACATTACCGGTTACCTAAAAGTTCTACTAAGGTCATCAGTAAAGTAAAAATTCAAAAGAAAAGAGAAAACGATTTTTTAGAAAGAAGCATTTTTGAGACCAAGCCCGGGTTGGCTTTGAGCTGTGAATCTGTTCTTCATACATACTCCTTTGAGTGAGTTTCTTAAACATATTCCACTGAGTTTTTATAGACCCTAATAATAACATTGCGTTTACAGCTGAATCGAATCGTAGCAGACTGAGAAAATTGCTCGATTTAAAATTTTCGTCTATATTTATTGAAAATTATTGTAATCATAATGTCAGCAGTTCAAAATCCATCTGAATATATTTTTGCATGATTTGAATAAAATTATGTTCGTGCAGTTCTATTGTGGAATACCGTATTCAAAATTAATGTTCTCATTTATATTATTTTAAAATTGTGAGTTAGTGCACACATTTATTAATTAATTAATTCGAATTATTAAAATATAATGAAATAATTAAAATTATATTAAAAGCTTTTTAGATGTCGTTCAATATTTAACTGAGTTTTTAAACCAACTGCAGGAACCAAAATGGTCCCAAGCCTTGATATGCCCACCTTCAAGTGTGTGCTGGTGGGCGATGCCGGTACCGGCAAAACAACATTCGTCAAACGTCACTTGACTGGCGTGTTTGAGCAGCGAAATGTGGCAACCGTAGACGTAGATGTGCAAACCTTGATTTTCGCGGACCCGTTTGCTTCCAAGTGTGGGACACACCCGGACGGCACAAATTTGGAGGTCTGCGTGACGGTTGCTATATACAGGCTCAATGCGCAATCATCATGTTCGACTTGACCTCACGCGTTACTTACAAAAACGTATCGAACTGGTACCGCGAGTTAATACGTACATGCAATGATTTGCCAATAGTTCTGTGTGGAAACATGGTTGATTGCAAGAACCGCACATTGAAGCTGCAAGAAATGAAATTCCATAGAAAGGCCAACTTGCAAGTAAGTGTGCAGATATGAAGGAAGTTTCTGAATTATGGTGGAGAATGAGTTCTGTATGAGTTTAGACAATTGAGGATATTATTTAAGGAGTTGTTTTGTTATCCAACTTGGATATTCGATCGAATATATGTATTCTGCCCAAGTAATGGTAGCCTTTGAAATATTATTAATATTATAATATTAATTAAAAAATGTATGTATTTCAGAGGGCAGAGAACACATCGGAAAGAAACTCTTTTTCGCTGCCAGCGTCCGTAGCGGACACACCACAATTTTGAGTGGATTCACCACGATTCTGAGTGGATTCAACACGATTTTCAATGGATTCATGTACATCGTCCGTCTGCTTTATTTCGCTGCTTTGCCGTTTGACGATCAAGTTTCTTTACTCACCTCGTTATAATTTAGATCAAGTATAACCAAGGGGAATTTATACTAAAGGTGAACTAGTATCCCCCGCTGAACTGTCAAAATTAAATTTATAGAAATGAGCGTCAAAACAAAAATGTAGAAAGTGCAATTTTAGATTTGTGTTTAATAAGAATTTTTGTTGTGCAATCTTTTTACAATGAATTTGTATTCCACTGAATTCTTTTATTTGTATCCCTTACTGGCATTTGCTTATGCTTGACAACTCGAAAGGGAAGAAATTCATCTTGCGTCCACCTTTAAGATAAATTCATCTTCGCGCAAATATAAACGAGTACACAAGCAGGGCACACCAAGCAGTTAACGGCTTCCAGATAGTTATTAATGCCATCAGAAACAGATTGAAGCATAGTAAGGCAGTGTCATAATTCCCCAGTCGATTATGAGATTCTTTTATAATTTCCTATACACCAAAAAATGCATGACATGTTAGTCCGTCCGACATACGATATAGTTCTTATAGTTCTCCTCTCATTTCACCAAAATTACGTTTGCTGACAAACTCCTATATGTCCTGCCAAATAACAAATTCACCACTGCTCCGCAATACAATATTGCAGTATATCAAAATGTCTGTATTTATATGAAGCACCCAAATACTTATTTCCTCTTTATCTTTTACATCATTCCAGTACTATAATATATCAACCCGTTCCAATTTCAATTTTCATAAACCATTCTTGTGGTGTGCACGCAAACTCCTCGCAGATTCGAAGATTAAATTTGTGGAGATGCCGGCGATATTTCCGTCAGAGATGGGTTTGGCGCGAGAGGAGAAGGGTGCTGTCAGAGAAGGAAGAGAAGAGTAGCTGCCAGTGCTACCAGACGACTAACGAGAAATATATAAATTTACATAGGTTCGAGAGCGATTTTTAGGGTCATTTTATTTTTACTTTTAATAATTTTTGGACAATTCTTTAGGGTGGGAATATTTATTTTACTTTTCTTTGAAAGCTGTTTGAGTTTTGGACTTTCTGAATCCAAGGTCATATAATATATATTTGCGAGCATTTGTATTTTTAATTTCCAACAAACTCTTTGTACAAAATTTGTGAGATATTATTAAAGTGGCATCAGTGTTGTGATGAATGAAACTATTTCTTAAGCGAATTTCTGTTATATTAAATAATTAATTAAGGAGATCTTTTATATTACTTGACACAATTCAGTGATCATACTATTAGCAGGAAAGTAATTTTCCTAACAATATAAATTAGGTTAAGGTGGCAACAAAAGGAAGCTCACGTAGGCTTAGAATTTGCCCGTTGTGATATCACGGAAAAATTGGTGTCTTAGACTGAAACACCCACCCCGGGACTGAACGGGGAACCAGTGCTGGAAGATCCTCGAGAATATGTGCCCCTAGGATTCGAAAAAATTCACTATAATACAATTAATTCTTCCAAAACTCTGCGAGATCTTCGAGAAAGGGTGCCCCCAGGAATCGGAAAATATAATATTATTATTATTATTATTATTAACAGGCGAAAAGAACACCGCGACCTAAAATATCTATTGTGCAGCCTCGTACCCAACTAAAACAGTCCTAGAATATTTATAAATCTCGTAACTGCTGTGGGCTTAATTTTAACTAGGTGATTTGGAGATATGAACCCACTGCCTAGGTAATTATGTCTGCGTCTTGCCACCGCTGGGCAAGTGCATAGAATATGTTCTGCCGTTTCCTGCTCCTCTTGACAGAGTCGACAGGAATCGTCTTCTACCACGCCTATTTTTTTCAGATGGTAATTTAGTCTACAGTGTCCTGTTAAAAGTTCAGTATAGAGTTTGATGTCATTTCTGCTGAGGTTTAAAGAAGCATATACCCTGATGTGTTCAGGATCAATGAGTAGTCTTGAGTGCCGCATGCCTTTTTAGGCTCTCCAGTAGTTTAGCAGACCTCGTTTTTCCTATTCGCACAACAAGTTATTTGTGAAGCTACTGTTTACCCCACAGAAGGGTTCTGGACCTATAAAGGCAGTTTCTGCACCCCTTTTTGCTAAAGAATCTGCCATTTCGTTGCCCTCATGTCCCGGTACCCACATTAGCGTAACAGAGTTTCTCGCTGCTAGGGTATTGAGAAGTTTAGAGCATTCCCAGACCAGCTTTGATTGGAATGAGAAGTTTATTAATGATTTCAGAGCTGCCTGGCTATCTGAGAGTATGCATATTTTGGTGTTGCGTGTACCCCTGCGTAGACATTCTCTAGCACATAACTCTAAAGCGTGGACCTCCGCCTGAAAAATGGAAGTGGTTTTTCCCATTGCAATTTTTGGAACTTTGGCCCTACAATTCCAGCCCCTGCACTGCCAATTTCCATTTTGGACCCATCTGTATACCACAACTGTGAGTCCTGTTTTATTATTATTTCATTGTTTCTCCAAGCTGAACGGTCACTGATGACCACTTTGAATTGCTTTGAGAAGTCTAATTTTCTGTCCATTTTGTCGAAGATACGGAGAATTCCAGACAGTGGCCAGAATCTTTGCGTGCCCCGAAAGGTTGCCTTCTTTGAGATGGGCTAGATTAGGTAGCCTTAGGGCCGCGCTGCCCGGCATCCTTTTAACTAAAAGGTGTAGAGGAGTCAGTCCAGTGATTACTCCCAAAGCTAGTGTGGGGCACGTTCTCATTGCTCCCGTCACATTCAAACAGGCTATTCGGTGAATCTTGTTAAGAGTCATCTGAGCTTTTGTTTGGTTTACTTTTGGCCACCATACCAACGACGCGTATGTAATCATTGGTACTATTATTGTTTTATATGACCACGCCATCATTTTTGGCCGTAGTCCCCATGTTTTACCGTACAACCTCTGGCAAGCGTAGGTTGCTCTTAAGGCTTTACTAGTTATGTGTGATAAGTGGTTTTTCCAAGTTAGAGTTTTGCCTAGGATTACTCCCAGATATTTCATTTCATTGGACATTGTTAAGTTCGTGGTCCCTAAACTTAAGGTCCCCAGATTCAGTTTCCTTCTTTTGGTGAAGGGTACCACATTTGTTTTATTCGGATTTATCGATAGTCCTTTCTCCTGACACCAGTTTTGAGTGATGTCAAGAGCTAGTTGCATGCGATCTGTTATGGTAGAGTCAAACTCGCCTCTGACCATAATTACCAAATCATCCGCAAAGACCTGAACTTCGCAGCCGAGGTCATTGAGAGTTTGTAATAGCTCGTCGATAACCAATAACCATAGGAGTGGCGATAGGACGCCCCCCTGGGGACATCCTTTGGTTGACCTGACAATTAGCTTTGCTGTCCCTGTTTCAAAGATTGTTGTTCTGTTTTTCAGCATATTGAGAACCCATGTTATGTTATGATCAGTCTTTGTATACCTTTCCTGTTCATCCCCTCCTCAATTGATCTGAAAGTAGCATTGTCAAAAGCCCCCGTAATGTCAACCGATGTACAGAGAGCTATTTCTTTACCCTCAAATGCCTTTTCGATTTTGCTCGTTAAGCTATGTATGGCTGTCTCAGTCGATTTGCCTGATTGGTAAGCATATTGTTCAATATGAAGAGGAGAATCTTTAAGATAAGTTTCCCTGATATATTGGTCCAGAATTTTTTCCATAACTTTTAGCAGGAATGACGTTAGGCTAATGGGCCGATAGGCTTTTGGCGTGTGGTCCGCCCTTTTGCCTGCTTTCGGTATGAAAGCCACACTAGCCTTCGTCCAAGGTTTTGGCACTATGCCTAGTACCAGGCTTATCCTAAAAATGTTTGTTAGCACAGGTGCTAATACATCAACACCTTGCCGAAGTAGGCACGGTTGTATATTATCGACACCTGGCGATTTGAATGGTCTAAAAGTGGAGATAGCCCATTTGGTTTTATTGACGGTGAAGATTCTGCGAGCCAGTGAGAGTTCCCTCCGTGTAGGCATCAAGAAACGAGTATTCTCGATGATTTCACTATCCTCTCCGCTAGTGGCACAGCCTGGAAAGTGAGTGTCCAACAAAAGCCTCTTCCAGGCTCTCCGTAAAATTTCCGTCAGGCTTCTTGAGTGTAGAAAGGCCGTTTGAGTGATCTTTATTGAGTGATTTCTGGAGTCGGGTAGCTGCTGGGAGGGTTTCAATCTCCTCACAGTACTTGAGTCTCTCTTAGATCTTCTCAACTCATTATTATAGGCCGTTAAGGCACTTCTATAAGATTCCCAGTCACCATTAGACTTGGCTCTATTAAAGAGTTCACGGGCTTTTTTGCGCAAAATATTTAGCTCCCCACTCCACCAGGGTACGTTCCTAGAACGTTTCTTCGCAACTAAATTGCAACTACTTTCAACAGCCTTGATTATTATATTATTTAATTTGTTAACTTCAAGATCTAGTTCCTGAGAGTTACTTATTTTTTCACTAAGGCACGCAATATTTTGCTCTAAGTAAAAGTTATATATCGACCAGTTGGTCTTCCTAACATTTCTCATTTCGAAGGTGCCTCCAATCTCCCATGGTTCTTGAATGTGGCCCATGGTTCTTGAATGGCTACGAAGTCCAGACACTGGTGTTCCACCAAGGCACTGAGCCTGTAAGAGGCTGCTATAGCCCTGTGGAGATTTATTTGGAGACAGTGAAGCTGCTTCCAAGAGTTTTGAGTTCGTGATGGGGCCTGGGACATTATTTCCCAGACCGATCCTTGCGGATCTTACCACCCTTTGTGCTCCGCAAAGTTTCCGCAGTCTCCGGGTTTTTTTTTATCTCCCATTTCCTGAGCCTACCAGAGAGAGCAGATGGTTTTGGACGTTGGGCACGAGTGTTGCCTCTCTCCGCTCTCGGTACTGGCTTTGTGAAAATGGGCCGCGTTTTGGGCTTCTGGCTACTCTGCTTTGCCCAAGCTGCAACAGATGTTGTTGCTTGCTCTTCAACACCAACAGCAGATTTTGCCCTGTTCCCCTTCAGTCTAGGTCGGAGCTGGGCACTACCAAAGCCATATTAGACCTTGTTACCCAGTGTCTCAACCCTTTCATACGAGATGGGGTCCAGAGCAATTGCCAGCTCGACCTGGTCACCTTTTTGTAGGCGATGGAGCACCCGCCACTCGCTAACACTAATGCCCGAATTCTGCAACTCCACCTGCCCCAAAATTCGGACATTTTGCCAAGACACCGAGCCGGGAAAGTAGCCAACGAAGATCTTGGCCTTTGGCACTTTTGCCTCGTCCACCACCCTCAACTCAGCCCCCTTCCATGGCTTCATGGCTGGTATCCTTTCTTCAGCCCAGGCTACGGTTTCGTCGTCCAGACAGTTGATCGTCAACCATCCAGGCTTGAAACTACATCCTGCAAAGTGTGGCTTCACTGGGCCCCCACGAGTCTCGAACATCTTGTCAAGAATACAGCGTTGTACCTTCCCAATTTCTTCAGTGGACAATATGCCCTCCGGGAAATTGCTAGGTATAACCCCTATATTTTTGGAGCAGACTGTGTAACGACTCTTTTTTTATAGCTGGGGTAAAACTCAGCGGCTCCAGGGGTCGTGTACAGAAAAATATAAAAGTCCTGCGCGTTATATTAATAATAGCGTATTTATTTAATATAATGATTGTGAACTCTTGCTCGAAACAATTATATTTCCTTAACTCTATGTTTGTATAAATAACTTGTTTAATGTATACTTGTTTTCCTGTCTCTACGTCCCGGTAAGTATGTGTCTCTGTGACTCAGTGGGAGAACGATTAAAAACCAGAAGCTCTCACTGACTCCCTATGGTCTCTGTACGGCGTATGACTTAGTGGGAAAACGATTAAAGAACCAGAGGTTCCCTCTAAGTCCCTAAGTCTCGGTTGCGCATGTGTCTCAGTGATTCAGTGGGAGAACGATTAAAAACCAGAGGCTCTCACTGAATCCCTGTAGTCTCTGTCTGTGTATGGCTTAGCGAGAAAACGATTAAAAACCAGATGTTCTCGCTAAGCTTTCTGTGTTCGTCTTGTACTTGGTATGGCGTAGAGCTGTTACTAGTCAGGATGCTGGTGATCGACGAAGAGAGCTACTGCCTGGGCTACGTGGTTTATATAGTCCCAGGTCGCAGCGGCTGACACATGTTGTTATTGGCAGGCCACCGTTGTGTGATTTTACTTCCGTTGACCGGTAGTCGATTATTGTTGTTGTGGCAGGCTTGTTGTTGTTGCAGTCAGGCTTGTTGGTGTTGCAGTCTTTTGCCCTTGGGCCACCTTCAACTTCTGGCGGTCAGCCACCTCACTCCAACGGTCCCTGGTTAGCCTGCAGTATTGTTGGCTGCAAGCAGCGCTGTCCGGAATCCTGTAGTGTTGTTGTTGTTAAATATTTTATGTTCAATTTAAACTGGCAACCAGCATTTCATTTGCATTCCTCCTTCTGCTTTGTACTTGCTGGTCGTTGGCGTGGTGGTTGCTCTGTCGTTGTCCCTCTTGTGCTTTGCTCTCGTTTCTTCGTGTTGTTAGTGTAAAATTACCGAGCGAGCGCACTCGGCAAATTCCACCGCTTGAGTTCGTGTACTCACCTTCTCTTGTCCTGCATGTATTTGTTGTATTCTTCGTCTCTGTGTTTTTCCTCTCTTCGCAAGCGTAGCGCTGGTTGGCAAGATCGTTGGCTGTGCGTGAGGTTGCTTTTGTTCTAATCCTAGTTATTATTCCAACTGGTATAATATGCTGATGGTGATCTGTTCTCCCGCCACTGCTGCGCTGATTGGTTACAACGTATGTAGTTTTTTTCGTTAAATTTCTAATGCAGTTGCTTCGGTTCGGGTATTTTATCGTGATGTGTGTGTGTATATAGTTTCGTAGCGACTCTGTCATTTGTAGTGTGGGCCAAAATTTCCCACAGAAGATTTTAGTCCTCACAACTGTCTCCGCTAGAGTAGGCTTTGAACAGGGAACACCCAAGGAGGCGCCCTGCACGCCATGTCTTTCAGAGACACTCGCCACCTTCTTTCTGGGACCAGGTTCGCCCCCAAGTAAGGTCTCCACCTCCTTCATCTGACCACAAGCCAGCGGGGCAACTGGGGGCACTATTGACATTTTATCAATGTTTTTGTTGCCCTCCTGTGCAAACCGCTTTGTCGGCCTGGAGCTCGATGTCGGCGTGGAGCCATCTGAACGGGATCTTTTAGGGGTCCATCGCGCAAACACGTTGGCTGGATTTGCCGCCAAGGACCGAGCTGTTTCCAGCGATATGCCCCTGGCAAGCAAAGCCTTAAAACGTTTACGTCCAGCGCCGGACAGCTTCACCCTAAGTTTTGGAATCTTCTCTGGAGCAGGTTCAAGAAGATTTCTCTCCTGTTCCGAGGAGATAGACACCCCAGCCGATTCCTGGCTAAGTGGGATGTCCATCTCATCCGGCCTGTCGGGTAAGGGACCGGGTGCTTCGTCTCGTCTATTTTGGTCGGCCCTTATAGTGCAAGACCTGCTAATTGTTCAATCACTGGATTGTGTCAAGTAGTAGACAAGCTCTCCATAATGAAATTGATGAATAACTTAGCCATAGGCAAACTTAGATAAATTGTCTTTGAACACAGATGCTTAACTGGGCCAATATCTTCGTTTTATTAGCCAGATAAATAATATTATATTATCCAGTTAGTTTGCCCATTTTCTCCCCCTCGATAGTAGATTTTTGTCCACTTGTTCATTTTATATATAGTCCCAATTTCTTGTAGTATCAATTCAGTATAGTAAAGATATCGCCAAGATATTAAATAATATATGAAAAATTCTATGGATATATATGATTATAGGATAGAGTAAATAATATATGAACATTTAAGGATATATAGGACTATACACGGAAGATTTTTGAAATTTTTTTCCAGTATGTTTTATAATAGTTTTTCAAATATTAGTTTCAGAATATTTTTTTAAATGTGTTCACTTACGACAATTCAATATGCAGCTTTTTCTACAATTAAATTTGTACATAGCTTCTTTCTTCGTTAGTTAATTGTTTCATGTACGGTGCGATCTGCATTTATATGTGACAATTCAATAAGCAGCTTTCTTTCAAAATATATTTTATAAAGTAACCCAATATTCGATTGTTCCATGTGACAGTTCAATATTCATATTCTACTATTATACATGACTCATAATATTTGATTGTTAAAAGCACGCAGAGAACTGTATTCCCACATAACAATACAATATTCAGCTTCCTTTCAGTGTACAATATCATACATAACACGTAATATTCAATTGTTTCATGTACGCCGAGAAGAAATCTGAAGAATAATTCCCACACACTTATTTAAAACCCATTGGAGCTCCATTTCAAACTGAAGCGGATTTTATTTATTTTATATAATTGTGTTCAATACTCGTATTTGTATGTATTTAGTTAATAATAATTTTAAATAATTCATTCTCTTGTTAATTAATTTTAACATTTGACGCAACAAGCCGGAAAAACGCCCGTAAAACGATTTTTGTTAGCGCAATTGACGGACTGTTTTGAACAACTGGAAAGGAAATATTTGGGGATTTAAGGAAATATAAAATATTGGTAAGAATAACTTACTCTTCCACCTCAGTTATGAAGGTATCAGTGCAAGTGGCCCGCTTGAGGCACTTGCCATCTGTACCAAAGTCCACATAGTCCTGCCCCTTCTTCAATAGCGGCAAATATTTTAGGAAAATTGTTTCACCTTGAGAGCTCTTATAGGAGCAGACAGGTTCCGATGCTGAAAAGAAGATTTAGAATTACTACAGAAAGAATTGAGAATAAATTTAGAATGAATACAGAAAGAGTTGAGAATAATTTTGGAATTAATACAGAATGAATACAGAAAGAGTTGAGAATAAATTTGGAATGAATACAGAAGAGCTGAGAATAATTTTGGAATTATTACAGAATGAATACAGAAGAGTTGAGAATAAATTTAGAATGAGTACAGAAAGAGTTGAGAATAAATTTAGAATGAATACAAAAATTAATTTAGAATGAATAGGCAAAGAATTGAGAATAAATTTAGAATGAATACAGAAGGAGTTGAGAATAAATTTAGAATGAAAACAGAAAGAGTTGAGAATAATTTTGGAATTAATACAGAATGAATACAGAAAGAGTTGAGAATAAATTTAGAAACAATACAGAATGAATACAAAAAGATATGAGAATGCATTTAGAATCAATGCAGAAAGAGTTGAGAATAAATTTAGAATGAATACAGAAGAGCTGGGAATAATTTTGGAATTAATACAGAATGAATACAGAAAGAGTTGAGAATAAATTTAGAATCAATACAGAATAAATACAAAAAGATATGAGAATGCATTTAGAATCAATGCAGAAAGAGTTGAGAATAAATTTAGAATGAATACAGAAAGAGTTGAGAATAATTTTGGAATTAATACAGAATGAATACAGAAAGAGTTGAGAATAAATTTAGAATGAATACAGAAGAGCTGAGAATAATTTTGGAATTATTACAGAATGAATACAGAAGAGTTGAGAATACATTTAGAATGAGGACAGAAAGAGTTGAGAATAAATTTAGAATGAATACAAAAATTAATTTAGAATGAATAGGAAAAGAATTGAGAATAAATTTAGAATGAATACAGAAGGAGTTGAGAATAAATTTAGAATGAATACAGAAAGAGTTGAGAATAATTTTGGAATTAATACAGAATGAATACAGAAAGAGTTGAGAATAAATTTAGAATCAATACAGAATGAATACAAAAAGATATGAGAATGCATTTAGAATCAATGCAGAAAGAGTTGAGAATAAATTTAGAATGAATACAGAAAGAGTTGAGAATAATATTGGAATTAATACAGAATGAATACAGAAAGAGTTGAGAATAAATTGAGAATCAATACAGAATGAATACAAAAAGATATGAGAATGCATTTAGAATCAATGCAGAAAGAGTTGAGAATAAATTTAGAATGAATACAGAAAGAGTTGAGAATAATTTTGGAATTAATACAGAATGAATACAGAAAGAGTTGAGAATAAATTTAGAAACAATACAGAAAGGTATAATAATAATTGAGAATAAATTTAGAGCTAATTCAGTATGAATACAAAAAGAATTAAGAATAAATTTAGAATGAGTACAGAATTTATTCTATGGAGAAACTTAGGCCACACTGAGGGATGGGAAGGATGTTTACGAATGGAATTTGCCAAATAGCTACTTTCCAATTGTGAGATTATTCCTCCCATATTGAGGTATAATTGGAGTTTTTCATGTATATTTTAAATTTTTAAAACGATTTTCAGCATATTTAAAAATGATTGGTTCATTTTAGAGATATGAAAATTTCTAGAAACACCAATTTAGTACAGTGAAGATTTTTGCAGGATATAATAAATCATATATGAACATTTTTGGTGATATATATGTATGACTATAGGATATAATAAATCATATATAAACATTTCTAGGGATATACTCGTATATGACCATTCAACAACCAACTATATAGACAATTTTTTATATTTTACTTTTAGTATATTTTATAAATTGTTTCAAAATATTATTTCCAGCATATTTTACAAAATTTATTCACATTCACCAATTCAATATGCAGAGCTCTTTTCAGGATATTTTCTACAATTCAATATGTAGCGTATATTTTGTAAAATTATATATGATAGGCTGCCCTCTGAGGCTTAGTGGTAAGCATCTCACTCAGAGGCTGGGAGGTTCAAATCCTGCCCCGGGCTTGATCAGAAAAATGTTTTATTCCAAAAAATCTTTTCTCCTCGAGTAGAAGGCCTCAGTAGCTAGAACTCATTCCCTTGAACCATTGCAGTCATAATTAATTATGGTGTGAGATATAATAATAATAATATATGATACATATTAAAATATATATAATTGTATCATTTACTCGGAGATCTGTTTTCACATGTGACAATTCAATATGGTGGCTTTTTTCAAATTGATCTTATATTCGATTGCCCTAAGATGCAATGTGACAATATGCAATTTTTGAGTATATTTTATAAAATTCTTTACAATACAAAATATTTGACTGTTAAAATCACGAAGGGATCTATATTTATATGTGACAATTCAATTTGTTTTCAGTATATCTTAAAATATGATTCAGGACACTGATTAATGGATTGTTCAAAACTCGCAGAGATCTGTATTCATATGTGACAATTCCATCCGCAGCTTTCTTATCAATATATTTTGTATGATATGATGGTATAGGAACATAGTATTGGATTGTTCCCTGTACACAGAGTTCTGTATGCACATGTGAGAATTAAATATGCAGCTTCGTAATATATTTTATAATATTTATCTGACATTTTATTATATTATTTCTGATTTGGTAATTTATAAAAGGCACTTATACTCGATTGTTTCCTGTTCTCACGGAGCTATATTCACATGCGACAATTCAATACGTAGCTTCTTCACATAGTTAATATTATTTATATGCCATAAAATATTTAATTATTTCAAAATGAATGTTGAAAAATTGTTCTTACTTGCATCAACGACAGCCAACACGCCCACCAAAACCAATGTGCACACGAACGCGTATTTCATTTTGTTTAATTATTCGTTGTGATAAATATATATTTTATATTATATAAATTTGTTGTAATATATATTTTTTAAATTTTTATGTTTCGATTAATAAATCTTTTCTGAGCAGTCAATCCAAACGTCTTTGTAAGCCACTTCCAACTGAACTTGCGGCCGCCAACGGAATTCGTATTTATACTTACGTACTTCTTAAAAGCGCAGAGTGCCTCTGAGCTGAAACAGGGGCGTGCCGAAGGTAGGGGGCCCTCGAATAGCCGGACTTGCATACGAGGCGAGCATTACGAGGGAACCTCATACATAAATTAGTTATAATAAAAAAATGAAACAAAAACAATTTATTATTTGTTTAATGTATAAATTAACACTATAATTAGGATCATACTATATAATCTTTCAACAGTTTAAAGTATAAATTTACAGTAGAATTGGGATCATACTGTATAATCCTTAAACAGTTGGGACATGTATATGCGAGGTGGACTTGTACTTTGTTCTCTGTTTCACATATTAAACGAGAATTGGCTCCTGAGTCAGAGAATGTGTTTAATCCAACTTTCATGGAACCATATCGGAATCTTTTCTTAATACATTTGCTTGATAACAATAACAACATCCCCATAGATCCTTAACAAACGATTCCACTCAAAGGAAACAGGAGTAACCAACAAAAATATACACACAACTAAAGATCCAAGTACTATTTAGTGACAAATTGGGGCCTGATAGCCTAGTATGTATGCTTTGAATAGAGATAGAGATATGTAGATTGAGAGAGAGAAAGAGAGATAGATAGAGATATATAGATAGAGATATATAGGTAGAGATAGAGAGAGACGGAGAGAAATAAGATGCAAGTGAAACATGTAATACTGTTCTTTTGGAAGAGTTTTTTTAACGGATGGTAATATAAAAAAGGACGTGTCTTTAAATTTTCTCTTAGAATGGGAGATTTATATATGTTATATTCAAGAGATATAGTTTCACGCTGCACCTGAAGAATTACCGTTTATATTGCCCGCTCAAATTATATTAGAGTTTTGTTGAAGAATCAGCAAATTTATTTAGACGTGTGAGAATTGGCATTCCCCACTTAAATAAACCTACAGCAATACCAGGCAATACGGATTTCAAGTTATCAGAAATCTGCATGTACCGTGTAAGCAATCTATACCCAGTTTTACCCATCATATTTCTATTATCAGTAGCCTATTTATACTCAGTTTCACCCATCAAAGATCTTCATCAGTAGCCTATTTATACCCATTTTTACCCATGACATATCCATCATCAGTAGGCCATTTATACCACAGTTTTTTCTATTATAGATTTAACATCAGTAGGCCACGTATGCCCAGTTTACCCTATCCCAGATCTATCATTAGTAAAACTATAATGGAATAATCAGTTCTTAGTTTCACTTAATTCAACAATCCTACTTTTTTGCTGTAGGCCCTTACAAAATTTGTGAATCCGCCTCTGAACCACAAAGTCGTATAAGTGATCGGTCATTTTACAAGGTGATTAGATCATGCTCTGGGATGCGAAGTTATCGCTCTTTAAGCACTCAACTCTCGTAACAGTTACGCCACGAATTGCTGTACACAATTCCGCTAAATCAACGCTAATTATTAATATTTTTATTATTATTAATCACAATTTTCAAACTGGTAATTAAGCAATTTAAAGAGCTTGTGCGGGTCTGAAATCACACGAAACATCGGTCACCGGTGGTGGAGGAGACTTTTACGCATTCAACGAATACTTCAAGAGAAACGCATCTGTTCCTAAACATGTGTTAAAATATAGTTATGGGAAAATTGTATGTTATATGAGAAGTTATCTGTCGGCATTGTTTGCAGCGACATCCTTAGAAACTGTTTAATGGATTGAATTTATTGGTTTCCTAAACTAATTAGTAACTAATTTAAGTGAAACCGAATAATAACATTAAATTTAACATGTAAATTTTAGATGAACCATTTTGTAGTGGGTGTGTGATGTAGTGGGCCCAGCTTTACAATCTAATCTAGTACAGAACGACGAAGCAAACAAATTCGGCAGTTTGATTACAACACCACCGTATATCATTTTGTGGCTAGCAAACGAGTCTACACAAAGAAAACAGGAGTAGCAAACAAAAATATATACAAAGCTAAAGGTACAAATGCTATTTAGTACCTGATAGTATATCGATCCATTCTTACTAGGGTAATTCTCTAATTATGTTCTTACATTTAGATTAGGAAGGCTATGGCAAAACCGATCAAGTTCGATAGGTTAACTGCATCTCAATAGAACACCAAAGTGATCAGCAAACGAGTCTACTCAAAGCAAACTAGAGTAGCCAAAGAAATACATACAGAAACAATGGTCCACATTACATTTGACAACGAAGCCTCTTATAGTAGTATACGAGTATATCGACCCATTCTTTCTATCGAATGTAGTTCAGTATCTGAAATCACCCTAGGGTAATTTACTAAATTTGTCCTTAGATATAAATGAAGAGTGCGTTTTAGACCAGAGATGATCAAAACAATCAAGTTCGGTAGATTAACAACGTTTCAGTAGATTATTTTTGTGGTCAGTAAACAAGCCTAGTCAAAGCAAACATGGGTAGCAAACAAACTGTATATATATACCATATATCTATTGATCCAAAAGGGGCCTGATGGCGTAGTATTTATGTCGAACCATTTTTACACTCTAAAGTAGATCAGAATCTCAATTCGCTCTAGGGTGATCCTCTAACTTTGTCCTTACTCGTAGGTATAGATTAAGAGTGTGAATTAGTCCAGGTATGGCCAAAGTAATCAGATTCGGTAGATCAGCAAGATTTCAGTAGATTACACTTTTTTGATGACCAAACGAGAAAAGCTAACAATGGTAGCCAAAAAATATATATACATGAGCAATGATCCAAATACTAGTTAGCAACCGAATGGTATCTCATATACTCGTATATGCACATCGACCCTTATTACAATCTACAGTAGTTCAGAATCTCAAGTCAACATAGGGGGATTATCTAACTTTATCTTAGATATATAGGAGTGCAAATTAAACCAGATATCAAAGCTATCAAGTTCATTGGGCTAACAACATTTCAGTTCATTTTTTTTCAAATGAGTCCACTCAAAGCAAATGCGGGTAGCAAAACAAATATATACAAAACTAAAGATCCAATTGCTAGTTAGCAACGGAATTGGATCTGATCGACATATTCTTCTATCTAAAGTAGTTCAGAAGTTCAAGTTCTCTTAGGCTAATTCATCTAACTATGTACGCAGATATAAATTTTGAGTGCGAATTTAACCAGGTATGACCACAGTAATAATGTATGGACATTTTGCAACCACAACACCAAAGTGACCAATAACGAACCAAACCAAGTCAAAGCAAATACGAGTAGCAAACAAATATTTATACACTTCTTAAGAACAAAAGGCTCTTTATCAACGAAATTAGATATGATGACGCCTAGTGTGAGTGGTAAACTTTATGTTAAATATGGGCGTATATTAAATCTGTCATGCCTATCCAGAAATTATACATTAGAAGATCACTACAGTGGTACCAGCGGGAAGGCTCAAATAAGCTCAGTGTGATCAGTGTTCAGTTATATGATAACATTTCTAAAACCAACAGATGGCAACATTTATGAGTCGTTGTTTATGACCAGCTGTTTATAACTCGTTATTTATGACTCGCTGTTCATAACTCTCTATTTAAGGCATTTTTTATAGCATAATTTATAACCAATTGTTTATGACTAACTATTTAAAACTCTTTTTTTATAACCCGCTGTTTATAACTCGCTTTTTATAACGCGTTGTTTCTAACTAGATATTTATAACTAGTTGCTTATGACTAGCTATTTATAACTAGTTGCTTATGACTTTGCTATTTAACGCTCGTTGTTTCTGGTCTTTATACACTTTACCTTTAAAAAAGATAAAAAGGGTATACTAATTCATTTGCTTTTGAGATGGGTTGCAATTTTGAGTAGGAGGCGTGGTAGGTATGGATATATATATATATATATATATATATATATATACAGATATGATCAGAATCACTTTCTAAGCAATTTTTATTTTGTCCGTCCGTCTGTGGCCACTTTTTTTCTACACCGTAAGAGATAACTTAATGAAATTTTGCAATTGTGTCTGGACAAAGAAACAGAACCAGATTGTAATATGGGCCGATTTAGACAAAGACCACGCCTACCTCCCATATAAGGAACTTTTTTCACCTTGTTTAAAGTGACTATAACTTCGCTCCAATTGATGGAATAGTAACGCAATTTGGCAGTTATAGAGAAGTGGGTCCTAGTAACCACTATGCAAAAAGTGGGCTGTATATACATATTAACTGCCACGCCCACTATTAACAAATAATCATAACTTAAGATCTGGTAGAGATTTATGGACGAAATTTTACGGGAAGGAACATGTGAACATTATAAAGTTATCTGCAACAAATCGGGTTGATCAGGGAAAAGACACGCCCACTTTTGATATAGAGAACTTTCGGGTCTAAAATTAAAATTAGCCTAGCTATGCTCGTATTGATGCCAGCGGAATGAAAATTGGCAGAAATATACATGGGGTCCATCATAGTGTGTGTGCAGAATATGGAAATCTTAATACAACTGCCACGCCCACAATTAACAATAAAAAATTAGTAGGTTCCTATTAAAGATTTATCAAGGAAATTAAACAGGAAGGTTGCAGGTACTAACATCAAACACCACACAAAAAATGGGCGTGTTATTTTGACAGCCACGCCCACATATTATTATAACTTTCGACCTATCAAATATTTTTGACGATGTTTTCTATTAGTTCATATATTGATCCTACAAAGGAATATACAAGAAATGGCCACGCCTCCCACTAACATAATCAATTCAAGGTACCCGACCGAAAATTACCGTCGATATTCTCCTAATGATGATTTATGAAGAAAACATCCCCATTGAACTCGCACGCACAAGGAAAGGTGAAGGGTATTTCGAAGTCGGTCTAGCCCGACTTCAGACTTCGGTACTCGTTTTATAATAATTTTTCCTTAATGACGCTTCGATAATGACCTTTAAAAAGCTTTTAACGTTTATTAAAGCTTAACTTGCTGGTACTGCCAAATTCTTTTGTTTATATTTTAATTTATTATTGTATAAATCGTGATAAATAAATAATTTATGAAAAGACTATTTTGTCACTCTAAATAAACAATTAATGTTTATTTAATTTTTTCTGTACTTCCCATTTATTTTGTTTTATTATTTAAACTTGAAATCTTTCCTACTTTAAGTAACTCACATTTTTTCCCTAGGTCATTGTTTACCTACGCTTATGCGAGCATTATTTATCTTCATTTGAGTATCTGCGAAATTTCACACTTAGTGACTAAAGTTAATTAGAAAAACAACACAGAAATAAATAAATTAAGCGAAAACAAACACGAACCGAGCACAGACCGGGTCAGAGCTGCTTTATTTGCTTCGCAGTGATTTGTAAATATTTGCAGTGATAATTGGAAATGAGAGGGAGATAATTGATTCATGAGGAACCGTGACTGATTAGACACCGGTTGGTATAATTTGGGTTCCATCATTTTCGGAGAGGGAAAAGAAACTCTCCAAGCTCAAGAGGAAAGATATTTCAATGTACCTTATGTTCAAAAGTACTCGGAAATTGTCAATAAACTGGAACTATACAATTATTCATAGATATTTATTTTATTCCCTACAGAGTAAGTTCCATGGTAATCAATACACATATTCCAACGTTTCATCCAATCATCTTTTCTTAGGATAAATTTGGAATCGCCTTTAGCTCCTTCTGCGAATTCTCCTTTATCGCCTCAATCGTCTCAAAACGCTTTCCGCGAAGTGGTTACCTCAGTCGCGAGTACAGGAAAAAGTCACACGGGGCCAGGTCAGGTAAATTAGGAGCTTGCGGATTGGCATTACTGTTGTTTTTGGTCAAATAGTCGCTCACAAGATGCGATGTGTGAGCCATTGCATTGCGGTGGTGCATAAACCTAGAGTTCCGTCTCCACAATTCCGGCCTCTTGCGACGAATATTCTACCGCAAACGTTTCAGTACAGTCACATAATACTCCTTATTGACTGTTTCGCCTGGCGGAAGAAATTCGTACTTGACCCACCACGACAATCTGAGGAAACAGTCAACAAAACCTTGATTTGAATAGACTTTGCCGGAGTTTCTTTAGTTTTGGATCGTCTGAGAAGCGACATTCCGATAATTGTTGGTTCGTTTCGCTGACATATTCATGTACCCATGCCTCGTCTCGGGTAATGATGCCTTCGTAAAAATTTTGACCTAAGCAAGAATTTCATTACCGATAGCAATGCGATGATGTTTTTGCAAAACATTCAGCACTCTCGCCACAAGCCGTGTTTCAACTCTTCGCATCCCCACATCATAGTGCATAACGCTCTGGACCGATTCGAGCGAGACACTAATATCGGCTGCTCTCTGACGATATTCGAGTACAATTTCTTACCTTTTTCAAGGTTTTCGTCAGTCACAGAGGTGGATGAATAACCGGAACGAGTCAAATCGTCACCATCGTACGGCCAACTTTAAACCACTCGTATGCTTGTGTTTTCGACATTGTCGAGTCCCCGTAGGGTATCGTTAACATTTTCAACCCCTTCCTCACATGATATTTTATTAGAAACACAAAAGTTCTCTTTGCTCCACTAAATTCGATGTAGCGATATTCGCAGAATGCCCCAAACAATGACTTGTGAACAAAGCTACTACACACGAGCTAACTGAAAGATTTCGATCAAAATTCACATATAGGCAACTTACATATGAAATGTACCAACCTAGAAAATTTGACAATATCTGAAGCGCGGTTCGTTGTATTGCCAAACCCGGGTACTTTTTGAATATAAGGTAAAATCCAAAGACTTGATTATATCATCTTGCAATCATCCAAGAGGTTTTGAAGCTTTGTGAATTATGTGCTATGGGAACCTTCGTTTATTGCTAGAATTTCAATGAATCCTGTTTAGTCGAACGTTACTCCTGTTTATCAGTGAAATATCTCGAAGTATACGGTAACAATCTGTCGACTGTGTTTCGGTTCATGATATTACAGAAATATTTTGCTTGTATATGGAATGATTGAAGGTACTAGCAAAAACCTCTCAAATGACACCAGTTAGAGTCTAGAACAAGGGTTGAGTAAACTGTATCTGTAGCAGAACTCAACATATTGCAGCTTATTTGCGCCACAGTAAATTTGTCTTTTGACCAAACGAAGAGTAACTCAGTTCGACCTAACCCATCGCTTTCTTCCAGCGAAATATACCAAGGGTTTCAATTGATTCTGCATCACGACTTGTTCAAAGAATACTCTCAGATATTTCGGTGGCTATTAAGGCTTAACTGCAGGTCTTCAAAGTATATCTTTCGTCTGCTTACTTTCTCTTAAAAAAGAGGTACTTGAAGATCTTGGCTCAAACCATGATAGTATCTTGGTTTGGATTACCGGGTATTAGAACATTAACAGAACATTATGAGATGAATACAAACTTATGAGATAAGAAGATGGTTAGAAATGCGTCTGGTCTAGACGGAACTAGTAGGCACTAGCTCGGTTAGGTACGGTCAAAAGCGAAGTTTCCTCTAACTTCAAGAAAATCCCTATTCAGAGGTTGTGTCATATGTAAAAATATATGTCCTACTCCTAACTTCGCTGTCTCGTGGTCATTGGTATCGGACACAGGGATATAGAAAAATGAAAGTACGTGCACAAATAGCCTTGTACAGTTGGGAAACATGGCCGAATATTGAGGATCTCCTAAACTATTAATTTTGAGAAGTCTCAGTTGAAGCAGGTGGATGTTTTTTTATTTCTCCTTTCTGCAAAGAACCTTGGACAATTGGGGAATATGCCCAAATATTGAGGATCCCCCAACAGTCACACATTCAATGTTCAAAAGTCTCAGGCTACTTTTTATGATACTTTTTATTTGTCCCTGTCACTTTCAGGCTATAGGCACAGTATGATCCTCTAAATTTGTTATTAACCGAACATTTTATAAGATTTCACCGTCTACTATATATTTAATGATGGGGTGATTCCTCTACATTATTTTTCAAAAGTTGATTTATATCTTCTTGATCAACTTCCAGATTTAATTGGTGAGCAAATTGTACAATAACATTAACTACCTCTTCTATTTCCTCTTCCTTACTAAAGTTCATATTGTTATTGAACCTTTTTAAGAGATTGTTCCGCATATCGTTCATATATTTCGTCGTTACATGGGGTCATCCTTCTGATATATTCTTGATTGTATTAAGAATCCTATAATTTTTCTAAACTTCTCTCAATGTTTGATTTTTCTCAGTGCCCGGAATTCCTTGTACAAACGGGATTCTTAAGTAATGAACTGTGTAATAAGCAATACCATCTTTGATCCATCGGCTGTAGTATGCTGGTGAAATATAAAACACTTTTATAGGACTCTCCTGAGCGTGGAGGGCGACTTGGAGCATTGTCCAGAAGAAATACAATTTTGAATGTCTTTTTCATCACAATATTTCTCTACTTTTGCAACGAAGCAGTTGTTAAACCAATCTTCAAAGAGGAATTGGGTCTGTCACGCCTTCTTATTGGCTCGATAATATAGCGATATTGTTTCCTTACTGATTCCCTTGATGACTTTTGAAATTTCAAAATGATATATCCTAAACGACTTCAATTTATAACCAGTGACATTCACCCAACAAAAGGGTAGCACGATCTTTAAATGCTTTAGAACCGGGCATGTATTTAGCTTTTTTTAAATGGACTCTACATCGGACAATTATTTCCAGTATAACACGAATATTTCAATATAACACGAATATATCATTCACATTAAAAATGTATGCCTGCATATAAATTCCCTCTTCAAGCATCGCTGCAAAATTGTCCTTGAAGATTTCGGCAGCTTTCGAATCTGGACTTTCAGCCTCTGCACAAATCTTCACATTGTGGAAGATTGAAGGTTTCTTAAACATTTCAAACCACATTACTTTGATTCTCTGATCATAATTGTCACCATCCTTCTTCTTTAAATCTGCAAAAACACTGCCTGCAGTAGTTTGGATGATTATCAGACTTAGTGGAATATTCTTTGGTAATAAATCTTCCATCCAATTTTCAAACATCTTCCATTTCATGTATGGGACCATTTTATTTTTGATTATGGTTGATTTTACTGATGCCAATCTTTTATGGCTTTCGTAAGTCGAGAAGTTACTGTATATATCCATATCTTCAATATCCCCCTCCTCCAAGCACACTGAACATAATTCTCCGAAAGCTCATGCTCTATGGAAATATTAAGATCATAAATTAGAAAACATAAAAAAAGTTTCTCCAATATATATACATATATGCATATATCCGTATCTTCAATGTCCTCCCGTTCCAAGTACACTGAAATCTCCAGAATTTTTCGCTCTATGAAAATGCTTAGAGCATCATATTAGAAAACATAAAAAATGTATCTCTAATATATCCATATCCCATATCTCCATGTCTTTAATGAGCCCCCTACCTTCCTTCCAAGCATACTGAACTGAAATCTCCAGTAGTTTATGCTTTATGGAAAGGAAAACTTTCAAAAATATCATGATCCTAAAGATCCTAAAGAGAACACATTGTCAACAAACTCTCATAGAAAAACTTCATTCCTAAAGATCTTAAATTGTTTTGGCATAATTTAATAAAATAACTATTCAACTTTGTATATGTAATTCATGTATAAATAATCTTTTAATATGTCATAATCAACTGAAGGCCTCTACTGTCATTTTTTCTAGTTTATAATTTTAATTATAATCTCGTTTAAAAAACGGAAAACCCCATCAATGACGTCGACGAATGAGCAATACCATATTGCTGTTTGTTTTTTTTCCCAGCCTGCATAATTCCCCCCTAACACCGATTAGTTTATTGACAGCAACCTTGGGAATATACCTCATCAAGGTCTGCAAAGAGAGGTATGTAAATGTGAGTGCTACGTCAATGCGACCGCAAAAGACATAAAAAAGAATGAATGAGAATTCTCAAATTGTGGATTCTTGATCTGGAATAATCATGTATGCAAATTATGTGGAACCAAGTCAAACTTAATAAGCACCGCAATAAATTTTAAAAGAAAGAAGAACTTCATTTTGATTTTAATAAAATCAAATAATTAAAACTATTATTTAAATTGGTAAGCATCTCACCACTTTTATAGGGACGAGGAACTGCTGATAAGTTTGTAGCGCTCCAAGATTCAGAGAAGATTTTTTTCGTGAATTTCTTTAATTCCAAACTTGAATGCTGTTTCTGTCAGAATAGGACTTCTGAGAAGCCAGGAGTGCGAAGATTGCATTGAAACATCTGTGAAAGATCTTTTATTTGCCTATAAAATTCTGAAAAGAACATCAGATTCCTGAAAGAACTGGATCACGGAGCCAATTTTCACTTAATGAAAACGACCACTTCGATCTGGGCAGAAGTTTCTTGGAAGCCGTGGTTGTAGTGGCGAACTTCCCCATTGGTGACTCTTCTACTCTTCTTATATGTCCACTTCACACATTGTTGTAAAGTTCCTTAAAGATCTGGCTTCGATGTATCATCTTGGAAGAATTTGGTGAGATAGCTCATATCCACATTGATTACCCTACTGCAATTCATACATACCAAGTTCATTCATCGGTGAGAATTTTCTTCAAAACTCGACCTCATGGATAACTCTCTTAACTTCATATATATCCATCTCATTCATTGCTGAGGATTTCCTCAAAGATCTTGAACAAAACTGATAAGGTGTCCCACGGCCTCAACGGTACCTCTCCTAATTTCATATATATCCACCTTATTCATTGGTGAGAATTTCCTCAAAGATTTTGATAATCCAGCGTACGCCTTCGGTAATAATTACAGATAATGGACACTGAATCCACCCATTAAGAAGAAAATGATTAAAAGGACTGGATCAGGTATCCACCATTTACTCAATTAAAAGGCCAAAAGATTCTTGTAAGAAATGGATGAGGTAGCTAACATACCCATAGGTAACTCCACTTCACACTGGAAGGAAGCAATGGATGAGGTGGCCAACATCACCATTGATAACTCTGCTATACTTCATTTACATCCAGTCCAGTCCAGTTCATTGGTAACTATTTCCTCAAAGATCTGGATACTGCAGGGAACGTCTTGTGAAGTAATTACAATTGAATGACACTGACTCCAGCCATAAAGAAACTTATTGAAAGACCGAACAAAAATAAATAGAGAAGACTTCAATATAGTATACGAGTAGTTAGAAAAAAAACTTGGTTGAAAAAAATTCAACTTGGACGTAGTCCAAATATTCTTCTTAGATATTTTCAAGGTGGCCAAATAACTATTCCCTCAATTACTGCCCAACAAATCAAACACATCGAGATCGCTCAATGGGTGGAAGAACTCGTCTAGATTGAAATATTTGAACAAAGTAACCAAAGACTTCTACAATGAAACTCCTCCTCCCTCAATGACTATCCCCTAATCGGCTTCATTCATTAAAAAGAATATATTTGGAAGATCTGAATGAGTTAATCACCGCCATCGTCTATAACCAAACTGCACTGGAGACACGGTACTCTCCACACATTGGAGAGAAAAAGTCTTCCAAGACTTGAACAAAATGACAAATGTTCTATTATCTATATGTGAATATCGTCCTGTGGACTCATACTAGAAAGATATCTGGAACTCTTCTTCATTTCAAATCCCCAACGTCCCATGACACTAGCCTGCTTTTGAAATATAAATAGACCGATCATTGGAAAGAACATTTTTTGAACAAATGTATAAATTGGGCAATGCCTTCTACGCCCTATATTTGTATAGTCGAATACGACTCATTGGCGAAAAACCTTTTCGTGGAGTTGAATGCAACTTGAAAAATGCACTTCATTCATTACCCAGCATTCGATATATAGTCTGACCGATCATTGTTGAGAAGTCTCTTCTCAAGGGAGGACGTTTCTTGTCTAGTAAGACAATGACGATTTATTGAAATCAGACATTAACAGATTAATGACACTTCGTTTTACTGACCAAGTCCGTGCAATGTTACTGTGAATATCGCCAATTGCTTTAAAGGGGTAGCAAAGAAACTTCTTGAAAACTTACTCTTCGGTTGGCAAAAGAGCTGCATAATTATCCTCTCAACTGGTTGAATGTCGTTCCTCCAGGTCTTTTTTACTTTCTGGATTGGAGATTTTGTCTAATGCTAGAAGATCACTGCTTATAAATGTTTTCTTGTTTGTTTCAAACTAACATTTGTACAACTTTTATGTTTCACAATAGTTCTGGGATCAGAACTGGGAGTACCTGCACTAGTGTTTATGTAAGTGGGCTGATTAATGTCTCCAGCGTGAATAATGGAAATAAGTTCTGGTAAGGCACTCGTAGTGACACAGATGATGTTCTCGTATTTCTTCCTTATCATCACACAGTCGCATAATTCATAAGAAGCAATTCTTCGTTTGGAAGCTACTTTCCCGTCCACCAATATTCAGTTTCTAGTGAGGTTAAATAGTATCCAGTGAGGTTAAACTATATCCACTGAGATTAAACTATATCCAGTCAGGTTAAATAATATCCAATGAGGTTAAACTATGTCCACTGAGGTTAAACTATATCCACTGAGGTTAAACAGTGTCCAATCAGTTTAAGCAGTAAATAAGTTTCGTTTTTTGGAAGAGTATCTATACTAACATATTTTACTTGTGGTCCCTATATTTTTATGATATTGCATATCCATAATATTAAGTTTTTATATCCAATATATCACAATGATTTTGTGTACCGTAATGGGACCATGGAACAATTTGCTTCATATTTTTTAATGCATTCCACGAATCTATCTTTAATAGTTCTTTATTTTATGTTATATTTTTTATCCCGGATATACGTTAAATTAACTAAAATATTTTTCTATACCTTGGAACAATTTGCTGCATCTTTTATCATATATCCTAAGAGTATATTCTTCATAGTCCTCATCATTCATTTTATATTATATCTAATATCCCTGGTATCCGTTTAATTAATTGAAAACTTATTATTATTGACTGAAACAATTTTCTATACCATCATAGTCGTCCATCTTTTATCATAGGTATATCTTCCGAGTGTATCCATCATAGTCGTTAACATTTATCACAGATACACATCATGATAGTACAATAATGTTCCATACCCCATTCTTACTCTTGTATTTTAAGTGATTGGCATTGCTTACTTTCAACTGCTTATCAACTCGCACTTTCAACTACTTATCAACTCGACCTCTCGGCTACTTATCAATTCGTTCTCATATTCTTGAATTTCCTATAAATACTTTATATGAACTGAATGCGAACTTAGTCGTTTGGTGATTTCTACTAAGAGAAGAAGTATTCCTGTTAAACATGAAATCGCTGATAATTTTTGCTTTCTGTCTGCTGATGGTCGCGAATGCTGAGCGATACATTCCCAATTCAAAGGATCCTGGTACATTTTATCGTAAATACTCTAATTTTAATACTAATTGTTCTCACTTTTAGATTCTCCCGAAAATTGCTTCCACAAGGACCTGAAATTGTCGATTAAACTCGGAGAGACTGTCAAACCCACCAACATCGGTGAATGCTTCGAATTGGAATGCAATAAAGATGGTCTCATACGCGTGAATGAATGCGGTTATTATCCAACTTTTGATACCTGCACCATTACCAAGGCTGATTACACGAAAGAGTACCCGGCTTGTTGTGCCTCCGCCAAATGCCATCAATAAAATTCTGTAAATGAAGAGAAGAATAAAAATGTTAAGAGTAATCAACAATCTGGACATCTAAGTCCAACAGTTCTTAATCTATAATTTTACACATGAATATAGTGATTAAATTATCCAGTGTGAGTTCCACGCAGCTGATTTCCAGGTACAAACTTCTCTCTCCCAGATAGTCAGATGTTTTTTCTATCATTTTTGTAGCAATAATTATATATCTGAGCCTTATCTTGGATAGAGAACTGAACTGGTTCGACGGCACTGGTAAGAATTGCTAAAGAAATTGTAGACTGCTGCCAGAGAGCTCTAGGTTAAAAATGTAGCTTGAATACCCATATTGTAACTTCGGTCTACATCTCCGTGATCAAAACACCATGTATAGAACGGTGTACTGCATTAGACAAGCACTTACAACTGTGATCGAAGCTGTAACATCTCCTTCAATGTAGATTCGAACGGCGTTGAAACCCAAGGCAATGATATCCCTTGAAGATAACCCATATTATGCACTGGGTCCCTGATATACATGGTTAGATCACCTCTCATGTATAGAATGGTGCATTGCACTAGACAAGCTCACAAATCGATGGTCAAAAGTAATAAAATCTTCTTGAATGAATGTTATAACAGCTTTGGAAACCAATGAATGAAATCCCTGGAATAATCCACGGGACTGAGCTCCTCTTACTCGTATGTATGGTTTGGCAGAGTGTTGAACTATCAGACAAAAAAGTACACATCATTTGTGATAAATATTTCTGAGATCTTCTTGAATCTGTATTACTGAGGCGTTGAAAACCAAGGCATTGATATCCGTGATTAACAATATACCAATAACTACATTTAAATTTACATTACTCGTAAAGACAGAGTACGGCTTGATCCGCCTTTAGTTTGAGATCGCTGATCCAAAAATTGGTCTAACAATGCATTTGGAAATTCCACTTCTTATAGGAAACCACTCATCGCATTATCAAACAAATTATTGCATTTCTTTTAACTCTACTTAGCTAATCTCCATACTCGTAAGACTACGGTACAATTCACGTAACTCGATACTCGATTCTATCCTTGCGATGAGTGTGCCAAACAATATCATCAGTTTTATAGTACTAAGAGGCCTCGTATATTGCTTTGCGCGACCCGACAGGACAGACACCAATTTGACAATTGAGAAGAGAGACTAAAGATACTGGCGAGTAGCGAATATGGACAGTTCGTCTATTTTTAACGATTTATCGCTATCCGTGATGCACGATAAGTGGCTGTGAATTTCGATCGATATCGATACATAAGATTGCGCTTATTTGCTTTTTTTTTAGGAATTAATTAATAAATAAATAACAATAAATTATTTTAAATGTTTTTTATTTAATTTTTCTTACTTAATTATCATTAATAACATTGAATAAATTATAAACACATGGTTGTATGTTGAAGTAATATAACAAGAACAAGTGTGGGACAACAAAGGGATATAACAGAACATATATATATGTATGCATATATACCAAGCAGGTTGGTGAACTCCTCTTCAAACTCCTTGACATATATATTTATATATATATAGCTGAATATATTTATATATAATATGTATATATATATACATAATTATATTGTATATTATAACGTAATTAATAAATTATTTATAATATTTAAATGTAATTATCAGTTTGGCAAACTAGCTTCGGGCAGCAGTCTGGGAAAGAGCGGCGCATGTCTGAATCCAGGCGGCAGGTTTCATTTGGCATCAAGTTGTGACGTCCGCAGCTAAAGAATGCCAGGAAAAATGTATTCAGTTAATACAAAATTAATGATAATATATTAATTTATGATATGTATAATAATTTATTAATTTATGCGATTTTAAATAATTTATTAATTTATAGTTATATTACTTTAATGAAATTTATAATAATGTATTAATTTATTATATATATATATATATATATATATATATATATATATATATATATATATATATATAATTATTTATTAATGAATGAAATATATAATAATTTATTTATGTATGACATTTTAATATTTTATTAATCTATGATATTTATAATAATTTATTAATTTATGGCATTTATAATAATTTATTTATTTATGATATTTATAATATTTGGCCATGTCCTGGGCAGGATTCGAACTCACGATAAATGATATTAATTTTAAGCAAGTGAAACAATTAAAAATAAATTGAATAAATTGTATTTGAATATTTCCTATTTAAATTCAATGTCAGTGAAACGTTTTCGATTCACCACCCCAGTTACTCGCGTATGAAAAATTACGATTCGATTCGCCACTCTATCGAGGATAGGACAGACTTTTGTATGGAAAAAGTTATCGAGTAAATTGTACTCGGATGAAACGAGCGAGTTTTTCTATTCTCGATAGAAAGTGCTTCCAAATTGAAAACTGCTTGAAAACCAACAAGACTAAAAATCACCCATGGGATTTTTTATCCCTCAGTGCTTTTTTTGAAATAGTGCTCCCAATTATTCGAAGAACTCGATACGAGCTCGATACAAGATACGAATCGAATGCGCCTCCTATTCGTTAAGTTCATGTTTCTCACAAATTTGGCAGCACTGTTTTACAGTGCAGTGTGAAAGAGTTTTCCATATGATTAATCAACGTATTCTATGCACAAACCAAATCAAGTCTACTGCGACTGCACAGCAGAGTACTACATCGCTACGCACAGTTAAGTGTGTTGTTGTTGCACTCCCACACAAAATTCAATTGTGAACAATTCTGAAGCGAATGTAATTGATATTGACCCACATTTCTCACATGAAGCAGTTTGTTACGACACAGCAACAATGATTTCTTTAGTCAAGAACAAAATAATCATTGAAAGTTATATTTATATACATATATATTTATATATATATATATATATATATATATATATATATATATATATATATATATATATATGTATATATATATATATATATATATATATATATATATATATATATATATATATATATATGTATATATATATATATATATATATATATATATATATATATATGTATATATATATATATATATATATATATATATATATATATATATATTTAAATTATTTATATTTCAGAATGAATACTAACTTCAATTTGATTGTGAACCAACCACATTGAGTATCTACAATTAACTATGATATATTTTCAAGTAGCTCCCAAAAGAAATGGGGTTCACTTAAACCAATACTAAAGATCATTCCATTGGCCGCACTGGGCACAGAAAATTATGGCTTATAGTCTTCCTTTTACTACTGCACTCTGATGTTTTAGTTTATTCCAGAATCACTTCGGGATTATACTCTGATAATAATGTAATTGAACCCCAATTTTCATATTTAATACTTCCACTTACTTCCTTTTAATATTGAGCTCTACTCTCTTGGTACATTCCAGAATAACTTCTGGATTAAAGTCGGATAATATTGTAACTCAACCTCAAATATCATATTTGTTAGTTCTTTTTACTACTGAACTCTGATGTTTTAGTTTATTTGCAGAATAACTTCGGGATTATACTCTGATATTATTGCAATTAAACATCCAATGTCATACTTCCTTTACTAACCACTCATATTTTGTTTTCTTCCAGAATCACTCCAGGTAACATCGTATTTGAACCTCAATTAATATATTTAAACCTTCCTTTTACTACTTTGGTTTATTCGAGAATATCTTCTTCATCATTTCTATCTACTCTATAATAGTTTGCATTACTAGGGTGACCGAATTATGGAAGACATTTTTTGTTCTTTTCAGTGTTATAGAAAATCTTCGCTATTCTACTAATTATTTTATAACAATCAAAAGGGTGATCCAGAGGTATAGATTACAATATTTATTCTATAATTTAGTATATTCCTATACAATTATATAATAAATTTAATAAATATTGTCTTCTATACTTGTGGATCATCAATACTTAGTAAAATTATATAATACATTTTAGACAAAAGTGTATTAAGAGAAAGGCGGAAGTGAGGTGGAACAACGTAGCCACCTGAGGAACTGCAAAGCTTATGTACAAGCCGTATGGCAAGCAGTATACCACTGGCACTTCCACTGAACGATTGCAGATTGTTCATAGGTATACTGACAGGTCACTGGTTAACGGTAGTACAAGCAAAAAAGATGAGGCTCACAAGCAATGATGGGTGTAGGAAATACGGGGAAACAGACTCTAGGGAAATCTTATGTCATCCCCTAAGTTTCTGCCCATCAATCGCTAGCACACGTAAATACTTTGGGGCTCCCTGGTTTGAGAGACTAGTAGAGGTGTCAACCCTGGGAATGGCTCCGCTTACAAAGCTAGGAAAAATACCTACCTATTCAATGATTTCTACTTCCCTGAGTCCTAAACGGACACACATCTGGTATCGCTAAGGACCTAACAGATCTATGCGTGGCCTACTCGGTCAGCCAGTCCAACCTAACTTAACCTACATAATAAATTTGACTATAAATGTTCCAGAGTTATAGCATATCATTTTTCAGATTTGCTTCTCAAAAAAATGGGCTGCATGCCGAACAATTTCATCTTGTTTATATACACTTTATTCTTTCTCTTGATATCTTCTAATTTTGCGGAATATATAACTTCAACGGGCTTCTGCTTTCTCTTAATACCCTCTAATTCTGCGGAATATATAGTTTCAACCTACTTCTACACTCTCTCTACGGACTTATATGTGGAAAGGTCTGTATTAATACAAGGGTATTTGAGAACAATTTCTTATTCCTTCAACCAACTTCTTCCATCTCTCAATACCTTTTAAATCTGAAGATTATATAACTTCAATCAACTTCTTATTTACCTTAATACTGTCTAAATCTGCAGAATATATAGTTTCAACCAACTTCTACACTCCTTCCCCTGGTTTATATGTGGGAGGGTCTGTATTTAGAAAGGCATTGCAGAACACTATCGTTATCCTTCTAACCAATTCCATTTTTCTCTTAATACCTTCTAATTCTGCTGAATATAATTATAGCATGAACTAACTTTTACACTCCCTCTTCTAGCCTATATGTGGGAGGGTCTGATCTGGATTAATAAAGGCACACTCACTACTCAATTTCCAGCACATAGTCCGGTCTGCAATAGATCGACTCGCAGCGGCCATCCCGGTTTATGGGCTTATACGACTGATTCTTCGGTATGGGTTGCTTCAGTTCCTCATAATAGCACTGGTTTGGATACTCTAGAAAAAAACCAAATTTTTTCAGTGTATTTATTGCATTTTACACTCGTTTTTGCATAACAATGTTTCACAAGTGGCCACACCTGCATTGACAGCATTTCCGCGATACCGCAAATCGCCCAAAATCGAGTTAAATATTGAAATTAAAACAAAAATGACCAAAATTGTTTTCATGATTTTGCTTTTAATGGAATTTGAATTTAAAAACAACGAAAAAAAACTGGATTGAAATAATTCACTGCACTTCCAGCACACAAGTCGCAAGTCGAAATGAAGAGAATGAATGCAAAATGAACACACTCGCGGCACGTTTAATTTGCGACTGAATAATTTTCAATTAATTGTTGTTGCTTTTATATAAAATTAATTATATCGTACTTATTTGCAGCAGTTCGGGCAGTTTGTGAGCGCATAATAAAACAACAACAACAACAATAGCAACAAATTTTAAATAGTGCCGCGCTTAATTAAGCCACAATCAAACAAGCGCGCTCGCCGACTGGCAGACTGGCAGACTCAGGCGGAGATAAATTATGTTCCAGCGAAAATGTTTTGTTAAATATTTAAATTCGTGTTCAACACTCAAAGCTTAAATAAATAAATGAGAGACTGACATACTTCCATGGAGCAAAAAACAGACACAGAAGAAGTCAGCGACTTGAACGAAAGTGAATCTTCTATGCACTCAAGGCCGGAAGAGCTTATAACCTGAGCGCTTAAAAGGGCTATTGAAGTCGTTTTCTCGGGCTTTGAGGAATACAAAAATATTTACGCTTCACTTACGCTTCACCTGCAAATAAATAAAATAAAAATAAAAAAATAACAGCATATGCTTCACAGCAGCTGTCTCATTGATATAAACAGTTCAATCTATTACTTTGTAAATCTCAGTATAGTTGGTTTGTGTATGCACTAAGTCTTTTTTGCTTAAGCCCCCCCTACACTTAGTAGTATGAGTGTTATCCGCTCCCCCAAAGGGGGCTCCAAAAATGTTAACCCACAAGCGGAAACCCGCGCCAAAAATACTGATTGTGATCAGTGCAGTACCGTAGAACCAGGAAAAAATAGAAGCGAAGGTTATCGAGGCGAAAACATCACTGGTATGGTGGCTTCAACGAGCCTTAAACTCCCACAATTGGGAGTGGAGGCATCTGGAATATGGCAGAAAGCAAACTCGAAGAGGAATAGATCTAGCCCAGGCGCAACATCGCGTCCCACTCCAAAACAATCCAAATTGGATAACTACTGGCTCGGAACACCTTCTTTAAAGAGCTCGAATAGATTCGCTGCACTAGACCAAGAAGAGGCACGTCAAGATGCATCAACTGACGTCCGGAGAGAACCAAAACCTCCACCTATTTTTGTTTCAGGCGTGAGTAATATAATTCCCCTAAAAGAATTACTTGAAGTAATTGCTAAGAAAGAATATGAACTCAGAGTTATAAATGGAGACGTTGTCAAAATACAACCAAAGTCGTCTGAAAAATACTCAGCCATTACAAAGGCTCTAACCGAAAAGAACACTGAGTTTCATACTTTTAAATTGAAGCAGGAAAGAGACTTTAACGTAGTACTAAGGGGTATGCACTGTTCAACCCCAATCGACGAAATAAGAGAAGCAATTGAGGAGTTAGGTTATACAGTTGTTAATGTTTGTAATATTAGGCAAAGAACTACAAAAAAACCGCTTCCTATGTTTTACATCAGTCTGAAGCAATGCAGCAATAACAAAGGCATATACGAATGTAATACACTTTTAAACACACGAATAAAAATTGAGCCACCTAGGAAGAAACGTGAGATTCCTCAATGTGTCCGATGCCAACGTTACGGACACACCAAGCGATACTGTAACCGTAGCCCACGATGCGTTAAATGTACAGGTAACCACCTTACTTCCGAATGTTCCCGCAAACTCGTCGCACAAGACGTTCGATGTGTGCTCTGCGAAGGCAATCATCCCGCTAATTATAAAGGTTGCACTGTCTATAAGGAGCTGCAACAAAAGTCGTTCCCAGCACTCAGGAACAGAGAAGCGAGGAACATTAACCAGGAAGCGCCTCAAAGATCCGCTCCACGAACAACAACGTCGTATGCAAATGTTGTACGTAACAATACTCCGGTAGAAACCAATACGAACCTAACCACTCCGCTCAACAATCCAAATACTCAACTGAATGAGGATATGACCGAGCTAAAAACCATGCTTAAAGCATTGATGGGTCAAGTGAGTACTCTACTTAATCTACTAACCACAGTCGTAGCAAATATGTCGAAATGAATAAATTATTAAAAATCGCAGTCTGGAATGCCAATGGGCTCAGTCGTCATATACATGAAATATCAGCTTTCTTAGCAGACAAAAATATTGACATTATGTTGATATCTGAAACCCATTTCACTGAAAAAAGTTACGCAAAAATTCCGCAATATGACCTATACTCCACAATCCACCCAGCTGGCACTGCGCGTGGGGGAACTGCTGTAATTATTCGCAACAGTATTGCACACGTGGAGCACGAATGTTATAAAAAGAAATACCTGCAATCAACGGTTATAACAATTGATGATTATAAAGGCCCCATAACAATTGCAGCGGTATATTGCCCTCCCAACCATCCAGTTAGCTGCGAACAGTTCCAAGAATTTTATAACTCCCTAGGATCAAGATTCATCGCTGGGGGTGATTATAATGCTAAGCATCCACAATGGGGGTCTAGAATAACAACTCCTAGAGGCCGTAACCTATATAAAGCTATGCAACAAAACAGCCTGTCCCACCTATCAACGGGTGAGCCAACCTACTGGCCAACGGACAGAAACAAGCTTCCAGACGTTATCGACTTTTTTGTATCCAAAGGTGTACCAAAAACAAACACTTCCATGGAATCGTGCCTGGACCTGTCATCAGATCACTCACCGATAGTTCTAACAATTAGCTGTGAGGCTCAGATCAGAGCAAGAACAATCTGTCTGCACAACAAAAGCACAAATTGGGAGCTGTTTAGACAAAGCATTATCGAGATTCTAGTCACCAATATTCCTTTAAAAAACAAAACAAATATAGACGATGCAGTAGAACTTTTGAACTCAGCCATTCAGCATGCTGCATGGACTTCCACATTGGAGCCCAGCTGTATAAGTAATCATCGTGATATAAGCCAGGTTGTAAAGGAGCAACTAAAAGAGAAGCGGAGACTGCGTCGAATTTGGCAAATGACCAGAAGCCCCTATGACAAAAACCGGTTCAATTGCGCTACAAAGCAACTCAAAAACGCCCTACGGTCAACAAAAAATTCAGAAATACAAAGCTATCTCAGCAGCTTGTCACCTTCACAGGCTTCAGGTTATTCTCTATGGAAAGCTACAAAAAAACTAAATCAACCAACATCACATGTGCCACCTATTAAAACGAAAGATGGCGGATGGGCCAGATCTGACAAGGAAAAAGCACAGTCATTTGCTCTTCATTTATTAGAAGTATTTGCGCCGTTTCCAAGCAAATATCCACAAGAAGACATAAAAATAGCTGAATTACTTGATGCCCCATACCAAATGGATATTCCGATCCAGCATTTTAAACTAAAAGAAATTAGAGGGATTATCAAGAATACGCTAAAAGACAAAAAATCGCCGGGATATGACCTTATTACGAGCAGAATCCTAAAGGAGCTACCAGATTGCGGCTATAAATTCATTGCACAACTATTCAATGCGATTATCCGATGTGACCACTTCCCAAGCCAATGGAAAGTGGCTCAAATTATCCTTGTTCCCAAACCTGGGAAACCGGCAGAAGTGGTCACTTCATATAGACCAATTAGCTTGCTTCCGATACTTTCCAAAATGTTTGAGAAACTTCTTTTGAAGCGACTCCTCCCAATCATCGAGTCAAAACAACTTATACCTTCCCATCAATTTGGATTCCGAAAGCATCATGCTACGATAGAACAAATAAATCAAGTATATGCATTTGCACAGAATGCACTAGAAAATAGAGAATACTGTTCAGCTGCATTCCTGGATATCACCCAAGCATTCGACAAGGTGTGGCACCAAGGGTTACTGTACAAATTGAAAATGCATTTACCCTATCACTACTTTGCCATATTAAAGTCCTACTTAGAAAGCAGATTCTTCATGGTCAAAGTTAACAGCGACGTAACTTCCCTCCATCCAATCAAAGCTGGTGTTCCACAAGGGAGCGTTTTGGGACCTGTGCTCTACACACTATTCACGGCTGACCTGCCGCTGACTGTTACCACATATACCGCAACTTTTGCAGATGATACTGTTGTAATGGCCTGCAACAAAAACCCCGTGTTAGCCTCGAAGCATTTGCAGGAGAACCTGAACCAAATTGACTTATGGCTAGACAAGTGGCGAATAAAAGCAAATGCAATAAAATCAGTGCAAACGACTTTTACCCTACGTGCAGGTTCTTGCCCTCCAGTGACACTAAGTAACTCCCAATTGCCACAAGCAGACCATGCAAAATACCTTGGGGTGCACCTGGATCGGCGGCTTACGTGGCGCTATCACATCTTCTCCAAACGGAAACAACTTGGAATAACGCTTAGGTCTTTGTTCTGGCTACTTGGACGAAGGTCAGCCCTAACACTTGGAAATAAAGTCCTGATATATAAGGTAATACTGAAGCCCATATGGACTTATGGTATTCAAATTTGGGGATCAGCATCCAAGTCAAACCTGGACATCCTACAACGATTCCAATCAAAAGTCATACGACTGTGTGCTAATGCACCTTGGTATGTCAGCAACGACATCATTCATCGGGATCTAAACATCCCAAAAGTAAATGATGAAATCATGAAATATAGCCACTCATATCGCAAACGTCTTAGAGTCCATCCTAACAACCTAGCGGTAGAATTGATAACCAGCGATACCAGCGCGCGAAGACTAAAAAAATATGTACCATCGGACTTACCATTCAGATTTACCACCTAAGATCAAATTAGAAATAAAAAAAAAAATAAAAAAAATAAAAAATAAAATAAAAAAAAAAAAAATTTAAAAAAAAAAATTAAAAAATAATAATAATAAGGAATGAATGAAATTAATATATATAGAATCTAACTTTGTTAAATTAATGTACCTAATGTATTGAATGTTACTGAAAATTCATACACATGTTTATAACCAAATATAATATAAGTAGTACTGAATGTCCAGCTGGACAGATTGTAGTTAAATAAATGGAGATAAAAAAAAAAAAAAAAAAAAAAAACTTACTCAAGGAAAGACTCATAAACGTTACAAGATGTTTGTTGTCTTCATTAAATTTCTGATTCTCTGACACGAGCAAAAAAAAGGCGCTTAGTTCAAATACTGAGACCAAGTTTAGATATACGAGTATGCAATCCAGTGAAAAATTTCGAGATGGATGCAAGAAGTTATGCCTCCCACCTCTCTGCTTCATTCACACCAAGTTGTAACGATATAGTATAACACTACAAAATTTTATATTCCCGGAATGTCAGGTTCCTAATGTCAGCTACAACAAGGGACCGATGCAGTCTGGTCTCAGAAACCTACATTTATTGACAATTGGTATTGACTGACAATCATATATTTACTGACAACTGACCACCACTGGACAAGTCTTATCGAGTTTACGAGTTTGCGTCATGAATGAATCGGTTCAGTAAATCCATAATTGCATCGACGCGTTCATGGTTCAATCACGTAAAGTCGCTGACACTTGTCAGTGGTGGTCAATTGCCAGCAAATGTAGGTTTCTGAGTCCAGACCACATAGTTTAGAGTATCAACCTTCGTCATGAAAGCTCAATTATGCATAATTGAAGACTCATTGTGATGCCATAAGAAACCGGCGCGTCTCCCCATCTACCACGTGAGAAATCATTGGCATTCCGATATGAACCTGGCTACGTTCCTGATACTTATGAATACTAATGCAATCAAGCCAGTAAGGAAGGATGAGCCCAAGAATATATGTCTTCTCCTATCTAGCGAAGGGCGCTGATACATAAGATGAAGAGTGGACGTTACCTCTGCTTCAGACTGGACTCTTCCTCTTCTTCATAGCGAACTGTTCGTCTTCTTCACACTGGACTCTTCCTTTTCTTCATAGCGAACTGTTCCTCTTCTCCAGATCTCTTCTTCATAGAGGACTGTTCCATCTTTTTCAGAGCGGACTCTGCCCCTTTTTCAAAGCGAACTTTGTCTCTTCTTCAGAGCGAACTTTGCCTCTTCTTCATAGAGGACTGTTCCTCTGCTTCAGAGTGAACTTTCCCTCTTCTTCAGAGTGGGCTCTTCCTCTTATTCAGAGCGGAATCTTCTTCTTTCTCAGACCGGACTGTTCCTTCTTCTTTAGTGTGGAATCTTCCCTTCCTCAGAGCCAAAGCTGCAACATCGATTAGCAACCTTAGTCCCGTGAGACATTATTTGGCTGCTGGAGTTTCTGCTGAGGTCGAGTACCTAATCAGTTCGTCGTTTCACCATGTCAGTACAAGTGTGTCTGGCAACAGCACAAGTGTGCTCCTGTATCCAGGTTCGTAGTGTTTTCTGGAGATAGTGTTGTTTGATAGCCCATTTTAGGGAAGCTAAGGGTGCAAGTTGAAGAATGGACATTTTACTAAGTAAAGTATCTACTCAAAACATCGATCTGCCTAAAATATCCCTTTGTCCCGGTACACAGTAAAGATGGATCTGTGAATTCCTCGACACGCTGTTGAGGGAATACCGACTTGATTGGTCCTAGCTATCGGAGTAAAAGTGAATATTCACACCAACTATTTTATTGGAAAAGCCACTTCGATGGTTGACATATTTCTGTCACTTCTTCCTGAACGACGCTGCAATGGTCAGGGAGACGGAAAGTTAGTCTCAGTCCCAGTTTGCTAGAAAAAATGCCGCAACCAATAATAGTCCAAATAATATTAGCTTGTCTAAGGTCTCACAATCAATGCTATCCTTTCTTAAGGTATATTATTTTTTCTTAACGTCTCTACTCCAATCAACCATCTCCTTTCTTGACGTTCCACCAAACAATATTATCATTTTCTCTTAAGGGCCCCCTTAATCAATTTTTTCTTAAGGTCAACTAATCAATATAATTCTTTCTCAAGGTTCCCTTATCAAAAATTCCCTAAATCAGGGATTATCTTATTCGAACAAATAATGAATATTACCCTATCTTAAGAATATTACTCTTCTTAAGGACCACCAATCAATATTTTCCTTCCTTAAGGTCCCGCAATATTATCCTTGTTTTTAATTATTTCAACATAGTAACAATTTTACTTCTACAGTTCCATCACAATTATCACTGCCGCTTTCAAATCACGACTGAACTAAACCCCATTCTGTATTTTTTCGCGATCATTTGGACACATTTGAGTATGCTCCTTATTAGTGCGAAAGAGGTAGCATCATAGATGACTCACTGTTGAATCCTTCACATGTGAGTATGTTCGCATTAGTGCCCAAGAGATACCATCATAGGTGACTCACTGTTTATTCGTGATATTATGAGAGAAATATGAGATTAGATCGAAGGAGATAGCAACAACACAGCAAATCAAATGTTGTATAATATATCAAATAATGTGTGAGTTAAATGTGACGTTGTATACTTGTTTACTCATGTATACTGAAATTACTATTTCGTCACGAAAGCTTGTATTATTTTAGTCTGTAGGAGTATAACAATCAGAAACTTGTTTACAATTAAATTGCTTGTAATCTTATTTAAGCCAGAATTCACAAAAACAAATAATGCTCCAAATAACCGCTTTTGGGTCATACACGAAAATCAGCGCTCATTAAAGAACCTTTCAATTAACGTATCTGCTGCATATGCACTCGTACGTGCCTCAATGTCTGTTGCAGTTCCACCCCTCCCAAGCGATCAATTGGGGTACCCAGCTAACGAGCGAATTGCATAGTAACGCAGCGTTGGCGACGCAACCCCTTCGCAAGAAATTTAAATAAAAACGGCACATTTCGGAAGCCGATTCCCAACTGAACAACATAAAATTAGCATATCTCAGTCAGATATGAACGCATAAATTACCACTCACGTGAAAATCGAATATTCATGCATTTATTTGCATAAAAAAACAAATCAGGTGAAATATCGCCGAGCCCCAAGCGCCAAGCGCCATCTGCGACAAATCACGCTTGACTAATAAACCCGCTTAATGAAATGTGGGCAGCACTTAATTTATGGGCATATTTAAGCGGGAAGAAATAAATAAACCATTAAACAAGACAGCAGTCTGTCTAAACCGACTACGAAGATGCTCTACAATAAATAAGGACCGAGGTTGCGAGCAGAACCGTACCTATGCAGATACTTTTATGGACATAAATAAGCGGGAAGAAATAAATTAACCCGTAAAGCAGTCTGATAAAGCCGACTGTGCAATGCTCTACAATCTACGATAATGTATTAAGAAATAAAATGGGTGTGCGAGGGAAGTAAACGATGACGAAATTTACTTTACTTCATAATGAAAATTTCCATTTGCAATATAATCGATTTCTTTGTGTGTGTGTGTGTGTGTGTGTGTGTGTGTGTGTGTGTGTGTGTGTAGCTAGTAATTATTACTTATTAAATTATAATACCCAAAGTTATATTACATTTGTCGTATCGACCCCATTTGATTAGATTAACGAAGAGCGGGATCTAGTCACCTAGTCACTGCGACTTCCAACGGTTTACAAATTATCTCAATAAGTTACAAATCCTTTGAGAGTCTAGTACTCATTAAGAAATCAAAGATCTTCTTGGGAGATTTGTCCCCAATTTCTGACGGTTCTAAGTAGTGATAACCTAAGTATCGCAACCAGGTTACAGTGGCATAGCAAATGCTCTGCTGTTTCCTCGTCCTCGTTACTCAATCTACAATATTCAATATGACTGATTCGCATTTTCTATCCCATATATATTTAAAAGATATGTTAGCGGTTTATTCATTAGAGTTGAATAATTACAGTTGAGTTCAGAGTCAGTGATTTAGAGCTCTGCCACACATTTGTATCTTCGACGACTCGGCGATTCAATCACACACACATTGTTGCTTACAGTCGGCAGCTCGCCACAAAAAGTGTACTGCTCACAATACAAAAAATGGTAGGAATTTTAGTGTCTTTACAATTAAGTTTGTCGACATGAATTTATTGTTTTTTAATTAAACGTAACACATTTCTATTTCGTCACTAAACAAATTCTTTGTGTGAGAGTACATTAAACCAAAGGCACCGTACTGAAACTAGTTAGAAAAGTAGTGCCTACTCGGCAAGCTCTGCCTGCAGTTGCATGTATTTTAAGTAGTAGTTAACACTTCCAAGAAGAGCCGAGACGGCGGGATAGTAAGCAGCCGAGACGACGCACCTATTGTATTTTGTGTAATTCTCAATAATGCCAACACGAGCTGAGACGGCAAAATTGTAGGCGGACGAGTCGTCGACACCATTGAGTTTTGTAAAGTTTGCCAACACTACAAACAAAAGCCAAGACGGCAATCTCTGCATCCAATGACATGTGTTCTAAGCAGGGTTTAAAATTGCTAACTGATTTTCATTGCTAGACTGATTTACTGACTGTGACTGCGAAAATTATCCGAACTAAATAAAATGAAACAGCACACACACAAAATGATTTTGTCTGCAATGACTGCGACTGCGGCGCGCACATGATTTCAAGCCGATAGCAACAGTCGTTTGGTGAAAAATTACTAGCGACTGTTTCATTTTAAGCAAATTTTCTGCTACAAATATCAACAGTCAATGCAACGACTGAAATCACTACAGAACAGTGTTGAAATCGCAGAATTATTTTCACTGCTCAACTGAATTACTGACTGCGACTGCGAAAATGATCCAAACAAAATGAACTGAAACAGCACACACAAAAAAGGATTTTGTCTGCAAAGACTGCGACTGCGGAGCGCCATGATTTCTAGCCGATAGCAACAATCATTCGGAGAGAATTGGCTTGCGACAGCGCAAATATTATGATAGATTTAGCAAACTGTATAGTGCGTCAGTTGCTGTTTCAGTCGTTTGATGTACTTAAAGAGTGTGTGTACGTATGTACATGCATATGTATGTATCAAAGTGCTACATCATAATTTTACAGTGGTTGGTTGTCCATTTCATTTTTGGTTGTTAGCCTGTGTAATAAAAGCGAACAATGTTTACAGAAACAAAATATGTATATTTGATTTGACATTTGAAATTTGAATAAATTACATTTGGATAATGCATATTTTTTTAATTTAATTAGTAATTTATTAACAATTAGTATAAAAGAGTTATAGGTCTTCATTCTGGTCTGCATCGTTGCTTTCAAACAGCGGCAATTCATCGATAGCTTTGTCTCGAAATGATGGATTAAGTTTGACCATCAATATAGTTTCCAATGTTTCGTGATTGAGGCGATTCCGGTTATCTGTCAGAATTAACTTTAAAGAAGAGAAGGCAATCAATGATCTGCCAGAAAAAAAAAATTTCATGAAAAACGATCTGATTTATCTTAAGAAAAATTAAATCATGTTTACACATACATATGTATGTACTAGAGTATGCACAAGTACTTACATATGTACCTACAAACATATTATACATCTTGTTAAAAATAAATTCACAATTTTTTTTAATTTTCTGTTTGTCATGAAGAGACCTGAATATTAATAAATCAAGTACCTGGGTAGGCGGAATCGCAAAGCAAATGTTAGTAGGTGCAAATAATTCTGGATCGGTACATTGTCGATCTATCCAAAAGTCCAAATATATTGTTTCAGCTCGTTGATATGGTAATTTCAAATTTTGAATTTTGGAATATACGTCCATATCGTCTTAATTTTGAGGCTCAACATTATGTGAAAGGTATTCGTTCAAGTATTCATCCACCTCTTCAAGATCATGATTCGTTTCATTCGCATAAACTTCACTAAGATTCTTGGTTTTTTCTGGCAATATAGGCCCAATTGGTTTTATGCGATCATAGAGCATTTTTAAATATTTGATTGCTTCTAGTTTTCTATCTGCAGAGAGTGTATGGCTAAAGCGTGGGTCCAAGAACAAACAAGCATTTAAACTTTCGTTTTTTAAAAGCTTCGTAGTTCTGTTTTCAATGCAATGTAAAAGTTTCTTTCCGATATCTTGGAAATCTTTATTTTCGCCATTTTTTTCTAAAATTTTAATGGTCATAATTTTACATTTTAGCCATTGCGCATAAAAATTCCCATAGTGCAATTGTTCCTCTTGAAACTTTATTATAGTTTTTTGCAGTGGTTCAAATATGGTACAATAGGTACCTACAAAGTCCCAAAAGTCATTGCTTAACTCGAAATTTTCATCATGAGATTGATTTTTAATGGACTCTAAGTGTTGTAAAACCTCTTTAGCTTTATAAACGTTGCATACCATGTTATATGTTGAGCCCAACGTGTTGGGCAAATGCCCACATACGAGTACTTTGCATTTTACATATTCGTTTTCATTACAAATGTCAAATCTTTCCAAAATTAAACTGTTCCGTGCACTTGGAGCCATTATTTTAATTTATTTTCAATTCTTAAGTAAATACTACAGCCGGCTTTCTAACACAACACACACTCTTTAAGTACATCAAACGACTGAAACAGCAACTGACGCACTATACAGTTTGCTAAATCTATCATAATATTTGCGCTGTCGCAAGCCAATTCTCTCCGAATGATTGTTGCTATCGGCTGGAAATCATGGCGCTCCGCAGTCTTTGCAGACAAAATCCTTTTTTGTGTGTGCTGTTTCAGTTCATTTTGTTTGGATCATTTTCGCAGTCGCAGTCAGTAATTCAGTTGAGCAGTGAAAATAATTCTGCGATTTCAACACTGTTCTGTAGTGATTTCAGTCGTTGCATTGACTGTTGATATTTGTAGCAGAAAATTTGCTTAAAATGAAACAGTCGCTAGTAATTTTTCACCAAACGACTGTTGCTATCGGCTAGAAATCATGTGCGCGCCGCAGTCGCAGTCATTGCAGACAAAATCATTTTGTGTGTGTGCTGTTTCATTTTATTTAGTTCCGATCATTTTCATATCTGAAGCAACAGCCAACGTCGTTTGGAAAAATTTGATAATGGGTTTGTTAAGTTTTAGTAAATTTTTGTCTGCTGTTGCTATTTTACTGTCAGCAATTTAAACACTGGTTCTAAGTAGTTGTCAAAACGGCCAACAGGAGCCGAGAGTAAGCAGCCGAGTCGACGAAATCGTTGTCCTTCGTTTCGTGTTCAACACTGCCAACAGAGCCGCGACGGCGGTATACGAAGCAGCCGTGTCGACAAAACTGTTGTGTTTCGTGTAGTTTTCGACACTACAAACAAGAGCCGAGACGGCGAAATTGTAGTCAGTCGAACCGACGACACCGCTGTCCAAATAAGTGCCGAGACGGCAATCTCTGCATGTAATGGCATGTCATCACTGGTCAACTCTGCAGAAAAAAACCGAGACGACGGTATTGTAGTCGAGTCGTCGACACCGCTGTGTTTTGTATAGTTGTGAGTACTGAAAATAAGTGATGAGACGCAAGATCTGAATGCACTTGTATGTGTTCTGAGTAGTTCTCAACATTGCAAAAAAGAGCCGAGACAGCGGCATAATAAGCAGGCGAGTCGACGAATACTTATTTTGTATAAAAGTTATCAATACTGCCAAGAAAAGCCGAGACAGCGGAATTGTAGACAGCCTAATCGACGTTGTGTTCTTAAACTCTTTAGCTTATATTGCTTATGAGATACTGGGCATGGAAATGGGTTCATCCCATACACATTTTGTTCTTCTATGATCCATTATATTTATTTATATATAAATCTTACTTACATATATCGGAAGTTATGAATATGTAAAAATTGTCGATGATGACTATGTGCCATTGCAGCCCGATCATGTGAAACTCAAACTCACCGCTCTTAAATCGCCTTCCAGTATGAGTAATGTTGCCTTACTTGAAAAGCAGATAAAGGCCACGCCTCCTACTAATATAATCAATTCTAGGTACCCCACCGAAAACTACCGTCGATATTCTCCTAATGATGATGAAGAAAACATCCCCATTGAACTCGCACGTACAAGGAAAGGTGAAGGGTATTTCGAAGTTGGTCTAACACAACTGCAGGCTTCTGTACTGCCTTTATTGAAATTATAACAAAACACACAAAAGCACTGGCTGCGAGGGATATCGGATTAACTGTAGTTCTATTCATTATACTTCAGTACTTTTCATTAGTTTTTTAAAATTTTTCTCGATGACCGGAGAATTTTTTGTTACTAAAAAGTACTTTTGAAATAAAAATTGACACAATTTAATTTATTTGATATTTTTGAAAAATTGGAAGTTGAAAGAGAATAGTTCTCCAAGAAGAAAGCGGGCAATATGAAGTACACCATCAATTTGGTATTAGCATTTGCGGCTTTATTCGCTTTAGCTGCAGCAGGTTACGATAATTTTATTCAATTTTAATTCACAAATTAATTTCATATTGTAATAAAATTTTCAGAAAATTGCGAGGTAGATGGTCACCGATTCAGAGAAGGTGAAGAATATACTCCCCCCGGCACATGTACCCTGCTCACATGTCAAGGAGATGGAAGTTACATGGGAAAGACGTGAGTTATTGGGGAATGTACCCAAAATACACTCACATTATTATAAAACATATCATATTTTAGCTGCGCAGATTACTTAGCGCCGGAAGACTGTGAGATGACTCCGCAGGACAATTCAAAACCTTATCCAGACTGCTGCCCAGACGTTGAATGTTAAAATCGGAAAGTAGAATTCGACTGAATAAAGAATGTTCACAAATAAAGTTAATAGCGTAAAAAACATAAATGATGGTGATGTCTAAAGAAATTGAGAAAAACGAATCGAAAAATACACAAAGGGGACAAGTCGCAATAGGAATAATAGTTCTTCACCACCAAATGACACAATTAAAATGTAGGGACACTTCTGTCCTCAGATCCATTCTAATCAAAATCATTCTTTAATAGGAATGCCCAAGCTTCAATATACGAATCGTGATATAAACAGCGATAAGTCTACTTTGGAAATAAAGATTCATAATTCAAACACTTAATGGAATTGCTAAACAGTCACTTACATTCCATCAGGACTTTACTTTTAGGTTTCCGCGTTCAAATTCCACTTTGGGCGTCAGATTATGCTGAAAACGGAACAGTTTCTCTATTATTATTATTTTTATACATTGCAGCAGAGTTAATTATGTCATCATTATGGGGGAATGAGTATGAGTACTAAGGCCTTCGACTTGGAGAGAAAAATATTTAGAAGTAATCCTTTTTCAGAACATATCCGGACAGGATTCGAACCCACTGCCCCCGGAGTGTGAGTCTAGCTTGTTTACCACAGAAGCCGGCACACATTTTGTCTATAAATCCTCCCTCCCTTAGGTAAAAAAAAAAGTACCCTGAAGCGCCCACTATTGATATACTATAACTTACGACCTATCCAATATTTTTGACGAAATTTTATATTAGTACATATATTGATCCTACAAAGCCATAGAGAAGAAATGGGGTTGATCAGATAAAGGCCACCTCTCCCACTAACATAATCAATTCAAGGTACCCGACCGAAAATTACCGTAGATATGATTTATGAAGAACACGTCCCCATTGTTGAACTCGCACGCACAAGGAAAGGTAAAGGGTATTTCGAAGTCAGTCTAACTCGACTTCAGACTTCTTTACTCGTCCATATTAAAGACAGTTGTGAAATGTGTTTACATCCTGTGTATTTTATCCATAATTATTTGTATAAAAGAAACAATTGTTTTTGACATTGACCTAAATCAATTTCTTCAGAAATTTGCTAAAAATAAACTTTTTTTAAACCAAATTGGGTCATTTTTAATAAAACGTTTAATGGAGAGTCTGTTCTCTTTGTTGTTGGTTATAAAGGTACAAAAAAATATATATGCACCTGTAAACGAGTCAGTCTGGAGCAACTTTCCAACCATTCACAACTTGTTCAGCAGAAGGGAGTCAGTGAACGAAACTCGAGTGAGCTTTAAAATTTTAAATAGTTTTTAGAGTATATGAGACAAAATTAATCGTGTTTTTCCCCTTTCCACCATAACTACAATTTAGTCTGTTCGACAACAGAAAATGACCAGAATTCATAGTAAAGGTGTATATATAACGTATCTCTTTCGCACATTGCGATTATTTGTTTACATGTCTACGAAGCTAATGTTAGATCAGCTCAGTATTGCGAGGCACTTCACTAAAATATTACTTTGGAATTAATGAGTTCCGTATAAGCGAAGCGGTATGATACCGTGTTTTTTTGCACACTACCGAAAGGCAGAACATTTCGTATGCTTTCGGTGGCGAATACTTTGTTAATGACCGAGTTCCAATGGTCAGAAAATGGTCATAAAAATTAGATAACAAAAGTTTAACTGTGAGGAAACTACACAAATATTTGTACTGCTCAGGCTCTTGGGTGGTCAACATTTCAAAAGTCCTCTTGATTTCCATAAGACCGATATGTGCAGGGAGCATGCCAATTGTGGAGAAAATGAAATTGTGGGATAAGCAGGGAAAACTTAAATGGTAGTAAATGACTATAGGGAATGAGAATTATACGCTGAAGTGTTGAAAAAAAATAATACAAAATAACTACGATTCGTTGAGATGTTCTTCATCAAAGTATTTGTCCTAATACCAGCCTGAATACTTGTATAAAATGTAGAACCTCAAGCATTCAAGCGGATAAGTAGCGACCATCAGTTCTGCATAGCGATACTCTTCTATAGCTAAACTGACAGTCTGACACATAATTGCCACGGCATCTCTTCAGTCTCAATCATCTCAGTACCTCACCTTCATAACCTAGCTGAGGATTATTTAAGAGCTGCAACTAAATTGTGAAGGAGAAGAAGTTAGGAGAATGGTTCTTGTCATTGAACTGGATCGATCCGTTTCAGACAATGCCTTAAAGATTTATGAACAGTGGGGAAAAACAAATTCAGCCAAAGACATACGCATGAACACCACTAAATAGACTCATTTAATTATACATGTTCATATCTCCCACGCTTCCTTTTGAATAAAAATAGGATCTGTTTATAAACAAGAAATCTGCTTAGAACAAAACTCCAAGCCACGTCAATCTAAATAAAATATTTCAATCATTTGCAAATTTTATTCCATCTCTAATTCAAGAATTTATTAATCATTGCAAAGAGCATTAAGTATTCAATAATTTATTGATCAGTTCGAATATCATTCCATATATTATTCAAGAATTTATTAATCATTTTCCCTGAGCTAAGTATTCAAGTATCTATATTTATATTATTGCGTTTCATCGTAGAGAGCAACTTCAAAATTATTCGTGATTCATACAAAAGTTTTCCATGCTAGTATACACGAGTATGTACATATATCTATCATTTTTACTTATTCAAGTAAATCTTTCAAACGATGAGCGAATCATTGTATTTCTCCCACACTTGACTGCTGTTTCTATTTACAGTGAAAATTAATTCTACGAGTATTTGAATCAATGAAAACGGAATTTCCGTCAACTTGAACTTGATTTAAACTTGAATTATTGATTGTCTTCAATATTTCAATATTAGAGCCAATGAAAAATATTGGTCATGTTGTTCGAGCAGGCACTATAATAGATTGGTGTTTTAGTACGCAATTCGGTGATATATTGTTAGATAATTGGTTTCTTGTTAATAGTTTGAACACTGGATTGTATCCCATAACATTAAACAGTGTTTTAAATGATAATTTTTCTTTTATTCAAGCAGTTTAATTTATTTTCAATGAAAAGTTGTATTTCAGTTTAATTTAATACATCAATGGTTCAAGTTTCACTTCTAACGCTATATCAATTCTCATCGGTTCCGGAATCAAGTTCCTACCAATTCATATTTTATATATTTGGACTGCTTTCGAGGTCAATTCCAAATGATTTCAACTCATTTCAGAACACATTTCATTTGTGCGAAAGAGATGACATAATTTAAGACTCTTAGTATGAGAGATTTATACGATACCAATCATTATTTCAGTGGCCTGTCACTAGAGACTTATCACTAATGACCGGTTTTATTCATGTTTATTTCATGATATTTCGTCACAATATCTATTTATAGGAAGGAGATACAAACAAGTTTTATCAAGTAGAAAGGTGCAGAATTTCTTAGACATAAAAAATCAATGAAATAATGACTGAATCGATAATCTTAGTCATGAGCTATATGGGTATAAGATTCATCATCATCATTGTTGGCTCGACGGTCCTGATTGACCTCCCGTAAGGTATAAGATTAAAGGTGAAGAAAGTAAGAGGAAGAGGGATATTAAAGTGGTAGAAAGAAATGTCAGTAAATAATAAAATAGATATTAAGGTATATCATGGGCTTTGAAATTATTAAGATGAAAAAGCCACGCTAAGCCATGGAGGTAGTCCCCAAAAGCAGGAAATGCTAAAAAGCATTGGTAGCTCGGTTTAAGGATATCATGGGACTTCTTGAAGAGTAGGTAAATCTTTATTACCGAGAAGTGCAGTAAAGTTTTAGAGAATTAAAAAATCAACGTTAGGACGATAGAATAATTTATGAACTAAACAAAGAAATCCCTTTCAACATAAACTAAAAAATCACTTTGCACATAAACTAAGAAATCACTTTCAACATAATACTAAAAGTTGTAGGTCTGTGAGACAAGCAAATAGTGAAGTCAGGATTGGAGACGTTAAAAATGACTCAATTTGCCGATCACCTGAGGGTTTCATATGTTGAAACAAGTTGCCACAAAATCATTATCTGATATAGCAACTAAGGTTAGATTAAATGGCTGTACTAGGACTCACTTAGGCCTGTTCAAGGCCCATTGTGGCAACTAAAGTACTCTCTCTTTTACTTCTTTTGTAAAATAATATAATTATTTATTATAATATTGTAATAATATTATTTTTCACTTATAAATAAATAAATAAAAATAAAGTACTTTGAGTCGCATTGAATGATGGTACTTTTCTGCTTATTATTATTATTATACCTTACCATACATGTTATGATATATACCATAACTAATTATGACATACTATAATTACTTATGAGGGGTTGGGGAGTGAGGCCTTTTACTCGAAGAGAAACTAATATCATATTTTGATAGACAATGAAGTAACAACAAACTAGTAAAGTTGTATATGAGTATAACTAAAATTTTCATTCGCCACTTTCTTCGTATTATTTCAACGAGTTGGCCTAGAAAACTTTACGAAATTTGTATGGTTTGTGCCTAGAATAAGAGTTTTTCACTTAAAAATATCGTTATTGGCAGAATCAGTTTTGTTATCAGTGTTGCCAAATATCCAGGAAGCATGTACTCAGCGAGCACGATGATTTTTGGGAAGAAAATAACTTAGAATGGTGAAATAATACTCATCTAAGAGTATAGCTGGTTTCTTCTTATTTTAATCAGATTTATTGTCAGTGTTAACAACTTTCCAACAAACAGGGACTCATCGAGTTCGATGATTTTTAACAAGAGAGTAACTTTTTAATGATACTCATGTAAGAGTATAGTTATTTCCTTAAAAATTCAGCATTCTACTCTGCAGATTACTAAAGCACTCGATTTAAAATTTACTATTGCAACAATGCCACTCAGAAACGTATTTTACTAAATTTTTGCTTGGAGTGTGTGATGCAATATTAGTCAGTCGCTTTTTCTCACCAATAATTCTCAATAATAAATTTCCCCGTTGAATAAAATTTACAACTATTTTTAACATATGTTTTGGTTTAGTTTAATTTTAACCGCTTCTGAAGAAAGTAAAGCAAGTAGTTGGAAAAATTGTAACAAATTTAAGAAAACTGAATAACTGTGTTAAAAATGTTTAACTTAAAATGTAGGTATCTTCTCCTTAAAGAGAGTATTTATGTGTAGGTCCAGCAATAATTTCAGTTCAATTTTCGGAACTATCGAAAATAATGTGCCTAACCCCGGTAGTCCTTTATAGCAGTGTCCGATTCGAAAGCATCAACTCGCTAAGTATCGCTTATAATGGAATGTGTCTGAGATCACACAAGATTTAGTGAAGAAACTATTTCTGACGAGTTGAATTGTATTCGCTTACACGACTCAGCGACTTGGAAATGTGCTGCCAAGTATGATTTTTTGTTGGTTTGTGCATTGAATAAGACGTTTTTCATATTAAAATATTAACATTGTTTCCAGTGTAGTCAACTTTCTAGCGTATTTCAAAGTGTTTATGGCAAGCGTGTCACTTGAGTGGAAAATCCATCACCGTTTATATGGGTGCGCAATTTTAAATTGCTCTCAACGTATTTTTAGAGTCTGTCGCTTTTAAAGAGGTTACAAATTTTAATATACTGCAATACGGATTTTCTGATTAGCGGCATATGAGTACTTATCAGCCGACAGACATTTTTATATAGTCCAACAGGCAAATCAAAATTATATTATATACTTATATATCAGTAACTAAGAAATAACTGATTGATACGGTGCCACGGATATCACCTGACATTTAATTCGCTCATCTTGTGCAGCTACAGTATGTTCAACAAGAGAGATACGACGGTAATTTGGAGAGTATAAATGGTATTTATATCATTGTGTTACATTGAAGTATATATTGAAAGCTACGATGGAACTATTCAGTATACTGTGAAATTGCCTTCAGAGCCGAGAATAGCTGCCCATCTTCTTGGCATACTTTCAACTAATATTTCAGTATACTCGCACTTCTATCTATCTATAGTACAATACGCATCAATGCCTGAGTTCTCCTCCTTGTTCGGCGGTTCTCCGGTCTACCCCACTTCTATACTCCGTGGAAATGGAGCCTGTATACAGACTTTCCTGCAAGCTTGCTTTTCATAATGGACTACACATTTCTTAGGGATCCCAATGCTTTAGGCCATTCTCTTCTTATAGAACCTAATTTTCAAGATTTGCTTAAACACTTTCTTGGCTGATTTCAGAAGGCCACGCTTGCATAAGTTCACGTTGAATTCTGTATTCGAATTTTCCATGAAAAAAACAGTTTACAATTCCCTTAAATTAATTCAATGCAACTGTGTGTCAAGTTTCAAGTTTCAAAGAACCGAATGAATACATACTCGTATAAACACTATTTGGAAATAAGCGGTCCACGAGTTTTGGTGTGTCAGAAATGTTTGAAACTGACTTTAATCGAAAGCGAACAGTTTATTAAAACTTTAGTAAAGAAAATTTAAGGACATTGCAATCTACGTAGAAAACACCAAAACCGAAAAAACTGACACCTGCAAAGCAAAGAGAAGTGATTGACTTCATAAATTCTTTCCCTTCGTATCAATCTCATTATACGCGACTTGACACATCCAAGAAATATTTATCCAGCGATTTGTCTGTTGCTCAGATTTACAGGCTTTCTTGCGAAAATCATGATCACTCTATATCACTTTCTCAGATTTTCAGACTTTCAATTTAAAAAAAAAAAAAAAACGCAAACTAGACATTTGTCACAAATGCGACATTTCAACGCCAATGCAGTTACACAAGCAGAATCGCTTGATGCTTTAAACTCCGAACAAGCAGTTCACCATCACCAAGCAGAACCAACTTATGAATCGAAACGAAATGATATGCAAAAGGCAATTGTTGATGTGAATTTAATTGTATTTTGTTTTGATTTGCAACTATTCGCTCTCCATTTTTACGCTCGTCTGAATCGTCATATAAAAGGCCATTGTGGACCTTCAATCTAACTGTGCATGACTGCTCAACAATTGAACCATACTTCTACATGTGGCACGGCTCTTTGGCTAAACGTGGTGGCAACGAGATAGCGTCATGTTTATTCCAACACTTACAAAGCCTCCAACCCTCTGTCAACCAAGTCATTTTTTATAGTGATTGCTGTCCTGGCCAGAATGAAAATTCTTTCGTTGAAACAATGTTTGCCATATTCATACAATTCACCGACACAATAGGATCAGTAAGTATATTTGATCATAATTTTTAAGATTGATTCTTGGCCACACACATATGGAATATGATAGTGAGCATGCTTTGATCGAAACGAAGAAAAAAAGCACATCAATACAAATTCATCATCCTCGGGCCTGATATCAATTTGTTAGGACTGTTAGAGTGGAAAGGAAGTTTAGTGTGAGTGAATAGAAACCAATTTATTGACTTTGAGAGTGCTGCCACGGTTATTTTTATGGAGAAAGGTGGATGAGGATGGGCAGAAATACAGTTGGGCTGATATAAAGTGGTTACCATCAGAGAACACAGAGAAAGGTAACTTAAACGTCAAACGGCAAAGCACCAAAATAAAGCAGACGGACTTTGTACACGAATCCACTGAAAATCGTGGTGAATCCACTCAGAATCGTGGTGAATCTACTCAAAATAGGTGTGTGTTCGCTACGGACGCTGGCAGCGAAAAATCATTTCCTTTCTCTGTGTTCTCTAGTTACGATTTACAAAAGGATGTGGAACCGTTTTCTTTAAAAGTATCTTAGATAAAAATTAGCCTTTCAGAAAAATAAATTTAAAGAAAAGAGGCATAAATTATATTAATAAAAACAATTTAAAAGAATGCTAATTTTCACCAATTGAAATTAATCAAAAGAAGAAGCAAGATTTAATTGACGAAATTAATAAAGATTTTTATTTGAACTTAAATACTGCAGACATGTTGGACTCCCACCCGGATTTAACTGAAGCTGATGAGATTTTTGAATGTATATAAAAAGTCCAATTCAACAATATCATATTATTATTAATTTTAGATTTTAATTATTATTTTTCGTTAAGGGCCAAAAATATTGTAGTATAAGCAATATCCTTATCTACTTTATTATCTTTATACACACATCTTATGTTTACTTAAAACTACACAATACATAGTTTTTATTCCAATAGAATCGCTCAAGTTACTTAAGGTCCAGTAAAATGCCAATTTCCGTATCGAAAAAGCGTTTAAGTAGAAAAGGTGAAGAATCTTCTCTATTTGCCAATACTTTTTTAAAAAATTGTACCTCTCTTCTCTATGAGCTTATTACCAATATGTTTAGGTACAGATTTTTCGCAAGAATCAAGTGGAATAGAATTGGTGTGGTGGAGTGCTGTCAGGAAGGAAACTTATTGCATACCTATGGAAAGAGTCCAAAAACTTGCGGCACTGTGTGTGATGGGGGCCTTAAAGACAACACCAACGGCTGCTCTTAACACCATTCTCAATTTACCCCCAATCGACCTCGTAGCGGAAAGCTTAAAGGTTGATGGTCACTAAACAATTCTCGCTCCGACCCTTCGGTCGTAGCTCTGTACGTCGAAGTCTTATGGTCAACACTGACTATGTGACTCCTATTCTTAGCCTGCGGAAGCAAATAAAAAAAACTATTGAAAAGGAGGGATGGCATGGAGGCATGAATGCTAAATGCAAAACTTTCAACCTATTCACGGACGGCTCGAAGATGGAGGACGGGGTTGGGGCAGGTATCTACAGTCCCGAACTAGATATTAAACAGCCGTTCAGACTACCAAACTACTGCCGCATATTTCAAGCGGAAGTATTTGCAGCATGGAAAGCCGCAGAGCTCGCTTGCATAACAGAAACTACGAACTCCACAATTAACTTCTACATAGATAGCTAGGCTGAGATAAAAGCTATAACTTCATGCTGTGCATCGTCCAGAAATGTTCTGCAATGCAAGGCGGCAATGGATAGACTGGCCAATCGGAAGCTACACATCTACTGGGTGCCAGGGCATAAGATCATAGAAGGAAATGGGAGTGCGGAGGCCATTGCAAAAAGCGGAATCTTACTACCAAACGAGCAAGTAAGTGACATACTGATGCCGCTAAGAATGATCAATATCCGTATTGAAGATGACATGATGAGAAAGGTGAAAGAACGGTGGAGTATTGCCACCTGTAGGATGTGCAAACCGTACGGCACTCAGACCAAATCGATACCAAGAAAGGATTGCAGAACGGTAGTAGGAGTTCTCTCAGTTTACTGTCTAACGGCGGTACACGCTAAAAGGATGGGACCCACAAACAATAATGAATGCAGGAAGTGTAGGGCGCAAGGCACCAGAGAAACTGTGGAGCATCTACTATGCCTATGCCCCGCAATATCTAAAACGCGCTTATAACATCTGGGGGCCCCCTGGTTTAAAAAACTAGAAGAGGTCGCACAACTAGGGATAGTTTCTCTCTTAAGATTTGCTAAAAGCGTCTCCCTGTTCAACGATGCATACTATAGCTCTTAAATGGATATCCATCTGGCCGGCCAGTCTAATCTAAGTAGAATAAAAATTATTCAAAACTTAAATTTTTGACTTAAGCTACTCTTCCATATGACCACAGATATATATTGTATGCTCAGTGGTGTGGGCAATTCGTTATATCGCTGGTCACCAACAGAAATGTTACTAAGTCACCAGTAGCCAAAGTCACTGTAGTTAGTAGATGCAGAAGTCACTGTTCGCCATGCCGATGAGTGCAAGGTCACTGCTACAAAATCACCGGTATCAATAAATGGGTCACCACTAACTTAAGTGGGCTTTTCGGCACTATGTCAATGCATTCAAATGTAATGAAAAACATTGAACAAAATGAATCCTTATATTTATGAAACGCTTATTGTATACATTCAGCCATGTTGTTTCCCTAGACTATTATATGATTGATTATGAATAGGTATCTGAATACTCCTTTTGAAATCACATGAAAATCTGGTTTATACATCTACTGAGTCATTCTTCAATTGAATGGCAACTAGGAAGTTGTCTTTCGGACCTTCGACATTAAAGTTTATGTAGACATTTACGGAATTATTGAAGTTGAATTAGTGCAATCTCTTCAAATGAGTTTCTGACCTACAGCAATTGAATTGCTGCACAGCTCAACACTAATTGAGTTACAGACAATCAATAATGTCGCCCGAACTCAGGCGTGAATGCTTACACTATGTTGATAGATGTTTTTTTTATAAAAAAAAGTGTTTTTTTTCACAAATTAAAATAAAAACAAATTAATAAACAAATAAAAAATTTACTGAACATCAGCTGTGAACTCTCACAGACGGTCATCGCACATACGAGTATATACCAACATATAAATATAGGTGCTACTTTAGTGTTGATAAGAAAGGTCTTCTAAGTTAATGGCGAGCGAAATTTGTTGTCGGTAGAGATTACGCCACTCATCTGTAGAAAAGGAAATTTCTAAAAAATATTTTATTCATAATTTCTTCATTTAAATATTAATGTTTTGTTATTTAAATTGTAATAATTATTTTTCAGTCAGAGGAAAAATGTTGGGTTTGAAATTTGTGTGGCTTTGTTTGGTTGCATCCTTAATGCCTGCCTATGCCTTTACAACTCAGTATTATGGCCACACCCAACATGCTGGTATATTCGTATATTAACTTAATATAAAATTTTGTTTTCTAAATAAATTTCAATTCTTTTCTAGTGTTGCCCAATCATTGTTTTTATGAGGAATTCGATTTGGCCGTGCCTGTCAATGAAACTCTGTATCCTACAGGCAAGGAATATGAGTGCGTAAAGATAACTTGCCGTGAGGATTATGTCCTGATGATAAAACAGTAAATTTAACACAATTTAAATATATTAATAAAAGCAGTTGATGCTTATAAGGGTTGATTGATAAGTGCCTTTAATACAGAAGAATTAAATACCAACATTTAACATGATTAAAGAGACTTATCAAACAAGCTTTTTCCATATACACCAAGGGGATTAGAGAGGTGAAAATGAACAAGTATTCTTCCTCATGCAAATCACACCACTCGAATGGTGGAAAATGTATGAACGTATGAACAGATGGCGCTGGTGATTATGTGTTACTCAGTTGGTATTAAGACTGACAAACAGATAAGGACAAGATTGTTTGTAGCTAATGGGGAATTGCGTATAAAGATGAACAAGTTCAGAAATGTTTTGAATACTTTAGTTGTTTTTTTTTTTCTTCATATGTGACCTTCTCCGAGAAAAGGGACCTAGTGTGTCAAAAAACGGCATCTCCCAACGCAAGGTGTGTTCACAGTGATAATGCGTTATGAAACTTTAAATGCGTTTTTCTCAAAACTTCATTTTCACACACTAGGGTCCCTTTTCTCGGAGAAGGTCACATATTCCATTTATTGAGTTGAGTGAATATCAATTGTTCGCCTTTGAGAATATTTTTTTTTTAGAATCAGTATTTCCATTGAATAAGTATTTATTGAATAATAACTCAGTTGATATATAATATGAAAATATATATCAATTTCGACTATAGATTTCATTGACTACTTAGTGGGCTCAGGTAATATCTACTTCTATGACTAGAAGAAGAAACAGGGATATACAAATATATACAATATTATTCAAATATACCATATATCGATCCCTGTTTCATTTTCTAGATATATTCATGCAAATAGATATATGCTGAGTATTATATATTTTTTTTCTCGACATATATACACCATTTCTCGACATATATACACCATTTCTCAACATATATACACCATTTCTCGACATATATACACCATTTCTCGACATATATACACAATTTGATATAAAAATGACCGCCGAATGCGTCCATATTTTCTACCATCAATTCATTCAATCTTCTTGGTGTTACTTCTAAGCTCTGTCCTGAATACACATATTTAATCCATTATTATTTTATTAATTTCATTAATTTTTTAGCTGCGATCGCATTCTGGCACATCAGGGCTGCACTATAACTCCATACGACTACTCGAAGATGTTTCCCGATTGTTGCTATAAAATGCTTTGTGTATAAATATGAAATGAAGAATATTGTAAATAAACTTATATAATGAAAATATGGACCAATAAAATATTGCGCAATATGCTAAGATTTTGTTTATGAAAAACAAATTAAGAATATGACAAAAGTACTTAAAGTTAATTAATAGGAACTTACCCTAGCAGCACATTCCTCAAATTTTATTTTTCATTGACTATTGTGCAGCAAATACTAATATAAAAAATACTAAATTTGTATGTTAAATAGGAGAAAAAAATCTATAACGACACACAACAAAGTCAAAGTGATGATAGTATTAATATGAAATGTGATTTCTAGCTAATAGTTCAATCACTAGATTACATCAAGTAATACAAAACAATGCCTCATACAATGTTTTATTATTTGTCGTTATTAAAAGGGGTTTAATTTACCTTCGATTCGTTTAAGGAACTATAATAATAATATTTAATTTAATCTTCAACAGTTTATATAATATCAAAGGATCAATCATGGCCTAAGTTTGCCTTTCTGGCCACCGCTAAACCTATATAATATCACTTTACTTATATAAATCTGTTAACGGTTCTGATACTAAGTCGCTCCTGAACTCTTGGCCACATCGGATAAGCTTTTATTTATTTCGGCTGTTTTCTCGAGATCATTGTACAGAACTACATGCATTAGTGACTTGTTGTTTCATCATCATCATTGTTGGCTCGTCGGTCCTAGTTTAACGTTGACCTCCCACTACTTGTTGTGAATGTGTCTTAAAAGGTGAAACATCACTAATAACGCGTCACCTGTGGCATTTCACTAATAGATTATCTTTAAGGATCCTTCACTAACAACTTAAAGTATTTTACATCTATTCAGATTTAGTTATGAATGCCAAAGATACTCCTCCGCTCAAATATGTACGAGTATTATAATGGAATATTCTACCGCAGTTACTCTGCAGATAGCCACAAAAAAATTGTATCTCTGTTCTCTCCGAATATGAGATAAACTTTGCCCACATACCCACTCAATTCAAGTTGATTACTGCTGCTAGGAGACCCCATACATACAGACATAGTAAGACAACAACTTAATTTGACATCAAATGTCCACATTTATATTAATTAGAGACGAAATCTCTGAAATTGTATTATCAGTCGCTGGAGAAAACTTGAACTGCACAGTTCTTAAAGCAAGAAAGACCAATTATTTGCTCAACTTTAGCATTAACAAAGACATTAATTAGACAACATGCGGAATATTATTGCTTTTCTAGTGGCATTTTTTGCCCTATTCGCACTGAGTTTTGCAAGTGAGTATTTCATAAAATCAATTGGCAAGAATAGGGCAGAAATAATGGACAGAAGATGGCTGGAAATTAATATGTATTAATTCGTTATCCATAAATATTTGTTAATTAAATGTTTTATTGTAAGGTGATTGTGAACTAAATGGTCACAAATTTAACAAAGGCGAAACGTTTCACCCTCCAGACGAATGCACCGAAATCACATGCAATGGACGTAACAATGTGTCCAAGAAAGGGTGAGTTCAATACCAATATTTATTTGGGAATAAGAAATTTTCCCGATTAAAAACGGTGAATTTGAATTTGATATTTGTTTGTGTAGACCAATTTTATAATTATGTCGTTTCCTTTTTCAGCTGCCCCTATGTAGCTTCGTTGAAACCCTGCAAATATATACCGGAGGATAGAACAAAAACTTATCCAGAATGCTGTGCACGATTTGAGTGCTGAACGGACTTAGACGGCCCAGATGTATTTATAAAAAAATTCTACTAATTCTAAATCTTTTGACTATTGTTTTGGTTGTTCCTAAATTAAGTTTATAATTTTATTATTGTAATAATGATTGTAATTATGATGTTGTAAAGTGTCCGAGAAGTGTTGTAGGGCGACCTAGTTTTGGCAGCAGCAACGAATTGTGCTGCTAGGAAGGAACCGCCTTCACACCTGTTCCATGAATATTGCTGCTATGATTGTATAATATGCTATAATAAAATGATAAAATGTATTTAATATATTAACGTTTATTCTTATTAATTCTGAATTGACATTGTATAAATTGATAATGCATAAATTAGCAATTGTATTTGATATTCAATTGTCTGTCCTCGACCAGGTCGGTCTATAAATTAAAATGTGGGAATGGACAATCAGAATGGACCCAACAGAATCAAAGTAAAAGCAAAGCAGAATAAGAAAAGAGATTCGATTCGCGCCTTATTTATTTACCGTTTCAAAAATTTTTTTTGGTCACACGTATAGTGCCACCCCACGTCTCCTCGGGCAATTTTTGATGGCATAACAACTGTCAAATTTCATTGCAAAGGATGGCAATATTTTCATGGTGGGCATGACCATGTTTTGGCATCGTCATTTTGAAAATATTGTCAAGCAAACTAGTTCGCTGTGCCCGCGCTGTTGATGCAATAAAAAATTTGCTTGATTTATGCTATGAAGAGGAAAAAAGAAGGAAGCCGACATTCTGGGTGAATAGTTTTTTGCAAAGAAGGGAAATGCACAGTCTCCATTCATTTTAGCTTTTTTAATCAATTAATACACGCGGTAAAACTAAAATGTTCGAAGATGCTGCCACTGTGAGCGTCACGAAAAAATGAAAAACGGCTGTCAAACAAACAAAATGACAACTGATTGCAACACAGCATGTTGGCAATTTATGGCATGAAATATTGCAAGCCATAAACTGCCAACTTGAAGCAATTTGCTTGAAATTGCCAATGGCATGCCATCAAAAACTGCCCGTGGAGACGTAGGGAAAGTGAATTTATTGTGTTGGTTGTACACGTATTCCATATCCCTGTAGGGAAAATTATAGACAGTCTTCAGAATATACTAGTAAATTTAATAGTTAAAAACCAAGTGGTTAATTTACTAGTTCAAATCTTGTCTATAAGTTAACCAGTTGGTGACTTCTGCGGCACTTTATTGCGTGCTTAATAAATTTTGAGTATTTCTAGTTCCTTTCTTGTCAATTTGATCAAAATAATTTGAAGAAAAACAGTTCTTTTTATAATTTCAATCGCTTGTTGGAATTCCTCATTTTAGAGATAAATCTTCAAGTAAACGCGTGTTTTAAAATATCCGCAAAGAAGTGTTGAAATGCGGCATCATGAATTAACAGATTCCTCATCTATGCACAAAAATTGTGTTTTAAAATATCCGCAAAGAAGTGTTGAAATGCGGCATCATGAGTTAACAGATTCCTCATCTATGCACAAAAATTGTTATACACATTCGAGTACACATTATTATATTATGTACATACATATGTATGTATATATGAGTTTTTCATATACTCGTACATAAGTCTTACTAGTATTTTAACCAGTTGTTTTCACTGCTGGGATGTTGTGTAAAATGGTGAGTATTCGGAGAAAAAAAATCAGAAGAAATCAGGGCTACGCTTCAATTAAACTTTTAGGGGATCCCTTCATTTTTATTTGAAAACGAACTGCGAAACTTTTAAAAAAAAGGTGATAATAAATCCAAAACAGTTATAATATTTAGTTTGGAGTTGAAACTCAAATGTTAACAAGTTCATTTAATATATTATAACTATTCTTAATATAAAATCTGATCCAATTGCTTTCCATTTTCACTTTCGTTCACTGCAAATGCACCATGGTATACATAAGTTCATAATTGTTTGATTTTTTGGCATTTATTAAGAACTAAAATAATTAATAAAAATTAATTTATATTAAAATGGGGTCCGAGTGCCCCAGTAATTCCCCTCTGCGTGCATATTTAACTATGGTCATGAACGAATGACGGCGCAGAGGGATTCGAAATTTAGAAGAATTAGGAGCATAGGCAATCGGAACTAAGGAAATTGCCGGTCTTAATGCGGCCCATAGACGATACATCATGATCATACTCATTCGTGTACGTGTTGAATGAAGCTCCGCCACAGACGAGTGATCAAAATTGAAGATCATCATTTTTTCGTAGTCGTCGTTGAGTGAGGTTGTCATGTCTCTGTCGGATGACGAAGTTTTGTGTGCGCTAGCGCTTGTACTGTGCAAGGAAAAATTGTAAAAAAAATTAAAAAACGATTTTGAATGAAAGAAAGGTACAAACGAAATAGTACAATAGCATTCAAGGGACTCCAGCAGAAACGCATTTTTATTATTTTTATCCGCACACATCTTCACACGTTGGCAGTCAAACTCAAATGAGCAAAATTTGCATGTAAATTGCCCACAAACGACGATCATCCATACATCATGATCAGCATCGTAATAAAATTTCCCCTCAAAATCTAAATGAATTAGATTTTCGACGATCAGTCAGTGATCACAGCGCGATCATGTCTGTGTGACGCATACATGCATATTTCCTCTCTTTTTCACACATACTATTAAATATGAGTATGATCGTGATGTATCGTCTATGGGCCGCATAAGGGAACTAAGCTTTTTTACGGTATTCTCACAAATAACAACAGTAAACGAACTAAGTTAAGGGCTTTATGCTATTAATTAAACAGAGGTAGTGTTTATTTCTTTAATAATGATGAAAAAAAAATTGTTTGTTTGTCAAATTAATTTTTTTACTTAAACGCAACTACAATATTTCGACTTGTGGATCTTGAAAGTACATTAACAATGAGAAATTATCAACAAAATGTTGTGTTTTCAGTTATTTTGATTAGTGAAGCGAATTGAGGAATTACGATGTCTAGAGTTAAATGGGGTTCACTGTATTTTTACCACTCCATACATCAATTTTAAAACATTCTCACACTAGCAGCACTCGCACAAATTCATTAATATCAAGTGTCTGGTCAGATGGACCTGTGTGAATGGAATGTGTGAATAGACAATTGAAATGGACCCAACAGAATGGAATGGTAAATGTATAAACAAATAGAGTTTAATTATTCCGCTACTGTTTTCAACTATTCCAGTGGATGATTAAATCGATTAAACAGTTCAAAATAAATTTATCCCATTTATATTGATGGCAGTTCTTTCCTGGACCATTGGCTAATTAACTCGTAAAACCAGTAGTTAACTTAAAATTGCATGCTCTATTTATATAAATGAATAAATTAAAAACTCAATGAAAGAATTTAAATATTCAAATCAAATATAAACTAACTTTCCACTGAATAAACAAATAAAGTTAATAGCGTAAAAAATACAAGTGATGGTGATGTTTAAAATAATGGAGAAAAATTAATAGAAAGAAGTCTGAAGTCGGGTTAGACCGACTTCGAAATACCCTTTCATGTGCGTGTGAGTTAAGCAATGGCAATGTTTTATTCAAATATAATCATTAGGAGCATAGCTAGAGTCATTTTCGATGGGGTACCCTGAGCTGATTATATTGGAGGGAGGAGTGGCCTTTATATGATCGTCCCCATTTCTTGTGAATGGCTTCGTAGCGTCAATATATGCAATCGTCTTAAATCTCATCCAAGAATTTGGTATAGAGTTCAAGTTCTAAACATCAATCAAGATGATAGATTCTAAGTTCTAATCATTCAATATCAATCAAAAGGCTCTCAAAATGTCCCGACCATTATTTGTTTTGTGTTTTATACTAATACTCTAAACCTTCGTATGAAGTTTCGTTGATGAATCTTGCATAGGGCAACAAAAATGAGCATTGGTGCATTGTGGGCGTGGCACTAGTAATAATCTGCCCATATTTTTCATGTACAGACCTAATGTATGTATACTGCTACCAATTTGTATTCATACACTTGTATCATCATTAGACGCATAGATAGGGTCACATATTTTTGAAGTGGGGTCCCATAGTTCATTATATGGGAGGGAGGAGTGGCCTTTATCCTTTACCCCATTTCTTGTACATGGCTTTGTAGGGTCAATAAACGCATTCGTATAAAATTTTGTCCGAAAATATTGTATAGGTCGTAAGTTATAAAAATGTGGGAGTGGCTGTGAAAATAACCCGCCCATTTCTTGTGTGGTGTATAATGTAAGTACCCGGAACCTTCCTGTGAAATTTTGTTGATGAATCTTCTATAGGAACCTACCAATGATTTTTGGTTAATTGTGGGCGTGGCAGTAGTATAATGATCGCCATATTTTGCACACACACTATTCTGGACATTATATACATACATTATATACATTATTATAGTATATACCATATACAGTATGGCCCATTTATTCCCATAGCATCAATACGAGCATAGGTAGGCTAATTTTAATTTTAGATCCGAAAGTTCCTCGAATCAAAACTGAGTGTGTCCTTTCTCTGATCAACCTTATTTCTTGCAGTTTGCTTTATAATGTCCACATGTTGCTCTTGTAACATTTTACGTCCATAAATCTCTAAGAGATCTTAAGTTATGCATATTTGTAATAGTGGGCGTGGCAGTTAATATATACCCTCCACATGTTCGATAGTGTTTAGTAGGAGCCACATCTCCATAACTACCTATTATATATAACTATTATTGCGTCACTATCCCATCAATTGGACCGAAGTTATAGTAATTTTAAAAAAGGTGCAACAAGTTCCATATAAGGTAGGTAGGCGTGGTCTTTGTCCAAATCGGCTCATATAGTAATCTTGTTCTATGGTCAAAGGACCAGACTGATCTTTTGCAGAGTTTCATTAAGATATCTCTAACGGTCTGGAAAAAAGTGCTCTCAGACGGACGGACAAAATTCAAATTGTTCTGAAAGTGAATATGATCATATCTGCATATACTCGTATATGTCCATACCTACCACGCCTCTTTCTTGTGGTTGCAACCCCTCGCAAAAGCACAAAATTAGTATACCTTATTTCCCTTTTTTAAAGGTAAAGGGTATAAAAATAGCATAAGATCCCTGCGAATTGTGCAGCTAGGAAAGAGAAACCGCCTTCGCACCTGTTCCATGAATAGTATTACTCTAATTATATAGAATGGTAGAACAAAATTTATTTAACATACGTTTATTCTTATTAATTCTGAATGGATAATAGTGTATAAATTAGCAATCATATTGAATAGACGATTTTCTTTCACCGACCAGGCCCATAAATTAAAATGTGGGAATGGACAATTGAAATGGACCCAACAGAATGGATGTAAAATTGTATACTTTAGAGTTTAATTATTTCGCTACTGTTCAGCAATTCCAGTGGATCAATGAATCGATAAAAAAAATTGAAAATAAAATTATGCCATTCGTGTTTATGGCAGTTCTTCACTGGATAATTGCCTGATTAACAAGTAGTACTTGCAAGACCAGTACTTGACTTGAAAACATATGCTCAATTTATACAACTGAATAAATTAAAATATTCAAGGAAATATTATTAAAATGAGGCTAAAAACATGCAACTAATGGTATAAATAAGCCAGGAATTCTGCAATGCATTTAACAGTCTTCATTGAGAGTTGGAAGAGAGTAGTTCTCCAATTAACAAGAAACCGGGCAATATGAAGTACGTCATCAGTTTGGTATTAGCATTTGTGGCTTTATTCGCATTGGCTTCAGCAGGTTAGGATAATTTTATTAAATTTGAATTAACAAATTGACTTCATATTCTTATCAAATTTGAAGCCGATTGCGAGATAGACGGTCACCAGTTCAATAAAGGAGAGAAATATGCTCCCGCCGGTACTTGCACCCTGGCCACTTGTAATGGATCTAAGCAATTTAGTGCAGTAACGTAAGTTATTGAAGAATGTAAACAGAATTCACTCACATTATTATAAAACGGATCCTATTTTAGCTGCCCATCACAGCCCAGCCAGAAAGGCTGTGAACTGATTCCACAGGACAATTCAAAAACTTATCCAGATTGCTGTCCACATTATAAATGTTAAAGTCGCAAATAAACTAACTCTCGACAAAAGAAAATATATTATTCAATAAATAAAGTTATTAACGTAAACAAATTAATGTTAATGATATGTTGAGAATAATTGAGAAAAAGAATGAATCGAACAATACGCAATTGGGACACTTCTCATGTGAGCAAGTAGGAAATGTTGCTGATATTTCTTCGCCACACAAATCACTCAAATAAAATGGAGCGACAGTTCTGTGCTCAAATAGGTAAAATATCTTGGTGTTATATTGGACTCGAAACTTAGTTGGAAAGCGTGCATCGGGGAACGAATAGGGAAGGCGTCTGTGGCTTTCTATGCTTGCAAGTCGATGTTTGGCAAAAAATGGGGTCTTAGACTAAAAATTGTACTCTGGATGGTGGTGCGTCTCCATGGTTTGGTAGGAAGCTCTCAAGAAGGGCTACAGTCCCTGGAAATTACAAAGAATCCAGTGCACGCAGTACAGGTACAGGAGCTAGTCGCACTTGTCCCGGCGTTGCTTTAGACGCGATTCTAAACTCCTCCCTATTGATCTTCACACTTATTGTATTTCCGCACAAAGTGCAGTAAGACTCAGGGAATCCGGTAATTGGTCACAGTAGCATTTTAAAACAGATGCCACCAGATGTAGTATCCTCGACAACCGACTTCTTCGTTCGAAATCTGGATTTCGCGAGGTGTGTAAACACAGTTCTACCAAAAGTAGGAATGACTGGAAGAAGGGAAAGGTGCGCGCGAAAGGAGATACGCCAATTTTCACCGATGGTTCCAAGATGGGGAAACTCTTCAATATTTACCGAATCTCTGAATTTTCTACTCTCCCTCGAACTCCCAACGACATCAAGTGCCTTTTAGGCAGAGGTCTTTGCAATTTGGCAGGCATGTAGGGCGTTAAGGGGGCGCAAGCTGACCAAAACCATATCAATTTACTTCGACAGCCAAACAGCAATAAAGGCGCTACAGTCACCTTTTACCAGCTCTAAGCTGGTCGGCCGCTGCAAGGAGGAATTTAACTTTTTATCGGAAAACCGTATAGTATCCCTCATCTGGGTTCCGGGACACAGGAACATTGAAGGCAACGATAGGGCTGATGAGTTAGCACGTTGAGGCTCATCGGAAATCGATCGTTTCTGCCTATATGGACGTGGGCGTCCCCCTAACTGTTGTTAAGGGAACTATTTATAATCACTTCCTCCGCAAGGCTCGCTAGAGGTGCAAAAACACTGCGACATGTGATATTTCGAGAATAATGTGGACTGATTACAGTGCAAAAAGAACTAACCATCTTCTCAATAGCCCCAGACCCACGATTAGCAACCTTATAGCTGTTTGCACGGGTCATTGGACTATCGGTACACACGCTGAAAAAATGGGCATTCCGTCCAATGCTCATTGGAGGAGCTGTAAAGACCTACAGGAGAAAGAAACAGTCGTACCCTTTCCTGGGGAGTGCCCAGCCCTTGCTCGCTTAAGTCGCAAATATTTCGGAAGTACGGAGAGGGTCTAGGGCATAGCTCTAGTTTAGAACTTTCAGACCTATCCAACTTTTTTAACAACTCCGGCTGCTTGTATTACTATTTTTTAGGCTCGCGAGGACATGGCAATAAAACGGCACTATTGCTAATTGAGCCAGCTATTTTACTTACCCACCTCTGTGCTCAAATATATTCTAAGCAAAATCATCCTTTAACAAGAAAGCCCAAACTTCAATATATTTATCCAGCCATAAACGAAGATAAATGTACTTTGGAAATAAAGCTTCATAATTCAAACGTTCAAATTCCTCTTTAATCCAACTAATTCCACCTAATTACAAATCAAATGGTCATGGAATTGGCTCATCATCATCATGAACATAGCAATTACAGCTCGGGGTGAGCCAGTGCTTCCTTTACTATTGCTCTCCATATGTCGCGACTCATTGCTTCGCATCTTGGAACGTTCATGCTGCGCAGGTCTTCTTCTACATCATCTGCTCATCTTCTTGGTGGTACACCGCATTTCCTACTGCCCAATACGAGAGTTGAAGATCTTCTTTGTAATTCATTCATTCAATTCATTCTGAATAACTGCTCTAGCCACCGTAGCCGCTGAGCTTTAGCCAAACGCACAATATTTCGACCCTTTATCAATCCCAATCACCCAATTGTTTAATACTATCCTTCGCTAGAGTCACTTCCCGCATATATGGAAGATGTCAAAAATAGCGATGGAAGAAATAACGATGATTCCTAAACCGGGAAAACATCCAACGCAGGTGTCCTCATATCGGCCCATAAGCCATCACTCTCTCAAAGATATTTGAAAAGTTGTCCCTTGGAAAAATTTTACCGTATTTAAACCAAAATGGCATTATTCCTACTCATCAATTCGGATTTCGAAAAGAGCACGGCACAATCGAACAGGTGCACCATATAACAAGTGAGTGAAGTAAGCCGTGTTGGCCTCATCAGAATGCCAAAGTTAGGGTAAACAATAAAGTAAAAAAAGAACTGGTCAAAGTGTGAATATCTGAACATATTATTAATTATTTAGTTGCCAACAATGTGCATAAATCTCCCCACCAAATTGGCATACTAGAAGCCACAAGAAAATCTTAACCAGAATTCTTCGAACAAATTGAACTCTTTGCTCGCAAGAGTATAAACGGTTATTTGTCAAAGAAGTTGCCTTTTATTGAAAGACCTCTGATGGGGACAGTGGCGTGTCCGAAATAGATATAAGACCTCCAAATAGTTAACAATATTTACTTCATTTGAATTTATATATATAAATAGTCCCAACATAAGAAGAACTTTCTCCTCAGTTTTCCTCAGGTGCTGTTCTAAATCCATCAGTAACTGATTTCTATACTCTTCAGACACTTTTCTCATGTTCAAATCAGCTGTCTTTGCTTATTCTCAGTATCTTTATCTTCTACTTAGGTGTGTATGAATTGAAGACCAAATTCTAAACTACGGTCAAAGAGTGCGTGAAATATCCTATCACAATGAACAAAATACTCGTAGGTCTTCGGTGAATATACAAACCCCTCAAGCTGCTTTCCATCACCATATTTCAAAAGGCATACCAACAGAGGGAAATCTTGGTATAGGACACCTGAAGTTTCCCATGTCTATCCAAATGAGTTTGGTAAGAGGTGTTTCTGGGGATCAGTATATCCCCATCTACCAGATCACAAGTTTACAAACTTCAATTTTACTTCTGATTTCCTCAGTTCGCGACTGACTTTAATTGTCTCATTGGCTCATTGCACTTGATTCATCTCGGTTGCTATCGAGATCATCACAACACACTCCAGATTGCAATGCATAAGTGAGAACACCATAACAACATCTTTTATGTCTCGTATTTTGACGGAATCACTAATTATTTATCACTAAAATATTAGCACGACCGTCAGATCGATAGTTCTTGTCACAGACCCGGTTCATAGAGCAACAGAACGCATGTAAAATTATAAAAAAATAGTTTAAGTATTACGTTACTGTACCTTCCTACATTACGAAGGAAATATCTTCGATCATTTGTTCGACTAATCCATAGGGCAATCATCGAGAGTCCGGACTGCGACTCCTGTTTGGAGGAAGAACAAGTAAATAAGCATTTTCCTTCCGCGCTTCTCCTGCCTTTGCCAGCATGAGGAGGCGCATATTAGGGTCAGATGTTTTGGGAATGGATAACGTACATTCCTTATCCCCGAAAGGACTCCTGAGATTCGTAAAAGATTCAAAGAAGTCCCATTCGCAATCCTCTATCTCCCCCATCCAACAAATATTTCCAGGCTTATAGTATAATGGGCATCAATGCCTGAGTGCTTGGAGACTCCCTTCTTCGGCGGGTCTCCGGCCTACACCACTTTTACCCTATTTTTATTTTTTTCAATTATTCCAGTGGATAAATGAATCGATAAAAAATTGAAAATAAAATTATAGCATTCATATTTATGGCAGCTCTTCCCTGGATAATTGGCTTAACTCGTACTACTCGCAAGACCAGAAGTTAACTTGAAATCGCATACTCAATTCATACAAATGAATAAATTAAAAAATACAAGGAAAAAATTATTCAAATTTGGATAAAAAAAAATACATCTAAATTGTACAAATAACAAGCAAGAAATTCTGCAATACAGTCTCCATAAAAAGTTAGCAGAGAATAGTTCCGAAATCGATTAGAAATTGTGAATAATACCAATCAACCACCAACCTATATATACACGTGTATATGTAAATACTGGGTGTGACTCAAATATGCAAATACTACTCAAGATCAAAGCAAGAAACGCCAACCGATCCATATAAATTAATGATCGCGCTAATTGTCTAAAGTACTATGCAAAATGAAGCTGAAGTAAATAAACACATTGGTACAAATACGAGACGAAATGACCAAATTAGCAGTCATCATTGAAAGCTAAAAGAGAATAATTCTGAAATAAACAGGAAGCCAGGAAATATGAAGTACGTCATCAGTTTGGTATTAGCATTTGTGGCTTTATTGGCATTGGCTTCAGCAGGTTAGGATAATTTGTTTTAAATTTCATTTAACAAATTAGTTTAATCGGTGGTATAGATCAGATACAATAGGGGCCCAGCTAGATTCCCTGTTGTAGTCGATAGATGTGAAACTTCTGTATCTTAACACTCTGATCGTTAAGAATGATTCAAGTAGTTGGTGAACGCATATAGGTGACAGTTTTTTTTATTTTATACATTAGTCCCTTGTGCCGGATCTTGTCAAATGCCTCAGCTACGTCTATAAATATAATATAATGCTATGCAATACTTTTTACTCCCTAGATCAGACTGTATTTCTGATAAAGTTCTGTGTACCTCTTCAATCGTATCATGCTCTTCTCTGAAGCCAAATTGATGTTGTGGGATTACATTATAAGTCTCGAGATATGGATTACATTATAGTCTCGAGATATGGTTGGACTTTTCCCAATATTAGTTTTTCAAATAATTCAGAGATCTTAGGTATGAGACTAATAGGCCTATAAGAGGATAGAAGCATTAGATCTGTACCAAATTTAGGTACATGATACAATGGGCATCAATGCCTGAGTACTTCGAGACCTCCTTCTTCGGCGGCTCTCCGGCCTACCCCAGTTTACTTCTAGGTATCATAGTGATTTGGGAAGTCTTCCAAGCTATTGGATAACATCCCAGCCTGAGTTCTGCTGATTGACCGCAATTCCTGGAAGCTCGATAATATTTTGCTACTTATGAGGTTATATCCAGGTTCCTTTCTTCGGTATAAAAATTGATTATTACTGTGGTAGCCTCGCTTATTTTTGCTTTGTGGTCCATGCAATAGCTTGCGTAATCAATATTGGGAGTGTGACTTTGTTGTTATTATTTAGATGTTCAGCAAAAGTGCCTTTTCCGTTTGTGCATCAGATCTGGTTCAATTTCCCGTATGAGTATGTATGGGTGCCTTGAACTGTATCGACCTTTCCATTTGTCTTCCCGCTTTCCATAACCGAATAGTCAGTTGCTGTTGCGGAGGATAAGTTCTAGAGGTAGTATTGCAAATGTTTTTCCGTCTCATGATATAAGGCTTTACGATGTTTTTCCAGTGGAACTTTGAGTATTGATGATCTGCTCCTTCCCACTCCCTTCGCAATTCTCCTTTTGCTTCGGCTAATTGCTGAACCTCAATTGAGGTGATTGCTTTTTCAATATAATATATAAGTAGTGATCTTGTTTCTATCTGTCATACTAAAGGATGTTGTTGTGGTGTTCCCACGGGAGTTTGTTGTAAAATTCTCGACAGCAATTGAGATGAATAAAATGTGATGAGCTCATGACGTCAGTCGCGAATTGAAAAATTCAACCGTGATAAGAAGTAAAAGTGGAGCTTGTAAACTGCAAATTTGTGATCTGGTACATGGGGATATCCCGAAACCCCTCTTGCGAATCTCTTTCCGATGAGCTTTTGTTGATGAACATTTATTTAAAATTTAATAATTATATTAATAAATTATGCATTAACAAGATGACGTCACCAACGCTGCAATCAAGCAATTGACGCACATTCATATTCATTTTTTCGTAGCAGTTCCAGCTCCTCGGAAGCTGTTCACTGGTAGCCTAGTCACTGATAATCGTTTATTGAATATGATTGCTAATTTATTCATTATTGTCCATTCAGAATTAGTAAGAATAAGCGTTTATACATTAATTCGAATTTGTTACAATTATAGCAAAAATATTTATGGAACTGGTGCGAAGGCGGTTCCTCTGTGCTAGCAGCACAATTCGGGGTTTTCAGTTATTTTATTTTTCCAGGGAAGGGAGTATTTATAGAAATAATGTCTGCCGGCTTCTGTGGTAAGCTTACTAGAGTCACTCTCCGGGGGGCTTGGGTTCTGCCCGGGCATGGTCTGAAAAAGGCTTCTTTCTAAATATTTTTCTCTTCAAGTCGAAGGCCTCATACCCCAACCCCTTGTAGACATAATTAACTCTGCTGCAATGTACAATAATAATAATAATAATAATAATAATAATAATAGAGAAAATGTTCCGTTTTCAGCGTAAGCTGAGGCCTAAAGTGGAATTTGAACGTGGAAACTTAAAAGTAAAGTCCTGATGGAATGTAAGTGACTGTTTAGCAATTCCATTAAGTGTTTGAATTAAGAATCCTTATTTCCAAAGTAGATTTATCTCTGTTTATATCACGCTTCATATATTGACGTTTGGCCATTCCCGTTAAAGAACGATTTTGCTTCGAAGGTATCTGAGCGCAGAGGAGTCGCTACATCTTATCTGAGTGATTTGTGTGGCGAAGAAGTATCAGCAACATTTCCTATTGGCCCACATGAGAATTGCTCCCATTGTGTATTGCTCAATTAATTTTCTCCAATATTGTTTATATCATCAACACTTATGTTGCTATTAACTTTATTTATATAATATTTTTTATTCAGTCGAAAATCACTTTCCCATTTTAACATGTGACAGCATTCTAAGGATAAGGTTTTGAATTGTCCTGTGGAGTCAGGTCGCAGCCTTTCGGTGGCACGAAGTATGCGCAGCTAAAATACGATTTGTTTTTATAATAAAGTGAGTGTATTTTGGCTGCATTTCCCAATAACTTACGTCTTTGCACTATAACTTCCATCTCCAAGACATGTGGCCAGGTTGCAAGTGCCGGGGGGAGCATATTCTTCACCTTTTCCGAATCGGTGACCATCTACCTCGCAATCTTCTGAAAATTTTATTAGAATATGAAAGTAATTTGTGAATTAAAATTGAATAAAATTATCGTAACCTGCTGAAGCTAAAGCGAATAAAGCCGCAAATGCTAATACCAAACTGATGACGTACTTCATATTGCCCTCTTTCTTCCCGGAGAACTATTCTCTTCCAACTTTCAACGATAACGGCTAATTTGGCCATTTCGTCTCGTATTTATACCAATGTGTTTATTTACTTCAGCTTCATTTTGAATATTGTTTTAGACAATTAGCGCGATCATTAATTTGTATGCATCGGTAGACGTTTCGTAGGTGCTCTGATCTTGAGTAGTATTTCCATATCTCAGAGTTCACATATACATTTGCATATATAGGTTGGTGTTTTGGAGATTCTATTCACAGCATCTCCCAGCGGAGTAAATATTTTGAGTAGTTTTTTTTGTTTCATTCATGTTTTTAGTGAATCTTTCTTCAGTGGAACTAACAATAATTATTTAAATAGAAATAGAATATTTCCAATTAATCTTAATTTAATATATTTATATTTATGAAATTTATGCATTTCTTACTCGTAGCCAATGCTAGTGGTAAGTGATGGTGCTGCCTAAGAGAGGTTCTAGACAGGGGTACCATAAATAACCATGTCCTTATCCACTCTGAGTAGCAGAGCAGCACTACTAGCGCTGAACGACTTTGTTTTAAAATGAAACTGGTTGGGATTGTCGTCAACTGCTGAAAAGACTAGCAACCAATAACGAGTACATCAGATTTTGGTGCCAGGACATATAGGGAATGAAGAGGCAGATGGAAAAGGTCGATCCGGTGGACTCGCTAGGAAAAGGTCTTATTGGTCGGAAACCATTATGTGGGTTGCCATGGAGTTCCATGAAGTGCAACCTAAATCAAGGGCTAGAGGTAAAATCACATCAATATTGGATGGAAACAAAAGATATAAGAGTCGCAAATACCGTCATGCCAAAAATTATCCCGTAAAGAACTATAGAAATTCTAGGTTTAACGAGAATAGGTAGTCGCATTGTGTCAGGCTTTCTAACTGGACATTGTAGGGCAAGCAAACACCTATATAACAAGAAGGTAAGCTCAAATGACTATTCAGGTTATGTAAGGCAGAGGAAATATCTGAACACCTATTTGTGTCAATGTAACTCTCTTATCTGGACCAGACTTCGTTACTTAGGAAATTATTACTTAGAACCACCAGAAGTTACGGATAAATCTTCTAAGAAGATTTCTGAATTCTTAATGAATTCCAAACTCTTGGATGTCTTGTAACTACAGAGCTTGCACAATAGGTCCAAAGGTGGTCGCATTGACTAGGTGACTTGTTCCTGCTCCCAAGCAATCTAAGTCTTAGTGTTAGTCATCTAATAAATATAAATAGATAAGTTAATGGTGGCAGTAGGTAGGTAGGTACATATGTAGGTTTAATGGCTGTCCTTAGACTCACTTAGGCGTGTTCAAGATCCATTGCGGCACCACTAGTGCTTTTTCCCTCCACCTCCAGAACCTCCTTAAACCATCCTGTAGATTTGATAAAAGTAGCCAGTTTTGTTAGCTTCATTCGGGAAACCCCCCTATAATGTCAGGAGGTGTTCCATATCTTGACAGTTCCTACTAAGACATAATGGGGTACCCCCAGTCTACCAATAAGACTTTACTAAATCAGGTCTAAGGTATGCGTCCTTTTGAGTCGTATTGTAGAGGGAAGCTCTAATAAGCCCCTCGCCAAGCAGTTCGGGTGATTTTCTAATTTAAGAGCGTGGGTTTTGGAGGTGTTCACTATTTCATTTTCAATCGTTGATCACGTCACGATGGATGTTCAAGTCCCGCAAGTACCATGGGAGCACCAGTGATCATTCTGAGAAGTTTCTCCCTGCTTGACACAATTGAATCCTATATATCCTATATATAGGCTTAAAGAAACTGGTATAAATTAGTATCTTCTTCAAGGAATGGAGTTTCAATTCGATCCGAGCACACTTTGAGTCAATGTGTTTAGTCCAAGTTAATCGTGTGTCTAAGTGAATTCGCAGGTACTTAATGTCAGAGCATTGTGGAATTTTTTGATCATTCATGCGAATAGCCGCGCACGTGTCCTTCCTTAAGGCAAATGTTGAGAGTGCACATTTAGCTTCATTGACCTTTATCCTCCATTTGTTAAGCCATTGTTCAATAGATATTAAGTGGCTCTGTAGCCATCGGGAGGATTCAATGGGAGCTGCTTGTACTCAGTATGGCGGTATCATCGGCCAATGTGAGTAAAGCGGTGTGATCGGAAGTTGGCATGGCAACTGTAAGCAGCAAAATCAGCAGTGGTCCAAGCACACTGCCTGGACGTACTCCTGCTTTGATGGCAAAGTAGTCAGAAGTAGTGTCGCCTTAACTTACCATGAATTGTCTGCCTTTAATGTAGGTTTCAAATATTTTGTGGAATTTTTTGGAAGAATTTCTTTAAGCTTATCTATTAACCTTTTGTGCCACACCTTATCAAAGGCTTGCGTAATGTTTAGAAATGCAGCAGAGCAGTCTCTCTTTTGTCCGAATGCAGAGAAGAATTACTAAACAGTCACTCCCATTCCATTATCAAGACTTTAAGTTTATGCTTCCAAGTTTGGGTCTAAGGTTACACTGGAAAAGTAGTATTTTCTCTATAAATCCTCCCTTTCTTAGATTGAAAAATAGCATGAAAATCCCGAATTGTGCTGCGAGGAAAGAGGACCCATCTTCGCAACTGTTCCATAAATACTATTGCTAAAATTGTAATAAAATATATTTAATATATTAACATTTATTCTTAATTACTCTGACCCCTACGATGGGTAGTCACCTTGTGGCGGTGTAGGGGCTTACTGAGGGCTGGAACATGACATATGAATCACATAAACTAAGAACTACCCCCCAGGTTGAAAGCAGTTTTCTAAGAATCCCGGTCAGTCGTCAAGGCTAGCTATTAGTCCTAATGGCTTATATCCAGCGTCTTGTCGAGACCCCCTGATCGCCTAGACACTAGCTAATTGGTCAGCCCTTCAGGGAAGTGCGGTTATCTTTCATAACAATGGCCCACTTTCAGTCTCTGCTCTGAACGCAAACTCCCTGGGGCAGGGTTTGCCCATATTCCAGACCTTCATGGCCTTAGTCTGGAGTATGGACAGACCTATTGACCTAAACAATCCCCTAAACTCACGATGGAATAGCTATGCCGGTGAGCTTGTTTGGCGGATGGGGTAGAGGGGGTAGAGTCAAGCTTAATAGCGAACTCTGTACGCGATCCGCTAAACTTACGGTTTCAATTAGCCTTCCCATGGGCGCATGGGTGACCAAAACGCATTTTCAACTTTTAAACCTGCATGGATTTGTGGGAGGCCGAGGTTCAACTAAGACCGTCGAGCCAACAATGATGATGATGGATTTGAAAAACTACGCAAAATGCGCCAACATCTATCGATGAGAGTAATTCCTAAACTCCTCTGCTGCAACAACAAAATCCTTTACCACAATGTCAAAAACACGAATAACTTCAGTCGTGAATCTACCATTATTAGATGCATCAATTAGGCCAAGCAGATGGGTTTATCAACATCCCCAATACTAAAAGTTCCACACAAATCTCCTCCGTGGCACCTCATACGGACCTCATTTCTTCTAAGACTTGATAAATACGGCAAACACTCCACAGCACACACCGTACGAGTATACCGAAAACTCTTCCTAGAATATTACGAAGAGCTGAAGTGTAACCACTGGAAATTTATCTTCACAGATGGGTCTAAATTGGAACACAGCACTTCCCTCGTAATCTTCGATAACAACGGCAACACCATCGCAGCTGCACATCTGGAGCACTTCTGCTCTGTTTTCACAGCTGAAGCTTCCGCGATTTTGAAGGCTGTAGAATTCGCAACATCCACAAAAGGCAAATTCGTGGTTTGCACAGACAGCTACGCATCTGTTTCCGCGCTCCAAAAAGAGTCCAACAACAGTCTCCTGGTAACACTTATACGCGAAATACTGATCCAACACAGTAACAAATTTAAAATAATATGGACACCTAGTCACGTGGGAATACGTGGGAATAACCTAGCTGACAACAGAGAGAGCTAAGCTGTCAGCCAAAGAACCACTACACACATCTTCTTTCCTAGAAAATAGTGATATACGAGTACATAACCTAATAAGCAAACACCTGTCTTATAGGAAACATTCGGACTGGATTAATACTCCACACCGTTATGTACCTATTAATCCCGCAATCTTTCATGCATCGAGCTCCTCTATAGAGTAAAAAATGTTTGAATGGCTTCGGCTTGGTCGCTCCAACTTGGCTCATCAACACATTCTCAATGGTTCACACCTTGAATCATGTCCATACTGCAACTCTCCGATACTGCCCGTAGATCACATCCTCAACGACTGCTTCATTTTAACCACATCAGATCTAAAACATTCCCAAACTCATTCAAAATCATTAAAATTCGTGCACTCCGATACCAAATGTAAATTCTACAACTTTTGTCATCAAACAAATATTTTAAACTGTATTTAAGCTTTAATTAGTATAAGCCAGAAGGCCCTGGCAGCTAGTGCTCCCCTCGCTATGTAAAATAATAATTAAGTTATTATTTTTCAAGTAATAATAATAAGAATTCGGACAATTAGCAATGATATTTAATAGACGATTATATGTCAGCGACCAGCTATGGACCTGTGTGAATGGAATGTGTGAATAGACAATTGAAATGGACCCAACAGAATGGATGTAAATGTATAAACAAATAGAGTTTAATTATTCCGCTACTTTTTTCAACTCTTCCAGTGGATAAAATGAATCGATATAAAAATGAAAAATAAAATCATTGCATTCATATTTATGGCAGCTCTTCCCTGGATAATTGGCTTAAGTCGTACTACTCTCAAGACCAGAAGTTAACTGGAAATCATATGCTCAATTCATACAAATGAATAAATTAAAAAATACAAGGAAAAAATTATTCAAATTTGGGTAAAAAAATACAACTAATTTAAACAAATAACCAGCAAGAAATTCTGCAATACAGTCTCCATAAAAAGTTAGCAGAGAATCGATTAGAAATTTTGAATAATACCAATCAACCACCAACCTATATATACACGTGTATATATAAATACTGGGTGTGACTCAAATATGCAAATACTACTCAAGATCAAAGCAAGAAACGCCAACCGATCCATATAAATTAATGATCGCGCTAATTGTCTAAAATAATATTCAAAATGAAGCTGAAGTAAATAAACACATTGGTATAAATACGAGACGAAATGACCAAATTAGCCGTTATCGTTGAAAGTTGGAAGAGAATAGTTCTCCGAGAAGAAAGCGGGCAATATGAAGTACGTCATCAGTTTGGTATTAGCATTTGTGGCTTTATTCGCTTTAGCTACAGCAGGTTAGAATAATTTGTTTTAAATTTTAATTCACAAATTAATTTCATATTCTAATAAAATTTTCAGAAGATTGCGAGGTAGATGGTCACCGATTCGGAAAAGGTGAAGAATATGCTCCCCCCGGCACATCCAGCTCGGTCACTTGTGATGGAGATGGATGTTTTAGTTGACTGGCGTAAGTTATTGGGAAATGCAGCCAAAATACACTCACTTTATTATAAAAACAAATCGTATTTTAGCTGCGCATACTTCGTGCCACCGAAAGGCTGCGACCTGATTCCACAGGACAATTCAAAACCTTATCCTTAGAATGCTGTCACATGTTAAAATGGGAAAGTGATTTTCGACTGAATAAAAAATATTATATAAATAAAGTTAATGGCAACATAAGTGTTGATGATATAAACAATATTGGAGAAAATTAATTGAGCAATACACAATGGGAGCAATTCTCATGTGGGCCAATAGGAAATGCTGCTGATACTTCTTCGCCACACAAATCACTCAGATAAGTGACACTTCTGCGCTCAGATCATTCGAAACAAAATCATTCTTTAATAGGAATGCCCAATCTTTAATTTACAAATCATGACATAAACAGAGATTAACGTACTTTGGAAAAAGATTCATAGTTCAAACGCTAGATAGAATTTCAAAATAGTCACTCCCATTTCATTAGCAAGAATTTCATGCTATTTAAAAAACTGCCTGAGGCTTCCAAGTTAAAATTCCACTTTGGCCCTCAGGGTACACTGAAATAGTAACATTTCCTCCATAAATCCTTTCTTAGATAAAAAAGTAACCTGCAAACCCCGGAGTCTCACATATTTCTTCTTTGTTGTTAAATTGTTAAAAGCTTTCGCGGAGACTGTTATCCTTTCGGTGTGCCCCGCGTGCACCCTATAAATAAATACGAAATGGAATTTAAGCTGGTCTCTAAATTATCCAAACTACCCAAAAATCTATTTTACTGCTTTCAAATTAATTGTTCCACCGAAATGAAATGTAATCAAACAGGATTTGCATATTCGGAGATTTCCTGTCCATCTCTTAGGAACATGAAGCTTTCTGACTATTACACCGCGATCATAATACGAAACTCTTCGATTTATCTGCGTGTAAATTGTGCAAATCCTGGAATAATCTTGGAGTATTCGTTTAAAATAAATATTTGCGTAGTTTTATTTGTTTTTTTTTACTTTTAAAAATCTTTTTTCATTTGTAAATCACATTTTAAGATTTCCATTTCTAGGTGATGTTTTTCCAAAGCTTGTATTTTGCGATCTTCCACTTCCTCGCGTTCTTCTCTAAGCATTTTCATTCTTTCTTCATGTTCTGTTTGCAAAATCTCCATTTCTAATTTATATTTCTTAACACACCATGCTGCCTCTACCTCATCGCGTTTCAAGGCAGTCACTCTGGGGCTAGTTGTTTTCTCGAGTTTTGCTCTTTTTAGGGAGCTTGTCAACTGCCGAGGACTATAATTTTTCCACCTTTTTCGAGGTTCTTCTGTATGAGCTACAAAAAATTTAATATAAATATTATATAAATATAAGAAATGGCCAGTAATAAGGCAAACCCATACCATGTTGATATTCTTCCCCATCTTCGTCCGGATTTAGACGCTCAATCACAAGTTCCTCAGTGGTGCAATCACTTTCATCTATAAGCAAATTTGTAAAGATAGTTATCCGAATCGTGACGAAGTGTGGTGCATAAGTCTAAGATTTCTGCTCCGATTACTCTGACAAACTAAGTTTAAACATACCAGGTGCATTCCAAAGGAAACTGAATTTTTTTTAAATAGTTATTTCTAGTGTGGTCAGAAAGGTAGATTCCTTACTAATGGACTGCAAAATATTCATGCCATTTGGCGTTATAGAAGCGTAGTCATTGCGTCTGAAGTGACATTATCTTTGCGTCATCGGTACACAAATAATCATCGAACAAAGAGCTCATATTAAGTTTCGTTCGTAACATCGTACGACTGAGCCCAGTAGGCAGTACTGGCGTATTTTCACTGATGGCTCCATGCAGATATTGGATCGGGTTCTGGGGTTTTCGTGGAACTCAACGCCAGGCTCCATTATGTCATGCTTGTCTTTCAGGCGGAAGTTTATGCGATCCTAAGCGCGATGGACTACGTGTGGTGGAAAGCATTTGGTGTGCCAAGTATTTATGTCTGCAGTGACAGTCAGGCTGCACTGAAGGGCCTTGCTCAACACCCTAGTCACTTCCAAGTTGGTGCTGTTGTGCAAATCCAGTTTGAACCCGAACCTGAGTTCCAAGACATATGGGGAATAAAGTCGCGGAGAAACTTGCGAATAAAGGATCTGAGACCTGTTTTACTGGCCCGGAACCTGTTCTTTTGGTACTATTAGGGCCACTATTAGTGATTGGGTTGCCTGTGCACAGAATAGCGAATGGGGGCTGTAAGAGGCAATAGATGGGCATGGATGTTATTTCAGATAGAACGGCAACGTTTCTTGTGTCACTTGGTAGGAGAGACTGCAGACCTCTGGTAGGACTGATGGACAGGTCATTTTGCATGCACTAAGCATAGGCATTGCCGGCAGCACACTTTGCCAGGCTTGAGAAGAGGAAGATGAGCCGGCTGACCAATTTTTGTGATTATGCCCAGTTTCGCTAGAATCAGGTTCGAGGTATTTGGCACTGACAACCTAAGTAATTCAAACTTTGGCTACTTAGGGACACAGGATGTACTGTTTTGTTCACAAATCAATTAGATTGAAAGAAAAATAAAAATGGAACGTCAAATATAGTACAATGGATGTATTCCGATTTGAGTGGTATATATGACTAGTTGTTCCCAACAAAAACAAAAGAAAAATTTTGTTTTAAACTTGGTAAAACTTTTTCCGAAACATTTGAATTGATAAACCAAGTTTATGGTGATGACTGCTTGTCCCGTGGCAGAGTTCACTGGTAAAGACTATTTAAAAACGGTCGTGAAGACAAAAATGATGAGCACCTTGTAAGCCACCTAATATCCGCCCGCCATTATCGCAGATTCCATAAAAAACGTGTGTGAATTCATCAAAGATAAGCCAAAATCTTCACTGAAATTCATGGAATTAAGCATTTTCAAAACATCAATTTACCGCATTTTTACCGTACATTTGGGCTACTAAAAATTGTTTGCACGGTTTGTTCGCACAAGTTGACTGACGACCAAAAATTGCTCAGAATTCAACATTCGAAGGACATCATCAAGGAGGCCAAAAAGGAAAAAACTTCCTTTACAACATTGTGGCTAGTGATATGTTCAATATGATCCAGAAACCACGAACGAAGTGCCGAGTGAAAGATGCCAGATGACCCAAAACATAAAAACTCTGGTTGGAGAAGTCAAAAGTGAAGAACGATTCCAAGGGCATTACTATTTCAAGGGCATTATCCACAAAAAGTTCATTCCAGCGGGCGATATAGTTAATGCAGTGTTTGGAGCATCGTATTCGTAGTATTCGGAAGGAATATCGCGCAGAAAAAAGTTGGTGTTTTGTTACACGATAATGCGCCACATCATCGATCAATATTTTTGGCCAATATTTTGACTAAAAATTCAATTTTAACTGTATTCGCCAGATTTGGCACCGAGCGACTTTTACCTTTTCGGAAAAATGCATTTGCCGATGAGAGGAGAGCAGTTTGTGGACTTCGAAGTCATTCGAAAGGCTTGTACTGACATCCCGAAGGACATCCTGGCCGTACAAATCTCGTGACTCGGAAGGAAACTATTATTTTGAATAAAATAAATCGGTTCTGCAAAAAAAAACTTTGTGGTTCTTATTTTCAAAAAGTCCTGTTTACTTTGGAATCCTCCTTGGAATATCATTGACAAAATTTGTAACATTTTGACTAATAATCAATTTAAAGTTTCTTTTAAAGACATTTTTATAATCTATTTTAAACAATTAAACTAAAATATCCTATAATCATCTTTAGATCGAAATGGTTCCCTTTCGATACCTACTTTCTCCCCGTGAAAACACAGCTCTGACTGTTCGGTTGGTGGTTTTTGGCATACCAATTAATATACAAATGTTAATTGATGATCTTTAGACATTATATGGATTAGGTGCAAATTTGAATTAACGGTTTTTTTAGATTATACGTGAATATGTTGCACTATTAGCAAATTTTAATTAATGGGTTTTGGACGTTTATTTTAACCGCTCTACGCTGTTCTTTATTACTCTGCTCAATCAGCACTCCATCAAATATTTTCCCTATGCTAGACCAATTTCACTTCATGGTGAGCTTGAAGTTGTTGTTATAATAATCGTCTCATGCGGGTAGTGTGAGCTAAGATCGCACTGATTTTGATTTTGCTACAGTGGCAGCTGCAAGAGATATTACAAGTATAATACAGACTGGGTGAGTCAATTAGAAAATTGATATTCCCATGGAGGAACACTGCAATTGATGATAGTTCAATTGTACTTTAGTCGCGTAGCTTTTCCTTCAACTCTGCTGATCTAGGGTGGCGTGATTATGAGTTAACTTAACAACTTCAGAACAAAATGTGTCCCCTATTTGAATTCGGAGGCCCATTGGTCCATTGTAATAACTGTTCTTAGGGGGGAAACCACTCCCCACTCTCCCACAAAAACCCCTCAGCTCCTCGTGATCTTAAACCCACCAGAAGCTTTTTTGAAGTTGAGAATATCAGTTAGTTTCAGCTCGGCTAATTCTTGTAGTGCTTCAAAGAAGGCCGAGTCCATTTACCTGGCTCACCTCCTCTGAAGGCCCGGGCAATCACAGAGCAGATGTTTCGCCGATTTCTCCTTCTCCTCATCTCCACAATTCCTACAATAATCTCTGAAAGGAGCACCGTAACTGGCTGCCATTCGGCCTATGATGCAGTGCCCTATCAGAACCCCCAGGATAATCCTGAGTTTCCCTCTACTGAGCCCAAGAAGTCTGCCAGATCAATTTTGGCTCAGTTTTGGCCACATGTATCGAGATGTTCGACAGTCGGCGGTAAAGTACCAGCGTTCATTCGTTAATGTTTTACAGTGGTTTCGATCTTGTTTGTGAACACCACGAGAGGTGGCAGGATGTCCTCCACCTGTCTCTCTGCAGTTTCGATCCGAGTCTGGCACATTCCTCAGCTTTTTCGTTGCCACGGATACCCCGATGTCCTGAGACACATAACCCTATCTTGTGATGTTTGATCGCAAATAGTGATTTCCTGCAGTGTTCTACACACTTAGATTTTACAATATTAGCGTTTAGCGCTTTGATCGCTGCTTGACTGTCTGCACAGATGATTATTCCCTAGTTCTTATCATTTGTGCACCTTTGTCAATGGCATAGATCTCAGCCTGAAAGACGCTACACAAATTCGGTAGTTCCTGGCCATAGTACTGGGCAATAAAGTTGAGATTTTAAGAATCACATAAATCAGTAGATAATACCTTGTGTTTCTGTAATTGTATCAGCATATTGTGAGACCTCTTCATCTAATGGATCCGAGTCGTCGAATTCCTGTTTCTGGAAATTAATTAAATGGAAAGGTTATTTTTTTTTAGGAGTAATTATATATATTTTACAATTCATTCAAAGCAAAATAAGAGGGGATAATCTGTCCGTAAAAAGGGAAAACATATTTATTGTATTTACAGCTTACAAATGATGGTCCTCTCTGTAAGGCTCTTACATAGGACATTACGGGATTTTTCTATAGCCAAGGGGAAAATTAGGTTTAATTGGAATTAACAAATATTTTCCTAAGATAAAAATATTTAAATATGCTATTAACCTCAGCACAATAATAGCACACCTTAGATTTCCAAAAATGTTTCCCTAGCACACTTTCATCAACTCCCCTCATCATCTGGTCATGACAGTATAGAAACAGAACTACAATTACGCTAGAGTTCGTGCATGATTCCCCGTGAGATGGTTAAATAACTCACTAAATAATTAAAGTTAATAAAGTATTATTTTACCTGAAAGGGGATCACAACCAAGATTCTAAATAATCAAAGTATCTTGAGGAAAATTGCGGAATTTGTCTATGAATTTTAAACAGAAGATTCAGAGATATCCGTGATAAATTTGATGATACATTTTTAAATAAATTACATTTATACTGGATGGGCTGAGCAGGACACCTAAAAACAGCTCAGCAACTCATCTGATCTCGTCGATGTCGATAATGAGCCGCAACTTTTGGCACCGCGATTTTCTCCCTGCAGCAGAACAAATAAAATTGACGACTACGTGAAAATAGAAAAATAATTAAACATAATAAGAAATTGGAACAATAAATGTCAAAAAAACACATGGCGGATTTAAAAACAAAATGCTTGCTTCTGTTTATATTTCCTAAGTAATTTAGCCAAGGTTGATAACATAACAATAGAGCAGCGCAAAACTAACAGCATTGTATGGTTACAGCAAGGTTGTAAGTTGGACAACGCGAGGTAGTATTGATATGTACAGTTTTATCCCCTACAATTAACCATCTCAATTTCTAACAGTTGTCTGTTTGGACACTTGAGAAACAAGATATCTAGCCCTTTTGTTGTTCATATACTTGGGAAAATGACTTTCAATCGAAAGACTATAGAGTCTCTGAGGTCTTTCGATTGAAAGTCAGAGGCGTATCCGAAATAGCTATATATCACATAGATTCATGTAGTAATTGTTGTTGTATACTTATTCTCAAAAATTAGATATTGCACAAAAACAAAAAATTGATTCCTAGCTTGGGTTAGGTTAGAGTAGCAGCCTTCTTCACGAAAACTCACTTAAGCACACTTAAAGGGTCATTGTGATACATGGAGAAACCGGAGCATTTCCTCTTCTAACTCGGGGAACCAGTGTGAATCCATATATGAACCTGGCTATTTCTCTGATCCTTATGTATGATATTGTTATCCAACCTGTGGGGAAGGGTGAGCCCAGGAGCGTCTGTGTACTCCTAGGGGTACTAGCATGTACGATGCAGAGCTGACTCTTCCTATTCTTTAAAGCAGTAACTGCCACAGAATGGCAGCCCTAGTTCTATAATAATCTTGGTTATGTTAGGTTACACTCGCTGGCCGTGAAGGCCACACGTAAACCTGCAAGGTACGTTGCGATGCCAGATGGATATCCTTTAAGAGTCGTAATATGGAGCTTTAAAAAGAGAAACGTCTTCAGCGCTTTAAGAGCAAGGCCATCCCTATTGCTGAGACCTCGTCCAGTCCCTCAAACCAGGGGCGCCCAGGTGTAACAAGTGTGCTTTTTATATTCCGGGGCATAGGCTCCAAAGTTTCCCTTGTGCAATGCTTCCAACATTTCCTACAATGGCAATGAACACAATCGTTTTCATATTTAAATAATAATTATGCTGAAATCTCATCTAGTCCCTCAAACCATCCCATGTAAAGATATGAATCCATTCTGTAAAGATTTGAATTAATCGCTATTTTTAATTTTATAAATAATTATTACTCTTCTGCATAAATAAACTTTAAATATTGTTAATCTAGTTTCGACCTCCGGATGAAATTTGATGATTAGTTTAATTTATAATTATTGTAATTAAGTATATATTATTAATTTTCCTGATTTTACTCACTCTGGCGTTCTTGTTGTTTTCCTCATTTTTGCCATCCTGTAAACAAGGAAGAAATGAATTAAAAATTATAATATAAATCAAATTGAAAACTCACAACATCAATCATTTCCAGATTTGAATCCCCATTAATATTGACATTGCAGTTGATCAAAAACTGCAGTTCTTTATAACACCACAATTTCGGAACGTACTCTTCATTTGCTTCTAAAGTTCATAAATTTCATAGTTAGTTTCTACCCACACTCTGCATGCATGCATGTTTAGTTATTAACAAAACTCACAGAGGCATCTGTGGTGATATGTTGATAGTTACCTGCACCGGCTTTCTTGTACGCTATGACCCGCGCCCGCTCCTTAGACAGCTGGCTGGTGAGTGTTCTGATCTTTTGTTTGATTCCAGCAATCGTCACTTTGGGATTGAATACTCTTAATTCAGTCAATATATACATATATTTTTCATCTCTCTTAACCCTTTTTGGGTAATTCGGATCACGCATATTGTATATGCACGGGCATTTTTCCCATAAACTTATTAGCTCCCGTGTCTGCGATTTGCTCCAATAGTCTGTGTTGTCGTAGTTTCTGCTGATTTCCATTGTTGACCGCTTGTATTCACAATACACACAATATTAACTGCAAATACGCTGCTTGTATTCCCACTCCGCTGTTGTTACCACATGTAAGAGTTGCTCATCTCCACCCTGAACTGCGCTCGCGTCACAATGTCAATTGACACTTGTCCGTTCTCGTCGCAAACGTCAAATGTATGGAACAAATAAACGAATTTTTCTATGTGGTTGTTGGTACAGCAACACCAACAACTACAGGGAGAGTACATTTCTCGTGCCACAGTGGTACTGAAACTGCACAGAGTGAACCAGGGAGCTCTAATAACCCTACGTCTCCACGGGCAATTTTTGATGGCATAACATCTGTCAAATTTGATTGCAATGGTTGGCAATATTTTAATGGTGGGCATTGCGATGTTATGCCATTTTCATTTTGAAAATGCCGTCAAGCAATCTAGTTCGCTGTGCCCACGCTTGAAAAATTTTTTTATTTATACTATGAAGAGGAAAAAAGAAGGAAACCGAAATTCTGGTTGAATCCTTTATTACAAAGAATGCAAATGCACAGTCTACATTTATTTTAGCGTTTTTATTAATTTAATAGTAGCGGTTAAACGAAAATGTCCGACGATGCTTCCACTGTGAGCGTCACGAAAAAATGAAAAAGGCTGTCAAACAAACAAAATGACAACTGATTGCAACACAGCACGTTGGCAATTTATGGCATAACATATTTCATAACATAAATTGCCAACTTGAAGCAATTTGGAGTCTCCATTGGCAATTTGCTTGACCTTGCCAATGGCATGCCATCAAAAATTGCCCGTGGAGACGTAGGGTAAGGTAGCCGCAAGGTTAGTTTTCTGTAGTTAAATTCTGTAAGTAATCTACTACAAATTCGTTTGTTGAATTTGTTTCTGTTGCAAATGTACTGGATTCTGTTTCTGTTGCCGTTTCCACCTTATGTCACTTTGCACCTTAAGTGACGCGACGCGAGAAATCCTATTATTACCTCAGTTCGAATGCACATTAAAGAGGTATAAGCCCCCGGAGAGTTTCAGGTATTAAGTCAAAAACTAAGACAGCGAATTTAAAAAACATAACTTATAGTAACAGAATTTAATTGCATAGTTGATGGTTGCGATTTTTTTTATATTAGCATAAATTATTTCTTCCCAACCTATTACAGGTTGATTGGTCCTGATAGAATCGGTTAAAAATTGCATTAGGCACTGGACAATGCCCTGCGGACAGTCGTGAGGATGATTTAGCAATTTTTTCAACACTTGACAAATTTGTCGAGAGCTGAGCGTATGCTAGTTGAGACTTCTATCTCTTTAATGCACTTTGACTCATACTATATTAGTTCAGTCGACGTGAACATACCCATTGTTACTCGAGTTATTTTGGAAATAAGGTTGGAGAAATTGGACAACTACTATACTAATGCTATGAACTCGTAATCTGAACTATATATGCAGCCGCCTAGCATAGCTTCAAAGAGAATTTACTAATTCTTCTACTAAATTGTCTTTAACACGGTTGGTCCAGATACAAATTGAGAGATTTTTGCGTTTTCAGAGTTGTGAAAATAATTTTTATATCGGCTTGAAATTTCTCTTAGATTGATGAATTTTTTTTAGATTGGATGGAATTTGTATTAAATTCAATTAACTAATTTCATATAGGCGAAAATATTTTTTATGTTTGCTTGAAAAATAATTACTTAATTATTATTTTACAATAAGAGAAAGCCACTAGCAACCAGAGCCTTCAGCTAGATTTATTTTATTATGAAGCGAGAGCGTGTTAATTGAAATTTGATATTATTTCCGTTTTGAGTCCATCAGGGCCAATGGGTTTTTGTGCTGTCTTCACTGTTTTGTGATCGCAAGACTTTGATAGAAAGCCTCATGAATGAGTACTATAAGACAGAGTGTGTGAATGTCATAATTCTGCACCATATAGGATGCACTTATTAGGTGGTCGTAATGGAAAATCACTTTGTTTGTTGATCGGTTCGTTGATTTTTTAGGTTTTTAGCGATCAGTTTTTTTCCCCTAATTGACAATTCAACTGACAATTAAATATAATGAAATGGATGCTGTTGTAGCCTTCCGACCACCTTAATAGTCCTCCCTGGCACCACCATTATGTACACGCCTTACCGCCTTTTTAACGCTGTAGTAACAACATGTAACAATAACATCGTCAGTACTTCGCAGCTTTTTTAACATTTCTTATAACATTTCTTTAAGAAATTGGAATTTGAAAATTTAAATTTTTGTTCCTAAAACTAGAATGGCACAAATAATGATTTTATTTTTCTCTAGTGACAATGTTGCTACTCTGTTTTTATTATCTTTGTTTCTACTAAGCCAATAATAGATGAGTGCAAGTTGAAAAGGAAATAAATGTACTGAAAATCTTAACAAATGAAGCTTTCAACTATTTTTACAAATGCAATACAAAATACAATAATTATATCAAAATATATAAACTTTATTTTAAATAGAGTTATAAATGTGAGTAAGTCGATAGTCGTCAATTCTGTGAATATGAAGATTATTTTTGTAACGAATTTATTGACAAGACAAGTTACAACAGTAGTTGCAATTGCGTATGTGTATGACACCACTGAAATGTTATAAAAAACAGAGAGAGAGACCTAACGGAACAAAAGAGGGGTAATAATGAGACAAGGCCCAAAATACATTTAAATGTATTTTGGACAAGGCCCGAATACAATAATGCGAGAGACCGAGACGAGAGCTAGTCTCGGCCGAGATGCCAAAAAGAATTTGTACCAAAGGATTGTATGTGGCAATATACATACAATAATGCGTGATGCGATACGGCGAGACGAGGTATTTCTAAAAAATTAGAAATTCTCCGCACTCTCGTCCGAGACAATTTGTCAAAGTAATCAATTGTTTTGTGATAGGCATTTGTTTATTTCTATTTTGCTGGTGGCTCCGGGTTTATTTTATTAATTAAAAAATTTCAAAACATCTAGTTTTTAATAGTTTTTTAACACTTTTGCTTTTGTGTAAATATGGCTTGCACTTTGTTGATTGTATATTAGAATGCGAGACAGTGCAAAACGAGATCTCGGTCTCGCATTATTGTATTCGGGCCTACAGAGTTGATTAGAGTGTGGTGGAATGAGACAGTACATGGACAGAATTTGATCAGTCAGTTCACCACCTGCAGTTAGCCTAGTTGTCTGGATGGACAGATTACAACAGCTGTAGGCCCAGGTTCGATTCCTGGGAGGGTTCATAATTGGTGTGCTGTTGATTTCTGAGACATAATAAAAAATGCTTGGGGAAAAATTGCCTTTCATTGAAAGATATCTGATGAGGACAAGTGCCGTGTCCGAAATAGCTTCAATTCAATTGTATATAAACACAAAAATTCATGCCTTTGTCGACATGCACGTTATTGAAAATAAATAGCTATCCACAATATTTCCACTAATTTTAACGCAAATTTTTGTCATAAACACATTTCTTATAATCTCATTGAATTATGCAACAACTTTGTGTAATAGTTCACTAGTTTTCTTCGTTTTTTCACTTTTTATCAAAACTTTTAAATTCTAATTCGATTCTTAAAATGTCCATTTCCAGATTGTGTTTTTCCAAAGCTTGCATTCTGCGTGCTTCCCGGCTCTTGCGTTCACTTTTGAGTATTTTCATCCGTTCCTCGTGTTCTATTCTTATCAATTCCATCTCCAATTTATATTTCTTCTCACACCATTTTGCCTCTAAATTATCACGATTGGTCCGAGTCATACTAGGACCAATATTTTTATCAATCAACATGGCAGTTTTTATTGGAGTCCGTCTTAATAACTCAGAATTATAGTCAGTCGAGGAGCTTCGCGGTTCTTCTATGGGAGCTACAATAAATGAAATAAATTTACCACCGTTCACAAAAGGAGCCACGTACCATATTGATATTCGGTCTGATCTTCTTCCGGACTTAGGCACTCAATCACCAGTTCCTCGGTGGTGTAATCACTGTCGTCTGTTGGAAAAATCATAAAACATCGGTTAGCAAAATCGTATACTAATGTAGGGTACAAGTATATTGAACAGATATCCACACTGCGTAGTTAGGGTTTCATTAATTACTTGCAAGAGTTGCTAAAATAAAAGATTGATAACTGACAAGTTCTACCCCACAATATCATTGGAGCCTTTAAGACTTTAAACATGTTAGGTTGGGTTTAATGGCTATCAAGGGCATTTATAATTGGTCAGAAAACAAACTTGGGCCATGCGGAGGCCTATTGTGATTCCACAAGTTAGGGGATCATTGTGAACTTCCCTAGAATTTGTGTGGGGCCTTACTCTACTTGAAATTTACAGCCATTTTGAAACTGATTTGAGATCATCAAGGTCATTGAAGTGGGGCCCTCTAGGGTGTATGCTTGGAGACCTCCGGACAGACACAGAGTAGTTGGACTACTGTATATTCCTCACCTTTACAGCTGCGACAGGAATCCCGCACGTCGAGACCCAGCCTGGTGGCATGGCAGCCAAACAGAGAGTGTGCTATCAAAATAGCCACAACATAGCCTTCGTATGATCTCAGACGCGCTAATCTCCTTAAATAGGCAATATATTAACTGGCACAACATAGTTTTAGTGCCTCGTTGTACTACACATCCTTTCCTACCACCACCCTTTGTTGACCTGTTCGAGGTAGCTAGAAGTAATATACTGTTTACAGACCCACATAGCGAGAGATATTCCCGATATGTGGGTGTAACTTAGGTCAGTTAATGTTATGCCATGTCTGGCAAGTTCATTAACACAATTATCTCTAATGTCCAATGACCTGGCAAACAAGTCAGGGAGATGTGGAGTACTTGCGCCAGCTGATTGAGCAGTGAGCGACGAACGGAGACTATCTTAGCAGAGGTGGATGCCTTGTTTAGGGCCTTAATGGCAGCCTGGCTGTCAGTGAAGATCTGTACATGTTCGCCTGCTTTTAATAAATTATATATTTTATTAAATAAATTATTTTATATTTAAAATCTTTCAATAATAAATTGATTTTAACATATCATAGACGAAATTTGAATATTCCCTCAAGTATCGGTCTTGTGTCTGATCGCTGACTGCGGACCTTTGGTACACAAGAAACACATGTGTTTTAGAGGATACATCTTAGATATGAGCAAGATCCCTCAACTCGGTTCCTCCAAAATACATGATTTTCTGTGGGAAATAAACATGACAGAAGATCTATAGATGACTATCCTCATCTTTTAAATAAAAAGGGGCACAACTACATATCTCTCAGATCGCGGTGTATAGGTTAGGTTAGGTTGGGAAGGCGTGTGCGGATACGAAGTATCCGCACTTCCACTCGGAGACATATATGTCCATTGTGACTGCCTTCAAAAAAAAATGCCAGGAGGAAGCATACTCGTCTCGCGGTGTATAACACCCGTAAATAAATCTAATCTAATCGGTCTTGCATAATCAATTCCAGCGTACTCTCAGTTTGAAGTATCCACTCATCCACTCAGAATATTGTTTTTGAACATCTCAGCTTCAATTTCATAAAAGAACTTTACGTTTCTACCAAATTGAACCAAATAAAATAGGATAACCTTGTCTGATTTATAACTGAACCATGAACACCCAATTAATGACTGAATTCATTCTTTACTAACGATAGTTCTGTTCAATATAATTGACTTATCAGAATGATATAAATCAGTAGCCAGCCTCCATGGTCTAGTGGTACCCATGCTAGTCACAGTCGTGGGGTCGCCTGTTCGAATCCCGCCCAGGGCACGGTCTCGAAATGCTTCTTTCTAAATCTTTTTCTCTTCGAGTCGAAGACCTGATTTGCCAGTACTCAATTCCATAAAACTCTTGCACATATAATTAATTATTGTGTTGAATATAATTATAATAATAATAACATAATAAATATAATTCAGTAGCTACATTTGGTACCTTGAGTTTCTGTAATTTCTTCCATATCTTGTATATCTTCATCTAAACGATCCGAGTAGTAAGATTCCCATATCTGAAAATATATTTTAATGGGTAAATATATAAATTTTTTCGTGTCTTTCAGATAAGAAAATCAGAGTGAGGATGCGTCTGAAATTATTTTGCACGGAATACTAGAAAAATCCACCAACAGAATTCTACCATTCTAGATTTAGAAGGAAGCTCAACTAGGTCTAGAAGTGCCCCGTGTGATACCACAGAGACATGGATCCCTTAAACTGACTCACTGATTCCCTGTTCAGTCTCGGAAGGGCCTGTGCGATTCCCTGATGAAACGAGCCATCTTGCTTATACTAATGGAGGATATCTCAGCAAGGTCCTCGAGAAAAGGTGCCCCCAGGAATGGAATTCTCCTTTTCGCGAGGGCATGAAAAGTGGGCACATCAAGTGTGGGATGTCCTCCTCCTCGTCCGACGACCAGCAGCTGTGGCAAAAGTGTCCGAAACGAGAAAGTGACAATATCGAAAAACAATAAATTATTAAACCAGTCAAGATTGCGTTCCGTCTATTAAAAATTAAGTCAGTTAAGAGACATTAACTTATTCAAATATTCCTGCTGCCTTTCGGGAAATACTTTTATCGAAAAACGAACGCTTTAGTAGTGAAGAAATGTAAAATATTTAACACTGAAGGAGTGTGTCTTATTTACACCCTTGTTTGGGCCATGACTTCCACCCTTCCTGTAAGTTGAGTTATTCCCTCCTTGTAACTTTGACTTGCACCCTCCCTGTGATTAAGCAATAATTAATGGGAAACAATTCGAACAATATCAATTATCTATTTTTTTATTCAAATAGAAAAAATTCACCAGCATCCGTGGATCTTTTTTGACACTAATGAAGATTGGTTCGGGACCATTCAAACTTCCAAAATGTGTTTGCAAAGCCAACAGATAAATAGAGCTTTCGCTTCAACGATGTGTTTATATTAATATTTCTTTTAGTTTTGACACAAACAATTAATTTAAGGAAATTTTTTAATATATGAAATATAAAAACACAACAAATATATCATTGTAACGGCCAAAAGTTAAGCTGGGCTTATATTGCAGACACAAAAGTGAAAAAAATATAAATGGCTCTTAAAATGAAGCATTTTCTTTAAAGCAAATTTAGAAGAATATATTAATCACAATAAACCCAACTAAAGTATCACAAGAAGGAGCAAAATCCTCCCAAATTGTGTCTCAATTTTTGAAGTTGAATTGCAGGTAAAAGTGAATTGCAGAATCCAACCCCAGCACAAACTAACGAAGTAACAGCCTCCAGAAATAAGCTTCCGTAATTTTTTCGTCATCATAACAGAACGTCTATAAATATAGTGTATTAAAACTTGGAAACATATATGGACTCGTTAACTCAGTTCACAGAACTAGACTTCGTGTGATATGGTCTCATATGGATCGTTCAACATTTATGACGGCGGAGGCTGGTACCTTGTTAATGCATCCTGGGTTAAACAGTAAAGGTAAAGGTGGCCCCACTTCGCTTTCCATTTGCTCCTTATCTTTAAATTGTAATTGAGAATTAAATTAAATATATGAATAATAAACTTACATCATTAGATTCTGTATTGGACTCATCTTGTGTGCTATAATTCCTGATATCGCTTGTTGCCAAAAATTGCATTTGATCGTAACACCACAAAGTTGGCTTGTAAGTGCACACATCTATAATTTAGTCAAATATACAGTTTAATACTGTTTTCACACACAAGTATTCCAGCGTATTGTACATGGACCCATATCCATGTACAGAGAACATGTTCTCTGTCCATGCACATCAACTTACCGCCGCCTGCTCTCTGATACGATATAACGCGACCCCGCTCCTTGCTCAGCTGGCTGTAAAGCGTTCTCATCTTTGTTTTAATTCCAAGAACGGTTAAATTACCATTGAAATGCTGTTTTAAATGTTTTAAAATATATTCAAATTTCTCATCTCTTTTCATTTTGATTGTGTAAAAAGGATCGAATTTATTGTATATGGTTGGGCATTCTCGCCATAAATCTATTAAAGCCATTGTCTGCGTTCGACTCCAATAATCTGCTTTGATTTGTTTTCTTTGCTTCATCCTTGCTGCACTTTTCGCATCACAAAACAATAAACAAACTAGAATTGCGGATTCCTATCTCACAAGTTGTTGTTTTCACATGTTGTGACTGAAGTGTTTTTAGTGCCAATACGGTAGAAACAGTGTTGCCATTTTAGCCTTTATAAGCCTAAATATATATCATTTATTTTGCTATATATCCACAATGTAACTAAAAAGTGTATCTATCCATCAATTAATTTTTGCTTTGTGATTTGTCAAAACAAAAAGAAAAATCCAGTTAACCACCGATCACAATGCATGTAACTAAAAGGTGAATTTGTGTTAAAAGAATATGAAAGGTGAATTTGTCATCATGGCGTATGAAAAATGAGTTTGTATTAAAGTCATATGAAAGATGAATTTGTCTTCATGGCAAGGTGAATTTACTTACATGGTGGCTGCAAGGTGAATTTCATACCTCCGGAATTGTCAAACATAAGCAATGTGCGATTAAATTCTGTTCCAAATACACGGAATTGAGAGGAATGGAGAAATGCATACGAGCTGCTTAAAGTGGTGCACAATTTATATCAAATATATTTAATAGTAAAATAGACAAAATAGAAATTATTTTCATAATGTTTAAACTTTACAAAAATAACAATTAAAATACTCTTATATACTCAAATCAAAACTCTATTTGCAATTGTTTGCATATTTGTTTTGATCCATTTTTCTATAATTTCAATTTTGACAGCTACTCAGGGAAAATTGTTTCAAAAAAATTTGTTCTTGCAGCCACCATGTAAGTAAATTCACCTTGTCTTCAAGCCGTATGAAAGGTGAATTTGTCATCGTGGCATATGAAAGGTGAATTTTTGTTAAAAATATTAGAAATATATAATTTGTCTTAAAGGCGCATGAAAGATTAATTTATTTCATGGTGTATGAAAGGTGAATTTGCGTCAAACACATAATAACGGTGAATTTGTGTTAAGAGCATAAGAAAGGTGAATTTGTCTAAAAGGCGTATTTTTAAGGTGAATTTGTGTTAGAGACGAATGAAAGGTGAATTTGCGTCAAACGCATAATAACGGTGAATTTGTGTTAAGAGCATAAGAAAGGTGAATTTGTCTTAAAGGCGTATTAAAGGTGAATTTGTGTTAGAGACGAATGAAAGGTGAATTTGTCTTCATGGCGTATGAAAGGTGAATTTGTATTAAAGGCATAAGAAAGGTTAATTAGTCTTAAAGGCGTATTCTTCCTTCAAACAAAGTGCAATAATGCAGCTGACCAAAATAAACAAAATTCAGGTAATGCATAAGAGCTGTTCAAAGTGAATACATTTTTTTACTTATAATTTTATTTATTATTTATAAATTATTTTTAAGATGATAACGATAACTTTCATCGTTTTTATTTACTCGTATATGTGCCACAATTTATCTCTTAGTGATTTTTACCAATAAATAACCTCAACTTACAGTGGAGTTTTTTAGTAAAAGCTTTTTACGAAATATACTGAAATATATGAAATATATATATATATATATATATATATATATATATATATATATATATATATATATATATATATATATATATATATATTCTTGTTGCACGTGTAATCTAAATTTTTACCATAATTTCAATATTTATCTATTAATTTAATATCTTATCGATGTCCCGAAGGCTATAAGCCATTAGCGATAAGTGAAGTTATCTCTTTTTGTTATACCATCATGCAAATATAATTTACTATTTATTTACATTATTCCACCAATTACAGTAGATCAGCCATGAACACCATTAACCCATTTTCAGGCAAGAGCGTAATGGAAACTATATGGTGATGCCTTTGGCGTTTCCAGTGTTGAACAACTTTTGAGAATGGACTGAGAAGAGTTCGTTTATAAAATTTAAACGTGAAGCAACAGAGCAGTTCAGCTGTGATTTGAAAGCAGTAGCCTTAGATGATGTGTAAGTAAAAGTGAAACTCTTTAAACTGATGTAATGGATTAAACTTTAATAGCTATTTTTAAAGTGAATTGCTACTGAGAGAAGAAGAGTTCGTTTATAAAAGAGCAGCTCAGTTGTGATTTGAAAGCATTAGCGTGTGATATGTATAAGTAAAACTTTTTAAACTGTTATAATGGATTAAGCTTTTTTACCTATTTTTTAAGTTAATTGGTGGTGTTTTAAACTGTTTTTATTAAAGATAAATAAACAAAGGCTTTTATATTACTGAGGAGAATCTGGTATCGAACTGTTGTTTAGTAAGAAACTAATTTTCGTAATTTTCGGTTGGTTTTTTAAAAAAAGAAATATATGTTAATTTATATATTATATAATATATACTAATAATTAGTATATAATAATAACTAATATATTATAATTTTTAATAAGACTTTATATAAAACAAAAATTAATATACAACCATAATTCAAATATAATAATTATTATTAGATAACAACAAATATTAAAGTATATATGTTTATTATAAATATATAATAATTATTAACATGTAAGAATAACTTTTATATAATAACAATTAATATATAATAATAATTAATATATAATAATAACTAATATATAATAATAATTAATATATAATAATAACTAATAAATAAAAATAGTTAATATATTATAATAATGTATATACGATTATTATTATTATGTGATAATAGGTAATAATATATTTTCAATTAATATATAATAATATTTTCAATTAATTTAATAATATATAATTTTAACTAATATATAATAATAATTATCCTAGTGACCTTTTACAAACCACGCAATGGATGAGAATAATTATGGTGGAACAACAACATATGGAGCTTTTAATAAAATTGATCATTATTAAAAAAAAAAGTTTTTAATTGCACAACAAAAGTGAAATATTCGATTTGTCTTATGGAATTGGTACTTTTCACACACTCACAAGAAAATTATAATGTTGTTCCACTTTTGAGCTTTGCCCCTGGTCTTCTAGACTTGTTCAGTTCAGTTGTACATTGAAGCATCAAACATCAAACAATCTTATTTCTTGAGATAAGAAATCAACCTCAACATTCTCGTCTAATACACCATGTATTTGTTTAAAAATTATGAAAACATTTAATGACATATATTTATGATTATTTTAGTGCCGTTTAAATTAGGAAGCTAATTTAAAATGCGATTGTCGCTACTTACTAAAAACTTGAACTGACAAGTTCAACAGTGAGAATCTTCTCAAGAACCGGTATGTAATTGTATACATTGCATCACTGGTTTTGTTTTTTTATATATAAGAACAAAGTTACTTCATTTCTTTTATTTTCTGTCTATAAATTTAAAAAAAAAAACAAAATTTACAGATACTTAAGGTGTACGCCAGCAACTGTCCTCACCGATTACAAATTGTGAATAGCATCTCACACCCACCAAAGCTATATATACAAATGTATATGTGAACACTCATACTGGGCCTGACTGGAATATGCAAATACTACTCACGGCCAGAGCACCTAACTAAGGAACACCTTACTGGTACACATATATTAAAGATCGCAGATAAAATACTATTACAAATTAATTTGAGGTAAATAAACACATTGGTATAAATACGAGCGGAAATTGCCAATATAATTAGCAGTCATCATTGAAAGCTGAAAGAGAATAGTTCTCCAAGAATAAACCGGGAAATATGAAGTACGTCATCAGTTTGGTATTAGCATTTGTGGCTTTATTCGCTTTGGCTTCAGCAGGTAAACAATCTTTTGCCTCATTGAATTTATTTTCCCTTTGTTATTTAATGTGAATTTCAAAACATGTTTTTAATTTCTTAATTCTTAGCCGATTGCGAAGTAGACGGTCACCAATTCAATAAGGGTGAAAGCTATGCTCCCCCAGGTACTTGTACCAACATAACCTGTGACGGACCGAACAATTTACATGCTCTGGCGTAAGTTATAAATGAGTGTTTTCCATTTACATTCAAAATTAAATGTACATATGTTTATTTCAGTTGCCCTGCACAAGCTGCACCACCGTCCTGCAAATACATACCACAGGATAATTCGAAACCTTATCCAAAATGTTGTGACCGTTATGAATGTTAAACTCCAGAAGGCTCTATAAATAATAAGAAAATAAAGATGTATATAAAAAATGCATATTTTTCAAAATATCAAGAAAACATAAATTAATATATGAAAAATGTGAACGTTAAACAAATTCTGTTGAATATATTTTATTTTTATAAGCTAACTTAACAAAAAAAAATCCAAATTTTATATTTAGTTGAAGCATTTTAGGAAAGAAAAAAAAATTCTTGAAAAAGTATTTTGACGTTTTTCATGTTTGATCACCGTAGTGAAAAAATATAATTTGCATTTAAATGCACCGAATCTCTTAGTTATGGATATCCATACAAATCTTATAAAAACCTTAATTCGGTATCAATTCACCAGAGTCCTGAATTCATACCGAATTAAGGTCTTTATAAGATTCCATTAAAGGTGTTTATCCTAATCCGATGCTCATTATAGTTATTACGGTTTGACAGCAAAATACTATTATATTTAGCCTTTAAGGCCTTCTATTTGCTTATCAATAATTTCTAGCACCCATAATTTGATGAAATTGAAGACGTATATAACAAAGATGAATTTGAAATTTTAAGTTGCGTTACAATTGTTAAGGGTCATTTCGAACTTATGCTATGATACTAACAGACTCCAAAATATTTCTATTGTATTGCTCGGATAGTAATGGTATAAGGAATTTTACAAATAAAATATTGTATTTTTATTTTTTTAATTGGGTCTCACTTCCTGCTGGGAATATATGGTGGACTTATATGCACTCATCCATGTTTCTCGTCCCATTCCTAATTCGTTGGCAATCCGTTTGATGTTTAAGTTTCCATTCTGTTTCTTCCCTGGTATAAAAATCAGAGAACACAGAGAAAAGAAATTTAAATGTAAAACGGCAAAGCAACGAAATAAAGCAGACGGACGTTGTAAATCCACTCAAAATCGTGGTGAATCCACTCAGAACCTTGATGAATCCACTCAAAATCGTGGTGTGTCCGCTACTGACGGCAGCGAAAAATAATTTCTTTTCTCTGTGCACAATTTCATTCACATTTGTTGTATTAAAGATGCTTTCCAAACTCTTTATTTTATTTAAAAAATTTGTAGATGGTTTCTTTAACCAACCTTTAGATACTTGATCCACCCAAGTACCAGCGTCTATATTCTCCTCAAACTCTTCCAATTTGAGTTTACGAATTATATATCCTGCGACATATTAAAATTAACACCACATACATCTGTGGCGACACCACTACCCCCATCTAGTTGTCGGGTACGCCGACGCAAGCAGGCGTTAGTTCCGCGCGCCACCTATTAACACGCTGTCGCTGTCGCACAGCGTGTTTATGGGTAAACCGGAACTAGCCTGTGTTGGCTGAGGAGCAACACACTTCGTGTTTCCGGCTTTTCGATTCGTTCTCTTCCGTTCGCGGCGCCGGAGCCGTGCACACGTTCTCATTTCTGTGCCGAAGCTAGTGTGGAGCGTTTTGTGAAATTAAAATTTATATTAAATACCGGACTTAACAAAATTCCTAGAAATTTGCAGAAACGAATTTTATATTATGTATACGATACAACAAATACGTCATAGTATATTTTAAATTTAATAAATTAAAATAATAATTTAATTTTATTTCTTTCTCTTATATTATTGGATACGCTACACCCGAGCGTAACCCAAACATCCACCCACTGTTGTCGGAAATACTCATTTTTGGGTACACGGAAAAACGATCCATTTCCTTTACCCGAGTATTTACTACACATACCACATTTGCTTCGCATATTGTTTATTTTTTAATCTTTTAATATTCAAATTTCACAAAAATAACAATTAAAAAACTTATTCACACAAATCAAAACTCAATTTGCAATTTTTTCATATTTGTTTTGGTCGCATTTTTCTAAACATGCAGCCACCTTATAAATAAATTCACCTTGCTCTGTGTTCTTTGATACAAATCGTTGTGTTATGGTGAAATTCTTTTCCATTAGGAGCAATGTTGCCATATGTCAATTTGTACTCTTATTTTATAACGGTTACATTTAAAAGAAATTAATATATTCTTGAACTTGTTCATTTTAATATTTATCAAAAATATAATGGAATTATTTATTTATCATAAAACAAAATATTTAGTAAAAAACTAACTATCTTAGGAAAGACAATCAACACTTGTAATCGTACCAGAATTCTACTCTATAATATGTTGGTGTCCATAGTGGGATTAGTGAACCACTTGGCGCAGATATAGTATCGACATTGTATATATTATATTAATCTATATATTGTTCTCTATGGCTTATGTGATTTCTAATCACAAGAACCTATCACAAATGCACGTCAGTTTTTCATGTGTGGATGCTTTGTGTAAAATAAACTGCTGCATTTGGCAGCAGTGGGAGATCAAAACCAAATTTAGTTGTGGAAGGTAGTCAAGCTGCACCACCTATCAAAGTAATTCTTCCATAAGTACTTGCACCGCATTAAATATATATTTATAATATATCTTTGAAATTTATTAATTCGGGTAAAATACCCTTCTGTAGCAAAATAAACACAAAATTATGGAGGCAAATGTCAACAATTTGTTTCTCACATCCAAGGCGACTTATTACGTGGTGTCGAGGGAAAATCACTCTTCTTTTTTATCGTTCATGTTCATTTCTTTAAGTTATTTAGCAATCAGCCTTTTCTATCTAATTTACAATTCAGCTGATAATCTAATTTAAATAAATGTTGTTGTTGTAGACTTGTGGCAAGCTTATTAATGCTCCCTGCTCTGATTGTTTTTGTCCAAATCTTGCATTCTTGTTTTTTTTTTATTGAAAATAAAGGTTGCCCAATTTGTTAATAAAATAATATGAAGTCTATTGTTAAAATGTTGTTTGCCTGAGTTTGCTTTTTAATAATTTTACGTTTTACTTTAATTCCATTTTCAAATTGTTTTTGATTTTTAGCTTATTGGGGAATAGATTGTCAGCAGTTTGATATTAGAGAACACTCTTGAGGAATGGTGACTGAGCTAAATTTACCTGTATTAATAGTAATTGAGCCTCTGGAGTAGGACAAATAACAATAATAATAATAAAATAAAAATATTAAAAATTATTGTGTTAATCATATTGTAAAAAGCCCCTTCAAATATATATAAAAATATACATTAAATCTGTTTCCGGATTTTGAAATTTCTCAACAAGAATGAATTGAATTATGGACAATATTCGGGCAACAGTTTTATCATTATTATCATCCCACGCCACTCCCCCCCCCCCCCGCGGGGCGGTTTCCATTTTCATCAAGCGTGACGGCAGTTTCGGGATGCAAATCATGTCGACACTTTTCTGTAATATGTTTATGTTAATGGTATTATTATTATTATTATGATTATTATTATTATACCTTCCAATTAATTATGTTTGCAAGGGGTTGGGGGAATGAGTACTGGAAATTAAGGCCTTCGACCCGAAAAAGATTCAGGAAAAAGAATTTTTCAGACCATGCCCACGGTTTTCTGATAAGAATTTGCAAGATTACTGGCTAAGTAGGAAATACATATTTGCTCACTCAATTAATTACCTCTATATACTCGTATATAGCCTCAGTTCAAGCCTTCAGTATTTACTGATCCTACATATGTCACTACCAACAAATTCCTCTATACCGCTTTTTAATACTAATTTAATAAGTATTTTTTATAATATAGAAATATTAATTTATTAGCTTATAAATAAATTTGTTCTCTGTTTTTTTATTACAGACACATTGGGAATTGAGAAGATTTGTGCCTCTATATAAGCAATTTTTTCACCAATATATTTTCCCCCATTATTGAACTTAATTTATGCGCCTCCATAGCAACTTTCCTCCAAGCAACTTTCATCTAAATTGAAATTCAAAAGAAATTTAGCTTTTAATCAACTTCGCTATACTACTACGCTATATTATAGAGACGCAAAACAATTTGTAGTGTGTAAAATTATTTAACTATGCTAATTTAAATTGCATTAAAGCATTCCAGACGAATTTGTTGGTACTGATATAGCATCAGTAACTGTTGAAGACCTGAACTGCGCTGTTTGCAATTCTATAGCTAGCATATCACTGGACACTCAGAGGTAGTACGGGTATTATAAAGAGACGAGATGAAGGGCATCATTTTTTCTGCATTATCATTTATAGTCCTAATCGCTGTGGCCTTTGCAGGTGAGACTATTTTAATTCCCAAATGGTAAATAGTATTAGAACTTTATAGCTGTATGATTTGCGTGTTGTTTATATTTGTTTGTGACTTCGGTAAGAGCCATGCGAGTCATATGAGCCACAATATGGACCCGCTCCACCTTCAGTGTTTACTAATTTTTTTTAATTTTTAGCTGATTGTGAAATAGATGGCTACAAATTTAACAGGGGCGAAAAACATCAACCAGCCGGTAGATGCACTCTAATCACTTGCATAGGGCACAACAGTGTATCAGAATTAGGGTAAGCCCTTAAATGAATTTCGGTTAAAATTTTCATTTTTATATGTGATTTATTATTTATTTCAGTTGTGCAGATGAACAAACATTGGAACCATGCACTATCATACCAGAGGATCAATCGAAACCTTGGCCAGATTGTTGCCCCCGATTTGAATGTTAATTAAAATATACTGAAGCAATGAAAAATTGTATAAAGGTTACATTCAAATAAAATATTAAAGGAAATAATATATAGTACTATACAATTTAAAGTAATTAACTACTTAATAAGTTGTCAACGGAATTTCTTTGTGATGCTTCTTTTATAGTAAACTCAGTTAAAAACCTACCTGGAAAATTAAATATTTTTATGTACCTATGTACAAGGTACAATGGACCTCAACATGGCCTAAGTGAGTCTTCTGGTCGATTATCTGTGCCCCTCTAAATGTGTTTTCTGGCCGATTATCTGTGTCCTAGGCAGCCACTTGAATCCTATGTAAAAATGTAGCTCCATATATACCAATTAATTAATTTAATTAACACAAATTCTTAGAGATGTTTAAAGCGCATCTCATAATATAAGTGGAGCTTAATTGTTATTTGTGGTAAGAAATCTAATTAGATTTACGCGCATAACGATCAAAGAGAATTCTCTTTGTAGTGATTTCTACTTATTTCACCACACTCTTATGATAATCTCATACAGGGGGCACTCCCAAGGTGACAACAAGTCTACAACAAATACAATTTCAGACAAAGATTTCCAGTTGAATTGTTAATTAGGTGCAAACAGCTGATCGCTAAAATCCTAAACAAATTAACGAACTTAGAAAATGATCCAGAAGACTTGTGATTTTTCCTTTGCGACCACCAAATTAGTGCGTCCTGATCTTATACAAAAATTTTTCAAATAACCAACTGTAAAGCAACGTGAATTTATATTAAAGCTGAATGCAAGGTGAATTTCGTCCCTTGTGAATAGTTTAACCAGAAACATAAATATCATTTATGTTTCTGGTTTAACTTAAGCAAAGAGCAATAGGGCAGTCAAATAAAATTTTATAAAATTCAAAAATGTATACTATAATCATTGCGAACAAAAATTCTCATTACACAACAAATTCAATTTGCAATTTTTTAAATATTTGTTTTGAACACACTTTTCCACACATTTAATTAGGAAAATTCACCAGAGAAAATTAGTTCAAACAAATTTGCTGTTGCATTCACTTTTAAGATAAATTCACCTTGCTGTTAAGTAGCATTCTAGCAGAAACATAAATGATAATTTATGTTTCTGATTCCAGGTGGCCAGGTTCACAGCCACTGTTAAATAGCATTCCTGGTGGCCAGGTTTAAGTCACAGCCAGGGCACAATTATTATTATTAATGCACCCTGGTCTCAGCCAATTAGTTTCAGATCATTGCTAGCTGAAAAAATATATATTAAATAATTCATACTAGTTAAATATAGAATAACATACCAAAAAGATTACTGAAAACAACTATTATTATATTATTTAATTAATATAAAAACTGGATTTCGTAATGAAAATATCACGAAGCCTCTCGGAGAAATTCATTTCATCTTCACCACTCATGAATTATTATGATTGTTTGTATATATTCACCACATATGCAAAAATCAAGAAGAAATGATACTAGTTTTGGAAGGCGATAAAGGTAATTGAAGTAATTTCAACAGGCGCGTTATTGTTCTGAATTTTAGTAAAAATTGTATCTGAAAAAATATTCATTGCTTAGTTGAAAGTTTGCACCAGCAACACCTGATGTTCAATTTTAACCGTTAGAGCAAATTTAGGCACGAGAAAGTGTGCTGAAAGTTGAATTTTCCTATTTTCTGTGTCATAAATATTATATTAATTTACTATAAATTCCATACAGTAATAAAATTAGTTTGTAAATTGTTCAAATTGCCGCTTTACAATAAAAAATCATGTTTATATGTGTCGACCATGATACAAAATGATGAATGCTGCAGAGGTGCCTCAACAAACTTATTGGCGCAATTGTAGAAATCTCTTTAATAAAATACTTTTCATAGGGAACACCCATTCAAAAGACATGTTTTATCTGACTGTAAGACACTAATTAAATAATATAATTTATGCATATGGTTTTAAATTTTTATTTACAAAACCCCTTTATTTAAATAGTATACATGAGTGTTCAGTTGCTACAATTAATAACCTTTTATTAAATCTAAGGTATTTGTATTGTTTTCGTTTGCTTCGTATTCACTAAAGTATTTGTGTGGTGTGTGTATGTGTGTGTTAAAACAGTATTTAACACAATATATTGCAAAAATGTTTCAAATCTATATATATTCCCTAATAATTTTGTAACTTCTTTTATGGACAATATGTACTTTATAATGCTTTTAATGCTAGTAAACAATCAAGCATTCAGATTTTTGAACTATTTACTAAGAATTAGGTAAAAATATTGTTTTTTCTTTGTATTTCTATACATAAATTACATATTGAGTGTGCAATAAATATATATTTATGTATATATTCACTTGTATATGAAAAATATGCTCGTATATCTCAAATATATATATATATATATATATATATATATATATATATATATATATATATATATATATATAGTAATTATATACATATGTTTATTAAATTTGTATATAAAATTTTCAACTGTACTTCCAGTAAAAATTTCAACTTTATATTGCTTAAATATAAATATGTATACGTATATATATATGTTGTATAGGGTTTTATGTATATATATTAAAATATTGTATATCCTGAGCTAGTCTATATTTTTATTTAACAGAAGTGCTATAGAAAATTAAAACAATCAATCAATTAAACAAACAACAGTTCAAAGATTATAAACAAATAATAAAGCTAACTGTGGTTGCACCCAAATCAAGACATCTCAACACTTTCTGGACCTTGACTGATAGATAGTTCTTTGTTATTTATGCAGTCAATCTCTTAGAGCGCAAGATTTGGTTGGGTGCAACTACTTGACACGTAAATAAAGATCTCCACAAAAATACATCATACACATACGAAATCTTCAATTACAACTTTCAATAAATTAAGCAACTTAAATGTAAATTAACAGAAAATTGTATATAGTATAACCCTAAAGGAATATGGTATAAAATCGTTAAAGCACAATATTTATAAATTTAAAAAAAAAAACATGTTACAAATTTAAAATATGAGACAAAACATTTTTTTGAAACTATACAGAAATATAAATTTTCAAATTTGACTCAATTGCATTAAAACATTTTAAAATTTTTAGTACCCAATTTAAAAAAGATATCGATAAATTAAAATTGCATTTAATGTTATAATTGAAATTAAACTAGAGCTATAAATGAATAAATAAAACTAATCGCCCGCCTCTGCGCTGTCTCCAGCGTCAGACATGTCTCATTGACGCGACGAGCGTTCAGTTTCCAGAAGGCACTCACGCACTAATATACGTGCATGCACAAGGCCACGCTTGAGGCGTTCGGTAGAGCTGCGTGAACCGGTGTAGGTGGGCCGTATATCACGGCCCATTTCCTCGATAACAGCCAAAAGTTGTGCATACTTGCTGAGTCCATTTGTAGCGGCCGACGTGCTCACTGTCGGCAAGTTGGCCGTGGAAGTCATAGGCGTGGTAATGTTCGCTGAGGTCTGGGTGGTCACAATTACCGGCGACGTAGATTGTGGATATTTCAATAAAGATTGTGTACTTGTTAGGCTGCCACCACCGCCGCCGTTAGTGGCGGAGTGACGTGAGGTATTGGTGCTAGAGGTTGGCAAGGCAGTGGTGTTAGATTGTTGTTGCAGCAGCGCTAATTGCGCCTGCAGTTGCTGTGTATACTGGATGGCAGCTGCCGCCACAGCAGCAGCAGATGAGCTCGACTGCTGATGATAGTCACGCTCTCGATCACGTTTTCCGTATGAGTCACGGCCGACGCCATTATTATTATTATTGTTGTTGTTGTTGTTATTGTTACTGCTACTGTGATGATGATGATGATGATTATTATGATTGTGATGATCGCGTTCGCTATTAGAGCTTCGCTCACGTGGAGGATGATGTATAGCGGATATTTGTATTTGAGGCTGTTGTTCACGCTGTTCGCGTTGTTGCTGATAATTGTAGAAATTCTGTACTTGCGAGCGTGGTATTGGGGTCACGGTGACATCACTCAGCTTGGACTCAACCGCTTGTATGTCCATTATGTCGAAATCCATAATGAAAGCACTGCAACAAAACAAATACAGAAATTGCAGTCAAGTGAGATTTATAACTCTGTTGGAGTGAATGAGGAGAGGGTAGCAGTGGTTTGAAATGAAGGCTCAGTTAGCGAAATCGTATTGCGGCGTAGATGCTGAAATCTGAAGTATGAACGAAGTGTTTATATATTCAAACCAAACGGATACTGAACGTGTTGATATCTATGAGTTAAATATAATTTGGATACGCAACGATTTCGCTCAACGACCCTTAACATATTTGTGTATAAGGTTTGGATCTATCTACCATAAAATTTGTAGTTTTGAAAGTGAGTTTTCCTCTACTCCCACATGCATGCACATAAATACATATGTAGTTGTAAGAACACTAGAAATAGTAGGCTTTTAGAACTGGAACTATTACGAAGTAACAGAAATAGCAACACACACACACGAACGCATACCCACATATATACATTGGCACATATTTAACCAGCACAGTTTATAGGCCTACCGTGCTGAACTGCTTCAGCATTCTTATTCACTGTTATATTGCATTAAAGCCTTCGCTAAAATCTATATTAATACAGTTCAAATATATCGCACGTTTCTTTCAAATATATTAATTAAATAGACCACTATTTAACTTAACTTGGAAACTACATACATATGTATATACCAATGCATTCTTGTGTATGCATTAATGTGTTCATTGTCAACACCAACAACAAAGTAGGTAGGCAATTCAAAGGCTATAATGAGGTGCAAATTCATTCCGAAGTCAATCAGAAGCTAGGAATTTTAACAATTCATACAACTTTTCAGGGCCTCCTCCACACATATTTACACTCACCCTTTCACATACCTTTTTAAAAAAATAATTAAAATTTGTTTGGTAAATGGTTGATTTTTTGTTTTAAATTTCTATGCACAAATTTAACTTAACACTATTCGTGGGAAAACTATGAAAAGTGTGGAAAATTAATGAAAGCAAACAGCGCGAATGTTAACACAAAACAAACTGTCAAAAAAATGAGAGCGGCAAAACTGAACAATTATGCGCTGTGTTTAATTGGTATTGCCAGTATGTGCTAGATAAAAACCATTTCCAAAGAGTGTTGCCTATGACAACCTTAAAATAGGCTAAAATACTACAAAACAACTGACCTCGCGCATGAAGATTTAAAAATTGTTCTTCAGACGTATAACACATTATTTACTATAAAATTCATATTTTGCAAATTAACTCAATACAAAATAACCCAAAAAATGTATTTTTATAACTTACACTATAATTAATTATTTATTTAAAGGTTTTGGGAAATGGATTATTATAAAGAAGTCTTTCCAAAACATATCGGGACAGAATTGTTAGAGGTTAACAGTTAAAAACCGTTGAGCAAAACAAATACACTCAATTGGCCATCGCCAAGTTTTGGCACACATTCACACCACAAGTATGCAAAAAGCAACCAACGCTTGAATGTCATGGTGGTAGGCTATTTGCAATTGATTTCCATTTTAGGAAGCACTTAGTGAACAAGTGAGGACTGCACGTGTGTGTGTGTGTGCGTTGTGTCACGAATGCTGTGTATAAAAATTGAACAGGGTTTTATTGCTATTGTTTGTACTCACATTCTATTAACTATTTTATTAATTTACATATAAAACATATTTCACAATATAATATGTATATATATTTATCACAGGCACATCTATAATTTGTAAATATTACTATATTCTAATTAAAATATTACAAATAGGTGCGCTAATAACTTTATTCAACTTCACTACATATTTCTACTCCCTTATTGGCTGTTTGTGTATTAAGTCGGCTTGTTGTGCTTTACTAATCTACTACCACACTCACTTGCATCTTCAACCTCTTCCGAGACAACTGAGAAAAAGCGTTTACTTTTATTGTTTTATTTTTGTTGTCTGTCGTTTACGACATCATCTGCCATCTGTACTCTTCGAAGTGAATATATTGTTATTTCCAAAATTTGTGCAATGTAAAATTTCAGTGTGAAGAAAAATCAACAAAATAATTACGTATGTGCAGTTATTTTTTAAAAATTATCCATTTTTGAAATTCGGCTTTGCATTAACATGTAAATTAACAACATTAAATTATGAAGTGATAAAGTGAGCATTTAATTTTCATATATTACTGAATTGCATAAATTATAAAAATTCAGGCTAAAAGGCCACACGGAAAATTCGCATTCCAATCGCTTTGAATAAATAATACAGATGCATCATGTAATGCAATTTCCTATTATTGGGAAGAAGCCCATTTGGAAGAAGTGCAAAGGGAGCAAGTGTGAATAACTTTGTTTTTGGAGTTGATTTGTAAATTTTTGCAGCGAATTCACAACTTCATTTTTGTTTGGAGCGAAAAGTGTTGCAAGTAGATCAAATAAATTTATTTCATTATTTTATTCAAAATAAAAATAAATTAAATATGTACATTAAAACTTGATTCATATAAACGGAATCTGGAGAGAGATATATTATTTCCATATCTTAAATACATTATTTTAATACACTAAAGGATGGCTAAATTAGATTTGTGTTAATTATAGTTTAAATGACACGAACTTTTTAGTTGTTGATGTTTAATGTTATGGAAAGCTATTGGAGATATTGTGTAACTAATTATGTACATCAAAATTTCACTTGTGAATTCTACAAAAAAAAATATAAAAAGATGGCATAACATTATACATTCTATAATTCGTTATAATATAAAATGTTTAGTATACTTAATTTTAATTGATTTGAAGTGTAGTTTGCTCAGCTCATCAGCCCTTCAATAAATAGAAAAAAAAATATGAATTCCAAACAAGATTTGTTCATAAATTTTTAGTATTCGTCCTCTTTAAACCCAAAACATATAATGATAAATATTAATCACTTTTAAACTAAATTACATTTAATGATTGACGATACCTATTCTAACAAAAAATTGCTTGCTTTTATAATACATTTAGAACCGTATACAGCTTTTCATATTAATATATTATTATATATGTATAAATGTGTTGTAAATATGTGAATAACTTCATACTTAAAATAGAGAAATTTAGCTATGTAAACATTGCACCATTCTAATAAATTATCTTCACCAAATTAGTCCGTTAAAAGCAAATTTAAATACATATATTTTACATTATTATTACCATTGATCAATTTGATCGTTTATGCGTAGCCATTGTTTAACCGTACATTTTAATATATTTTACATGTCGAAACTGCTTTTGAATTCTCACATGAAATGAGTTTAATATGTAGCAAGCTTTTTGTGTTGTTTTATTTTGGTGAAAAAATTTCAACAGTTTTTAACATAGAAAAAGAAAAAATATTTTGTAGGTAGAACCGAATACCCTGATTACCAGTGGTCCTTTTTTATTATTGTAATTTAAAAATTAATTTGTTAATATATTATAAATCAATACAAATCTTTAATTTTTCTCTTCGGTCTTCTTTCCGATATAAACTTATCTGCGCTCACAACACTGGAAATAGAAACCAAGAATAAATTATTAAATTCGCCGCCAAATTCAAGCCTCGAATGTCAGTTGGATTTCGAATTGAAGGCGAAAATTACGACGGCAAAAAGAAAAGAAAACACGAACAATTCCGCCGCTGCGCCGCAGCTGTTTGTTGCCTCAGTCCATCTTTTTGTGAGTAATCGTCGCAACGGAAAAATCTTTAGTGAAGCCCACACGTCAATGCATTGAACAAACACAAGCAATTTTTTTCAATTAGAATAAAGAATTTAATAAAAATTAAAAAATTGCGTACAAGAGAAGTTTACAAAGGTTCAATTCAATTGTAACGATTCTCGCTGAGATTAAAAAAGAAACGAATAACAGCAGTAAACAGGTCCAGCCCTAAGATTCGCAATCAATCGCAATGGAATACATTACAATTGGAAAAAGTGTTAAAATAAAACGCACTGATGGCCGCGTCCATTCCGCAGTAATCTCAAAAATCAACGAGCCTGGCAAGTCGATAACAGTGGAGTGGTATGAACGCGGCGAAACGAAAGGCAAAGAAGTGGAGTTGGACGCCATACTATTACTAAATCCAGAAATCATAGCAAATACTGAGCCGGAACAGCATGCCGCACCGGAGCCTAAAAAACAGGCTACAGCGCCGATGAATATATCGCGAAATACGACGCAATCGGCGCTGTCCGGCCATCGTACTAACCGGGCAACCATCAATTCCTCGAGCGTTCTTACTTCAACGACAACTATCGATCTCCAAGCAAGTCTACTACCACCGCCCACTACAGGTATTATTCGCTCACGTACCACCAACAACGCTTCAAGGCTGGCGACAGCAGTCGGAGGCGTTGGCAGCGGTGGAGCACTGAACAGCGGTATTAGTGCGAATACTGCCAACTCTTCCTCAATAGCCACTACCTCCGTGCCGGTTGGTGGTGCACGGCGTTCTTATGTGGTGAAAGAAGTGGAACGCCTGAAGGAGAATCGTGAAAAGAGACGCGCCCGCCAGGCTGAACTGAAGGAGGAGAAAACTGCGCTCATGAATCAAGACCCCGGCAATCCCAATTGGGAGACTGCACAAATGATAAGAGAATATCAAAATACCCTCGAATTTAATCCGCTCATCGATGGACAGGCCTACGAGGATCATCAAATAACAGTGTGTGTACGAAAGCGGCCATTGAGTCGCAAAGAAGTCACCCGCAAAGAGATCGATGTGATTTCGGTGCCGCGCAAGGACACGATCATCGTACACGAGCCACGCAACAAGGTCGATCTCACTAAATTCCTTGAAAATCACAAATTCCGTTTCGATTACGCATTCGACGATCAATGTGACAATTCAATAGTATACAAGTGAGTATGTGTATTCATAACGTGCTTCTCATATACTATATATAAGTGAAAAAAGAAACGCTTCTGCAGACAGATAATGTGTCACATATGTTCTTTGTTTACTTGCTACCCAAACTGGTTCAGCCGTGTTTCCTCGAGCGTTTTTAATTGGGTTCATATCTTAAGTTTCGCAAAAGGCCTTAATGCAGGTTAAAGAACTGCTGAGATTTTGATGCTAACACGATATTTAATTTTGTATGTTTGCCGGGTTCAGGTTGGTTTTGGATACAATTTATAACCACTTAAAAGGTTAGGCCATGGAAAGTAAGTTTCTGGTGTTTAAGGTGGGAGTTATTACAGGAAACACAGTTTTTTTGTTTGCTGTAGTCTGAGATGCGAAATATTTAATGCATCATTACGTCATGCCATTGCAAGTCTCTGACTGAGTTCGCAGGACAAGAGTATTGAGCGCTGCAAAAGAGAACCTGTTATATTTTTTTGTTTGGTTGTTAAGGGCATTGTTGCTTGGAAGGTAGTTATATGTGAATTATCCCTTAACAAAACAAAAACTGTTAAATAGGGAACATCTATGCTAAGTATACTATATATATGCTATATTAATAATCAATAACTAATTATTGGTGGCCCAAAGCAAAAGTTTCAGTAAGAAAAAATTTCTCATCACTTTTTCATACAAACATTAAAAAAAAAATTGTGCAGTCTTTATAGTAAATGCTGTTGCAATAAACAATTAATTTGTTTACATACTTATGTATATAAAATAAAATGTATTCTTGAGTAACGAATGTTTGAAAATATGTACAAATTCTATATAAATAAAACAAGATTTCTCCCTCTTAGCTTAGGTTAAGTTTGAGTGGCTATCTAGGTCACAGATAATGGACCAGAAGATATTCAGGCCATACGGAGGGTCATAGTGATACCACAACTTAGGGATTAAATATACACTTCACGAGAATGTGTGTGGAGCCTTTCTCCAACTATTTTGAAAGTAGAATGAATCTCACCAGGTATTTTACTGGCTCATAGTGACGAGAGAGTATCTGAAACCCTCGGCAGTGACACTTTCTTTCAGCTAGGTACAGGATTCACACAAACTACCTTCTCATTCACACACTGTCTTCCCATTCGCACTAGCGGTTGTAGACGCTTCGATTTGGCAGGTTTGGAATAAGCATTCGGTCTTAAAGTAACCACAGATATGCGTCCCTCAAAATGCTATTTTTGCAGTTAATGTGGTGGACAACTTCCATGTCTCCTCTCAGGAGGCGGAAGTGTTCAGCCTAATCTGAATTCAAGGCCTGGCACCTTCCCAGGTCGCGGTGATATTGGGGCGTCTTTTAGATGGGGATGTGCAGGAAGCCGCCCCCACTGGGAAAAAGATTTCTCATTCATAGAAACATTTTTTTAAAATGTTTTTGTCTGGACGGAAAATGGTTGTTAGAGTATTACAATAACAGTAAATACCTGCATTTAAATTGATAAAAAATGCAAACAAATAAAATCAAATAATTAACTTGACAGGCATTCTATGCAAATTGTCATCCAAACATTCTGTTGATTTAGTAACCAAGCAACACATTTTAGAGGCTTGGCTCTGTTCTGTTCGGCAACTTAATCAAAATAACTAAATTTGTTTGCAAAAAAAAAAAAAACATATGCTTAAGCACATCAATTGTTTGATTGAAAAAACTGAATAGAACTAAAATTCCCGGCTTTTAATACGCTACACTCAAGAGAGTACAACTTAAGTAGATGAAATGACCCATTACACCACGAAATATGTACATAGATCAGGCCGTTGAAATATCTCAACCAACAGATCAGCTTTATATTGAGTTATTATTGACTGTAAAATCTTTCACATTAACAGCAACTAAGTCATAATTTGCATATGTTGGTGAGGATGCTCCATCGGTCGCATATCGTTATCATGTTTAACTCCAGAGTCCATACTGGACTTTGGCCCCTGCTAAGATTTCTTTCGCCGTAGTTATATCGTTCGCTTTCGTTGTCTTTCCCTGTACCTCCTATCCCCACCCTTCACTTACGTGGCACTACTTTTTTGCTGACTCCTCTTAAATCAACCATCCAAAACTATGCTTTAATATAGCTCCACATAACTTAGACATGCAAAAAAAAAAAAAACGCGTAAAGAATTAGCATACACTTCACTTACGTTTACTATTATTATCACCATATTTCTTAATGGCCTCTGTAGAGGCTCCCACTCGTTTTACTACATACATATGCACAACAGTGCAAACGACCTTTTCTCGACCGAACTAAATTTTTTATGCACACATTCATGTATAATTCCTCTATAATATGCAACTGAATTCCTTATTTGGCTCTGTAAATTGTTTGTGAAATATACTTATTTTCTTATTTTATTTATTATATACATATTTAATTTACAATATTAATGTACATTTTCTTATATGTACTAATATTCATTTGTTGTAGGTACACTGCAAAACCTTTGGTGCAAACCATATTCGATGGAGGCATGGCTACTTGTTTTGCTTACGGCCAGACTGGCTCAGGCAAGACTCATACCATGGGCGGCGAATTCAATGGCAAAGTGCAGGATTGTAAAAATGGCATTTACGCTATGGCGGCAAAGGATGTGTTTGCATTTTTAACTAATTCTCGTTATCGCATGCTAAATCTAGTTGTGTCGGCAAGTTTCTTTGAGATATATAGTGGCAAGGTAAGTGCAAATAAATTTTCATTTTAGAAAATAAGTTTAAATTGTATATAAATATAAGTAGACGCAGGTAATTTACATTACGTTACGTTATCATAGGTTAACGTTGCATTTTGTAGTCACAGTTATTATATCCGTTAACTTAGCAGAGCAGTCAGTGCTGCCAAACATTACAAAAAAGTATGGAGTTCTATAAAATTTTAAAATTTGGTATAAAAAGTTTAATATGAGAGAAAAAGATATCATATTTTTTCCGCAAGGATTCAGTTTACTTAAAATATTTTTGCCTTCAATAAACATAATATATTATATTTATTATTTAAAATCATATTAAAAAAATTAAAATGGAATTTCTATCTGTCTGCTTAAATTTACGAAAGAAAAAAACAATTAATTAATTGATTAAATTTAAGAAATAATTCAAATTGGCGCTGATTGTTAACTTTGTCCAATATGTTTGTTTGGCTCACTGCAGTCATGGTAGTAGGCTGGGGATTGCCTCAAATGACTTCTGCAGGAGTTGCATGGAGGAGCAAGAATCCATTGAACACCTGCTATATACGTGTTCATGGCTGTCCAGAATGAGCCGCACTTTCATGGGTGACTACGTTCTTGGCTCTTTGGGAGATATTCCGAATAAGAAAATTAGATACATCAACTGTTTCATAAAAAGTTCCAAATGACTGGAACTTTGAAAGAGATTGGGACTTGCGTCTCATGCGGTATTACAAAGGGTCAATTATGGCCTAAGTATGCCTCTGTGACCGACCTACTTTCCTACAATCTGTTTGTTTGGCTTCCGATTTTATGTTTAGGAATTTACGTTTCGATAGAAGACAACATCGCTCTTTCCTTCAGACCCGAAGAACCGATAGCTCTTTTCAAATTGGACTTCAATGTTGTTAAAGCCCAAATAAACTAAATGGATGAATTATAAAATAATATAAAAAAGAGTGTAGTCATAATGGGGTCCTTATCGCCCTCACTTATTGTTGTTTTCCCTCGGAACTTTTGTAAGATTGTTTTGATAATTAGCAGCATGACAAGACTTCTTTCTACTAGGGATTCATAACGGGCTCTCTAAATCGGTCATTGAGAAGTGGGCGAGATAATTGGTTATCATACTGGCAAAACATGTCCCATGTCTTAAACAAGACATTCGGAATTTTCATCTGGACTATACGTATTGTATTCCGGGACCACCTAGACCTAGGGCTGGTCGATGAGACGGTAGGAAGAGTGAACATGAAAACACACTACTCTGCAGCTCTGTCTCCATTTAGAATATAATTCTTCAATAAGTGATTCTTCTATTCTATTTCATACGAATCAAAATTTTATGCTCCTTTTTATTTGAGAGATTGAAGATTGTAAATTGAAATTCAATATTCTAAGAGGCCAATGCAAGATGTTTCCCTTCAAAGGATTTTCTCGTAATCCACGTGAACGAACGCAAGAAGAAAAGTTATTTAAATAGGATGAAAAGGATGAAAATCCTATTCGAATTAAAATCCATCGAATAATAAGTGAACGATTTGAAATAATGAGAAAAACTTGGATTTATTTGCTTGTTCTTGACAGATTTACCATTCCTATCATACAATTCCTAGAGTAATCGACAAGTCGTCTTGTCTCTCTCAAATTGAGTCTATTTAAAGATAATGAACACCTTTTTTTCGGGAAAAGTTTCGCCTATTAATTTTGTTGTATTTTTTCCTCCAGGTTTTTGATTTGCTTTCAGACAAACAAAAACTTCGTGTCCTTGAAGATGGCAAGCAACAAGTTCAAATTGTTGGTCTCACCGAGCGTGTGGTCGACAGCGTTGAAGAAGTCTTGAAACTTATCCAGCACGGCAACAATGCACGCACTTCCGGTCAAACCTCGGCCAATTCCAATTCGTCACGTTCCCATGCAGTATTCCAAATAGTATTGCGTCCGCCAGGCTCCACGAAAATTCACGGCAAATTCTCGTTCATCGATTTGGCTGGCAATGAGCGTGGTGCGGACACCTCCTCGGCCAATCGACAGACGCGCATGGAGGGTGCCGAAATTAACAAATCACTATTGGCTCTAAAGGAATGCATCCGAGCGCTCGGCCGGCAATCGGCACATTTGCCGTTCCGCGTCTCCAAACTAACGCAAGTGCTGCGCGATTCTTTCATAGGCGAGAAGAGCAAGACGTGCATGATTGCCATGATATCGCCGGGGCTTAGTTCATGTGAGCACACATTGAATACGCTCCGCTATGCGGATCGTGTGAAGGAACTCGTCGTTAAGGATATGCCGGATATAATGCGCGAGGAGGAGGAGGAACAGATCATGGATGAGGATGAAGTACAGCAGCAGCATCACATACAACAAAGACCGCAAAATCACAATCACAATAACAACAACAACAATAATAAAAACAATGGGCAGATATCACAGAGCGATTTAGCGCTATTGCGTTCCCTAAGCGTATGTTTCAATTATATTAGTAAAACAATTAATTAATATTTATAATGAAATATTTCTCTTAAAATGTCCAGGAACATGACATGTCTGACGAATTGCTTATGCAGCACACCGCTATTTCAGATTTGCAGCAAGCCGAGGAAATGGTGGTGGATCAGCATCGAGCAGTTAACGACTTCCTGTCACAATTTTTGCCAGAATCCTTGCGGCTCTACAATTTAACCAATTATGTTGACTATGATCAGGATACATATTGTAAGCAGGGCGAAGCTATATTTACGCAATTGGCAGAGCTGGCAAGTGGCTGCCGTGATATGATGGCCGACTTCCGCACGAAGCTCGCCAAAGAGGAGATGTTGTCTTGCTCGGTGAAGCCGCCGGGAAAACGTTAGGCTCGTTATTAATTAATTTTTAAAAAGCAAGTAATGAACGATTGAATACTCCTCCTTACCTACTACCCACAAAAATCACAAAAGAACTCGATGATAATGATGAGGTCAACTGTGAAAGCGCAGCCACTAACATACAAACAAAACAATAAGATCCGCTTTATTTTGGACTTCTTATGCTATTTATTTTTCGAACTTAATTTTAAAACATAAGTATTACCAGTTCTACTTCCTATACACACAACCGCACTGAAATATGGCAAGGCCAGCAGCGATATTGAAACTGATAAAAGACATTTTCTTTTAATAGAAATAGAAAATTGTTGCGTATATTTGTTGTAAAACTATTATAAAGTTTTTCTTTTTCTATTAATTATTAAACTTTATAAAGTATGAACGACAAAGACTAATTTTTGCTAACGTCGTCGTCTCATTTTTATTATAATAATGATTATATTTTGTTTTTCTAATAAAATCCCCATTTGTGAATGTTTTGGCTTGTCGATTTTAGTGCAGTTGTGCTAATTTTTGAGTATTTTTTTCCCCCAAACTTTTTTTATGGTATTTTCTTTAATAATTTTTCCCATATACAAAACTCCAATTTTAGATAGATCGAAAATCAACTGCGAAAATTTGATTAAATTCACGCGAAAAAACTACTAACAAACAAACACAAATTGCAACAGCACACAAAAAAAGGAAATATTAAAAAAAAAAACAAAACAAAACAAAAAAGTTCAATTGCAACACACAAGAACAACAAACAGGCAATTTTGATTTAATTGTTGATTTTCATAGACTTATCGCGATATAAGAAATTTTTTCTGTTAAACTAGTGCTTCAAAATCCCTGTTTAGTATCTAATATATTATATATAATTTTAAAAACTAAAAATTTTGAATTAACAAAGTACTCTAAAGACGTTTTATTTGTGTGTCAACACGATGTGATCAAGCATTCCTTGCATTTATATAGTTAGATGCACCGCGTTAGTCCCGTTGAATGATGCAATGTGATGGACTCTCAACACACTATTGTTAAAAACAAGTGATAAACTTAGACGCCCCTCTTATGTTTTTGATTTTACAAAATAGCGATTATATTTAAAATAAAACAATTAAGAGACACAGACATTGTTCCTGTTTTTTGCTACAAACTTGCTGTAAACTTTATAAAACTGCACTATTTGAATTTAATTGTGAAAATGGTGATTCACAAATGTTCACTAGTTCAGTCTCAGTCATACATATTGGCCATCTAGCACAGACGCGAACCTTAACAAAAACAATTAACTAACAATTTACGGACGAAATCATCGGTTGTGCAACACGTCGTACAATTTCGGTCTGACCCCTGGTTTGAAGGATGGTTGTACTGCAGTGCTTCGGGGTTTTATTGGATGACAGCATGAATCTTCCACACAATCAGTCGTACTACCACTATAGGGAATGAACAGTTCACGCGTTTATAGAATATATGCTTATTGTTAAACTTACGCTACTTTACGGACTCAAGCCTAAAAATATTTTTATTCGACCCAGTCTGATGATTTGTTTTCTTTATTTTGCTATAATCGTTATTTCAAGCATATCTTAGCACAGCAAAAATACTGCTAATTTTAATTTCTATTATGAAAATAAACTAAAAATTCAATTAGTTCCTTTAACAGCGCAAACTAAATTGTTAATACATCATATTTTGTAGTATTTGCCACTTTAGCCGAGTGTACGAATAGTGACTGCATCACCGAGTCATAGGTGGGAAATTCAAGCAGACTCGAGTCCAACTAGAAAGAGACTCGAGTCCAACTAGAAAGAGACTCGAGTCCAACTAGAAAGAGACTCGAGTCCAACTAGAAAGAGACTCGAGTCCAACTAGAAAGAGACTCGAGTTCAACTAAAACAGACTCAGGGTAAACTAGAAAGATACTCAAGTTCAACTAGAAAGAGACTCTGGGTTCGATAAGAAAGATATTCTAGTTCAACTAGAAGGATACTAGAGGCCAACCAGGTATATAATCAAATCCAACTAGAACTAGACTTCAATTAAAAATTCAATCAAGTCCAAATAGAAAGAGACTCGAGTTTAACTACAACGAGACTCGGGTTCAAGTAGAAAGAGAATCCAGTTCACCTAGAAAGAGCCTCACGAGTCCAACTAGAAATAGACCCGAGTCCAAATAGAAAAAACTCGAGTTGAACTAGAAAATACTCGAATCCAACTAAAAAGATACAATATTTCAATTAGAAAAGGACTCTAGTCAAACTAGAAAGGGACTTAAGTCAAACAAGCATCGAGTCCAAATACTCGAGTCGTCACATAACTACTTTGTTTTTGTGTTTTGTTAGTGTTTTAAAAAAATTTGTTGTAATTGAGTCATTTTTGGAAGGATTTAATTGACATTTATAAAGGAAAATTTACCACCCAAAACTACTATAAAGTCTAACTATCAGCTCAGTTGTACTACTTGTTGAACTACAGATTTTTACATTACTCGGAAATAAACAGACTACTGGTATCTATGATTTCATTACCAATTTGTAATCGATGTTTACTACTGTTGGCTGTTTTACAGTAATTTAGAGAACTGTCCTGATTGAGGTTGTTACAATATTTAGTATTTATTTCCGGGTTGGTGCGCATAAATGATTCACATTTTTATTCTGTTAGCTAGGTAGGTAGGTTTAAGTGACTGTAAATGGCTCGGACACTGCTGAGAAGCTGCGTGGCCGCATAACTGATCCACATTCTTATTGTGTTACCTAGTACCCACTTTTTGGGTGGCATTTCATTTCATACTAATTCCATTTTAACAATAAAATTTTTTATCATAAAAATTTCATATATTCATAAATGGTCAATGTCATTAGAAGTCAATTATTAATCTGTAATACGGGGGTTATAAAGGTACTGTTACTGCGAATAGCTCAAATAGCAAAATTAATATTAAATTTTTGACTTACCCTTTGTTTTCTATTGCATTTTGTCCTCGCTTGAAGAAGGTATTTTTTAATCCTCTTCGAATATTTTTTTAATCCTCTTCGAATATTTTTAGGCCTTGGGTTCAAGTCTTTTGTTAAATTCATTTTTTTCCAAGTCATTTTGTTCACTTCTGTTTTAGAACTTAACTTTAATAGCTGTGTTTTGTACTTTTTACTTTGGACAGCAACAACAATTTTGAATGTTAGCTTTCAAGCGGTTTTGTACCAAAGGTTTCAATGGCTGAAATATTTTTTCGCCGGTAGTCTTGGCAGGATAAACATTTCTTATATTTGTTTTATGAATGTACAGTTCGAAAACAAGCAGTTCTGCCAATCCAGGAACATTTGTCGATTCATTAAGCTAAAGCGAAAAACCAGTACCACTCTATTTGAAACATTTTATTAATTCTCCTTAAGGTCCCCCCTACTTGTCTTTTTATTTCTTTGAAAAAATGTATAATTTAATTATATTAGTGTGCAGTGGGTATAAAGAAAGGCAAGCGATCTATTTTGTAGAATAGAAATGGTGTAAATTGGTTACACCCCCAGCAGTACTGAATATTCAAAATGATTCGCGCCATTAGAAATGAAGTGGGATGGGAACAAAAAATTGTCACCTTGTCCTTGTAGACAACATGCTTTTTATGTAACTTCCCCTTCCGTTTAATCAGAGCATATGCGTGCTGATTACTAGGTCTACACACACGCTTAACTAATAAATTTAAACTGAAAGTAGTTTGAGGTTGTTCTGAAATCAAATTGCTTATAATATTAAATGCTGCAATATTTCCGTTATGGTTGGGCGCAGTAAGGAAATGAAAATAGTGAAGAAATTTCGTTCTGAGCAAAGAAAATTCCAATTTCATTTCACTTGTGACTCTAAACCGGCGTTCCCCATTGGAATAAGGTGGCTGCATACCATCCATAATAGCACTTGTAGGGTCATAATCTATTTCAAGAGATGTTAATGCAGAATTAATCCTATATAAAAATTAAAGGTAAAGAGTATAAATGGCACAAGAGTTAGAGTTGAATTTTCATAAAATCCAAATTAACTCCACGAAATCGAAGGAAGTTTGGAGAGTTGTAACAAAAAAATATGTATGCATTTTTAAATAATACAAAATTGGCATTATAATATGATTTCAAAATTAATTTATATTCTCTTTATTAATAATAAAATATTAATAAATAGAAGAGATGACAAATAGTCAAAAATTCACCTTGGTTGAATCGCATACTCGATTAAGCCATTAAGGATTTTAAAGATTTAACTCTTCGGGTTCTTCCATGCAAAAACCACAAATCAATTATTACCTAATATGTGGTCAGAGATTATATTCAAATCAGGCAAGGTGGCCCCCCAACATTTAATATTCAAATCATGAGGGAGAGGAAAGATTCCTGTTTATCATAATTTAGCTGAGCTGAAATAAAATCAGTCCGATTGTAAGATGTGGTGGGAATGCTCACCAAATGATACATGGTTATTTCTCTGATTTAGTCACCACCTACAAAAAATCAGATACTTTTTATCACAACAGATAAATATTCTTCAAAACCTACATGATAATAACCTAATATATTGATCAGATCAGTTTAAGAACATATTTTTAACCACCATCCACCACAAACCCTCCCATTTAAGCTACACGTGACAAGCGTAATTGGATATACATATACAAGATCAAGGGAGAACACGTATTTTTATGTAGTTTTTATCGTTGGGTTGTGGTAATTTCAATGGATGTTTCGAGAACGTATCCTCTTATATCCAATCCATTTATATGGATTTATAGTATTATTATAATCCTTCATATCGTATTTCAAGTATAAATAACTCTTACAGATAATTTAAGTAACGAAACACCATAATAGTGTGCATGGTCTATATATGTCGTTCAAATATTGCATAGATTTTGGAATGAATCTGTGCTCATTTTATATAATTTAGAACTGTTGCGAATATGGAAGACCGTTGAGTCCTTTCTACGAAATTGTGCAAATATCAATCTTGATTCCATTTCTCAGGTTCAGGTATACACTTGTGAAGTGTTTGGAAGCAAAGTGTACACAGTCAAACATGACTAATTCGGGTGTTTGTCCTTACCGCAATTCGGGTGTTTTTCGTTTACCCAATCCGGGTATTTGGTTACTTTGGTTATTACCCCAATTCAGTTCTTTGTCCAACAGCACAAATTTATTATACCACTCTTTTCACTCCCGTAATCCAAGTGTTGTACCGCTCAGCTAACAACAACGGTATCGAAATCCACTCCTGCCAAGCAATTGCTCTCACTGCACTATCATCAGCCAGTAATTATTCTCATCAACGAGTAATGCTATTCTGGGCAATTCGTTCTTGAAGTATGTTTGCCAGCATTTCTCTGTAGAAATTAAGCAAAGTTTGCATTTTCTTCACATGGAAGTTTATATTACCATAGCAAAATGATTTGTTTTAGAACAATGTAAATAAATTTGCAACAATGTTAATAAATTGTTCAAATAGCAATCTCATTCAGGTTCAGGGAATTCTATTGTAAAGTGTCTTTAAAATATCTGTAAATGTTTGGTGGAAAAGTGTACACAGACGCACCTGGCTAATTCAGCTGTCCTTACCCAGTAGGTTAAATTTATTATACCATTCTTATCGCTCTGCTCATCCCAGCCTGTTATCTTCTATCCACCGCATCAATAGGTAATGCGTTATGCTGCGTGTTTGTAATACACCTCTGTTTGCTATCACCCACATCCATACCAAAGTACAACCGACACCCAGCAGTTCCCTCTATAATGGAAATCTCTCCACCAACAGCTCAACAAACAGAAGATCTTGAGTTTATCGTGACTGATATTGATAAAGAATCAAACATTTTGTTGAAATATTTAAGTTTTATTTTATTCTATTTCTATTAGAAATATAAAGATAAATTAATTTAATCATTATGAACTTAAATACATATATGTAATTAGAATTAAAACTATTATTTGTAAAATAAATGCGCAAAATTAACACTACCAAGTGGCAACCACGAAGCGAAAACGAAAGTGGTGCATTCAATCAATTTCAAACTAAACTAGCGCCACAGTTCAAGAGCACAGGCTGACACACCCTCCAAGGAATGTGCCCTGATTGCGTCAAAACGCTGCATGAGAATGTTCGAGAAAGTGGAACGGGGACAGAGTGATTTGCATGATTTTGACTAATACAGGGCAATATGTAAAAAAAGATTCGCTGACGCGTGAACCTGTCTCCTTGAGCAATTGGGCAAAATTATTAATTCAACTACTTGTATAAACTATATAAATCGCATTCTCTCTTGCCAATAGAATAAATGTTCCTATGAGAACGCGAGAGATCGGCTATAAAAGCAACGCAATACGCATATATATATATATATATATATATATATCAAGGTGAATATAATTTAGAGGTGGATGCATTAACAAATTTATTTTAGTTTCAGTTCCCGTTTGAACTGTAGTTCCCTCTTAAGTTAAATGTATTTTAATCAGTTGAACAATAACTGGTTTCCTATAGCTATACACTAATATAATTTATATTTAAGCTCCTTATTGCGAATGTTTTTGGAATGCATATTTTTTGTTTGCTCCATCAAGCGGTAGTTTTTCAGATTATTTTGTTAGCTGTGAGACTGTAGTTGAAAAAACATTCATTATATTAAGCACTTTAGAAGCATACGGCTAGAAAATACTCATAATTGGAACTCTTTTCAAAGTTCATTATTGTGAATGCTCAGATTTCGGTTAGCTGGGTTAATCCTAATATGTTGATTAAGATGGTTTTTTTGAGAGTATTCTAAATCAAGTAACCTAAATAATCAATATATACAATTACATATATAGAAGCGAATTATACCATATTTACAACACCATCAACTTTAGAAGTCGGAATTGAAATTACATTACCGCTTCTTAATGAAACTATTGGTGCTGCACCCACGGTATGTGTTGTGGAGGCATTTATTTTAAGTGAACCCACATTATTGTTATGTTTTTTGCTCAGCTGCGCTCGTTGAGAGGATGACACTGTAATTGTATCATCAAACACCTGGTACGATTCGCCAGCGCTAGACTCATCATCGGAATCGGAATCCGTTGTGTTTGTAGACTTAATTCTATGTAGTGCTTCCGGTAATCCGGGATTACTTTCAAGTGTGGAATGTTGACTGGACGGAGAATGACTATATTCCGAAGTGTTTTCCTCATCGGACAGCATAGGAGCATTTCGATTGTGAATACTCATGGTTGTTCCTGTCGGACCCTTATAACAGCGACGAGCTCTCACTCCACGGCCAATGGGAAGACGCCCAATACTGCAAAAGTAAACGTAAAATATAAGTTATCTTATCTCTAAACAGCACGCCGGAAATAGTTTTTGTATTAGTCAATGCGCTTACGCCCGTTTCTGCCTTGCTTGGCGAAGCAAAAGGAATTAACAAAACAATAACAAATCGTTTCAAAAAATAATAAATTTGTTAAATTCATTAATTTAATTAATAAATGCATTTAAGTGACTGATTGCTGGCAAATCGAGTTGCATTTTTGTGTGGAATAAGTTAAAAATTCAAATAAAATTTATTTGAATAATAAAATACAAATGATAATAAATTACTAATGTGAAATTTGTCTGGTTTTATTTAGTAGTCGCAAACCTTAGTAACATGCATCAGCAATTGGCAAAATATGTGTAAATTGTATAGAAGAATTAGGATTTCATATTTTTAAAAATTAAATAACATAAATTATCACAATTTAAATTTAATTATTTAAAATTTTTTATAATTAAAATCACAAAAATTGTCACAATTTAAATTTTATTATTTAATATTTACTTAAATTAAAATCGCATTAGTTCTCGCAATTTAAATATAATTATTTAAAATTTTTTTATAATTAACATCAAATAAATTGTCATAATTTAAATTTAATTATTAAATATTTTTTTAAATTAAATTCACACAAATTGTTACAATTTAAATTTAATTATTTAATATTTTTTTAAATTAATAATTCACAAAAATTGTCACAATTTTAATTTTATTTTAATATTGTTAGAAAATTTAAATCGTACAAATTTGACCGTTGTGAGTTTTTTTTATTACTAATTTACGCAACTTTCAAGTGTCAATTATAGTGCAATTAGTGGAAGGGAAATTTTCCCGTCCTCGTTCTATAGATATTTCCGTCTATATAATTTAGAAAATGTACATACATATATCTAAGAATTTAAATTTGTTAATTACTTTTATAAATAAATTCCACAACCAAATCCTTCCGTTCCGTTACGTGCAAAATGAACTATCTACAGGGTGGCCAGAAATACCCGTCAACAAAAATGTTATCTTCACACCATCGAATTGGCCTTTGATTCGAAAGTTGTTCACATACCGCAATTTTTTTCTAGTAATGCACACGCTCGAGATTAAGAGCTAGGTATGCCAAATTTGTAGGAACAAATAAAAACGGTGGATTGCCTGACTTTTCCAGCGCACATTTTCTTATCCCTCTTAATAATGCTTCCCAATATAGCTGCAGTCATTTCACAATAACCCATGTCAAAAAAAGCGTAAGCGTGGCCATTTGAGGCGCCAGCCCAGGGAGAGGAACAAAATACAACGCTAACGAGACAGTCCAGGGAGAGGAAGAAGATACAACGCTATCGAGACAGTCCAGGGAGAGAAACAAAATATAACGCTAACAAGAAAGTCTAGGAAGAGGAACAAGATACACCGCTAATACATGTCATAATGGATAAATTAGAAGGAAGCGGATACAGCACAGTTCGGTGGTATCTATGTAACGCTTCAATGCCAAGAAACGGTGTTTCAAATATCAAAAGAGGATTTCAATACTAGTTCAATTGGAGTGACTGGCTGCATCTAATTGTTTACTATTCCGCAAGCCTAAAATCATTGAAATGACAGGAATTGGTAAGCGGAGTTCTCAAGTGCCTAATCCATAATCGAAATGTAAGGAATTGATAGGCGGAGTTTGCATAATTCACCACCGAAATGTAAGGAATTGGTAGGCGGAGTTTGCATAATCCATCACCGAAATGTATGGAATTGGTAGGCGGAGTTTAAACGCACATAACCCATCATCGAAATATAAGGAATTGGTAGGAGGAGTTTGCATAATCCATCACCGAAATGTAAGGAATTGGAGGCGGAGTTTGCATAATCTATCACCGAAATGTAAGGAATTGGTAGGAGGAGTTTGCATAATCCATCACCGAAATGTAAGGAATTGGTAGGAGGAGATTGCATACAACATAATTGGAATCTAAAGAATTGGTAGGCAGAATTTGCATAATACATCATCTGAATGTAAGGATTTGGTAGGTGGAGTTTGCATAATACATCATCGAAATGTAAGGAATTGGAGGCGGAGTTTGCATAATCTATCACCGAAATGTAAGGAATTGGTAGGCGGAGTTTGCATAATCCATCACCGAAATGTAAGGAATTGGTAGGAGGAGATTGCATACAACATAATTGGAATCTAAGGAATTGGTAGGCAGAATTTGCATAATACATCATCTGAATGTAAGGATTTGGTAGGTGGAGTTTGCATAATACATCATCGAAATGTAAGGAATTGGAGGCGGAGTTTGCATAATCTATCACCGAAATGTAAGGAATTGGTAGGCGGAGTTTGCAGGCGCTTAATCCATCAACGATCACTGTAGAAACACGCAGAAGTGGTAAAACAAACTACTTTCGGGAAAAGCCTCTTACAAAACTCAGACCAGTAATGCAGAGATTTGTTTTCGGCGAATTCACCAACTCACAAAAGTGACCGACCGTCGAAATGTAACGATCGTAATCTTATCCATTAAGCCACGCAAAAGTTAAGAATCCCCGAAGCCAGCGTTTAGACGAGTATGGGAAAATTCAAGCTGAACAAAAGCGAAAATGTTATAAAGCGTTTGCGGCATTGTATCCGCCAGTCAGGATAGCAATTTTCATACGAAATGAATATATTATTTATTAAATAAGATTCTACCCTTACATACTACTATATTACAATATAATACTATACATATATACAATAGTACAAATTAAACAAGAACTTATTAACAAAATCAATAAGAAATGTAACAATAAAAGGTAATAATAATTCAATTAATTTTTAAATTAAATAATGTAACAATAAAAAGGGAATAATTTTTAAATTAATTATTAAATTAAATAATTAAATAAGTAAAAAATTAATTCAACTTGGACAGAAAGTGTAAAAAGCAGCTTGGAATTGGCCTGAGAAAAAATGAGATCAAAGTATCAAAGTGAATTAAAACCTAATATAAAAAATATACTGCAAATAGTGGTCCAAATTTATTGCTAGTCACCTTCTGAATGGTGAAAATATTTACCTAAATATAACCAATTAAGTCTAGGTAAGGTCATTTGGAAGCCCCAATGCATAGGCACTGGGCCCAAATACGATAAAAACACGTTCTTCCTTAGTTGATATGAACGCTGGAATATTTTATAATATGCAAATATACATGTTTCTGGTTGCACCTGATAATAATGGGAATTAAGAGGAACATTTTATATGATATTATGGCTTTCAGTTCCAACCGTTTATTTCGGTTCGGAGCCCATAGTATTTTGATATATAAAACTGGTAATGTGTCGTAGGCCACTATGCTGAAAACCTTTAGTAAGAGGTGGCGGCTATTTGTTGCTCTTATCAAACAAAGACCAGGGAGAAGTTCCCAGTATTCTAGTTTTTTCCTTCACTCTTCAAAACCGAATTCGAAAGAGAACCACCAACTGAATCTGCAGTAGAAGTCAAGGCGACAACATTTTTTCCATCGGCGACATTATTTTCTGGAATGTAACAATGGCGAACCAAATACAGCTATACTATAGAAAAACCAGTGCTGGAAGAACATTATCTGCCGACATTATTTCGTGGAATGCCACAGCGCCTCAGTATACAACAAATGTATGTATTCTATAAATAAACCAGAGCTAGAAGTTATCAAATTCTCAGTCAAGTTTTTAATGAAAACCACACAACAAAAGTGCTTTGATGTTCGCTTGACTGTCAAAGAAAATGCTGATAGCAGCACCTGTTGATCAATTTTTGACTTGAATAATGTCACTGATGTCAATTGTGTATATTTCGGCCTGAAGAACACCTCAGAGACAATGTGTCCATTAAGATTAAGTTACCAATGTGAAACACATCTACACAAGAATTGCGCGTTTGAGAAATACAATTTAAATTGTCTAAACATGCTTGACAGCGCATTCATTGCTCGAATGTGTCAGTTATGATTGTTGCGCTCTTCTTCTTCGAAGAGAGTTTCGTCACAATGTAATTCACCGCCTGAGTATGCCATGAGTTTTTTTTTTTGTATACGCCACAATGCCCGAGTGTGTCAGTTATGATTATTGCGCTCTTCTTCTTCTTCAAAGAGAGTTTCGTCACAATGTACTTCAGCGCCTGAGTCTGCCATCGGTTTTTTTTGTATACGCCACAATGGAGCAGCTTAATAGAGCTGCCAGAAAAATGTGTAAAACCGAAGTTATTCCAAAAACTTCTTAACAAAATAAAAAAAAATTATTTATAAAAGCTGAACGACGACAACTCTGCATCGAGAGAGTGTGACACAAAAGTTAAACTCGACGAGTGTCACAGTCGCTGCTCTCTAAAATTGAGTGCGCGTGAAAACTCCATATAAAAAAAGGCAAACCGAACGCTACACCCGGAGTACTGAATTAGCCTTAAATCCCAGCAGTTTAACTCATCCAATCCAATAAACAAAAAAATTAAAGCATTGTTAAAAATGTGCAACTACATTGTAAATATCCAACATTAGAGTATAGTAGCGATGCTCAAAGCTACGCACGCGAGAGAAAGCTTCTTTTAAGCTGCTCATGCTCGCGTCTTTGTCTTCAAGCAAGCTGCCAAACTCCAATAAACATGTAATTGGCAGATTGCGAATGTATTAGTTTTGAGCGTCGCTGGAGTGTACTTTTAATACCAAATTCACCAGGATTATAGAAAGTGTATTTGAATATTTTTACCTTCGTCTTCTCAAAGCATAGTTATAACCGGTATATTCGCCTTCATCATCAGACCAACTGTCGTCACAGAGATCCTCATTGGACTCTCCATTCGCATTTGAGAAGGTTTCAATCGGTTGCTTCCCCGTCTGCCTGTATTGTTTGTGCATGGACAAACGGGATCCGCTAATTACTGCTTCCTCGTTACTGTGAGATTCAATATGGAGTGAACCGATTAGATCCGCGCTGCACTCGGTCGTTGCATTTCCATTGTCTGTTTGCAAGTGAGATAGATTGCTTATTGTTGTGATGGGCTCGTTGCTAATTGTCTGAATGGACAAACGATTTTCGTTAATGAATTCGATCACTTTACGACCGAGTCGCTCGAGATTTTCATTGTCACTGCAACCACTCATGTCAAGTCTTTCGTTGCTATTCATAACATCATCGATAAATTGATCGGGACTGGAATCGGTGCCCTTGAAAGTACAATTGTCCGTGATGATCGAGTTCCCGTTCGGACTTATAGCATCTGAAGTTGATCTTTGTTGAAGTGCTATTTCCGCCCTCGCTTTTTGCCGTTCCAATTGGTTTATTTGAAACAATTCGATTGTTGCAGACTTGAGGTCATGTGAAAGGATCATTGAAATATCACGTGAGGCAGTGCAGGCATTCGGGCTAGCATCGGTTTCACTGACATCGTCCATTGCCTCTGTTTGCGTTTCGGTATCGACCAGTTTTATCTTACGATTCTCCGGTTCACTCTGGTACCGACGATCGCGACATGGACTATATTTCGGAGTTACCGCAAAAGAACCGGAACCAACTCGCCTATGTCGTGTTTTCTTTGATTTTGGAGTACACATTACATATGATTTTGGTTGGTTGCAACCATCGAGCTGCGCATATAAAGGGCATTTTACAGGACTCTAAATTGAAAGAATGTAAATTATTAAAGCTGTAAATAAATGGCAGTTCAACGATTTGTACCTCGGGTGTAGTTTCCGGATTTGGTGACGATGATTGTTGCTGACCATTTCCTACAGTCACCGTTGGTACATTGAGCTTTCTGCGGTAATGTTGCATTTTTCGTAGAGTATTTCCGAAACGTCTAGTTGGTTTGTATCCTGGAAGCTTTTTCTCGCGTCTGCAATAAATATAAATGTGTATTAGGACTGTGGCATAAGTGACAATGTGTAGCAAACTAACTCTGCAATTTCCTTTTCTTTCTCCTGCAATTGTGTCATGCATTCACTTAATTCCAAATATAGGCGATTCGTTTTCTCCAACTTATCTTCATACACCATACGAATATCCTGGGCATGGCGCCACTCAGCGGTACGTCGCTTGATCAAATCCTTCTCATACTTGTGTATACTTGTACCATTTTGTGTAATTTCCTTAAGATGCAAGCGTATCTCCTCCTTCCAAGATCTTTGCGTTTCAAAATATTGCTTCTCGGATTTTCGCAGCAGTTCCGGGCCAGCAATATCCAAATGAGTCAAGATCTGCCGAAATGAGGGACGATTACGGGGCTTGGTGTTCCAGCAGAGTTCCACCAATAATTTAAAACCTTCCGGACAGGTGGACGGAATGGGCAACTTCAATGAGTTATTCCCCACACCCCATATAATGGCAGAGGAATCTACATCTTTGTAGGGGATTTCGCAAGTAAGCATTTCCCAAATGACCACACCATATGACCAAATATCGACCTTCTCTGAACACGATTCGTTCCGTATAATTTCGGGCGCCATCCAGGCTACGGTGCCGGCGAAACTCATCTTGGTGCTGATCTCATTCCACTGCCTACTTGTGCCAAAGTCACTGATTTTGACAATTTCATTTTTCCCAATCAGAATGCTTTGAAAGAAAAGAAAAGTGTCTTATAAATATAACAAATTTACTGAAAATTCTTACTTTGGACTTTTTAAATCTCTGTGTATGATTTTATGTGAGTGCAAGTACTGCATTCCCAACGCGATTTGCCTAGACCAGGATACCAAACGTGAAGGCAGCATGACTGCCTCTTCTTTGAGGATATTTTGTAGCGGTCCGTAAGGACAGAACTCCATTATTATGCCGAATACAGGCGATTGAGTGCATACACCTCTGGAAATTATAAAAAAGGAATAACTTCAATGACACTTAATTCAAAGCTGAGAGGTATTTTCAAGCGAACTCACTTAAATTTGATTATATTTTCGTGATCTAATTTACGCAAATGTTTAATATCAGTTTCTTTAGCTTCTTTCACCTTCTTCACGGCCACAATTTCATTTTTCAATTTGCCACTGAAGACAGCACCTTGAGCACCGCTTCCCAACCATTCCAGATCGCATATGGCCTCGAATGGTATCTCCCAATCCTCACTTTTGGGACTTTTTATTTCTATTACACCACCTTTGCCTATAAAAGACAGCACTGGCTTCATACAACCGAGAAGGCCGTACATCCAACCAATTGGTTTGTCGGGATGACCGAATGCTCCCACATTCGGAGGCCAGTGGTGTTGGCAAGTGTTTTCGGGGCTGCTATCCGTTTGCTCCTCAGTGCGTTGCTGTTGCTGAATGGTGTTCGATTTGTATAGCAGTGTAGTTGGTGTCAATCCCAGGTGTCGAAACTCATCTTCAATGGAGGCCATGATACAGATAATCAAGTATTAGGCGTCAATTCGTCTGCTTGCATCTGCCAGGGTAACAAATTCGTAGGTATTTAAGTTTGTGGCACAATCCCTTACGTAGACGAATCCCTCCTCTAATATATTTGGTAGACACCTGACCTAGCGGATTTGCGCGAACCACTTAGGAAACATTTCTTAATTCACTGAATTTGTTGCAAAAGATACTTTTTGCTTATAGACGTATTTACTTCCGTCTTATTGACAGGGACACTTGTGTGTGTAACACGAAACAAGCGAACAACAAATAATCAAGAATGGTAAAATACACGATTTGTACGTCAGAAATTCGATTAAATATTTTTTTATGACATTTCTCCCTTAATTTTGTTGACAGCTAATTCTGTTTACTCTGCTTTTACGGTAGAGATGTATTTTTGCACAATATTTTAATATCAATAAGATTTCCATGAGCACATTCTAAGCCGTCACATCATTACAAAATATATCTTTCGAACTTGGAGCCATTTAACTTTCAAAGTTGAAGAATAATGCCACAAATCAGAAACAAAAAAATTAATCAATATAAAATGCGTACTCGCAAGAACAAACACTTCACATACTACGTTCACCTGCCAAATAGTTGCGCATTAACCAATGCGCAGTTGCAATAATTCGAAGTTCTTTGACATATACCAGGGATTACAGTGGTATCCATTGTCCAATAAAGAGACAAAACCCTGCTGAAATGGCCTTCGTAGTCACATAACTTTCCTATTATTGGTCATTTGTTGAAAACCAACTAAACTCATCGTTACAACTGCCCACAGAGCGTTGTCCAGCGATCGGTGATATTTTTAACCCATCCGCACTGAACACACTCAACCAATCTACTTTAAAGGGGCAGACATGGCAGCAGAAACAGAATCCAGTACATTTAACGACAGAAAATGAGCGTTTGGCGACAGAACAGAAAAAGCTCACAATAAGTATTTCTTGTCACTCTGCACCTGAAAGAGGCACAAGCCTACAGAAATATGTAGCATCCGAATAAGCTGACAGATATTGAAAGTCATTGTTATACTGCCACAGAGCGTACTCCATTTTTCACCATTTTGCATAGAACAAACTCAACTGTAATATAATTATTGTTTATTTAAAAATAATTAATTGTACATGCGAGTTCAATCTCTTAAAATACATTAGCTGTATTATACAATTTAACAATAAATTATAAATAAGAAATTAAATTATATTTAAAATGAAACTAAAACTAAAAAGCGAAGGTCAAGCAAATCCTGCGCTTCATAAGGATTTCGAAATGGTTTTACGACGGTTTTTTGCAGTGTTACCCGGTGGTATCGCAATGGACCCATAGTGGTCTGAGTGAGTTGGTCTGTAGACTGGCTACGACGAAAACCTAACCTAAGACTAAACTAACAACATCACAGCTAGAACTGAATTACTAAAGAAGAAACTAGAAAAGAATGAACATAACTAAAGTTAATAATAAGTACAATTAATTTACAATAACTTAAATAAGTATATAAAATAAAAGAAGTGTAAGATAAAGATAAAGCAGTAAATATGTTACAAAGCTGTAAAGAACTCTATCATTGACTAAGCGTTTAAAGTCGCTTTCCCAAGGAGTGACCAGAATGGACCTAGGATGTTGATCTATGTTGGGAAGAAATATGATTGTTATTATTAGGTTTGTTGGCATCGCAAGAACTATCGACACTTTTTGCACTATCTGCCCTGTAGCTCGTTTCTGTAACTCAGTAGAGAACTTCTCTACAGCTGATTACTTAGTTCTCAACCACCAAGTTTTTGTCAATCGTTAAAGACATTAGTGTTTCTATAACTTAAAAAACTCACCAATTGAGAAACTCGTGTTGAGTTGAGAAGGAATAGTAAATCTGACAGGTTTGACATTTATTTTTGAGAAGTGTGTATACGGTACAAAGTTGTGTAAAGCAGCAAATAATAAATAAACAAACAAAACAATAAGTTTAGAGACAAATAGGCAAACAATTGAACATAAATTATAAAAAACAAGTGAGATTCGTGTGATCATTTAAGCTATAATGTACGATAACCGAAATATGCTTCGCTTTCAACGTGGCGGTTGCGAGATTCATGTGATCCATTTCATAATCCTGAAGCGCGACTCATAGAACTTTTTCGGCTAAATAAAGACCCTTGCACTCATCTTTCAGAAGAAATAAGTTATTTTATGAAGACTGGAGTTATACCTTTATTCCAAAAAATTTAAGGGTAGTAGCTACACTACATTTTTATGCTACACTCATTTACATATGACTAATCTTACCCTACGGCTACACTCATTTACATATGACTAATCTTACCACGGGCAATTTTTGATGGCATAACATCTGTCAAATTTGATTGCAATAGTTGGAAATATTTTAATGGTGGGCATTACGATGTTATGCCATTGTCATTTTGAAAATGCCGTCAAGCAATCTAGTTCGCTGTACCCACGCTTGAAACAATTTTTTATTTATACTATGAAGAGGAAAAAAGAAGGAAACCGAAATTCTGGGTGAATCCTTTATTACAAAGAATGCAAATGCACAGTCTCCATTCATTTTAGCGTTTTTATTAATTTAATAGATGCGGTAAAACGAAAATTTCCGACGATGCTTCCACTGTGAGCGTCACGAAAAAATGAAAAAAGGCTGTCAAACAAACAAAATGACAACTGATTGCAACACAGCACGTTGGCAATTTATGGCATAACATATTTCATAACATAAATTGCCAACTTGAAGCAATTTGGAGCCTCCATTGGCAATTTGCTTGAAATTGCCAATGGCATGCCATCAAAAATTGCCCGTGGAGACGTAGGGTAAGCTCATCGTTCGAAGTTAAAAATTACTTTAATTATATTTTTGAATGAATACGAGTATAATAGACTTTTAACTAAAAACATTACCGCATTCATTATCAACTGGTTGTTTCAGTTCTCACTTGCTAATGATTAGTTGAGAATTTCTCTACTAGTAGAGAATTGAAAACTCTTCTCGCCACATTTACAGAAACACAATAGTAGAGAATGACTTCACTCTGACGTTACTTTCTCTATCAGTAGAGAAATAATCGGTGGAGAAGAGTTACAGAAACGAGCTACTGGACTGTGTTCGCCTTGCAAAGTTATTTTGAACTTTCCTGTTCGCTTCGCAGAAAGTTCACTTTCAGTTTATGAGCTGGCTACACTGAAATGTTTCTAGTGCAGCTCAGTCCATGTTCTGTTTTGATAGCTAACGAACATTTTCAATATTTTATAAAGAAATTATGAGTCTATTTAACTATTAACTATATTTTATATAAATTGTGTACCACTTTAAGCAGCTCTTATGTATTTCTCCATTCCTCTCAATTTCGTTTATTTTGACCGCACATTGCTCATGTTTGACACTTCCGGAAGTACGAAATTCACCTTGTAGTCACCATGTGAGTAAGTTCATCTTGTTCAAAACTAATGATAAACAAACCGATATTGGTTGCAAAGTAATGACAGAGAAATGACTCTTGTTTTGCGCACACTCACACATGTGGAAACTCTAGTAGTGTGTGATTTTCTTTAGAATTCTGGTTAACCAATGATAAACCTAATCATATAGGCAACTAATTATAAACAAAGACAGTTATTTTAAACGTCAGAAAATTTTATGTTTAGTGTCCCGTCTCTATGGTCGCTGCTAATGATCAACAAAGCATTTTTTTAAACGTCAGAAAATTTGTCGTGTAAGTGTCGCTTCTCTGTATTCTCTAGTGTAAGGTTCCTGAGTTAATTCGATCACTATGTATTAATTTCGCTATGCGGATAAGGAAATTGTTCCCTATACAAATTGAATAAATAAAATTAAAGAAAATATTTGACTTTTAAGCATAGAATGATATGTGTTGTTGTAAATGTTCCCAAATATAAACATGTCATATTTCACTCAACTGCCCACCATTATATGATGGCCCCACTATGTGTCCCGTAACAGCCAGAACGCGCATAATTTAGCGCTCCCTGGTAAAAGTATTTCAATTTTAATTAAATCATATATTAACTAAAAACCAAATTCGCATGTTTGACAGTTTTTCATTTTATTATACAAAATTGTTGGAACCAAATTTGCGTACTTTTTTCACCTTTTCCTTCATTGCACCTTGTATTTCAATTCAAAAGACACCAACGACGCATGCGTACGTCAGCTGATTGCTAATGAGATGAGAGAAAAGTAACACATGACTTTTAAATAAAAAAACCTTGCATTATATGTATTATGCTAGCATTATCTACACAAAAAAGTTTTCTTACTAAAGTATACATTAATAATAAAAATATATTTATTTAACAATATCTGGCATCCTTAACACAAGTCCAACAATACGTCAATGTCATCAAAGACTCCTCAAAGAATACTATAAGGATCTTATTTTATATATCATTATTCAATATACATTGTCTGGTTTAAATGTATTATGGTACACAATGGGGGCCGTCCTTTCATGCACTTTGTAATGAGCCTGAAAGATATCACCAAGAATATGTAAAAATGCAAGTTAGTTTAACCTTAGGCTTTAATTTTTACCAGTAAGTGATGTTTTCGACTAAAACCCCTCTCGCACAGTTCGCACACAAACTGGCGTATTCGCGCGTGTATTGACTGAATATGCATGCGCAGAGTGGCGGGAGAACAAAACTTCTGTGAGCACAAGTGGCACTCCAATTTGTTTTTGTGGGTAAATAGATGCATCTTCAGATGTGCCATCAGTGTGTAATCCTTACCTGTGTGGCATGAAATCATATAAATTTAAAAAAGATAATAAGTAATATTTAGCTCTCACCGCAAATATTGCATATATACGGTCGCACGCCATCGTGGAAGCGCATATGAACCTTCAGATCGGAGTTGGCAATATAGGCTTTGCCGCATACTTTGCACTTGTAGTCTCGTATGTTTTTGTGCTTTTTCAGATGATATTCATAATGCACTTTCTGCTTAAATGTTTTTTCACACAACTCACAAGCATATGGTGGAATGTCCTCGTGCTGTTTCATGTGTGCCTGCAGAGCTTTGCATGTTTTCAGTACCTTGGGACATTCCGAGCAGGGGAATGTGTGTGCATGAACAGTTTTCCTAAAAGAAAAAAAAAACAAAATTTTTACAAATTGAGACTGCTTTTTTTCGTCTACGAAATAGACACCTGTGTCTAATATATTCAGGACGATTCTTAAATGTTGTTTCACATGGGAAGCACCTCAGTTTATTTTTAACTCTACGTTCAGGTTTAGTTTCTTCAGGTTTCTCGGAGCTTAAGTAACCGTCGGAAACATCGTCCAGGTGGTATACATCTGTGTAAATGGTGCCGCCGTCAGAGTTATCATTATCCTGCTCCACTAAATCTATGTCTTGTGAATTTGACTTATTATTAGCTTCCATAATTGAGATCTCATAATCTTCTGTCTTATATGTTGTTAGGACTTCCCCCTCGGTTTGTGCTTCTGCTGGAACATTTATGTATTCTTCTAATTCCGAATAGTTGTCTACCGAACTGTGGCTATCCACATACACATCAAACAGCTTCTCTTCAGGAATATTTTCGTCTGTTGGATGAGGTGCGTTAGTATTGGTATTTTGATCAACCTCGTCGTCTAATTCTTCTAAGAATTGCTCTTCGCACATATCTTCACTTGCTTCCAAATCTGATTTTATTTCTACTGCACATTCTATTTTTGGTTCTAAATCAATTCCTTGAGAGTCATGTTTTTTTAGATTTAGCAATGCCAACGACGCATATTCTTGCTCCAGAGCCGCCAGCGTTTTGTTGGCATTTGTTTTTAACTTTTTGAAGAGTCTCATTTGCAAGTCGCAGCTATTGCAGAGATACTGTGGATAATATTGTAACACACCGTCCAAGTTAATCTATAAAATAACTTCATTTATTATACTGTCATTTAAAAAGTTTGATTGACCTGCTACCTGTATTCCAAGAAGCTCCTCATACAGTTTCCCAGCTTCGGAAAGTGTACCGTCCGTGCTGCTGAATAAACACTCGAAGTCTCCATCCTGATCGTATATTCGACATATACGGCAGCTAAAGACTACCTCCATTTGGCTCTTAATAAGAAATTTATTTTTTTACGCAAATGACAATATTTAACAAAATCCATCCACTGTTTATTTTGTGTTTTTTACGGGGAATTACTAAACACACTTCAATAGTTTTATTTCTTGATCGACTGGAGTAAATACAGTGTTGTCTACTCCATTTTATTTGCCAATGATGCAATTAAATGGTTTTCGACAAATTAATAAGAAGAAGCATCGCTCGGGTTTAAACAGTGCATAGTGTAACAAAATATTATAGAAATATTCGTATCATTCTCGTAATGTTACTACAAACTGTATGCATCAGCAAATATTTCCATGTTAACCGCCAGCAAAAGGAAGAATTATAAGTGATAATTATTCAAATATATTCAACTAAATGTAATGACAGTTCTTCCGGGAGATGGAATTCAAAAGAGTTTGCTTTGCATTATCTCTGTAATTACATTAAAGAAAACTATAACTCCATAGTAAATCTGTTTTATAACTCGTTTGACAAATATGCCATAATTAACTCTCTTTAACGTTAAATATATATTAACTATGGTAATTTCATAATGAATTTATTTTAAAGTTCAATGAAAGAATATATTTTCTGATTTAATTTTTCCTGATAGACTATTAAATTGAATGTATAGAAAAATGCGATAAAATTACATAAGCAAACAAGTGCAACTTGAGAATTATTGTTTTGCAAGTTTTTAAATTGTGAATAATTTCACTATTCATCCACCCAGCCACCACTAATAAGGTGGCCACAAGGATACAACAAAATTAAAGAAGAGTGATTTTCCCTTGCAACCACCTCTATTAACTTTAGACCAGAAAGTGCGTTGAACAAAGCTCTTAGGTTTGTGGCGTCGCAAGAATTATCTGCACTTTCTGCCCTGAACTGTGTTCGTGTCGCGAGTTCATTTGCACTTTCCTGTTCGTGTCGCAGAAATTTCACTTTCAGTTCATGAACTGTCTGCACTGAAATGATTCTAGTGCAGCATTTTGGGATTTATTTTCTTTAATTAAATAATTCTAAATTGAATTATATATAAAATACGCACTTTCTGAATTTAAAATAATTAATAATTATCATTTCCATTGTAAAAACGTAATTCCTGTTCTTCTTCAACAGAACCATTTAATAATACATCAGTTATTTATTATTTTCTTCTATTTTATTCATTATGAAGTACAATTGTCGAAATTGTTCACTTAAACTTTCCAATGTTTAATTGTAAACAAAACTTGTTTTTATGAATTGATATTGCACTTTCCTGTTCTCGTCGCAAACGTCAAATTACTGAACTGACGAGAACTGAAAAGTGAACTCGCACTGCACGAATTCATGCGACGCGAACAAACTTATTTTGTGCTATATTGAAATGTGAGTTTGGCAGCCCTTGCCAACGCAATATCATCAATCCACAACAGCTGAGCCAGCGTTTTTAAAATATTTGTACAGTGTCCTTTGTTACTTCAAACATTTTGTTGTTTTAAATTACTGTGTTAAATGGCGGCGTTAATGCCATCGGGTGCCGATTTTCTTTCACATTTGAATAAAATTGATGTGGAAGACTTGGAATATGTTGAACGGGATTTGTGTTTTTATGAAATGGTAAGTGATTTTTTCAAACCATGCACGACTAGGGTGATAAGAAGTTATAAGACCATTAAACTTACAACATGTGATGATAAAGACACAAATTTTCAGTCTCAGTGTCGCCAGTACTTAGCGCTTCGTGAATGTGTCAATGTTCACATACATACTCACCCTATATTAGGATTTCTAATTGGATAAACACTCATCTCAGGTCTCGCTTGGTTTTCTGCTTTTCGGCGAGGATCGCAGTAATTCCGAATTCGTTCTGCAGAAGTTGTTAGTGTTGTCCAACACACCAACAATTGCCGGCAATGCTGATTTGTTACGCAAATATGCTAGCGTGAATCCAACAAAGTGGCGTTTACATCTCGTCGAGGCCTTGAGCATAATTGGTGCTAGACGTGTCTTGCGAAAGCTTGGCTTCAGATGGCAAGAGTTGCGCCAGCATTATCTGCCACACATTCCAGAGTTGAGCCTACACATACATCCATTGTTGAAAGCGCTCTACAAAGTCTGTGAACGTATGACCCCGACTCAGGCAGGGCGCCTGGTATTGGAAATTAATGAACACCATAAACGACCAGAGGAACACTTAAGATTTTACGATTTCCAATATTTAGAAGTTTTCCTGTTGGACTGGCTGACTAGACGTATCATAAAGTTGGGCGAACATGACGCATCCGGAGCTGATATGCAGGTGCTAATACAACATTTCAAGCTGAATGAATTGCATCCCTTGAAAGATTTACTGGAGGAAACAATTAACAGTAATGCTCAACGACGGACGGACGGAAAAGAGGAAGTGGAACAGGGAGACGTGGACGAGGAAAAATCTGATATGAATGACAATGAACGAAACAATGTCATCGTTGATACTAAAGACAATCAAACAGAAACATTCTTATTGGACCCAGTCGAGTGTTACACTGTGCGACGTGATCAAGCTGGTATTGTGCTGATCATAAATCAGAGAAGCTTTTATGAAGAAGCTGCAGAGGACTTGAAGGTATCTTTATTTATTTCCGTTTATTTATGAATAAGTGGCTATGCTTTCAATTTTCAGCATTTATTACCCACAAATAAATTAGGTCCACGTATGGGCACGGACGTGGATAAATACAAGCTAATTGAGGTATTCTCTTCCTTTGGCTACACACCGGAGGAATATGAGAACTTGGATCATATTAAATTGCTCCACACTATACGAGAAACTGTTAAGCGAGCATTTCTCTATGATTCCTTGATCGTTTGTATCTTATCGCATGGTGTTGATGGTAAGTAATGAGATATTGGAAAACAAACTTATTCCCCTATGACTCAATCAAATCGACTTGCATATTGAAGAATTCAATTTACGGTGTTAGGGTTGGGGGGGGGGGGGGGTCACAAATTTACTTCGGCAGCAATGCAATGAGCGCACTGATCATGGGAAGACCCGCAATAGGTAATCTTTAGAAAGCACGACAAAATCGCGCTTGCTCTGTAATTATTGACATTTGTAGAGACTTCTCAAAGCACAGAGCTAGCAAAGCAGTGGAGTGCAAATTTACTCGCGCTTGGCAAGTCGATTTGATTGAGCCACTAAATACTTATCATAATTCTTATTTAATCTACTTACTTGCCATCTTTAAGGAGCCGTTTATGGCAGCAATAGCATTCCTGTTAAAATTGTAGACATCGAAGAGATTATTACTGCTGCTCCCCTATATTACAAGCCAAAAATGCTTATTATCCAAGCGTGCCAAAAGGGCGAAGCACCATTGAGAGTGGTAAAATAACAGTTCATGTTAACAAATTTAGCATATCGACAATTCCAAGAATAGAACTACTGTTGCGTCTGTATGGTACCACTGAGCAAACAATATACACAAGGAGCTCAAAAAGCGAAAAAATTGGTTTAATAAACACTGTTAATTGTTGTGGAGCTACTCTAATCGAACATGAAGTGCATTGGGATCTAGACAGCAAATTTTCATGAAACTACTTTTTTCGCTATTTGAACTCACTATACTCGTATATGTATATTGGTACTCAATATCTTTTTGATTTTTAAGTAAAAACAACACACATTTTTTGCTATCAATCGGCTCTAAAAACTAATGCTAGTCGTGGAATAGTCGCCAGATATACATGTATGTGGAATGTTTTATTAATTGTTTTCCGTTTTTTTTTGCAAAAAAGTCGGACAAGAAGAAGCCACCCACATCCTCCTACCTCGCCGCTAATGCTTATACGGACATGTTAAAAGCCATGTCAACGGTTCCTGGCTACATTTCCATGCGGCACACCGAAACGGGCACTTGGTTCATACAATCATTGTGCGATGCTGTTCACAAATTCGGTGACAAGTAAGTCAAATTAATGAATTTTTCTTTCTTGCAAAATATAAATAAGTTGTATTTAAAGGAAGCACATGCTAGATATATTAGTGGCTGTGACTAGAGACGTCACCAACAAGCGTGGCGATCAAAACGAAATTATGGTGCCGCTAACCTGTCACACTTTACGTAAATCATTCTTCTTACCCAACAGGGACACTGCGTGATGTAGGGTGTTTCTATTTGTGATCTTTTTTTTCCATTTTCATGTGATTATTTTATTTTTTTTTATTTTTTTACAATTTGTACTTTCAGTACATAGTTCATGTAATATTTTAAAAGTGATTATTAAGTTTGTAGCATGGATTGCGGAGTGTATAAAATTCTACAAGAAGTAGTATTAGCAATTAGATGCACGGCTTTGAAAGTGTAGTTTAGGAAAGTTAAGAAATAGTTACTATTATTAGAAGCCAAGAAGCACTGCAATCAAGTTGTGCAAGTAAGAAATAGTTATTATAAGTTAGAACGAATGTACGTTTATTTAGTGATTGGACCTCTAGATTATACTAAAAGATATTAGCTAAAATTGCAGAAATTATTTATAAATTGATTCGCATGATAAGCTAATCAAAGGTCTGCATTCTTCATTCTTTCAAACACAAAGAATTTATGTGCTATTACTAAAGATAGGATTCAATGTTAGGGTTAGCATAGAATAAATTATTGATTGCTTTATGAAGGCATAGAATATAGGCAGACAGGTATATCAAACTTGTAATTGTTGGTAGAATATAAATTATCTGCACATGCGGTTAAATATTAGTTTTTTATATTCTCAATATCCAGTACTCTGATATATTTTAGCAAGAGATTGAAGGTTATATTTAATATAAATGTAATTGTTCCGCAGGTCATTGTACCAAAGGTGCCGCATGTTATTTTAGAATTTTATGCTGGCAGCCGCAATGTATTTTAGAGAAGCACAAAAGCCATTAAAATTCTAAAAGTAGTTGAAATAAAAACTTTGCTGAAATCATTTCGCGTTCAAACGGTTGCTATAGTATGAATCAGAGCCTTGTATTATATACATTGATACATTTTAGATATTTCTTTCATACGATGTAGGTTGGACTAAAAAATACTATATTGAAATCAGTGATTTCTTGTAATAAATACCAAAAACTATATTATTTATCACTAATATGTTGTTGACATCAATATTAGGTACTAAATTGTTGGAAATATTGATATCTATATTAACTTTTGTGTTGTTGGAAATACATGTATCTTAACTAATTTGTTGTTGGAAATATTGATATCAATATTAATTAGTATATTCTTACAAATATTGTCATCAATATTAACTAATTTGTTGTTGGAAATATTGATATCAATATTAATTAGTATATTGTTGCAAATATTGTCATCAATATTAACTAATTTATTGCTGGAAATATTGATATCAATATTAATTAGTATATTGTTGAAAATATTGTCATCAATATTAACTAATTTATTGCTGGAAATATTGATATCAATATTAATTAGTATATTGTTGCAAATTGACATCAATATTAACTAATATATCACTAATTAATATAAATTTACTAATATAACACTTACATGCAATTGATATCAATATTAACTACTATGTTGTTGGAACTATTGACATCAATATTAATTGCTATATTGTTGGAAATATTCATATCAATATTAGCTACTATATTGTTGGAACCATTGATATATATATATATTAACTACTATATTGTTCGAAACATATAATCATGATATCTATATATTAACTACTATATTCGAAACATTGACATCAATATTACTAAAATATTGCTGAAAACGTTGATTGACAATATTATGATATATTTCTGGAAATATTGACATCAATACTAACTGCTATATTGTTAGAAATATTGACATAAATATTAGCTACAACAAGTTTTGTTTGTCGTGCAATCCGATTTTTCTATGTAACATAAAATATCACATATATACATCACTATATAAGGCCATCATTATAAAGTTCCTTTCAGCCAATATATGTTTCGATATACGACTTAAGCACTTACACTCGGTGTATATAATTTACATTCTTTTATTCAAATAACAAGTTTAATATTGTTGCAACTAACTGTGAATATATGGCTGCATAAATATTATCCGCCAAAACCACCACCTCTACTTTATAAGGGCGTGCCATATGCTGAGTGTTATATCAGTGTAATAGAGTTCAAGTTCATTGCATTTGTATATTGCAATGTCATTATAAATAATAATGTAAACTACTATAAAAATAATAATATATAATAAATAATATAAAAAAACTCAAATGTGTGTTATTCTCTTCGCAACACCTTTGAGTTTGTCTCCTACCCCAAATGTAAGAAATGCAATGAAAAGTTACAATGGATTTTCCTTGTTTTCTCATACTATTTATAATTTATATATTTTGTGTAATTATATACATTTGTCAGTGTTTTGTATGTATATTTTTATATAATTGGTATACTGCAAAGTTTTGTAAGAATGAAAAATACACTTGGTTTTTTTTTATAGTTAATAATTTATTTGTTTTTTGTTTATGAGCTTATGTAATAAGTACATAGAATTAAAACAATATATTTACGTTTGTTATCTTTAATAAGGTTTTTTCTTTTTGGCATTGCTCATGTTTAGAATATTTTTGATTCAATTTCTTTTTCAAATTTATAATTGTGTGTTTCCATTTACACGTGTGTAACGCCCTTCCATTCGCATAGCTACTAGTAATATAATTAAATGTTTTCTTTATAGTTTTATATGCAATATTTGCCGTCTTAAATAGATTTTGAATCGTATTTGCGTTTATTGCATAGCCTATCGAATTGAATTGAGTGTATTAATTTCTTCCTTTTACTGCTTTGTTTTTTATGTTTTTTTTATATATTTTTTTATTGTTGTTGTTTTTTTGTTAGTGAAACACGCTCACGTGTAAATTTTCCTTTTGGTATCCTTATATTTTTACATAGCTATACATAATTTCTTTGATAATATTTTTTGCTTATAATTATTTGATATATTAAAAAAATAAATATATTAATCTGAAGCCATTTAAATGCACATTCAACTTTTATTTGACGATATTAATTTTAATTTGCTTATTGGATTTGATTTTTCTTTACTATTTTATTATTGATTATACGTTAATTTAAGTTTATCCTTGCACAACTGAACCATTTTAAATTCATTTTGTACTGCTGTTTCCACGCGCTGTCCACTGGATTTATTCAAATACAATGTTTTTATAAGTTGGGGTTTTGTTTTTTAATATTAATTTTTACAAATTTTTATGCCTTAAATTGTAAGTTTTTATTGGCTCTGGAGCGGAAATGTACTCTTCGTAGATCTTCGTTAGATCTGTACTACTTGATTTTTTCTTTCAAACAACTCTCTAATAAATGGAAATACTCGTATATATATTCCAATCTTTCTCCTTACAGCTATTAAAAGTAGTGAGCAATAAGTTGAAATGCTTAATTTCATTACAGTGAGGTAAATTGCATAAATTATTTGAGAAAATTTTCCGTTATATAAGGTTGAAAAATTGTAAATTTTTTATTCACTTCATTAGCAGCGTAGCTGGAACGCAATATCTTTCAAAAACCAATACACGCCTTCTTCTTCAACAGAAACTGCAACTGAACAGCTTTGATTTGTATTTATAAATTGCATTTTATAGGAATATTTTCTTATGTAATTTAACATATTTTTATTTCACAAACGAAATGAAGAGGAATTGTTTCACAAAGAATTAGGAAAGAGGAAAAAGCGTACTTGTAGGCATGGTACTTAAAATGAGCAGGCTCTAGGAACTTTCATGCAGGCCATGAATTGCTCTCATATTTGTACGCTAGTCTCCGAATATGAGAATCTTAATTAAAGAATTAGAGTGAATATTATTGAGGGGGAGTAGAGTGCACAGGGGTATACAACTGAAAATTCTTATGTCATATAAGTGTGCCCATTACTTCACCACTGCTAAAGCCACCTACCAAGGTTCGCAAGGTGAATTTATTGTAAAGTTTACCAAAGTGACTTTATTGTAAAGGCTACCAAGGCGATTACATGGTTACCAAGGTGAATTCATTTTATAAGTGGTTGCAAGGTTACCAAGGTGCGTTTATTGTAAAGGCTACCAAGGTAAATTCATTTTATAGGGGTATGCAAGAACTAAACAACTGCGATAAATGTCTTGTGACAAGTATAGAAAGTGGGAAGAACACGCTCATATCTACGTGTGCACAATAATGTGGATTAAGCCCCTAAGGATACCTCTATAAAAAATAAACAGGGGGAAATATATAAAGATGCTTATGTATATAAAGAACAAAAAAGTGAAGTTAGTATAGTAGGGTATAGTAATTGAGTTAGTATAGTGAGGTATACTAATCATGCGATTCGTTCGTATATATATGAGTGTACGAAAATGCATGGAATTACTCTTCTTCGTATCAGTATCGTTCCATTCAATGTGCATTAAAGAGGTAAAATCCTCCCAGAGAGTTTTGCCTTGCTTTCTGCTTTTATGTCAAAAATAAGGAGAGCGACCAAGAGCGAAGTTTAAAAACAGCTGATAGCAAAATAAGACGGAGCAATTTTAATTTCGTATTTGCAGTTTGTGTTTTTTTTTTATATTAGCACAAATTATTGCTTCCAAACATATCACAGTTTGGTTTGTCCGGAATGGATGGCTTAAAATTGTATTGGGCACAGGACTATGCTCTGCGGGCAGCCGTGATGAGTTTAATTGATTTCTCACCTTTGACAGATAAGGCGAAAGTTGAGCAACTGCTAACTGAGGGCTTATTTCTGAAGGTTTTTACTCTCTTGAGTGTACATTGGTTCCGTTATAGTTTTATTAAGTAATTTTTAAATAACCTATAAGAGGATTATATCATAGACATTTAAATAATACACCTAGAGTTAGAAAAAGATCTGTGCAGGTAAAGGTAAAATAGAAGGTTATAAAGTGTTGTGTAATTTTTTTAGGAGATTAAATGTAAAATAGAAAGTTATAATAAAGTGTAGTGTAATTTTTTGTAGGAGATTTCTAGTCACAACTTTAATGTCGAAGGTGCAGGCCTTTGCTCAACTAGTGTACCTTATAGGAGGCTCTGACACCATACATTTTCCATCTTAATACTTTAGCATAATAATATTAATTAAAATAAAATAAAAGAGGTTAGCGATAAGGAGGACTTTTAATTTAAGATTTGCATGATATGCATTTGGCAGCCGCATCCATGTAGTGTCATTGGCTTGGACTGATTATGAGTCCACTTTTTGTACCATTCATTAATTGTGTAATTTGTACGGGACAGTACAGATGTCCATCGCCTTATCACTAAACTCCTTGAATAAAATAATGCAATCAATCATATACATACATGAAAATAATCGGTTCATTTTAACATTTTACTTATATACAAATAAATTAGTTTACCTTACGCACACATATATATATCTATGAGACCTAATTATATAGTAATGGAATTTCCAGTTTGCAAATAAAGATATATATATATATATATATATATATATATATATATATATATATATATATATATATATATATATATATATATATATATTTTTTTTTTTTTTATTTTTTTTTAACAAAATTTTACATAACTCCCTGTTTACTTTCAAGTTAATTTTTGGTCATAAAAAAACTTAATTTCTAATTAATAAGTTTATGAAACAAAACAGTTTACTTCACTAATTAATGCCTGCCCCCGCGTGTTCTTAGGTTTGATTTGTAGCACAGTACCCTTAAAGCAATCTTATAACAAAATCAACGATATTAGTGTGTCTCTTGAACCATCTTCAACAAAACAATGAAATAATAACGAAATTGTTGGTATCGTATCTCGTAAAATTTACGTTATTACGTTTGATTTGAGTATAAATTGAAATTTTTGCGCAAGAAACCAACAAAATTGCCCATTTTACCGTTAAACTTCCAGTCCACTATGCACTGTTCCGTGCTTTACCATTTCATTTCGCAGTGTTCATGCAGGCCACTATGGGCTTACATGTAACTGTTGCTTGTCTGTTATCCTAGGTCGCGTACAATTTCGATTTTGTCACACATTTCCGAATCGGGTATAGTCGTGAAATGAGTGCGATCGCTGCGAAAGGTGTTTCGCTCATTCGAACTGGTTTTAATCGAACGCTCCGATGGTGTTTCCGTGCCGCCGAGTTGTATGCGCTTTTGCAGAGCGGAAACGAAATTCTGCAAAAATAGAAGAACACAGTTTTTGGTTATGAATGTGTGAGAAATTTTATAATCAGTCCCATCACATAATCCATCGTAGAAAAGTTATGACTGGCATCACTGAATTCGTCGGAAGTCGAGAAAGTGTGGCTAAGTTTGAGAGAAAAAGTTCAGAATGAATTCAGTGATGCCCTTCTACGCATTTCGAATTTAAGTTCGTACCCAGGGCGAACTTATTAGGTGGTCGCAAGGGAAAATCATTCTTGTACTTGATCGTTTTTACGTTCGTTAAGTTTTTTAGCTATTAGCTACTTACCTAATTGACAATCTAATTTCACGATATTGTGCTTGTTTTACACTTCTGACCACCTTATTAGCACTTTCGCAGTTTCCATGAAAATGGCACCTACCATGCATTCTGTGCTAGGGCCGAATGTGCTTCAGCGAGTTTATTTAACTAAACTTAAATAAAATTACATAATACTGAAATAAGTTGGTAAAGCAGCTTAGCAATTTAATATCATGTCCCTCCAAACACAGATGTAATGGAACCTTTTCAAAATAATTTTCAAGTCAAGAGGTAAGGTAAGGCATTCCTAACATTGCATCTATTTTGGGGTTACTTCTTGAAGCTGTCAGGTTTTTTATGCTGACCGATGATAGGTCTGTGTAGAATATGGCAGAACATCGAAGAGGGGCTCAGCAAGTTCATCTTTTGCAGTCCCTTCCGAAGTCATTGGTTAAATAGTCTGAACCAATTCTTTCAGCTCTGCCACTCAGAGCACAATTGACGGTAGCTATCCTGACCACAATCGGTAGGGTACTTCTGAGGAGATGTTATCATTGCCTTGATAACTTGGTCCATTAATTTCAATTACAAGGTCAAAATAAGTGAGAGAGCGTACTTGTTGTTATTGTGATTTTTTCAACAATAAAGGGAGGCATCTTTAACGAGCATATACTATATATAATATAATATAACTATTATAAATCGTATTTGATCGAGAGGGTTCTGTCATGCTGTCACACACTCTTTTTTTATATTCGTATATTTTTTGTTATTACCTGTGATATAATGTCACCTCGTGCTGTGCGCACCTGGTACAAATAACGGAATTTTCGCTGTCTGGCTTCCTCGCGTGTTTCACGTGGTCGTGAATTCACCCGTCCAGCACAGCGGGCCATTTGCTGGTGTCGCATATAAACGCGTTTCCGATGATCGATCCGCCAGGCGGTGATAAAGCACTGTACCATAACGCTAATTATAATGGCCACTGGCCAGGCGCATATCAAAATGCCACCATAGCAGGGCGGTGGTGCGGGGTGTGGCTTCATGGTTACTATCTGAAATTGTAAAGCGAAATTTGTTAATTGATGCACTGTACGAATTTCAATGTTTATATTTACCCAATTTATTGTCTCCAAACCATGCATAAAGAAGTCCACTGACGCTATAATCATGGCCGTTCCCACAATGCTGGACGTAAGAATGGTCACATATTTGACGCAGCACAATGTCAGCACTGAACAGATGACAGCTCCTCCCACAATGGCCACGTATATCTCGCGATACTAAATCGTTATTTAAATAGGAATATTTTTCATTCTCATATAAATGTTCACTACTTACGCCAAATTCATTTTCCGGCATTGTAGCCACACAAACGGCCATTGCGGCTCCGGCAAGCAATGCGCCCGCAAAAGCACTTATAAGCACCGAAGCCACAGGGTAAGTGGATCCGAGTACAGCTCCAATCAGGCCAGCCACAATGGCTAGCGCCGAATCGGCTGGTTTGCCTAGCAACGTAATCTGGAAGTCCTGCAGTATGAACACACCATTGGCACCGACCAGAAGGCCGCTCAGGAAGCCCACAGCACGTAAACAGCGGTAACCTGACAAAGCAATTGTGTATGAATATTTTGAATTCAGTATCTGATTTTAAAATGTGGAAAAACTTAATTACTCGTATATACATATGTAAAGGATAGTATCAAAGACGATCAACTCCATAAAATCATTACTAAGGGAACGAAAGGCGACATGTGGCCCAATGTCAGATCCTTTCTGGGATATTGCATAATAGTTTATTCTGAACTTTTATAGAAAAAAGTACGTTATTTCCGGTGAAAACTATTCCATCTATTCTATCATTCTTGCTAACAACTGTTTTCAGTGAAGGAAGGAACTTTGACAGTATTGCCAACCTCGAAATATCTCAGAAACTATCGAACCTAGATTTACATTAGCTCACAGCCTATTTTATGCACAGAGTTCATTTAGTAAGTAACTCCGATGAACGGTTGCTTCCTTTTGTATGTGCTCTGTATGATGTTTGTAAATTATTTGATCTACTATTTAGTATTAAAGCGCGTGTCAAAGGTTCTACATACATATGTATATGTATGCATTCTTTGTTTTTAATGGATCACCGCATAACGATGAATTACCACGAACTACTGACTTTAAAAATGGACAGTCGCAGCTCAATATCTCAAATCAGAAGTTTTTAACCTTTTCCGTTCACATCGACGCTTTCAGTTGGAAAATGCAACCAGACAGACGTACTGACACACTGTATTAATGGGCACTTTTATGCCAACATCTACATTGGTTGTTTGGGTTTTAAAACAACAACTTTACAGAAGTAATACCAATACTTGTCTAAATTCAATATTCCATTAAAGTATTTGTAGCACAGGAGATCTTTTCCCAGATAAATCCAGAAAACCAGATCAAAAAAATTATCGTGAAAGCTAATTAGAGACTATAACAATGAGCGATACATTGCTCCCAAAATAATGGAAAATTCACAATTAATTGGAAAAAAACTAAATAGCAAGGCAAAGGCGTATGCAAAGTATGTTTCCTGTGGAAGATCCTTGTTTAGTAAAACAGTATAGTGTGTTTTATGATTCATTCAAAGTTGAAGCGGTGCTTTTTTTAATCGTTAAAATATATTATATGGTAACATGAAACCTGAGATCATTTGGATGTGTCTGAACTCGTTCCCGATATTTTGAGGCTATGGCTTTGATTTCGTCCTACTAAGGGAATTTTAAGTTCCCAATGGAATTGAGTATTCCATACATAAGCACTTAAAATAAGCAAGCCGAGTATCCTTGGCTATGGGATACATATAAAATGTATCCGACTTCTGGAATATTCCCGTACGAATAGATGTATATGATAGGCTAGGAGGAAATTGAATGACGAGCTTCAAAAATAAAATCTTCAGGCAACAGTAAAGCATGTGGGCTTGCATGAGCGCAGACGGCATAGGAAATTTAATGTACATCAGATGTATTATGAATAAAACTATGTACCTCGATATAAGGCTGGATAATTTGCTTTAAAGGTCCGAAAAATTGGGAATACGACGAAATAAACTTGGGAGTACGCCATAATTTCGGTTTTTATCAGGACAATGGCATTAAGCACAAGTCGACAATTGTGCAGTCCTGGTTAATGTGATATTGTTTACTTATAATACCACTGCCAGCATAGAATTCCAACATGAATATCGTAGAGAATTTGTAGGCCTTGTTGGATCCCAGCATCAGAAAACATCCAATATCGAGCAAAAAACTGCTGAAAAATACAATTTTAGAAGATTGGAGCAAAATCGTCCCAGAAACCACACCAAAATTGGTGGATTCTAATGTCAAAAAGACTGGATGCTGCGATTAAAGCCAAGGGGTACCACACTAAGTACTAAATCTATAATCTAGTATATGTAAAGAGTTATTTTTGAATAAAATATTTTTGAAATAATGAAATTCCTGCATTAAGCTAGAAATATGTCATTAAATCATTTATACTATAAAAAAATATTTATTTTTAAAATTTCATTCCAATTTCCTCGATATTCTTCCTTATTTTGAAGGAACAACGTTATAAACTTTGTTATATCATCTGCATAAGATAAGCTATGAGTCACTGTATTTGGATGTCAGATACGTTTTAAGGAAGCAAACTCCTTGAGAAAATTATATGAGTACTTTGTCGCAAAATCCTTTAAACTAGTGTTATTAAATCTAACCGTGCACAGGTACGCTTCATCTCCATTTTTGAGAAATTACTCATCAGCTGAACTCCCAAAATGGGACTAATGACATCCTCTGTTTATACTAATTAACCTACCTTTCCGCAGATGCGTTTATGCCAATTACCAACAACTTCGCTTCTTGGCCCGGTGCCTTGAATATGTAAATGTAAGTTACTTACCTAAAAGTGCATAAACTATGCCAAATACTGCGGTAATCGTCCATAACAATGCAGCTAACGTGTCTGGTGTGGTTGTGGCACAGGACGGGCTCTCTAAAATTCCCTGAAAAGAGAACAATGTGGGCACTTAGTAGAAAGCAGTAATTAAAGAAAGTACTTCATATTTAAAACAAGAAAACATAATAATTGTCCTCCATACTTCTAGATCCAAGATAAATTCGACAACAAAACAAACAAAACTCAGCCAAGACGCCTCTTATAACGCCAAATACAGTGGCGAGCAAAACTGCATAAAATTATGAATGATTTTACATTTTCAATTTAATATTCGGATACATCTTCTGTCAAAATGTCAAATAAAATGAGTGACTCACTCTTTATCTTCACCACATACACTTCCACAATGGAATTTTTAAACTGCATCAAATAGATAAATATGCAAGGATAAAATTTAAAATATTCAAGGGAAACGCCTTAAGAAATGTGCTCCGCATACATCATTTCATACAAGTATGGCCTGATCCGAGGGGTATTGTTAGCAATTGCGAGGCTAACGAATTAGCCAGAAGAGACACCATGCAAAAAGGACCCTCCCAAAGCGTGGGTGCACCACCCGCGTCTGTAAAACTATCCATCAGGCAAGCCTATGGGCGATTAGCTAATAAGCTATGGTACCGCATGGCTATGGTATGAGGCACAAACCTGTGGGATTTCCAGTGAAACCTGGGCTTCGCTTAATCGGAGAAGAACAATGTAATTATTGCAACTAGGATGCGAGACTCTCGCCCCAATAGTTTCATTCCTGACAAGCCACTGTGAAATTGACACACATGCTCAGAGACTTAACCTACCCTTCAATGAGTTTTGTCGAACGAAGAGGGAGACATCCCACACTTAATGTACTATTGTTCTGCCCTTCCGAGGAGGAGGTTTCGCTTCCTGTGAGTAACTTGAGCAATCATTAATTAGTAAAAGGAATATCTTCGATATCTGATTCATCTTCATTCCCGGAGATCTTATCAGCACATTCCATTATTCAATCAAATCTTCATTCCATTCTTCAATGAAATCTTCATTTCATTATTCAATGAAATCATCATTCCATTTTTCAATATAGTCTTCATTCCATTATTCAATGAAATCTTCATTCCATTCTTCAATAAAATCTTTATTCCATTCTTCAATAAGATCTTCATTTCATTATTTAATATAATCTTGATTCCATTCTTCAATTTCGGTTTGTACTCAATTTTGTGTTAAAGATCGTTCTTCATTGATAGGGGTATCATAGTTGTTAACAGAAGTAAGTTCAGCATTAATTTACCAAGAATAAGTTTTTCGAAGAGTTTTGACATGATAGATAGTAGACTAACCGGCTTATAAGATGCTAGATCTTTTCTTGGTTTCGGAATCATTGATAATATTAACATGTTCCAGGCAGCGGAAGATTTATTAAAATAGTGTCATACCTACAAAAAAAAGGTTGGACGCGAATATAGGCATATTCGGAATCAGCATCACTACCGGATTCGATTGCTACTATACCAAGTATGTAGGTAGGTAGGTAAAATGGCTGCCAATCCTCGGGTCGCCCCAAATACCACTAGAGCCTTTTTCATGTCATATCAACGCAAGCCTAAATATGATGATGAGTTCTTTATAAATTTTGTTGGTTCTGAAAGTTCTAAACTAGAGCAATGCCCCAGACTCTCTAGAAAAGGAACGCCAAGTATGATTTGAGCTAATATTCCGTCTCTTGATTTTAAGTCGAACTTTATCGACCTTATTTATTTTGAAATGTCGTCTTCTTGAGTCGCTCCCCGGGAAAATTCGAATTTGTTCCCTACTCTACGCGATTAAGGCACTAAAATCTCACCAGATGGTATGGAGTGTCGTGATAAGCTGAACATCCTTGGTCAAAACAATCAGGTGTGGATCCTATGGTTTCTAGGTCACTTGATAATTTCTGCTAACGAAATGGTAGGCAAACTTGTTAGGAAGGGAGCAGCTTCTCCTCATTCATTCAAGAAGTAGAGGACAAAAAAATAAGAGTATACTGGGACAATTTACCAGGGATATCTCAATCAGAATCACTTATGGGGACTTTGAACCTAAATCGTTGAAGATTGTATGGAATTAAATAAAAATAATCTAAAAATCATCACCTAATAGTTGGAATTATCACCTAACAAAAGTAGATTCCCAACTATAATGGTGTTTGCTTTGAAGGGAAGAAGGTGAGACCGCGAAACACGTGTTGGGATGCACAAGCGAAAGAAGCACTTGAGTAATCATCTAATACCGGATGGAGAAATAAGACTCAGCAAAATGGGGTTAATACTAAAACTTATCGAGGAAATTGGAGGGAGCAAAATAGATAATAATAATATAATATTTATTTATCTAAGATTTTGCTCTCTTGTTGAGATAAAACTAATTGTTTTAGGCCGGTAATTATGATTTTGTGGAGAAATAGAGATAAATATACTCAAAATTTCAGCTATTAGCAGTGATATTCGTCCGTTTCCTTCTCCCTCTCGCTCTATCTCTCTCTCTCTCTCTCTCTATCTCTCTCTGTCTTACTCTCTGCACACATGTAAGTTTATATATTAGCTGAGTCACCGAGTTACGAAACGATATTTTGGTCATCCTCCTAAATTTGAAACCACTCACAACAAATTAGTTTGATATTCTTGTTTTTAACGTTGTTGATAACCTTGTTTGCGGAGTTAGAACTTTGCGTTATTAAATATTTACACAGTTCTGCTCACCACTGTAGCAACAAGAACACTCGGTGTGTGCCATAACAAGTGTTCAGACATTGTAAGTAATTGCATCATAGCAGCACTCCAATGCAACTGACAATGACAGCAACAACAAGCCAAGCGCAACAACAACAGGGGCAACTGCAGTGAGTGTGACAAGAAAGTGTGTCACTTTTAAATTAAGCAGGGAGTAGAGAACAGCAAAGTACCAAAGAACGAACGAACCAACAAACCAACAAGCAAACCAACCCAGCCAACACAACCAACGAGGACGCGACTAACATCCCAACCAATTCTAGTTGGAGTGTTAAGAAATTGTGTTAATATTCACACAGTTTTAGCGGCGTATTTGGAGCAAAAGTTGAACATGTCGAAAGATGTGTGCATGTCCTTGATGCAGAAGACTTTTATGGGCGCTCGTGGATAAATTCGTGCTTGGTTGGTTTTGCCAAAGTGAACAAAAATGCGAAGCGCACTTTGCAAACGCAGAAATTTTAAATTTGACAAAATTTCTTTGTTAGACAGTTTTGGTTGGTACTTCAAGAAACTTTCTTCGAGTTTAGCGAGGGGTGTTAGCTACCATCCACCCCCTGTGCATATGGAATTATACTGCGTCTTGGCATCAGACCACCGGCAACAGTAACAATAACAACAACGAAATTTGCAAGTCAAAGTTCGCCGTTGTGTGGCTTCATCCTTCCGACGCCAGGATACGACAGTTCCGACATTGCATGCAGCGACATGGGAGTGTGGTGTAAATTCAGTCAGACAAGTGCGCTCCTGATCGTAATTTGCATACTCCCACCACCCGAACACAATTAAAATTATATGAGAATGACAATGTATTATATTGTTAAGAAAACAAGTTGCTATTTCGTTCACTGGATAGTGACAAGAATTTTAACATATTTTGTTTGATTTTTTAGCTATAAATTAGCAGCAAGTCACTTAAGAAATGTAGTCAGAAATAATTTAACTCGTTTAACTTTCATTTATAACCAAACCTTATCACTGCTGCTTCCAAGCCGTGATTGATTGAACTATTGTTCTGCACTCTACATTCTTTATATAGCCTTATATATTCCAAAATGACCTCAACTCTACGATAAGATTGTCTGTAAGTGCAAAGGAGATCATCGCTTATGGGTTATAGCATGACAGAAAGAGACAACATCATTAACGACTTATCAACAATGGTCAACTTATAAGTAATAGCATAGACATGCCAGTAGACGGGCGTACCTCATTATTACTTTTTTAGGAGCTGAACACCTCCTGTGCACGGCTCTATACACAAAAAGGTTATCCACTCTTGGATTCGCATTTCTTGACAGCATTGAGGAGGTTTCCCGGATGAAGCTAACGAAAGTGGCTACTTTTATGAAATCCACAGGATGGTTTAACGAGGATCCAGAGGTGTAGGGGAAAAACTCTAGTGGCCACAATGGCCTTGAACAGGCCAAGTGAGTCCTAGGACAGCCATCTAACATAACCTAACCTAGGTTATAACATGACAGAAAGCGACAATATCATGAACGACTTATCACTAATGGTCAACTTATAAGTATATAGTGAGACAGAAGGAGACAACATCATGAATGACCAATGACAGAAATTAGCGAGAAGGAAGTAGCAATCACAGCGCATATCAATTCTTATAGGACGGCCTCCAAGATATAGCCTCACATTTGAAAGGTTCCCATCCTGCTCCGGCATAGTCTCAAAAATATTCCTTTCTAAACATTTTTCTCCAAGTCAAAAGTCCTAGTTACTAGTACTGATTCCCCCAACCCCTTGCAGGCATAATAATAATTCTTATATTTATATTCGAGTATAATTTGAACGTAACTTCTATATCGTAAATATGGCGATTAATATTTCAATATAAAGTTCATAATTTGATTTTCAGTTTTTTTCATGTTTACTAAAATCTCTATTTCATCACAATATGTTTGTTATGAGTTCGAAATTGTATTTATTCATCGCTAAATCCATTATTAAATATTTCGACCTGCTTCGGGAATCTTCTTCATTACTTCAATATATCATTAATTGTAATAATCAAAAGGTTCGATAGAATAATTTCTTTCAATATGTTGGTGAACTAATTTGTATTGGATGAAGGAACTTTTATGGGATGACCTTGAAAATCCAAGTATGTAATCACACTAAGTGTGAACTGCTGCCATTTGGTTCATATTTGGAAGGGTTGTAGGGATAATTAAATAGGGATATTAAATAGACTAATATGTGCTTCACGATGGCAAAATTCTTCCATGTGCCAAGAGCCCAAGTACCTCAAAAGAATAAGAGAAGTTAAAGGTGGGTAGCAGTGAAAACCTGAAATACTTGTTTCAGCAAATTGAAATACTCCTGGTGGAACACTGAACAACTGGCATCTAAATACTCATAGTCACTTGGGTTAGGAGAATATCTTAATCAATAGTTTCGTTTTCATGGAGAAAAGGTTCATAGTGCCAAAGTAGAGTTCCGAAAAGGACTCTCAAAACAGAACATACAGACAATGTAAGGAAGTGGAGATCACTCCAATAAAAGCCGCCTAAGGACGTTGCAATAAGAACAGCCAATACTATTTTGTAAAGAACTGATCTATCATATCTCCATTTACCATCTTCATACCAGAAGACTTTGTCTAGAGCTACCAGATTTTTGTAGAAGCTGCTACCATGTGTGGGAGGGGCAAATGGCAACTCACTTCCTATGTCACTATGCAGCTATCTCCTTCTCTTATATTAAAAGAACATCACAAACTACCCTATAACAACATTTTTCTCTTGCCTAAAAGTTTAAGCCTATGTCTGGGGTTTCAAACTCGGAATGATATTATGGTGTTCTCCAAAGGTCCTTCAAGCTGATTGTTACTTACAATGCTTTATTCTCATGGCGTAAGATCAAACAATACAACGATTATGGATGGCAGGAAATTGATCCCCCAATATGTGCTGCCATCTAATCACACCTTTGTTTTGGTAGTACTAGTATGTGCTCCTTGGATAATTTCCTTTGACAATTTCCCTAAGAAGTCATGACTACTATTAAAAGTGTGATTAGGAAAGGTCTCTTGACGAAACTTATTACGTGATCCTGTATTAAAACGTAATCTAGATTGTGTTTGTTAACTTTAAACAGGCATGGTACCACAATGCGTTTTGACTAGAGTATAATAATACTGGAGCTGGAGTATGTGGGTTGAGGTGCCAAAGAGCTTTTTCATGGGGTAATTCTCTGTCATATTTTTTCCGTAGAGAAGGGAAATCTTCGAAAGGATACGAGGTGGTACCCACCTTCAGATTTTTACTCACTGAAACCATCCCCTAACTATACAAATTCGCTAAACCACAATAGCCTGATTAAGATGATGAAAACAGACATTCAACAGGGACGAAATCACGGTCACGGAGGAATAGTATTTTTTTGATTTCTATCTATGTTTGCCTTACAGCAGAAAACAACAACATCACTTCTCCTTCTTGCATGTTGAAAGGGATGTGATGTTGTGATCAGTGTCTTTTGTGTGTTCAGCCCATCGCGCCGCTTCAAAGCAGACACTGATAGCCAACTACAAACCTCAAAGTGCACACAACAGGAGTAATTTGAAAATTTCAAGGTCAGAAAGTACGAAGTGGTGCGAAAAATCCAAATTCCCTCCCTACTGGAGACAAAATAGAAGTCAGAGACAGGAGGGGACAAATCTTATCCCAGCGAGAGCTACTCGTATATCGCACAAGTCCTCCTGAAGTTGATTAAAGGAGCTCTTCATACTTTTACGGGACACTGAGTTCTAAATAGAAGTCAGAGCCAGGGGAAGAAAATCCTTACCCCAGCGAGAGCTACTCATAAATCACAAAAGTTCGCATAAAGTGGATTTTTATAGGGCACTGACTGTTCAGATATTTTCTCATTAAGTGAGGTTTAATCGACTCTGGAAAGTGAGACCCCAGGACAATTATTATGCCAGACACAGAATGGTCTGCGTATGTAAGGCGCATCCATGTAAATAGACACTTTGGCACACCCTATTATGTCAGACATCAGAACGCAGAATATCCGTTGGTCGACAGACTTGCACTCATCAACCATATGAAAACTTTCGTGCATCATATTATCTCAGACACTAGAACACAGAAAGTCCTGCGGTCGGCAGAGTCGGATTCATTATATCTATGGAAGCTATAGCAGAAACTCCATATAAAACGCAGCACTACAGTGCTCTAGAATTTATCGGTGGGATAACTCCAGGTCAGCATAGTGCTGTGGTGGACAAGATACCTTTTAGAATATTACCGATTACTGAGACCCATCAAAACTAACTGAATTATTGTTGTTCAAGTAAAGGTTGTACTCGTATTAAAGTTCACGCCTTCGTTTGTGGTAGACTCTATCTCGTTGAGTGGTAGGCGTAAGTAGGTAGGAGTGGCAGCTTAGCTTACCAAAAGCACACTTGAGCACTCCTAATGGCCCGTTGTGATACCACGGTGTGGCGCCGTTCAAGGACTGACTGAAATTCTCTTAATTAAAGATGGTGATAGTCAGCGCAAGACAGCGCCGAGAAAGGTACAACTCCCCCATTATGTCGCAGGAAATCATCCTGATAATTTTATGAACTTTGTTATGTCGCTAACATTGAAGGATGACAACTCTGTCAGACTTGTGAGAAATGTGGCACTAAAGGTGCGATTTCTTCTTCTGACCAAGGATGGGCAGTGACATAAGAGGTGGAGAAACGTCTCCTCCTCGAATCGTTTGATGGTAGGCCCAGTCTTTCTGCATGCTTTCCCAGTATACAGTGGCCGGTCAGACCGACACAGTAGCCAACAGATATATGCGATCGAGTCGAAGAAGCTGATAGGAGTGTTAGTTGTGATTTTCTTACTACTAATCCACTATAAAGGAGCAAACTTCCAAGATTCACACATGCTTTCAAACCTCGTTTAACTAAAAGATACAGGTCATCATAATGGATCCCACTCTGACCGCGGTGGGCAAGAGGCCTTTCATTGGTATTAACGATATATGAGTGGGCACTCCTGGCTATATTAATTAAATATCTTTTGGTTCAAGTAAAAGTGGTATTTAAATTCACGCCTTTGTGTTTTACCTTTTATTATCCCACTAGAAAGGTACATTCCTTTTTATTATTAGCCCCACTATAATAGAGCAATCTCCCAGGATTCTCGCAATAAACTTAATTAAAAGAACATTTATTTATTTATTTATTTGTACAACCATTTTTAGTAGGAGTTGCGGGGCAGTTAAAAGTAGGATTGAGTCAGCCAAGTGCTTCAATAAAGTAATACAGTGCAAAAAATAGAAAAATTAAATGAAATGTCCTTGGAATAGTGGTGTTTGTGGCACAATTCCATTAATCTTGCATACAGAGTGAAAGGACGCTTAGAAAGTGGCACTGCAAATAAACAGCGGTACATTCATTCATACATATATATGTATATGTATGTATATATTTTTATGGCTGAAAACCCACTTTTAACTGTTCCAAATGACCCCACACACAAATTAATGCCAGCTTTACAATATAAACAAAAACAAATGTACTCTGCTTCCCATTTCACTTCTTTGACCTGGTTACAAGCTGGCATAGAAAAACTAAACGACAGACAAATGCGCAAATCTCATTTATTTGCACGACGGATCAAGAAGTTTAGAGTTGGAATTTGCTCGAATTTAACTTAGGTTTGCTTCCATTCTACGTAGAATTGTATTATTGACACTTTTCACTCACCTTTATTAAAAAGGGCCAGTCCAAGTTTTGCAAGTCCTTGGACTCATCGGAGCCATCGTGCTCATATATGTCCATGGAGTGCATTTTTGCATGCAATTAACCTCCTTTTTTGCTGCTCGTTCGCCTCGAATGTGAAATTACTTTATTTGGGTTAAAGTAACATTTTTGTGTGTAAACATTCTTCAGCAGCCGGATCGTTTATGAGCTTGGGTGGAAATAAAAAAGTGAAAAGTGCGTTTTGCTTATTTGCTTAACGGGCTCTGTTTTTGTTTTCTTGTTTGATTTATGTGTTTGCTCTGGCCGAGAGGGGTCACTTTACCCACCACCCATTCACAGTGAAAATTTTCCTTCTACGCCTTGCAACCGGTAGTGCAGAAATTTGAAGTGTGTCGTTTGTAACAATTCTGTTTCAAATTAATTAATTTATTTATTAATTCACACCATATTTCTAAAATTAAACGCCAATTTATATAACTTCTTCGTATTATTATTATTTTTATCCTGCCACTCGCCAAACAGCGCGCACACACACTCAGTAAGCCACAATGATTGTGGACGGTCAGTGGCACATTTTCCACCCTAAATGACGAAGACTGAACGAACGTACGAACGAACTACTCTCAAACACACACGAACAGACACACACGCGCGCGCTCTCACGTTCATACATCCGCTTCCTCACAAGCGAGCGAGAGCCAACAGCCAACCAAACTAACGAACCAACACAACTCACGAAATTCCTTTGAAACTGTTGTTGCTTCTGCTCCTGCTGTTGTTGTTGCTTCTACCGTGATTGTTGTTGTTGCTATTGTTGTAACAGAGCAAAAAGAACTGAAAATGTTTGAAAAGTTGACTCCTTTTTTCGCACAACTTCTTGCAGCAGCAATACGCGTATTGTAAATATCTTTCTTACACGTTTACGGAAACTTTTCAATTATATTTTATATATATCTATATATCACATATCTTTGCTATTTCGTTTTAATCTATTTAAATATTTTCTATTTTTCTTTCATTTATTGTACAATTTTAATTCACAAATTGATGTTTTGTTGCTAGTAAGTGAGTCCTTTCACTTCTTTCCGACTGCAGCGACAGACAACGTTTGTCATTTGCCTTTGCTATGCCGTAAATGAGCACTTTCGTCTCAACTGCACGAAAGCTTTAAGGAGGAAAAGCTTTCAAATATGTTGGCAATGCTGCAAATGGTTTAGCAGTTATTTTTTTGAAAATGTTGATTTAATACGATATTGGCTGTTGTATCATCAATCCTGAGCTGTCCATTCAGCTCAGGTTTGATGAGATACACCTTAGGTACAAGTACTGGTTACCAGGCTTACCAGGTATCAAAGAGGCTGCTAGGCAAATACCACCTAAAAAAAAGATTTGAATCACTCATCAATCTCTCTAAGAATAGTTTTAGGATAATGACAGGCCTACTCACAGGACACTATAAATTGTACTCACATATGGTGAGGATGGGGGTCACCTCGGACGGCTCCTGCAGATTCTGTATGGATGAAGAGGAGACGTCCTTACATGTGCTGATACAATGCCAGGCTCTCATGCACACCCGCAGGAATTACTTGGGATTTTTCCAAGGCTCTGCTAGTGATGTGAAAGCTCTGGAGCCAAAACTTGTCACCACTTTTATCCAGGAGATATGGCTCAAAGATGTGGGGGCACAATAGATCGTAAGGTCGCGGTGCATTTTAATTCCCTACACAATAATAATAATAATAATGGGAAAGTGGTTTGTGGTTGATTGGTTTGCTTATAGGTCGCCAGAAAGGCACACTTAGGCCATAATTGACCATTTGTGATACCTCATGAGACTTACGTCCTATTGCGTTTCAAAAGTTCGGCCATTGTGGAGCTTCTTATGAAGCTGTTGATGGAGCTTTTTTTTTTTAATGTCTCTCAGTGAATCCAGAAATTACTTACCCAGGAAAGTGTATCTCCTTTTGTCAGCGCTGGACACGTACATATCAGTTTTTCGATGGATTCTTGCTCCTCCTCATCCATGCAACTCCTGCCAAACAAATCATTTGAGGCAATTTCCAGCCTTCTACCATCAGTAACCAGGGTCCAGTGTCTCGTTAAGACATTTATAACGGTACCTTATTTGGTCTTTTTATATATATTAGATCTTTTGAGCACTTGACGTTTATTCCAGGCCAGGATAGTCTAGCTATTTTGCACCCTACTCCTTCAGACCAGCACCGTTAAGGTGTGTATAACACAAAAACGTAGGGATATCACCTTATATAAAATTAGCGACTGCTAATAAGCTATATATATTTTTTGGAAACCTAGGGCGAAGAGTTGACAATAATGCAGAGCTTTTATCGCCTATAGTAATTAATAATCGCCATATCAATTATGTCTGAAAGTACTGATTACTTACTTCTGCACCTTGTAGTTAAGAAGCTAACAAAAACTTTTCCTAGCTTAAGGTCGGATGAACATATATACGACTTCTGGTCACTACTATTTATTATTGTAGGCTAAAGTGAACTTTGACCAATTTAATCTTTTGTGCCAAGCTTTAATTAACCACTCACTCTAAGGTTCTTAATAAACTCGAGCACTAGAAGGGGTTCAATGTTTCAGATTGTTTCGGATGCTTTGTTAACAGGTCCCATCTGGATAAAACGCTTTCTGCAGGGCACTTGTGGTTGCACAACCTACAGACATCCGTAGAGGAAAATCGAAACTTTTGAGATGATACCTGAGTGGTTAGGAATGCTGTTAGCATACGGAGGTCCTCTCTGTTTAGTATAAGAAGCTTGTCTAGAACTGGTTACTAATAAATGCAATTCTCACACCCCGATCCGGGTTACACTGGTGTATTTTACAATTTGATTTTGTATTTTATCCTTGTTCTCTTAATTATATTGTACAATTTATAAAAAAAAAGAGTTCCATTAATCCAAACGCCTATACAATAGTATTTATGAATGTACATGTGTGTGTGTGTGTGTGTGTGTCACTATAAACTTAACTGTACTTTGTACAATATAAAAATAAGTGATTTGGAAAATATAATCTGCCCACGGTTTCACATTTCTAAAGCTTGTGATCTTTGCCAGCCTCTCAATCAGCGTTTGCCATGCCATTTGTACGAACCGTAGTACTTGAAGTTATGCTCTTCGGATTTGTGATTGGCTTCCTCGGGACCCCGCGATCCATACAAATACGGTATAGGTTTCACTTTCGCCTGTTCGATTTGATGCAAGATCGGTGTAAAGATACGCCAAGCCTCGCGCAGCTCATCCGAACGCACGAAATGCATTTGTGAGCCGCAAAACACGTCCAATATGAGGCGTTCATAGGCGTCGGGCAGATATGAGTCCTTGTAGCGGTGTTCGTACGTCAAATCCATTTCGGTTTCTTCGATATCGAATGTAATGCCTGGACTTTTGGTCATCATCTTAAAGTATAAAGCCTCTCCCGGTTGGACGCGTATAACCAGCTCGTTGCGTTTCGAGTGACCCTCGAATATATCACCTGGCACATCCTGATACTGTATGCGAACTTCAGCCTTACGTTCGTTCAGCGCCTTGCCGCAGCGTAAAATGAAGGGTACACCCTGCCAACGTTCGTTGTTGATTTGAAGACAGGCTAACGCATATGTGGGTGTTGTCGAGCCCTTCGTCACGGTCGGATCGTCCAAATAACCATAAACTTCATCACCGTTTCCTTCCGGATTACCCACATATTGTCCCACAACAATGTCGTCCAGCTTCAGAGCGGGTATGCTCTTGAGCACCTTCACCTTCTCGTCGCGTATATCGTCGGGATGGCAGGTAACCGGCTTCTCCATAGCAACTAGTGATAATATCTGCAACAGATGATTCTGCATCACATCTCGTATGATGCCGAACTCATCAAAGTAACCGCCACGGCCATACGTGCCGAACGGTTCCTTAAATGTGATCTTCACAGAGGCCACATTCTCACGGTTCCACGTGGAGCTGAGTATTTTGTTGGCAAAGCGAATGGTCATCAAATTCTGGACCATCTCCTTGCCGAGATAATGATCTATGCGATAGATTTGTTCCTCGTGAAAGAGCGACGCCAAATGGTCGCTCAATGCCTTGGAGGTGACATCATCGCGGCCGAAAGGTTTCTCAATAATAACACGATTCCAACCTCTGCATTTGGGAAACAATTTTTAAAGAAATCATCTCTGTGAATATTTGATAAAAGGAAATTACTTGGAGGACATGCAAATGTGCTTCACGTTCACAGTCACCACCTCGAACACCGACGGTGGTAACGCCAAATAGAATATACGATTAGCCAGGCATAAGTTCGCCATATTTTCAGTAGTTTCCATGTGCTGGTTGAGCAACTCGAAACCGGTGCGGCCATCGTAGCTGCCCGATATGTAATCATTGAGTTTCCAGAACTCGTCGTACTTTTCTTGTTCGTGAGCTTGAACCTAAAAATATAAATGAGGTCTTATATAACTCTCCATTTATTTCACTCACACTATTTTACCTTCATATACTGATGGCATTTCCCTCTTAACTCGTTAACCGTAAATTTCGTACGCGCATAACCGCAAAACTTGGTCGGCTTCGGTAGCAGACTGTCACGATAGAGCCACCACAAGGTCGGATAGATCTTCTTCTTTGCCAGATCACCCTTTAGTAGATGACAGAAAAAATGTGTGTAGATGGAACATTTTTAGGCTTCACAGGGCACGCTGGCCATACTTACAGATGCTCCAAATATTACAAAAGTATGCGGTACTTGTCCATCGAAGTGGGTACCTTCGCATACCATTGTGGGGGATTTCAGAGATTTGATGATGCGGTTAAGTGTTTCTTCGTGCTGGTTGGATTCTCCTGGAAACAAATAAAACATTTTAAAGCATGAAGATATAATAGCATAGTAAATATAAAGAAACCACACTGGAGGAAGAAGGAATTGACTTAGAACCGAATAATTTGGGATTTGAACGGTACAAAAAGTTATGACTGTATATTGAATGACTAATATGGTAGAACGCGATTTTCAAGAGTATTTACCCACCAGAACGAATTATATTTGAGCTCAAACCACACCACAGCTTTGGATTTTCGTCTGAAGATTCGTTAGTTCATATTTCGGCGGAACTTTATGTAGTATAAAGATTTGGCTATTCCCGCAGAATTACCCAACGCTCTCAAGCCATTATGCTATCCTCCCACTCACTCTTGCGGTAAATTACGTGAGAACGATTGACAAGAACATTATACTGGAGGGATGGATTCAGGTTGGGCCTATTAACAGAAGACGAAATGAGAAAGCCATAGGAAAACCGTATGGTTATGAGTACAATTCTTCGATCAGATACTATGACCTAAAAGATATTTTGACTCCAATGAGGGCAAGACGATCCACTCTCCTTTGACGTGAAGAACATCCTTTTGTAGAATGTGGGATAGACCGCCGAAAAAGCAGCTCTCCAAGCACTGAGTATTATTGATATCAGTGGGGAGACTCCTATTATAAACGAAGTAGATAAATCACGGAGAGTGTGCGTTGTTGTTTGATCTTCCTCCATACACAGGCAACCCGCCGTCGGAACACTCGGACCTGATTGGTTTAGGTGGTATCAGAGTAAATGGTGTCTATATAAAAGATCATAAACAATCTCCGTTCAGCTTTACTACCATTTAATTCTCGTTCGCTCCTCAGTGACAGATTTGGAAGAGGTTCACACAAGTTCGAAGTAATTCTCAGGGTCATATATATGGCGAAATAAACTGGCCAATATAGCAATAATGCCGTAGTTGTCTGGTACCCGACAAGGTTAGTTTATTGTGGATTGACAAGAAAACGTTGTACACTATTCCAATATTCTCTCCAGAGCTTGGAGAAATACTCCATGATGAGAGTGCCATGTTGCCACTTGGATGTCAGAGAATGCAATGATGACTGCATCCCTTAATCTCTTTTGAAGATGACATAGTTAGTTGGTATGGATATCTTTTTGTTGGGTCCTCAGAAATCAGAGCGTGAAGAACAACCATTTTAAAACCTTCCGTATACCAGATTTTTAGATAAGAGGTTCTGAAATTAGAGTCTCTGTGATTCCATTCGGAATTGGAAGAAAGATAATTATTGAACTTCCTAGCTAAGCTTTAATCCCTGATCAAGTAATCTAAGTGGCATACAAAATCGTCAGGAACTTCGTCAATTTTACATTTTAGAAAGTCTGTCGCAGCTGCAACGTGAGAGCACTAATCACAGCTGCCGTTCGTTTGCATATATACGAGGGCGGATTGATATTGAAGCTACCTAGCGCTAGATGGCAGCACAAACACAAACACTATTTTTTTTTTAGAAATTGCGATCTGTCAAACGTCAGCTGTTAACATTTCACCCAAATTCATCGATTAGTTTATTTGTTGTAGTCGTTTGAAGTAAGCAACTTTTGTGTTTCTTGAAAAATGGAAAAAAGCGAATTTCGTGCTGTGATTAAACACTATAATTTGAAAGGGAAAACGGCGAAAGACACAAAAGAAAAGCTCGATAAACATTACGGTGAGTCTGCTCCGTCAGATTACATGGTAAAATATTGGATTGCTGAATTTAAACGCGGCCGAACAAGCACTGCAACAATACCATCAACAGGAAGGCCAAAAGAGGTGGTTACTGAAGAAAATATCAAGAAAATCCTCGATATCGTTATGAATGATCGCCGAGTCAAGTTGCCTGAGATTGTTGAAATGGTAAACATATCATATGAACGTGTGTTCAACATTTTGCATGAACATTTGCATATGAAAAAGCTATCGGCAAGATGGGTGCCGCGTTTGCTCAGTGTCGAACAAAAACGAGCTCGACAGACCACTTCACAGCGGTGTTTGGACATGATAAAGCGTAATCCTGTTGATTTTTGGCGTCGATTAATAACTGTTGATGAAACGTGGGTCCACCACTACACACCTGAAACCAAAAATCAATCGAAACAATGGGTGGAAGCTGGTGGAAGTGCTCCGAAGAAGGCGAATGCAGTGAAATCGGCTGGCAAGGTTATGGCCACTGTATTTTGGGATGCACACGGAATATTGCTCATCGATTATCTTGAAAAAGGATCCCCAATCACAGGAAAGTATTATCGTGCATTATTGGATCAATTGATTGATGCAATCGAGGTAAAACGACCACATTTAAAGCAGAAAAAATGCTCTTTCTTCAAGACAACGCACCGGTTCACACAGCATTAGATACGATCCTAAAATTACGTGAAATACACTTCGAATTGGTTAATAATCCACCTTATAGTCCAGATTTAGCTCCTAGTGACTTTTTCCTGTTTCCAAACTTGAAAAAATGGCTCGCAGGAAAAAGATTCATCTCAAACGAAGAAGTGATTACCGAAACTAACGCGTATTTTGAGGGGTTCCCGAAATCGTATTATTCAGATGGTATAAACAAGTTGGAATATCGTCTTACTAAGTGTGTCGAAGTAAAAGGAGACTATGTTGAGAAATAAATGGTTTTTGAAAAAAAAATGTTTTTTTCCTACTTAGGGAGCTTCAATATCAATCCGTCCTCGTATAGTCCCTGGGGATGGACAGGTTCCTAACACACCAACAGACAAGTTCATCTGTCTGGTTGCGATTACTAAATCCTTTAGAACTTTATACGGCACGAAAGCAGTGTGGGGATTAATTCTCTTGTGTATCATGGTGTAGAGCCAAAAGCTCATCTTTGGAATGACACATTAGATCGACCCAAAACGCTTGTTCCCAGAAAGTCTTACTATGGGTTTGTTCTAAATGCTATATCAAAGAATTCACTACAACGTGGTAGACAAAAGTCGTGTCTTAAAGTAAGATAAGATATGAAAATTACTCCATAAAACGATTAATCATATTGACCAATAATATCTACAGATGATGTTTAAACTAAACTAGATGTGGAATTTTTTATCCAGTTCAGGATCAATTATTAACTTTCAAGTTAAAAATCAATAATAATTGCTAAATCAGGATCACAATATTACTTAAGAGGATCTCCAAATGTATCATAAAGGACACAGAGAGCCAGTTAGACATATGGACGCGGTTCTAACAGCAGAACATATATTATATAGAAGTGAATGGGGGAGTTACTAGAGAAGAATTGGAATTACTCCTACCTAAAACATGACTGTGTCCAACGGTTTTTGAGACTACGATATTTTCATAATTAAAGGCAATTTTCTAAAAAATGATTTTAAGACTTTAATATTAAATCTTTGGCCTTTGTCTAACGACAATGTGAAGAGAAACTATTTGAAAATTTTGACTAAAAGAGGAACTCATGAGCTCTGATATCAGCCGATTTCGGAACTCTTGACCACTGATATTAGCCGATCAAGAAAACTATGGAATAATCTCACCTTAATGGAACTTATGGAACATTAATTTCAATAATCATAACCGATAAGATATCATCCAATTTTTTAAGTGCACTTCCAGAGAGATACATGTTTGGATACGATATTTAAGAAAAGAGTCCTATGGGACCTTTTTCATTGCCTTGTTTACGCACAAAACGCATAAACTCCTAATTTTCAGCATTAACCTAATATATCCGCAACACCAAAAGTAACTCACGGAACTTGACATCGAGTCTGATGAAAATCTAGGAATATCTACTGGAGAGCAGGATATGCTACGACTTCAGATATCTTTGCGCCCACCACAGCATTGATAGAGCAAATGAAATTTTCCTATAAAAACAGTGATCATAGGACAAAACACTCTTGAGCCTTTAAGTACTTAAGTGAGCTTCACTCATTTTTCGACATAGAAGAGACCGGTCGGGGGTTGTAACCAGAGTGGCGTTGAAATATGACAATGAGAGCTATTGAGTAATTGGCGCTATTAGCAGAGCCATTATACAAAAAGTTGTTGTTCGAGAATGTGACTTTCTTTACTCTATGCTGCCACTCAAACCGAACACAAAATTTAATATTGTATCCTTTGATATCAGCAGATGCTGTAAAAAGCATACGAGTATGTAGAAAATTTCGACTAAAGAGGGATTGAATATTCAAGATTTCGAACAAAAGTTTCTGTCGTTTTAACTGATACACTATTATATGATTTGAAAAAGGGCTTCCAGAGAGACATAATTTCTATATAAATTATATAGAAATTAATCTGCGAAAACATCGGAATATTTACTTTGGAGCCGTGTAGTGTTAATGCACTTCAGGTGAAAATCAACCGTGTTACTGTGACCTTAGACGTAAATATGGTCACTGATCTTTGAGCTTTCTCTTTGCCTCATTAGAACAAGTAAAATTTTCCTATATGAACGAGTATATGTTTTTAATTTTAAAATTTACTTTTTTTTAAATTTACTTGTTCGATATAGGAATATTTTACTTCTTTTTTATTTGCTTTATAGGAAAACTTTACAAAAAAGATTGTAACCATCATTTTGAATTTTTATTTATCGTTGACGTGTCAACCACATTTATGGAAGATCAGTCTAGATTTCCTAGTTCTGGCACTCACTTTTTAAGGCACCTTACCAGAATATCCTACATTTTCAACATAACCGTAGTGTTAAACTTCAGTTTCAGAATAGTTTATGAGTTCGGAAAGCAAGCCGCGGAACTTAGAAGAGCATTTTCAAAATTAATACAATTGAATTTAAAAACCCGTGAACATAAAAGATATTTTTAAAATTAATATAAATCGATTTAATAAAACTAGTTCCTCCACACACTTCCTCCGTTGTACGTACGGATCACTTCATACGCCATAAATCGATTAACGCGCCGGTGAACTGGACGTGTGCAATTCCGGCCTATTAGTTCTATCGATGCAAATGTAAGACTAAACGCTCATTGCACTTGACTTTGAAAATATCTTCTCCCGAAGTGGTCAACTTGACTATGTTTGCGCTAAAGAGTGATCACGGTCGCGCTCGCACTTGTGTGGGGTTAGGCTGGTTACGTGTAAGATCACCTTTACAACGCTCGCACATGAGTGTGTGAAAAGGAATGAGTTGTATATAAATATTATTTTGTTGTGGTTGTTTGGTGTCGTAGAACGCTTAACTTTATATGCATGTATGAGGCATATAGATAGACAAATTAATAGATTCATTACATTGATAGATGCCATTACACAAGCGAACTCAGGTAATTTTGCAATTAACTCACACACACTCGAAATAAGTCAAACAAGAAAGTATGTGTTAGTGGAGCGATACCTATGGATGGGCGTGGCATTACGTACAATAGAACCCTCTTTTTTTTTTGTCGGAACAGTCTAGTAAGCGCAGCACTCAGACAGAGTATATATCCATTGTACTGCACTTAAGGGTCCCTTTTACTCTGCTTTAAATTTACCCGACCTCCGAAGAAATAGAAGTAGATCCTGTGGTGCCAAGGAGCATTAGTATTGAAAATATTCTCAAGTATCCTTGCAGATTCGAGTCCGGTTGCAACAGTGTATGAGAAAATTCAAAGATTATAATAATAATTGCCGCAATCTATAGCATGGGGTCCACCAATATTATGACACTTTCTTAATTAGTGATAAGCGGAATTTGCCTTGCTAAATGAAAGTATTCTAGTCAAGAAGAAGTTCAGGAAAAAGGAAAGCTTGAAAAACATTTTCAGGTCCGTCAAACGTTCGTTAAGTCTGAAGTATATGGTTATCTTAATAGATGGGCTTGCGCCCACAACAAAATCGGCTCCAACAGCACCGAATCAGATCACACATACAATATTGTCATATTTTGACATATTATTCCCACGCCGGCCTCTGTGGGCATGCAAGATTCATATTCGGGTACTGCGGCTTCTAAAGCTTCTTTCTAAACCTTTTTTTCGAGTCGAAAACTTCAGTATTAGTACTCATCCCCACAAACCCTTCCAGACATAATGCGGATGCGGATCAGGGTCTACTGGGAAATGTTTATGCGGATCAGGGTCTACTGGGAAATGTTTATGCGGATCAAGGTCTACTGTAACATGATGATATTGAATCAAAATAGAGAAAACTGCGGCGAATGCGAGTATCGGTCTACAGTGTTGTCGAAACCTAAAAAATTTGGTAACCATATTTTCTTTAAAAAGTAACCAAGATTAGATTAAAAATTTTTTCCTCAGATAATATAACAAGAGCCCCTCAACTGATATATCCAGGAATCTCGATTTATAGAGTCAAAACTTTTTCAAATATTATATTGAAAGTCCTTTAAAGGGTGTTCTTAATATCATATTTCATAAGCATTTCTACTTGTTCTGAATACACCATTTATTTAATTTTTTATTCTTACCTTCCATGGGTTTAATATTTATGCCTGACTCAAAAAATAAGGCTTTGACTCGGACAACATTTAAAGAAGCTACAAAGACCTTGATTAAAAGCCCTTTAAAGATGTATTAAGGGATCGTTTCCTGGTTGGATTTAGTTATCATGTACCCCCCATAGCCAGACTACACTGCAGGTATTATATATATTATATATATAAAACAGAAACAAAGTCCATAAACAAATTTATTTCTGACTTTCCTTTGTTTTGTAAGAAAAAGTAACCAAAATGAGAAAAAACTCCACATGTACACAACCACAAAAAGTAACCGGTTTTCGTTCAAACGGCAACACTACCGTCTCTTATTTTCCAGCTATTACCTAATAATATTATAATGGACATATTCGAGACTCCATTCTAGTTGCACGCTTATGATAAAAATCCGCCCAATTCCTTAAATCTCACTTGGTAAAAATTTGGCAGCACTGTCCACAAATCTTGTCAAAATTTTGGAATTTTTATATAAAATTCTTATTCCATGCACAAACCATTCGAACAGTTCTAAATCGACAAATCAAATAAGCGACCGGACCCAATACGTTTAAATTAGTTTTTGTATTCCCATAAAAATTTTGCAATAAGCTAACTTTAAATTATCGGAATTCGGTGACTGCGATGCGGCTAATAACATTTCATAATTCAGTGGCATCTCTCAATACAGTAAAGTCGCCCGGTACAACAAATTTCGTGTTTTGAACACAAAAGTATATATTAAGTATCCGTAACGCGTTATCAATTTTCGGCAAGTAAGGCGAGAAATTTTAAGTTCAATATAAGGAGAAATAATATAAATTTTTACCACAAAATATTATCAGATCGCTTCAGTATTATCATCATCAGCATTTAGCATTACAGCTGGGATGGACCTTAGCTGCTTCAACAATCTTCTTCCATTCAACACGATCTAGAGCCCCCGACTTCCAGTTTTTTCAGGTCTTCGGTGAAACCATCCAAACAGCTTTTATTCGGCCTGTCGCGCTGCCTTCCACTTGGTGGTTTCTTGTCTAACAAAAGTTTCTGTTGCTGGCCATCATCCATGCGCAAGATGTGGCCTGCCCAACGGATCCGTTGCGATTTGATGAATTTCACGATGTCCTCGCCGTTGCAGAGATGCAGCAATTCGGAAGAAAGAGGAATCATGATATTTTTGTGGACATTATAAATCCATTCTACACCTTTTATAAAAAGTGAAGTCAACACTATTACTAACACTTTATTGAAGTAATTAAATTTTCAAGTTATAAAGTTACAAGCATTATAAACTTTAACTTTAACAACAACTTTCCAATATAGCAGGTGATGAATGCCCACAAGGACTACAGTCCAAATATCATTTTGTAATTTCCCGAGTGACCTTCAAAAATGAACAGAGCACCGCATTCAACCTACTTCTATTTTCACTTTGTGGGTGCGAGCACTGTTCAGCAAAGTTACGAAATCTATCGGTGATCAGGCGATTTCACACATTTGCCTTTGGGTTATCTTTCTAAACAACGCCGTTGAGCGGCAACAGTACGCAAGTGTGTGGAATCGACAATTCTAAAGTAAGCGTTGAGTGCATTATCACTGAGCAGAAATTGGATGAATGGCAATTTGCGAAAAAGCAAAGCACATATTTTTAATGATGTCACAGACTAATAACTTCAATGACGCTGCAAAAAAGCTTTCAAATTTGTCTTTTTTTCTACTATGTTGCAAAAAGATGACAAAACTTTTTGAAAGTTGTGTTTCTCAGAAATCTTTGACATTGTAATCCAATTCTAAATTTATGTGACATGCATGAGTGCCCTTGTACCGGCAAATGGAGTTGCATACGACTGCGTTGGGCGATATATGCGACCAAGTTGACAGAAAGGTAAAATTAAAATAAAGTAAAATTGTGAACGTCGTATACTTAATTTTTAGCATTTCATAGTTTGCAAAAAAATATGATAAAATTCCTCAATCATTTAAAATAAGTATCCCCAAATATTTTTTAATATTTTTTTAATATTGGTAAATCAGAGAATATGAAACTCAAATTCAAAAATGTTGGTACAATTTTTGGAAGCTTATAAAAAATTATAAGAATTATATTAAGAAATTATTTGTATTCTACCAAACTGATTAGATTAGTAAATATATTGAATTTTTGGAAATATAGAAAATCCAACTCTATGAATAATGCATTTTACTGTCCATTCAACCAGATGTAGTGCAAAGCAGTGTTCTGTAAAGAAAACTATTTGCACAATCGTAATGGAAAGTTGAAAGTTCGCCATTATTTATGACATTGTGTGCATTTGTACATGATAATTCTGTCTAATATGATCACTGGGACCTAATTTTACTCATTTTCGCATAATTTTCCACTAGAGTGATTGCGAAGCACCAAATTGCCTTCCAATGATTGATCCAGTTTTTCTAACAGCTGTCAACAGGAAACTAACAGAACTTTTTGGAATACAGTTCCGTTTTGTTTAAGAATCTAGAAAATCGACTAGTAACATAATTATTATCCTCAATTTACTAGCACCACCTGTTAACAGCTGTTAAGATAAACATTTATTTACGAAGAGGCGTTTGTGTGGCTGTGGGAGTACTGGAGTACTTGAGTACATTGAAATCCTTCACTCTCACTGACGAGAAGCAAATTGTGATCAGTTTCAAGTTGATGGTTTATTTAAATACAGTAGCAATAATAATTCATGACTATATTAACATATTTTTGTGAGAGTACCAGTGGGTCACTTTTAATCCATAAAATAATGATTTTGCACTGACACACACACACACACACACACATATATATATATATATATATATATATATATATATATATATATATATATATATATATATATATATATATATATATATATATATATATATATATATATATATATATATATATATATATATATATATATATATATATATATATATATTGGATATTTTGTGAACTTCAGGGTCTAAAATAAATTTCAATTGACAATGATCAAATACCACCCGAGAGCTCTGTGGTCAAAAAGGAATAATCTATTCATATACACCATTTGATTGGACTCAAAGAACACGAATTCGATTCCCAGTTGATGAAAACGTAGTTTGAATTAAAAAAATATGGCATAAAATTATCTATAAATAAAACAAGTAAATAATGTATGAAGTCAGTCCATATTTCTCCTTAAATAATTTTAAAATAATTCCATGACACAAAATTATATGCAAAATTGAGAATTCAACACAAGCCCAGATATTGCTATAAATGCTAACTATAAATTCGAAAGTGCCTCTAGCTTTTTGGTTGTTTTTCAGTGGGTTTTTACAAAGAAAACAGGCTTAAAGAAAGAGTATGTGTTTTGGTAATGCGCTTTTCATAAAGTTTCATACTGTTCACATTCAAATAAACATGAAATTCCCAACAAATATATATATATATATATATATATATATACGAGGTGTGATCAAAAAATAACCGTTATTGTGTGATCAAAAAATAAAGTATTTATTTATTCATCAACAACTATCTTGTGCCCTTCAAAGTAATTCCCCTCAGATATAATACACTTATGCCAGCGTTTTTTCCAATCCTCGAAAGTCAGCGGGGGCCAAGTCCGGTGAATACGGTGGTTGAGGCATGATAACGGCTTTGTTTTTGGCCAAAAACAGCTCCTGAGCGATGTCCATGCGACGTGTTTTTTGCTCAAAATTTAGCAATTCTTCGCTGCCGCACGTTTCATGCCTAAAACATCCGTAAAAATTGCTTGGCATGAGCCGAACGATATGCCAACATCATCAGCAACCTCTCTGATAGTGATTCGATGATTATCCAAAATCATTTTCTTCACTGCGTCAATGTTTTCATCGGTTGTTGACGTGCTCGGGCGACCAGGACGAGCATCGTCATTGACATCTTCTCGGCCTTCCTTAAACCGGTTATACTACAATTGAACTTGTATCTGCTCATAGTAGACTCGCCAAAGGCCACAGTCAACATTTCAAATGTCCTTGCGCATTTAATTTCATTTTTTACACAAAACTGAATACAGTTTCTTTGATCCATTTTTTCGAATAGTACAAAATCGAAGAGCACACCAAAACACGACTAACCTTTTTATCTGTCAAAAACAAACTGACAATCCAAAATGGTTGGTATTGCCAACATATATAACAGACATGTGTACCAACATAACAGAAAAAAAATGCGAACATCGAACATACGTAACTCACGAAAAGATGAAAATAACGGTTATTTTTTGATCACACCTCGTATATATATATATATATATATATATATATATATATATATATATATATATATATATATATATATATATATATATATATATATGTATATATATATATATATACATATATATATATATATACATATATATATATATATATATATATATATATATATATATTAGGGTGACAATCGTTTGTACGAAAAAAAATTTTTGTTTGAATTTTACGGGCTGCGGGTCGGATTATTGTGACACTAGGTCTAAAAATTCAGTGCTGAAAGTTTGAGCCAAATTGGACAAAGCTTTCGGGACGCGCATCGAGGTCAAAGGTCAGATATATGCAAATTTTACTATTTATATGAAATAAATTTGCGAAACTCATAACTTTCTACATTATTTTGCGAAAATGCACTGGAACTAATAAATATAGAAGAAGATAAACAATTTTTAATAAAACAAAGAATGAAAGGACGTGAAGGTAGTATGTTAGGACTGGACCTTAACTTCAAGGGAAGGAAGAAAGAAAAATGAAACGAAAAAAGTTTTTGAAAATAAATCTTGTAAAATATCAGAATTATCTCTGAATATAAACGTTTTTAAATTTTCCTTCTTTATTACAAGCTTTTTTGGTATTTCTTCATCCTCATTTTCAGTAGTGTCTATAGACAATGTCATCTTATCCACTAATTTGCCTTTTGTTACATCATCTATTCTATCGTCAAATAAACAAAAGCCCACACATTCCTCGTTTAAATAAAACAGATGATTTAGTACTTTTGAAATGGCTTTGTCGGCAATATTTTGGTTAATTGCTTTGTAGTTTTCTAATTTTCTCAAAAACATAATATCATTTAAAGCAGCTTTATCGGCTTTATTCGAATCAAACCAAAAAATTGAATAACAGCTTACAATAAAACCAGCCACTTCTATCAAACCATTGATTTCCAAATCGGTAATATCAGAAAACTGATGGCGAAAAATTACTATTTTCAAACAGTATATAGCCTTGGCCATCCATCTAGCGTAGTGTAATGCACCAGGTTTTGTGAATTTTATTCCTCGAGGTGGACTGCCACCAAGGAATATAATTACAAGTTCCAAAAATTCTTTGTAATCGTTTCTGGGGAACGCTTCATTTATTTTATTATTAGCGAATGTTAAAACTTCAGCAACATTATCGCCTAGAATTTCAATAACTCTTGGATGAGATATTCCTGGTATGTAATTCTCGGTATTTATTACTGGCCACTGTTTTTTGAATTTTTTAAATATCGCTATGTCGGGTCCGGTAGATACTCCAACATTGGCCTCTGTAAAAACTGCTGCTAACACAATTTCAAAAATATGGTGTCTGCAGCCTAAAAATAGAATTTCCTTTCCTATTGCTCTCTCCAAAAGCGTACATGCACCTTTGAAACGACCAGTGTTGGATGATGTCGTATCAAAAACAAATGCTTCCGTTTTTGTCAAAATATTTTTATCTTCCAATGCGTCATAAACTGCAGAAGATATTTCCATTCCAGTCCCACAAGGAATGGCAGGCATATCTATAATTTGTTCGAAGCCTGGAGCCGAAGCAATTATAGCCAAGCGATCTTCTACTTTTCCTGTTACTACCGGTAAGAGTTTAGTATCCCAATGTATTGTCAAAGGCTGATCATTTGCAGTAAACTTTTGTATAATTTTTTCACTTTGATTTTTTCTTAAGCGCGCTCTTTCCTCACTTATGGAGGATCGATTTAAAATATAATTAGATGGATTAAGTCCTATGGCATCTAAAACTGCTACCAATAAATGTACAGCATCTCTCTGGCTTACTTTCAATTTGTCAAAAACTGCAGCTAGTCTTGGTGTTAAAATCTTTTGTTTTTGGGTACAGGAAGTTGTACGAATACGTTTTTTATCTGAAGAACTTAGAACATATTCTTCTTCTGATGTTGCAACTTCTTCGGATTCAGAGACTTCGGATTCAGAGACTTCCATTATATTGCAAGCTAAAATAAACAATATCATTGTTCAGTACTTCTAACATAGTGTAAAATTTAATGAAAAAAACAAATTTTTTAAAACGAAATTTTTACCTGATGAAGTTGATGGTAACTCCACACTTAATTCCTTACGCAATTCTTCTTGTTTTTTTCGTTTCATTTTTCTTTCTTCCTTCCCTTGAAGTTAAGGTCCAGTCCTAACATACTACCTTCACGTCCTTTCATTCTTTGTTTTATTAAAAATTGTTTATCTTCTTCTATATTTATTAGTTCCAGTGCATTTTCGCAAAATAATGTAGAAAGTTATGAGTTTCGCAAATTTATTTCATATAAATAGTAAAATTTGCATATATCTGACCTTTGACCTCGATGCGCGTCCCGAAAGCTTTGTCCAATTTGGCTCAAACTTTCAGCACTGAAGTTTTAGACCTAGTGTCACAATAATCCGACCCGCAGCCCGCAAAATTCCAAAAAAAAAAAAAACTGTCACTCTAATATATATATATATATATATATATATATATATATATATATATATATTAATCTTCCTATGTAAATATTCCAGGGAATATTTTGTTCCCGATGGGACCCAGGGAGTTTTAATGAGGTGGCCGCAGGGCAACACCCATTTCAAATCTGAGCCAGTGATGTGGACATTTTTGAATGTCCCAAAAAATATTTCATTGACGAGTATCCCATGTTGATACTGCATTATGTTGTCTACCGCAAGAATTCGTATTGAGGGGAGTGCTAAATAAACTGTGTCAAACCGGACTTTTAGTTCAACTCAATTTTCAATCTGCCAGAAAAGAAAATATCAAATTCAGCGATAGTTAATTCCCACTCATGTATCGTCCACTTTTCCTCTGCCTTAATTATAGCACAATGTACCAGGTACATTGTAACTGCTTATACAAGGCATTTATGCTGGTAAATAAGCCTTTGGTCTTGGTGCATTTCCTAATTTGCACAAAAATGCTGATCGCTAAAAAAAAACTTTAAAAAATTAACCAACGTAAAAAACGACCAAGAAGAAGAGTGATTTATCTTGCGACCCCCTAATAAGTGCGTCCTGGTGGGGTCTCTAATTACCTCATTAAAAATGTGAGAAATGGAACATATGCATAGGAGAAATGGAATATATTAATATGAAGGACAAATAACTTACATACTAATGTAATTACATATTTTTATAATTTTTTTATGCACTATAAATTATTTTATTAATGAACATTTAAAATAAAACCGAAACTTGATGGCATTTCCGTAACAGTTTAACAGCGCATCTGTAATCTGATAACATACTCAGGCGGAAAGGATGCCGATGCCAAACTGAATCAGTGAGTGCAACAGGTGAAACCGAAGTGGAGATCTTTTATTGGGACAACAAAGAAAGTAAATAAAAACAAACTTTAATACAAAAAAGAGTGGCTTTATGTAATAGAATTTGAAATTTGCCAAATGGTTAAATTATGTAAATAAATCGCAATTCAAACTACACACATACTCGTACGTCATGCGTATGTGGAAATAAAATATGTATTGTATGATCGACCCACAAAATCATTTGGAAGTCAATGTTACTCACCATTGCCAATATTGTTAATCTGCGGGTCCATTATTGCGATATTTGTGTTGGGTCGTAAGTACAAAAAAAGTTTTTCGTAAATGAAGTTTATGCAAATTCTGAACAAATTATACGAAATGTTGTCGTAAACGGTTATGCGAGCAAAAAACAAAAGACCTCTGTAGATTAGAATATTTAGAATTTTAATGTGCGTACTTTAATGCAAATAGGGCTTTAATTAAAACACGTTTTAGCAAACAAAACAAGTAAATAGCTAAAAACCCGATTGACAATGCACATGAAACCGAACTAAGTGAAATAGCGGCACTGAGCTTGACCGACTGACCAAGCGAGCACAAGCGAACAGAATAATGAACTAAGCAAACACAACTCGCTACAGAGGCAGATTTGTGACTGACTGAAACTTTTTCTTAGCCTACTGCTCAAAAACATACAACAAACTAACAGAAACTACAAAAACAAAAAGCACAAGTACTGCGAGTAGCGTAAACAAGTAAAAAGCAACTAATTAAAACGGTATGCTATTGAGTTAAGCTTCTAATATGTGAGCGAAGGTGTGAGAAAGGTGAATATGGAGGTGTAACTCTTATCAGACTATAAAGCAAGCACACTTTAAATCGCGTTGATTGTAATGTTTAAGAAACCAAAATTTGGTGTTTCACACTGAAACTAGTGGTCAGTCGAAAAGCGAAATGAAGAAAGTGTTTCTAAAAATGTATAAACCTACCACCAGAAAGAAGCATTGCAATGGGGCTAAGACAAATCAAACAAAAAAAGTCTGCTTAGCATTAAATAAGAGCCTTATCAGTCGAAAGCATATGTAGGAAGGTATGATATGTAGGCCAGCTGGGGTCTGAACCCGCACGAGATTAGCGCATGGTAGATATGGAGAGTGACCAAGGTGAGTATGTGTGGTGCGTTTCAGACAAGTTCAACAATTCATTCAGCCGGATATTGAGGAGTTCAATTTTAATTTAACAACACCACCACCACCAACAACAACAACAACACATTATAATACTACTACAACAACATGGAAACAAATCCCTCTGCGCTTGTGATCTCTGTTACACTTACATGAAATAATCTGTAGAAAATGGCACATAAAACTTGCGAATTTGACATTTTTATATTTTGGTAACCATTTTCGAACACTTTGTTTTATCGTGTAATAAGTGCCTAAATAGCTCCTATGTATAAACATTTAAAAATACACGCTTGTCAACACGATTATTTTGTTTTATCAACAAACGTAGATAATGAATGTGAAAATCGTTTGACTAAAAATTAACTCCAACAACACTGATAGCGGACGACACAGCGACATGGTAGTGCGATTACCATTTAATATATAATTTTTATTATTAAAATAAATGATTAGTCAATGTCTAAGCTGGCTCTGTTACCTGCTGATTTTTGATTATTATTATTAATAAATTTAATAATTACTTAACTGTAAAATTGTTTCACTTACTTTTATGTACAATTTATTTAAAGCGACTATCAAGTCACGTGTACCGCGTTGTTTACTCTAATCACGTTTGTGCAAATTTTGGGGGTTACATAGTCAAAGTGTGGTGTAATGAGTACACTGAGAAATATTGTCATATAGTTTAGTAGATACAATGAGAACCCATTTGATTATTGCGTTACTCGTATCATAACAAATTGCATTTTTTATGATAGATTTTATCAATATTATTTTAAATATAATTATATTGCGATCGACAGATTTTTGAAATATATCACTAGAATGATCGTACTGCAAATTATCTGACATATAACATAATGAAAGGCTTTTTGAGTGTACTTGGTCAAGAGCGAGAGAGAGTAATAACAGAAGAGAAACTGTTAAGAAAATTTGATGTAAGACCACACTTTTTTTCTCACTTGTCTTATTTTGTAATGGATTAAGAAGACGAGGTTAGCACGTTAGAAATAATAGCATGGCTTAAGATATTTGATAGAAGAAAACCAGGGTGGACTATAATTGGGAGTATATTATACGGCTTTTTATGGCAAAATATGCTACAAATGTGTTTAAAAGGGGTGAACAAGAGGCAAAAATATAAATATTACAGATGTCAAAAATCAATTCACCAGGGACAACCAATATTTCGATGGGATGGACCACTGTTTCGACGACATGCCAATTTAGTTGCGATTAAAATTCGAAATTTGTAGAGCGCAATTATATTAATTTAAATTTATATGATTTAAATAGGCTGAAGAAACGTCAATAAAGAAATTCTATAACCAACCAATCGAAACTATCCATTTGAGTTGGTAACTTCTCAGCATCAGATTTAGTATTTCTATATAAATATATATGTTGATGCCGTTACTTTGATTTTGTTTTTTAGGATTACTTTATGTAAAATTGTATAATAAACCAAGTGCATTTTTTACAATTACTTTGAAATATTTTATATCTATATATTTAGTTTCTTTCATTTGATTTACATATATATTTCTTTGTGTCAACTTTTTTTTATACAATTGTAGATTTTACAATCTTGCTAATCCTGTATTCGTAAACAAATTTCAGTAAATCAGGGAAAAGGACTTTTTAAATAAAGCAAATACTATATAAAACAAATTTCTTACACAATAAGCACATCTCAACATCATAACAGAAAAAATTCTCTTTGAATATTGCTTAAGACAGCCAATTTGAGAGAATATCAAATGACTTACAAAAATTTCTTTATGAATACGGGAAATTTTTCATATTTTGGTATACATCATATTTTTTTTTTTTGTTAACATAGAAATTTGAATATCATAATTTTTTATTTATTGTTATTAATTTATGTTTTTTTGCCACACTGCAATAATATTCTTTTATTAATAGATTAAATTGTAATAAATTGCAAATATCCTAATTTATTCCCTTCAATTTACATATTCTTTCGGTCCTTTATTAACTTTCTCTTAATATCATAACATATAGCGTTGGATATTTCTTATTATTGTTGTTTTAATTGGGTCTACCTATAATTCGAACCAATGTCAGTAGAAAAGCACTGAATGTAAAACTGTTTTGTTGCGTCTCGATTCAAATTCCTGCAATAATTCATCAATGTCATTGTCCAAGTCATTTGATTTGGCCATCTACAAAAAATATAGAACAGAAAAAAAGTTTATAAAAAAGAAAATTTCAATTATTTAGAATGAAGCCTCATAAAGACTTTAAAGAACAAAAAATATAAAAATTTCAAAACGCGGAAGAACATTACTTCTGCTGTGAAACCTCACAAAACTAAATTAAGAGTATGTAAAGTTAAACTATTTTTCCATGATGTTTAATTAATGATTTACAAACGCCTGAGTAAAAATTAAGGTATTTTATTAGTTATACTGATAATTTTTGTAGTGTCGGCCTAATAAGCAGCTAATTTTCAGACTATCTACGCATTTTATTAATAGTTCGAACTGAAATGGCATTCTGGACCACTGTGCTTTTGTATCATATCAACGCCAGAAAATTTCTCATCCATAATAAACGCCAACTAACGAGTGGAAAGAGATCGAAAATACCCTAGCAACGAGTTCTTTTACATGAATATGAGTGAATCAGCAACAACAAGAACAGCATTCAAATAGGAACTGTAAGGAGGAAGATGACGAGAAAATGTAACGAGAACACGTAATTGCAAAAGAGAGCAGACAATGGAAAAGAATGTAAACAGAGGTCACCATATTAATAATACTGCCCACAGTCAGTATTCCATGTTAAAATGTTCCTTAGACAGCTTTAAACTGCGCGTTTGTATCGGTCATTAGAGTGACTCTTAAGTGCCTACCAAGCCCACCAGTAGCTACAGTAGCTTCTGGTGGTGCCTGATGGAAAGAGATTAAAACCTTCCAATCCTATACAAATTTTGTACCAAACTTGAGATTTTCTTTATAATAAAAGTTACTCATACATATACTTTTTATACGTCATTCTTAAAGGATGGCAATTCTATGGGAATATAACTGTTCTGAGCTGAAGGCCCTGGCAGCTAGTGCTCCCCTTACAATGTAAAATAATAATTAAGTTATTGTTTCTCAAGTAATAATAATAATAATAATAATAATAACTGTTCTAATAGAATTTGGAAATTGATTAAAATCATAGCTTCAACGTCCAAAATGAAAATACTCCCAACCAGTAAAGTCATGCTTAGATCGACTACGAGATATCTTATACACTGTGATAATTTATCCACATTTATACGCGTCCAAGTTAAATTCAAAAATTCTACGTGGAAGTTGATATATCACACCCAGGGTTAGTCAGAGTTGGAGTAGGAATTGGAGTCTGAGTTGGAATCTGAGTTGGATCTGTGTTAAAGTCGAAGACACGGTGTCGCCTGTTTTTGCGTCGAGTCGGATTTGGAATATTTTTAACGACTCCAACTCCATAAAATTATATACAAAATATTTGTTGTCTAAAAATGAAGTTGAAAATATAATCTGCAATACTTGTTTATTCGTTCGTTACTCGCGATTATTCGTTCTAATACGAATTAAAAACAATTAAATAAATTGAATCTGTATTTCCTTCCAATTTTTTTACGAAATAATTTGTCTATATTAGGTATGCTATGATGCATTTAAGTCATATTATAATTTAAGTTGGAGTCGAGAGTGGAAGTTGGAATCGGAGTTGGAGTCGAAGGCGGAGTTGGATATAGAGTCGGAGTTAGATTCGTCTTAAGACAATTTTATTGGTAAGAGTTGGAGGTGGAGACATTTTTTGACTCCACGCCCCTGATCATCCCTAATTTTAAACCACAAACTTGAACCGCAATAAAGGCCCACTTTTCATATGGCCATATTCTTGACAACAGCATATCTAAAGAACCAAATGATGTATATTTTATATGAATTCGAGCTTGGAAATGTGTATTATCTACAATAAGTATTTTTATTTAAAAATTATATAAATAATTTTCACATTTATGAAATATAAAATATAACATTTTTTAATGTAAGTTCAATTATAGCAAACAAAAATATTATTTCTCCAGAAATTTTAAAGGCTGGATTCAGCCAGACAAAAATATACTTTCAAATTATATAATCCAGCCAGCTGAAAGCCTAAGTTGCTAGTGCTGCCTAATTTATATTTTTTGTATACTAATTTATTATTATACAAATCCTTTTAAATAAATAAATAAATTATATAATATAAATTGTTTTCTAAGATGTAAGCATATATGTATATATAGACTAATTTAATTTTAACTATTCATAGTAATTTTATTTATTTAATTTAGTTTCGTTCACAAAACTAATTTACTGTTAGTTCGAATTTTTTACATTTTATATCTTTAAATTATTTCTTGAAATATGTTACAAATTTTACAATCATTATTTTTTTGCAATTCGTTTTTATAAATATAAAGTTGTTTTTAGAGAAGTCAGAGTCGTTCAAGTTATACCGACTCCGAATAGTACACAAAAATTAAAAACTCCTCGTCTACCAGGGCGACGCTACAGCTCTATATTTAATTATTAAGTTTATAAAAATAGCGATTGTGAAGTGGCACACCTGTAAAAATAAGTACCATATCGATGAGGAGAGATTCAGTCCTAGTTTAAATTACTATTTGAGCCATCGAAAAATTGCTGAAAATTGCAACACCAAAACGATCCTTTTCGTATTCCACTTGCTTGAAAAGAACATAACGTATGAGCCAGAATATGTATTGGAACACTTATATATTAGAAGTCTTACAGTTCCAAGGAGCAACAACTTATATGAGCAATTTTAAAATTTTAATTATAAATTTGCTTGATTATTGTTTTGTTGTATACGCAAATGTACTCACACGACATTACAACAGAACAATATTCAAACGAAAAGTAAGTACCGTGTTTGCACTCAGGGTACACTGAGGAGATAATAGCAGAGTATACATAACATAAATAGAGTTCGCATGACGAACGAAATTGTTGTTGCAAAAATTTTGTTCGAGGGGTTTTCTAGTAAATCCCTGGAACATAATTACACGCATTGAATCTCGCTTCCCCTTGCCGCTCACCGATTTTTGTTAAATCGCCTTCAGCTCCATTTCACAAAATTTTGAGCGATTCAATCGCTATTTATGTATACTTTTTGATAATAGCCTATCAAAAAAATCACAAGAAAACACGTTCTCACTTTTACTCTTAACTTCCACATTGTTGGGGAATCCGTAGCGATGTTGTCCTGGAACCTATAATCTGGTCAGTGCGTTATAGTTTTACTCTCCTCATCGATATGGTACTTATTTTTGATAGTTGTGTCACTTCTTAGCCGTCATTTTTACACACTTGATAATTAAATATAGAGCTGCAGAGTCGGCTTGGAAGTCGAGGAGTTTTTATTTTTTGGATAGGAGTCAGAGTTGGTGTAACTTGAACGATTTCAATTCCTTAAAAAACATCTTCATATTTGCGTAAAAAAATAATTAATAAAAGAATGGTAGTAAAATTCGTTAATAATTAAAAGATATAAAATAAGAAGTAGCAGTATAATTGAGTAAATAAGTAACATACTATTAATTTTTAGCATTTAAATCAGTATTTATGTATATAATAAATACATTTTAATAAGCAAATCAAATAAGTTTTTATATATTTCCTTTCATTTAAAAGTATACTTTAAGGTAGAATCCACCCTTCTAAATTTTATGAGAAATAGTTTCTTTGTTTGTCATAATTGACTATAAACTAAAAAATGTTATATAGTTCATATTTATGAAAATTATTAACAGATCCATTTTAAAATAATTTTTTTTAGACAAAGTACATTTTCCGCAAAATAAGTTCCACTCTCCCAATAAAAACTCTTCTGTGTGTTATTTCTTTATTATTCTTTTTTTTCTAAGGTTGTCGGGGAACTGAACGTGTCAGAGTCAAAGTCGTATAAAACGTTCCTTATTGAACAAGTCGGAATTCAAAAAAACTTTCCTTATCAATTAAGTCGGATTCAGAGTCGCATAAAAAGTTCCTTATTGAAGAAGTCGGACTCGCATAAAACCTTCGTTATTGAAGAAGTCGCAGTCAGTCATTTATAACTTCCTTTTTAAAGAAGTCGGAGTCCAACAAGACCTTCCTTATCAATTAAGTCGGATTCAGAGTCGCATAAAAAGTTCCTTATTGAAGAAATCGGAGTCGTATAAAACCTTCCTTATTGAAGAAGTCGCAGTCCGTCATTTATAACTTCCTTATTAAAAGTGTCGGTTTCAGAGTCATATAAAACCTTCCTTAGTAAAGAAGGAGGTTTCAGTCATATAAAACCTTCCTTATGTCAGAACCAGTCCTATAAAACCGTCCTTATTGAAGAAGCGGGAGTCCTACAAAACCTTCCTTATTGAAGACGTGGGAGTCAAATAAAACTTTCCTTATTGAAGAAGTCGGGAGTCCTACAAAACCTTCCGTATTGAAGAAGTCGGAGTCAAATAAAACCTTCCTTATCGAAGAAGTCAGATTCAGTGTCGCATAAAACCTTCCTTATTGAAGAAGTCGGAGTCAGTCATATTAAACTTCCTTATCAAAAAAATCGTATAAAACATTCCTTACTAAAGAACTCAGAGTCAGAGTAGTTAAAACCATCCTTATTAAAAAGGCTTATAAAATATGGTTTGGAAAATAAAAATGAGAAACAATTTTTTTAATTTACTAATTCATTAATAAATCAATGCACAATATCCTCAATTATCGTAGCAGAGCATATCAATAGCTCCCACAAGTTTGCCTCGCCTTGAATAAATCAATTACTTTCATGTGGATGAATTCTCGTTTTAATTCCCTTTTCCATGGAAAAAAAACTGTTTATTATGTAATTGCGCACGTGTGCATAATTCATTTAATTTTTAAATTTCCAAATATAAAACAAATCAACAGTTAATGGAAAGAGTGTTCTACAACCTTGAAATAATTCTATTTATAAATGCATAAATAAAGTGTTTTCAAAATATATATTAAAAATGTGACGTGGCCAAAACTAAAACGAACCAAATGTATTTTTTATACTAAATAATGTGTTGCTGTAAATAAGTCCGGATATTCTATAATTTTCCATGTTTCGCATCATAAAATAAATTTTAAAATCATTTATAAATAATGTATAAGCTCTTCTTTCACATTCTCTGATCCTAGTTTCTTTCGTACACTACTAAAGGATAAAACCAAAGATAAACGCTGTCCACACACCCAAAACCCAGCTGAAACATTCATAAATGTATAAGAAACATAAAGGAATCGTTTTGCAAAGAGTATATTTGAGAAACCAACAAAAAAAGCATACGCATCTTCATCATCATGTACGTCAACAACCAAAAGGCATTTCTCATTACCATATTTATCATGTCCGTTATTACAAAAGCACCCATCAGAGCTTCTTCGTGGTTGTCCTCGATATCCACATTGAATAAGTGAACGGGCCGATTATAAACAGGATCTTGTGCTTCCATGTGCTCTAATACCTGATCGTAAACACGCTCTTCCACAGTAATAATGATGTCGAATTCGTCCTTGCAATCCTGAAAGCGTTCGGGACACTTTTTAATGCGTCGATTACGATCCAACATGTGCAGCAAACCGTTCTGTGTGTAACTGTAATGAGTAAAGTAGAGCAAAGGTAATACACGCATTAAAAACGCAGAAAATAGGGGCAGAAGAATTGTGCAATGCAAAAGACAAACCCAGCCGCATCGGACAAGCGCAGCTCCTTTAATACTTACTATTGTTTGTCTTTGGATACTAGATCATTATAGATGAAGTCGTAGGGGGTGCCAAATTCATAAACATTTGGCTTGTCGAATGCTGTGCCTGGCAGTTTTACACGCTCCCCTGTGCCAAAAGACCGAACATTGAACCCCTTCTTAGCTAAAAAACTGTGGGCCTCCATGGATCGATTCATGTTCGAGGAACAGATGACCGCAATTGAAAAATGTGCATTGTTAGACATTTTGTCAACTTTTTTCTAAATTCTTTTAGTAATATTTCTTACAAATCTAAATTAATTGTATCACAAGAAAATTTTATCTTTGCAAATTGATTCACTGGCCGTCACGGGCAGCGGCGCGCGTACCTAAATGAAAATGTCAAACTCTCTGCCTTTGACAACTGTTTGCTTAGAAGCCAGTGTGGGAAAACATGAATGAAATTTTTTTTATTGTAATAGATTGTATTGTATTAAAATGTTTTCTTTGCGAAGTTATACGAAATACTCTCTATTAAATATTTGGTTATAGAGTATTTGGATATACTTGGTGTTGAAAGTGTTTACAAGCTTTACAAACAGTAGAAATATTTTGAAACTATTTAAATTAGGGCTGATCTCCATAGTGGTTTGTGCCTAGTAAGTTTTAATATTTAAATATATATATATATATATATATATATATATATATATATATATATATATATATATATATATATATATATATATATATATATAAGCAAACTAGACTCACAACCAGAGGGTCGCAGGTTCACATCCTGCTCCGGGCTTGGTCTCAAAAATGCTTCCTTCTAAAAAATATTTTCACTTTAAGTTCCCAGTAGCTAGTACTCATTCCCCTAAACCCTTGCAGTTATAATTAATTATAGTGTAGGATGTTATAATAATAAAATTTAATAAACAAAAAAGCTTTTCTTGAATATTAAAGTTTAAGAAATTACAGTATTATTTATGCATATTAACACAGTTAATTCACAACTGCACTTCTTTGCGTGGAAATTTCTCAGATCATTCCATCACTTGAACTTAAGTTTATGCGAACCATAAAATAATATTAGATAATTTCGTCTGATAATAAAAAGTAAATATAAAGTTCTCAACTACAGTATAAAGTTCTGAACAACAGTATAAAGTTCTTAACAACATTATAAAGTTCTTAACAACAGTATAAAGTTCTTAACAACTATATGCGCAGGTGTGGGGACTGTGGCTGTGATTTCAATTATTTGGGTGTATTATTCAAATCCATGCCCTTAATATATGTGTAGTATGCTCAGGGTCGCTATTTTGTTGTAACCAAAAAGTCGGTAGTGACTTCAATTTTCTGGATCTCATCGTAAGTTTATTTTCGGAAAATCAATATAATTATCCTTGTTCCCAATATGCCCATGCCCACTTAGAGCATGTGTATAGGCATTTTGTGACTAACTGTGTATGATTAGTATAACAAAGCTAACGTCTATGTATAAGCAGACGGAAGTAATATAATATCTATAATTTATCTCGTTTGGTATAATAAATATTTGATAAATTTATATTATTTCTTTTAAATACAAAAACAAAATCCTTTCAAAGTCAATTTACATAATCGAAAGCTAAATGATGTTAGTAAATTCTGATCGCCTTCTACCGTTGCGTTTGCAAAGCTTCACTATGGTAGCATATTTTTGTATTCCCTTTATGAGTACTTTGATATCTGTGTGGGAGCATAGCTTTATTTTATTTGGAATCATTTAAGAGCAGCTTCACCTGCTGAACACAATTGAAAAAAAAAATCATTTATTTTTATGATTTTATTAAGCAAAAATAAACTATTTTTAACTTTTTAACAGTTTTTTATGTAAATTTAAATACTATGAAAAATGAAACGTGTATGTTTATTAAAATTATATCTATACACGCAAATATATTTCTCTGCCGCTCTAATAATATATATATTTTATATGTATATATCATAATTCCTCGAAGAATGCCACCCGCGCTTTTGTAGAGCCTGATTTCAGCTTCTTTAAGGTTGAGTACTTCGTTTCACCCGCCTTCATTTGAGCTTCGCTTAGTATATCTAAATGACTCTGATTCTCCTCGATCTTGAGCAATTCAATTTCTGAACGCAGTGTCTGCATTTGGTTCTGCACCTGCTTCGATTTCTTTAAATACTCCAGCCGACTGCGTTCGATTTCGTTCGTAATCTGCTCCATTTCATTTTCAGTTAATATGAATTCTTTGGGTTCAAACTCGTCGTTCGCATCGGATTCGCTACAATCATGATTCGAGGCTGTTAAGTCTGCTGCACCTGCAGTTTCTATATCCGCGGTTGAGTTGCTCGTTGTAAGCGAGGGTGTACTGGCAGCGGTGTTCGTAGCGGTGACTACATTCGTCACCGACGACATTAGCATACTGTCAGTGGAGTTCTTACGTCCACGATTTAGGAAATTGAGCAGGCGGGCAGTGGCGTCACGTTCCGCCAGTTTAGCACAAAGCAGTTCCTTTTTCAGTTTCTCTGCTTCGGCTTCGCGTTTATCCTTCTCAACGGTAAGTTGGTGCACATAGAATTCGGCGTCACCGATTTTCTTCTCCAATTCCAACTTCTCGCGTTCAATTTTCATTTGGCGTTCCCGCAGGCGATCCATTTCAGTTTTGAAATGATTGGCCTTACACTCCGTTAACTGCATTTGCTCCTCATTAACGCGGCTTTTCTCAAAGTAAAGTTCTTTTGTCTCTTCACTACGTCGCTAAAAAAAAAAAAATTTATTAAATTAAATTAGACTAATAAGCGACGAATGTAGGTCGTTTTAGTGTTCTCACCAGAGCATCGTTGGCCACTCTCATGTCGTCTTGCAAGTGCTCCAAACGCTTTTCTAGCTCATACCGATCAAGTTCGGCTTTCTCTCGGAGTTTCTTCTCCCGTAAAAACTTTGTGCGTTCAATTTGGCGTCGTTGTTTCTCCTCTTTCGCCTGAGCCTTCATCTGTTGAATTTCCATGGTGTCTGGTTTGCGGCGACGCATGTACAAATCGTGATTACCCTTACATAAATCCAATATCTATAAATATATTTATTTATTTAAAATTCAAAGCTAATGTTTAGCTATAGCGACTTAGGCCTTAAGCTTAATCTATAAATGTAATTTCCAATTAAACAATAGTCTAAATTTACACACTCAGATTAAACTAGATTACCATTTTATTTATGTGCAAATCCTGTGAATAGAATATGAAACTGGAGACTTTCGCGTCCACCAAGCGTATAGTGAACTTCTTATCATCGAAGCTAACATGGCGTATTTCATTCCATTGAAATGTAGTCTTTGGCGTCAGTTTGTTATGATAATCGTAGATATTCAAACCCACTGCGGTGACGCCCAACCATAGTTTAGTTTTGTTCTTATTCTTGAAACGAAAATTAATATTTTATTATATTTTAACCAATTTGTAACGGTTTTACTTCCACATACTTACAGTTATAGGAAAGTAATTTACACCGTACATATCTAAATCTTGTGCTATTTTTAAATATTCCATTTCTACTTCATCGCGCGTCATCGGTTCGTGATCCATGTACCTAAAAAATATGATTTTAATTACACAAATTTGCATTGGCATAAAACTAATATTAACTCAATATATACCAAGTTTTAATGCGTTCCTCCCACATTTCGGGCGTCATTTGATATTGATCGGTAACACCCTTTGGCAATAGATCCACTCCGGCCAGCATGCCATCCTTGTACGTCTCATAGTCGTAGGGTCCATACTGCACATGTACCGCATAGGAAGCCAACAGTACCGACGCTTCAGGCCGACAATAAATATCCATGGACAAAATGCTTTGTTTGACTTGTAGAAAAAACAAATGCTGCGTTATCTCTTGGATCAGCTCTTCGCTGACATTTTCCGGAAAGAATTTCGCATAGAAACTAAACACATAGAATCCATTCGGCTGCAGCTGTATGCGTTGATCTTTTACCTTTTTGTCCATCTTCAGCCATGAGACATTACCGCGCCCATCCACATACTGCAGGCCAAAATACCAGCATTCGCGCAGACCGATAGTGCGACACACCAAATCGAATAGATCCTGACCACTGGCCCGCTGTTCCAAATTGAATTCGAGCTCCGAATCGAAGGTGGACACCTTGACGGGAAAAATTTTCTTTTTGGTGCGAAACGGACTCATTTCGTTGCTCTATTGCGCTATTTTCTTACATTTCACAAGTGTTTTGTTATCTTTTTACAAATATCACACTAGTTCATTGCTTTCTGTTGCGTTTTGGCACTTTTAAGGCACTTAATTTTATGCAGCAACTGCAGTCTTAGCCTTAGTTAATAGATCATGTAACCTTTTGTCAGGGCAGAATATTTGTTATAAAAAAACACACGCAAAATTGAGAGCAAACTGTCAAAATTAAACGAAATCAACAAATGGCCTGGCGATGTTTACAAGTTGTTGCTGCTTATTGGCTGCACACGAACACGGCTCAGTACTTCGTATGGCTCTCAGCGAAACGTCACATTTTGTGTGTGCATACAAACAAAAACAAAATTTGACCCGAAGATGGCCAATAAATCACAACTAAAATAAATGAAAAAAACACCCAAGCTACATTTTTTTTTTATCAATATAGAAACTAAAGATTTGAGCTTATTGTGAATGGAAAGCAATTTGGAAATTATTTTTTTGGAAAATAATAAGTTTTATTATATAATAAGTCATGTTACCATCCGAATTTCTCCTTTGTCATGCACCCCACTTACCAACATTACTGAAACTTCATCAACCAGACAATATCACCAAACAAAATATATTTCCCATGTTACATTTTAAAGAATGAAAACTTTACACACAAAGATTTGAACTTTTCCAAATAGCAAACCAAGTTATCCCCCTTTCACCAATTTATGCAACCATCAAGCTGGTGAGCTTCTGAGGACCACCTCCCATATAATAAAAAAAAAAAACATTTGCTCGCCCAAAATTGCTCAGAAAATATAAAATGTTTTGTTGAATTTGTCAGCACTTCTAATTAGAAAGTTTGTGCAGGTAATATTACAGTAAATTTAAATGATTTTAGATAATTAGTAGGACTATAGTTACAAACTAAATGTAATACATATGAATAAATTAGTTGGTCACACACGAGCATAGTTTAAACAGCACATCTTTTCATACGTTCCAGATGTAATTCGAAGAGGAATTTATTCTTATTATAATAATAAGGATTCTGTGCTTCGTCTAGTTCTGGGCTGTACAAATGCAGCTGCTCCATAGCCATGGATCGATTAGGAGTTTGATTTGAGGTATGATCCATGTACGCTTTGGATATGGTATGGCCTGTAATCTCATTTTGAGTCTCCTCGAAATTTGTTAAATGCAAGTTATTAATACGTTTGGATAGTGGTGCAGTAGAAAGTACGTCATCTTCTCGACTTCTTTTTCTATTGGAATGAAATACAACGTCATTTCAATTATTTGCTGAACTCTGTGGCTAAACGTTACCTTTTATCTATAATTCCTGACATTTTTCACTTTTAATAGCTAATCAATTGCACTTATAATCCGAATCTTTAGTTTTTGTTGACTAAATAATTTTTATATGCCTAAATTTTGTGTGTGTTCTTTTTAAAGCATTACGAAATGAATTGTATATTCATTGTTAGAATTCACTGAGAGTAGAAAAATATCAGCTGTCTAGTGATTGGAATTTTTTATTTGAGTGAACTTGAAAATGAGGTTATGTTTGAATTTCTAGTGAAATGACAATTACTAGCTGCAGATGGCGCCTGTTAAATATTACAGTAATCTATTACAATGTTGTCATGAGTTTTTTTTTCTTTCAACATATGTGCAGAATTTTGTTCATTTTATTCCATCCTCCATCCACCATCATTCATTGGCGACAGTCAGTTCAGTCAGTTCGGTGAAGAACAGAAGAAGAAAAAAAGGAAAGAAGATTAAAGAATTTGTTTCTCGAGAGCCCAACCCAAAAAAAATTTTGTGAAAAATGTAAGTAAATTGCAACATAAAATTACGAAAAGCTTTCGTTTGGCTTCCAAATTGAATGTATATAAACAAATATGAGAAAATATAACGTAAAGAGTACAAGTGCGCAGAATGAAAAGAGAAAATTTATTGGTGAAAAGAAGTAATAACGAACGAAGATGTCGGTGCCTGTGACTGGGCTGTAGCTGCAAAGAGGAATGCTAGATAAAGGTTAAAAAAAAAATGTCGCCTACAACATTTCGACATTCATTCTTTGCGCTGGCGAACGACTCTTGCAAAGAAGATTGCGTGAAAATGGAATTTATAAAGGCATTTTTGTTTCGGCTTTTTTCTTATTTTTTGTGCTAAATTCCAAAAAACAAGTTTACAAATGCGCCTCGAGCCGACGGGATGCATTGCGTAAAAAAGAAAACTATTGAAAGGAAATGTGAGAACAATTCGCTGGAATTGGCTTATCAACATTCCAGACTTCGTTTGAGTCATACTAAGAATGGATAACTCCAATCGTTGTCTATAGGGAGAGGGTGGTGAAGGCGCAGACATTGTATATTGGTGGTGTTTCTCTTTCTACTGTCTACATTCAATGATATGGGGGGAATACCGGAGGAAAATATATAAATGAGGAGCATAAGAAAATTTGCAAATTTGCCATAAAAGCATACCTCGCACGCGCCCCTAAAATGCATAGTTAAATATCAAGATAACAAATTTCACCAACAAGCAGACAGTATCTATCATTCTTGTCAAATTGGTCGAAGTAAGAATATATGTTATAATAATATTTGCCTTATCTTTGCTTTAGTGAATTTCAGTATTTTAGGTCCATACTAACAATTATATGAATTCATATTTATATTAAATGAAGGCAGTTTATGTTAGTTGTTTAACAAATGGCTTCCGCTGCAACTAGAAGCGCATATTTATTTATTTTCTTGCTTAGGTTGCATTCCATTTTTAACCGTGTGGGTTGTATGCATTTTACATTTTTATACTATTTAAATGAATTATGTAATATTCCTTGATTGCAGGGCTAAATAAATTCGATTTCGATATAGGCAAAGGCCTACAAAGTAAACAACTGGACTCACCAGACTGCCGGGTTGCAGGCTACTGATTAGTGCACCCATAAAGCAGCACAGTGTTGTCAGTTGACTGGGACTAATTTTTGGAGTAAAAATAGAAATTTATAAATGCCGCAATGGTAGCGGCTGAATAGGTATTTTTTCCATATATATTTTTATAGGCTACGAATAAACAAAATGTTGGCACTTCAATTCTAAATTTATTATTTTTCACGTGACGGCGTGTCTTGCTTCACAGCGTAATGATGTTGGTCGTTGTGGAAATTATGCAAGTCACGTTATCAGTTTTCACCATGTAAAAAGCAAAGAGACGTAATTCGATATAACTAACTTATGATTAAGATTGGTCCAGCAAAGGTTAAAGAATTGTTTATGTTATGCTGAAGATGGGCTCATATTGCATTTTGTTTTATTATTATATCTTGCACCATAATTAACTATAACTGCAAGGGGAGTGAGTACTATCTACCGAAAGAAGCATTATTGAGACCAAGCGCGGGTAGGATTTGAGCTTGCGACTCACTGATGGTGAGTCTAGCTTGCTTACCACACGACCACAGAGGGCGGCAACGCAATTTGTAATTATATGTTTGTCGGTTAAGTCGCCCTAGGATTTGTTTTATTGAGTTAAGAAATAGTGGGGTAAAATTCAACGTTTTTCTGAAATATGTTTCAAAATCCATGTTTATTTAGCTAAATTGAAGAAAAAAGAATCTCTTAAAAGAAGAATTCGTTTTCCAAGCAAATCAGAGAACATTGAAAAAAGGGCCTAGTTCCCCAAACATTAAATCATTGATGTTTAATGGAAAACTTGGTTGGAGTAAGTCAAAATTATGGACGCGATTGGAAGTATTGCAACAAAGAGAATCACAATAAAATGTATTCTTACTTTAGTTAGTTTTTTAGTGGGTTGTGTTTTCAGCAATGTCAAATCAACATCCACCAACATGATGTGGAACATTTAATAGAACGAATAGAACGTGTGGACAAAATTTTATGCAAATGCCCAGCCCTCGCAAAAAGGCGTTTCCACAATATGGGGAAAGTTCTTCTTCAGCCACCTTTCAGAGCTGGAAGATAATTCAGTACGAACTGCCGAGGATAGTTGACTAAGGACACAGCTCCTCTTGGTAGTACAATGGTCCTAAGTGATGCCTTTATGGACAGCCAAATTAACCAACCTAGCAAATTCTTGCATAAATTAGTTTCGATACATTCTATTACTGGAGTGTGTTTAAGCTTTAATTAAAGTAGTTTAATTTAACAACAATACTTGGGTAGGGAAAAGATCAGTCAAACGTCTGCACAATCAAGGATATTTCAAGGCTTAAAGCTGAATTGCATATTTAGAACAAGTTCAATGAGAAAAGATTCTACAATAAGTTTGTTTGCTCTCCGAAAGCTCCCAACATTACGCATAGCAATATATGGAGTGGCGGTAAAGGGATTTATGGACCTTTACATACTGAAGGATGAGGTTTTTCTATTGTGTATATATTTGTGTCTTTATCAGGAAAGTTCAGGTACAAAGAGCTTTTCAAGCCAGCAAAGTTTCAAATAACAAAACTTCACTACAAATTCCGCCTTCAAACTAGAGTCCAAATAACACCTCATTGAAATGTAAATGGCATAATACATTTCCATTGCACCTGGTTCTGTCATAAGTAAAACCAATAGAAAAAAACACATTTTTCTAAAATATTATTACAATTCTTGGATAAATTTAACTATTACATAAATATGTTTATTTTTTCACTTGTAGCCGTAATACGCAGCAAGCAGCTTTTAATTGGACAGAATGCAAACCATCAAGTGTGTTGTTGTAGGTGACGGCGCTGTGGGTAAGACATGCCTGCTAATCTCTTACACGACCAATAAATTTCCTTCGGAATACGTACCGACCGTATTCGATAATTATGCTGTAACGGTTATGATTGGCGGTGAGCCATACACTCTGGGCCTATTTGATACCGCGGGACAGGAGGATTACGATCGTTTACGTCCATTGTCGTATCCGCAGACCGATGTGTTCTTGGTGTGCTTCTCGGTGGTCAGTCCCAGTTCATTTGAAAATGTTAAAGAGAAGGTAAAGAAACATAAACATTTTCTTTAAAAATTTGTTGAATGGTTTTCTTCTAATCCTGGCTTAGTGGGTGCCTGAAATAACGCATCATTGTCAAAAGACGCCCTTCCTTTTGGTCGGTACGCAAATTGATTTACGCGACGAGAGTAGTACTCTAGAGAAATTGGCCAAGAACAAGCAAAAGCCCATCACAATGGAGCAAGGAGAGAAGTTGGCTAAGGAATTGAAAGCAGTTAAATATGTGGAGTGCTCCGCTTTGACACAAGTGAGTAAAAATCTAGTATATGTATAGAAACATTAAGTCATGTAGGTATCAAGCTTTAAATACTCCTCCATTAGCCAGACCAAAGACTTAAGAATTATAAAGATGTGCCACCCCCACACAAATGCTTATTCTCAATAAAATATCGGATGTGTAGATTATAAATCTCCAATGAGTTATTAATGGGTTAATGGGCAATACAAAAGAGTGCAAAATTGCACGGTTAACTTTTTCACTATTCCCAATAAGTATTTAACATAAATAATTACTTTCCTCTCAAATATATATAAATTACTACATCGCTAACAGAACTCAGAACCGTCAAGAGTTATATATTTCTTCTTGTTAGATATTAAAACTGGCTTAAACAATTTAATTATGTGAGGTGCAAAGTTGATTTTTTTTGCTTGAAATTTTATCGTTTTATAATTATGATATGGAGCTCTCACAGTTAACATTTACATATATATTTTGTTCATAGAGGTATTTTACATATATTTACTTCATAGGCGTATATTCCTTGTAGATGCCGTTTGATTATTAGAGATCATACTTTTGATTTTCATATTTTGAAAACGATTTTTGTACTTTTGTGCACCATTTTCAATAAAGAAATTTGTCTGTAAAACCAATTTGTTGGTGGAAGGTTTTGCCCATCATTTTCATATTTGTAAGAACAAATACAAATATGTAGTTTGATACTTTCACGTCCAGTGCCTTTACAATGTTATTAGCTTTCTGGTTCTGGTTAGAGGAATTTCATAGCACTAGTTAACAAGATATTTCCTATAAGATACTAATATAATTTTCTGAAGCTATTTTGGCGGTTAGAAAATTTTATTAGTAAAAAACCAAGTTTCTCCTAATAATTTGAATTGATTTTGCAAGCTCTGCTGATCACACTTATTGAAAGAAAATCACTACTACAAAAATGTGCCATTGATACAGTAGTTAAAAAGATGCTCTCTTCTAAGTCGGTTTTATGTTCAAAGTGGAATTTTTATTTTACGTCTTATAAGGATTTCCTGGCCCAAAATGTAATGCTTAGCTTCCTTTTTACAATAAAAATGTCTGAAAAGCCTAAATACACCAACATAAAAGAATTATTTGTAGGAGCAAGTTAGGAACATGATAAAATGATATATAACACTTGAGTTATCAATAAAAAAAATATATATTTATGTGGTGCAACAAATGAGAAATATGATATAATGTTGGAAAATCAAAGTTGGAAAATTGCCAATTGAGTTATCTGGCTTGGTTGCCTTGACTGACTAAATTGGTTTACTAGCTTCCATTGTTTGTAAGCATAGTTACAAAGAGAAGGTATATCAAAAGGTGCCATTTCGCTCTAGAGTACAATTTTCTAGCTTTCATTTGCGTTCAAAAAAAATTGGAATTTTGGTGCCAAAAATATGAATCAAAATAAAATTGAATTTCCATAGAATAAGTTGGTACTATAAGGATTTACCGTTATTTGAATCTGTTGTTTTTGTGTATAGTTATTTCAATATTGAAATTGCAAAGAATTCCAATATATACAGACGCCTCCAATTATTTAGTAAGCCTGTTTACATACTCTTGCGTTCGTCTCAAGTATGATACAAACACTATATCATTATTATGTCAGTCATTCTTGAGGCCGTCTAAAGTAGCCAACAGCTCAGCTCTACAGGAACTGATTGACACGTCAAGCTAAAACTCTTAAGGATAATTGTGTGTAGTGCCTTGAACTTATAGCAAACAATTCTTTCTTTACATTGCTACACAAGTCCCGTTATTTATTTGTATTTTTATATACTTTTGATATTAAATTCCCTCATATATTAATATTTTATTAAATTTATTCCTCTCACATTTATTACATTTGCAGAAAGGCTTGAAGAACGTTTTCGATGAAGCTATTTTGGCAGCCTTGGAGCCACCAGAACCAACCAAGAAAAGGAAGTGCAAATTCTTATAATTATATGTATTTATTTCTATTCTATTCCAGCAGCTTCAAAGCGTAAAATTTCACTCTACCACATAAATTACGATTTGATGCTAATTCAAAAACACTTAAAAATGTTGAAAAAAAGATTTCAAAAATTTCTAAACAAACAATTGAAATTAGAATAAAACTTAAGTTAGAGGAGGTACTATTGGCAACATATAAATAGCGGCCTAATTAAAGAGGATGAAAAAAACAAAACACACAAAATACATAGCAATAAATTTTTATAATATAAAAAAAAGAAAAACAACAAAAATCAACAACAATAACATTAACATTGATTGTTCTTGAAGTAACTTAAAACAAGTACCAATTTCGCTATAAAATATTATTATTAATATATAAACTCTGGTATTAAGCGAGAAATAAAAAGTTGAAAAAACTTAAAATTATAAATAAAATAACACACAAAGCAAAAATGCAGAAAACGCGAGCAGTGCATAAGCAAAATAAAAAAAAAAATGATTGTAGTTCGGCATAGAGAACTAATGCATTTTTTAATATTTTTATATATATACAATTATCAATTTTTACATTATTTTAGTTTTAGACATTGTAATTATTGATTTCAGATATTATAATAAAATATAAACACCAATAAAAATTAACATAAAAATGAAACGCTTGAATTAATAAAGTTTTATAAAATATATATGTATATAATCACTTCCTTGCGGAAGTTTCAGGAGGTGCAAAAACACTGCTACATACGCCATATCGAGAATAACGTGGCCTAATTACAGTGCAAAGAGAACGAATCTTCTTAATGAACCAAACCATACCATTAGCAACCTTATAGCTGTCGGGACGCGTCATTGGACTGTCGACACGCACTCTGAAAAATCATCGCATTACATTCGAGAAACGTGGTCCTCTAGTGCGAGGGAAAGTTTTCGCTGTCTTATCGTGTATGGCCAAGGTGTTAAAGATTAGTGAGAAAGAGATAGCAATAGCAGCTATGGTTTGAAAGTAACATCAGTTCCGGCTTAGTGAGAAAAAGTTTTTCTTTTTGTCATAATATCTTAAAACCCTTAAGAAATAAAAACGATCCTTTCATTGACATTTTTATTTCATGATAAGAGTTACAAGGTAATAATGAAGACAACTCATGTTTTTCACACAAAGGGTCTGAAGTAGAGGGGTGGGATGAAGAATTAAATCATTGGAATCAGTGTCCTAATAGTGAGTATTAATAGGAATTATCCAACTCATGGTTATAATAAGCATTTCGAAGGGAACAAAACGTCGTGGTACATATAAATTTCAGTGACTGGTTTCTGTTCAGGATGGTTTCGCTGTCCCTAGTAACTGGGAATCCATAGTCGTAGAATGGGATATTTATTGAAACATGCTCAGACCCACAGAAACGAGATGTTTGTTGAAATAGGCTTAAATCCACATGAAACTGTAAAGCCAACTAAAGTGAGACTCTAATTAAATACAAGAAAAATTGTTTGAGTACCAGCCAGCATATCCTTCGGTTCTACTACGTATTTGTGGATACTTATTTATATTTTCCTAATTTTATAGTATACAAATACCCGATTTTACAGGAGGTAGTTACGGATTCGAATAAAAGGAACGTTACTCGAAGAGTGGCGAATTTGAATTGCCGTGCCATTCAATTCGCTTCGTATCAATTTTTAGGCTAATGCCACAGTGGTCGAAAGAAGACCTGCTCCGTTAGAAAATTCGGAATAATACTTCTAATGAAAATATATTAAACACCGAATATTAAAACGCGAAAGAAAAATGTTGAAAAAATGCATTATAAACAAATTAATTAAACGGATTACATATCTATCACGCAACCAGATCTGTACTGTCATATCTGAATAGTTGATTGCTTGATTCATCCACACAGCTGTTGATTAGTTAATCTGTAGCTGTTTTATGGTTCATATCCCATTGTCGTGGTCGCGATCTCGAGTTCAGGACAATCCGGACTGTTGCTGATCGGTCATGGATTTCGTACGTTATGCGGATGTTCCCCTCGGTCGGCTGGGTGGATAAGTGCGGTACGTCATAAATAAAATTTAAAAAAACCAGTTTGCTCACTGTGGCTTTCAATATGATAGTAGCCTTATATATATCTTAAGTCGGCCTTAGACGGTCAATCATTTGACTTCAAATAATGATGTATAAGTCAAAAATGCGTGTATGTGTCACAAGGCACACACACATATTTCACTAACGCATCTAGTACGTGATTGAGCGTCTAAGGTCGGCTTTAAGAACAGGTAGAAATGAATTTTGCGACTATGGCGAACTGGAAGGTTTTGTTTCATTCCAATAACGTTACAATACGAATGCACGCCGCATACGAATTCTAAACAAAATTTAATATTTACCCACTAATTCAGCAAATTAAAATAAATACATAAAAATAGCCAATCTTAGATTTATGATGAATATTTAATAATGTCATCTGAACTTCGATTGTATCCATTTACATTTAATATGCGCTTGCAGAACATTATCGAATAGTACTTCACCCAACTTAACTTTACCCTGCTCCACAATATTTTCATAATCCCAACGCTTGGAGCGTTCATTTGCCATGATTTGTTCGATACCATTCCAGGCGATCATTACACCATTATCCGAGCAGTACTTCTTTGAGGGTCGATACGTTGAGCAGTCGTAATGCTGTGCCACATGCGTAATATCAGCAAAAATATGATCATTATTCGCCACGCCACCAGAGACGACCAGCATGCGGGGCGCGGCACCAAAAAAGTTACGAGCTATGCAAAATTCCAGAGCACGCTGAGTACGATTCATGAGATGGCGACTGGAGGCGCGCAGCAGACCAGCACAAAAATCTGAATAATTACTAATGATGCCATCGGGAGGGGTGCCTATAGGTAGGGAAAAAATTATAACCTAATATATTATGTATATAAAATTGGATACCTACCCTCTTTACGTTCAGCCGCTTTAATAGCGCGCATTGAGTTATTTTTTATACCAGCGAAACTAAACTTGCAGTTACGCTGACGAGCCAAAGGCAATGGAAACTCAAATGCATTGGGTTCTTGCGCCTCTTTAGCAGCTTCTTCCACCGCTCTCCCTCCGTTGTAATTGCGGTATTTTGGTACCAGATATAATTTCAAGCGGCGCGATATCTTATCGAATGCCTCGCCTGGTGCATCATCGATAGTTTCCCCGAGTAAAGCAAAACTTGTAGGATCTCTGACAAACGCCAACTGGCAGTGGCCACCACTAATGAGCAAACAAAGAAACGGATACGTTATTGGGTGTTCCATGCGTGCTTGCAATGCATGAGCTTCCATGTGGTGGACGGGAACAAGTGGTTTTTTATATTTGCGTGCCAAATATTTGGCGAAACGCACACCAACGACCAGACTCATAGGCAGTCCTAATATAAATACGTCATATAACTTATTTATGTGTTCACGTTAATATTCTAATTATTATGGGTGTAATCTCCCACCCACCTGGTTTGGTTGTGACTGCAATAGCATCCAATTGCTCGGCAGTCAAATTAGCCTCAGACATGCAAGTATCGAATACTTGCAAGATATTTGAGCGATGTAACTCCTGGGCACGTGGCGGCATGATTCCTCCATATCTTAGAAGTATATAATACAAAAACAATACAAAAAAATTATTAAATTAAATATTGTTTATATAAAATATTTAAATATTTAAAAAAAAATGCTAGAAGCTTTTCGACCAGGATACACTGAGCAGGTAACAGCCTCACGTTCAGTATTTCACTGCAAAAATACGAACGCTCTCATATTCAAGTTTGTCACATTCTCGGCAGCTCCCTGGTTACTGTATCCTGGTTTTCATTACCTAGAAGAAATATGCCGGCTGACTCACCTGGTATGAATCTCTTGTTGTGAACTGAGTACATTTCCCAAAACTTCAGCCTTTCCATTCTCGCTATTTACTACAGCAATACCCGTATCATCACAAGATGTCTCAATCCCTAAAACACACAGAGGTCGTACATGATTATTGTTTATGCAATTAATAATTCCTGAAGGTATCCTAAATTTACGGCGAACAAAATTCATATTTTCCTGTAAATGCAGATACAAAACATCACAGTAGCCTCATATACTCATTCACAGTAGCCTCATATATTGTAAATGATTGAACAGCTGTTTTTGACTTTCCAGTTAACCTGTTATCAAATGAGGATTCTTACGTATGTATCAGTATGTATGTGCACACACGTACTGGAAATGCTAAGACCAGTATTACGGGGCCAATGTGTAAAAATTATTTTTTTCTTAGGATTTTTAATCCAAATCTTGGCTACTTCTACAATTTTCCAAAGACACAATTGAAGGTTAAATCTTAATTTAAGAGTTTTTTTATTGTGGAATAGTTTCTCACTGAAAATCCACATTTTTCTGTTCAATTTAATTCAACTCACACACAGGCTAAATCATTTTAGTTGAGATACATATGCAGACAAAATATCTGTTTTTAGTAACTTTTATTAATAAAACTTTGATATTTTTGTACAACATAATTTTAAATTACTATTTTTTTATATAAGTTTTTAAAAAATTGTTTTTCACACGATAAAATAAATTTTATGATATATTGATAACATATTACTGAAATGCACTATATCCTAACGTTCATAATACACCCGATAGTAGAGAGTTTTTGAACGCCAAATACTATAACTGTTGTCGAATTTTAATAGATAAACCCCCTCGCCTGGATACGCATGTGAACCAACGTAAACCTCATTGAAACATTCGCGACGATAAACTGGCACAATTATGGAGATTGGTGGCTTTATAGATGTATTACTCGTTAAAGTATTTCGTTCATTTGTCAATGATCCGGATTCCAAGTCTTCCGTTGTGGACAGATAATCTTCATCAACAAAGTCATCTTCTTCATCGCTGTCACTGACATGTACAGTGACCTCGTTTGTGACAGGTTTTGACCATTCGAAATAGATACCAAAACCAATGTCATAATGATCTGTGGCAAATTCCCAAAACAAACATTTGCCATTAGCATTGGTGGGAACACGTACCTACATAGAACAAATAATTTATTTTAATATATTATATATATACTCGTATATATATATATATATATATATATATATATATATATATATATATATATATATATATATATATATATATATATATATATATATATAAATTATGACTATTTACCGTTACTGTATCACCATGTCCTACAGTAATAACACCATCACCATCCCCTGCCGACACCTCTGCTTTGAAATCGTCAATATCTGGTCGTGTCCATATTTTGGCTGGACGTATTAATACATAGTCATCATCTTCGTTGTTATGCTCTTCGAGTTTATTCTCCTGTTGTGGCTGCTGTTGTAAGTCTTCAACCAGATGCTCGCTAGCAACTTCCCCCTCCACAGTTTTGCTGCCTTCAGATGATTCATTATGAGCTACATCGCCAGACTCGCAATTATTGTTAATAGACAAGTTGGCCAAGTTACTTTGATTTTGCATATGCAATTGCTGCATATATTGATGATAGTGTTCCTGCTGCAGCTGATGTATGAGCACAGCTTGCTGTTCTGGATTCCCTGGGAACTGTTTTTCAGCATAGCTCTGAATCATTTCAATTAAATAAAAAATATATGTAGATCAGTAGAACAAGTGTAACAGGAGTTGCTTATATGCCACCTTTCTCCACATACAACTAACAATCTATACACAAACCCCTCAAGACAGTTTTACTATAAATAATAAATATTTAATGAGTCGCCATTGAACTTGCCCTAATTTTTAACCACGCACACCACACGCACACATATGCACACCTGCCTTTGTAAATAATTCACAATGCTTCATTACTCACATTCAAACCGCTATTAAGCACCAATTAACTGACTTTCCTATATTTGCATATCATTTCATAATTTACCTTAAACTGCTGATAAGTCTGCTTGTTGAGAGCATCCTGCAGTTGGCGTCGTTGCATTTCCTCCCTGTAGCCCTCTTCAAGTAACTCTTGCTGTTCACGTTCACGTTTTTCGCGTTCCTCTTTCTCTTCCTCCATTCGTCGTAATTCCGCCTTCAGTGTATCATCGCGATTTTGCTTTACCGCCTGCACATAAGGACGAAATGCACTGCACATCGTATCCAGCAAATCGATAAAGCCTTCCATTGCCTGCTCTCGTGTAATATCACCAAGCATTTGCCAATGCAATCGGCGATCACGTCCAATGACATCCAGCACACCTAACCCTGGTGCATGACGTGGATCGTAAGGCCCTAATGACGATTGCTGCTTAAAGGCAATTAACTTCAGATTATCTTCGTAGGAGAGATGAATGGCTTTACCAGAATTTTCTACACCAATGTACAAATTAACAGATATGTTAGGATGTATTAGGAAGCATGCACTCCGTCGTTGGTGGCTTTGTTACTTTTGTTTACAACTTACGTTTGTAGAAGGTCAATGCTAAGCGGTAAAGTTCCTGCAATGGGAATCCCCATTTTTCAAGTTCTGCCTCTTTATTATCCATCGTTGCACTATCTCGTTGTTTTAATGTGTTAATGTTCGTTTATGTCTCTGCAACAATTAATAAACATTTCAATAAACAAAATTCTACAGAAATTAAGAAAGAGTACCTATTCACAATATGTTAATAATCCAATACTGATAAAAAGTGCACAATGCAAATACACATCCACAGTTAGTTCTTCCTCAAAAGTGTCATATATTTTGTTAATTTTTAAATCGGATAATTTAATCTGAAAATTTTCTCATTAAGGATTTCTTGTCTTACTATAAATTTGTTTGAGAATAAACTTTAATAAATTCTTTTTGTTACTGCGTTTGGCATCTTTTTATGAACTGTTCAAAATAGTATTGACAGGCTTCCTTTACAAATCTGACTATTCACAATATTTAATTGGAATTAGAATAAAATATATTAAGAATTTCAAAATAAAATTAAATGAATTTTACATTGTAGTATTTTATGGTATTAAATTATCTGTGGGAATTTCTAATATGGAAATATATATAAGGACATTTTTATATTATAATCAGTTACTTGTAAAAGATCTCGAGATCCCTTAAGTACTTTGCCAGTGTCTGATTTCATATACCAGTGGTAGTACCAAAGAACATATATATTTACTGGTAGCACTCTACGCAAAGGAATTACTGGGGAGAACCAACAAGGTAGCCGCAAAACTACAATAAATCTACACAACAATTTCATTAAATTGTCAATTAGGTGAAAAAGTTTATCGTTAACATACCTAAAAAAAACCATCGAATGTAAAAAACGATCAAGACAAATAGTAAGTCCTGGAAATCACTTTTCATCAATATAGATTTATGATTTTATTTTTACTTGGAATGTGTGTGAAATAATTTCGCGGTCCATTTTTTTCGAAAAATCCCTCTAATCATTAGTCTAATGCTTTGATTACTCCCAGGGCGCACTTATAAGGTGGTCGCAAGCGAAATCACAAAATGCATACCACACAAGCAAATTGTCAGCATCCGCAAAACAAATAGACTCAGAAATCACAATCATTGAGCTTGAAAACGCCTTAACCTTTGCAAAAGGAAAACACCTAGCTTCGACCGAATATCCTACCCAATGCTCTATAATTTACTTACTACCCTAAAAAATAGACTTCTAACATTATACAAAAACATTTTTACTACTGGCGTCTACCCTCAAAGTTGGCGAACAGCTCAAATAGAACCGATTCCAAAACCTAATAAACCTGCAACCGATACTAGCGGCTATCGCCCAATCTCGCTTCTTCCTTGCATGGGGAAAATTTTGGAAAAAATTATTGCAAACAGGATTTCATGGTTTATGAGTACAAAGAACCTTATTAGCCCAAACGAAGTTGCATTTAAACGGAAGCAATCCACAAATGATGTGCTTCTCCACCTTCAACATTATGTGTCGAGTGCTCTTTCAAACAAAAACCATGTCTCTATTTTAGCGACTGATTTTGAAAGAGCTTTCGATCGCATAGGTGTACATGTAGTAATAAATCAGCTAGGAGCCTGGCAAGTTGGTCAGAAAATCTTTAATTTTGTTAAGGCATTCTTGGCAAACCGTAAATTCGAAGTCCGAGTAAATGCAACTTTATCAACCACATATCCACTCTGCAACGGAATCCCACAGGGATCTCCTTTATCAGTTATCTTAATTTATAAGCATTTGATCAGATAAGCAAATTACTAAACAAACATAAAAGTATAAATCATGCAATATATGCTGACGATGCCATTATATTTTCAAAAACCAACAAAATTGACTCGGTGGTAAAAACGTTTACCGAAATTTTAAGGGATATAAAAAATTGGGGTAATTATTCAGGAGCCACGCTCTCATTAGAAAAATGCAAGATCCTCCATATATGCAAAAAAAGAAATTGTCCAAAGTTCACTATAGATTTCAACAATGTAAATATTAATTCCGTGAACTATTTAAAAATATTAGGCATTACATTTGACAACAAATTTAACTTTAAGGAACAATGTTTAGACCTAAGAAAAAACTTGCTGCCAGGCTTCACATTATTAAGTATTTAACATCAAAACACAGTTCCATTCATATTCATATATTGACTAATGTCATTCGGTGTCTATTACTCTCCAAAATTGATTACGCTCTCCCAATATACGGCTGGTGCGCCCAAAGCAACATTAAAAAACTAAACGTTCTTTACCATACAGCAGTTCGTAGAAGCATTAGCGCATTTCCAACATCACCTATCAAAAATATACTGGCAGAAGCTGGCTTACCAACAATTCCTGAAAGAATTGAAGCGGAGACAATTAAATTAATCCCAAAGCTTTTCAGCTGCAATAACCACATGCTTTACCAAGATATGATAAAAGCAATTAAAAAAAAAAAAAAAAAAAAAAATACCAAAAAACAAATCCGTAATTCAACGCTGTATCGAATATTCCAAATCCATTCAACTCGACATCATCCCTCGACTTCAAAAAAATAAAAATATCTATCCCCCATGGTTTCTCAATAGTTCATCTTTCGTCCCTGAATTATCAGAATTCCCCAAACAATCAACAGACGCTCCAATATACCGCAAGCTATTTGCTGAGCACACAACAAATTTCCTCGACAAAAATTTGGAAAATCTTGTACACGGATGGCTCCAAAATGAAGGAGAACGCCACTTTTGCCGTAGTACATCACAATGGGAGTACAATCTCAACTGGGCACCTTGCCAAACATTCCGCAGTTTTTACTGCCGAACATTAGCTATTAAAATCGCTACAGATTTTGCCACACAAAACACAGGAAAATACCTAATTTGCACGGACAGTAAATCCTCATTTGATGCCATTCGTAACATCAACAATAATAGCGAACTTATCAGGAACATAAGGAATACAAGCATTAGACACCCCCGAAAAATCAAAATCATGTGGGTCCCTGGGCACACAGGTATAGAAGGAAACGAACTCGCAGATAAAGCAGCAAAAGAATCAAATAAATCACCCTGCTATACCTTCTACACAGCCGAAAACACAGATCTACATAATGCATTAAAAAAATATATCAACACACAGCAGAGTCTTAGATGGCCTTCATATAACCACCGATATACAAATTTTAATACCGGAGGATGTAAAGCATTATACCCAGCTTTTTGCTCACGCCAGCAAACTAAACTGTTTGTGCGACTACGAGTTGGTCATACGATATTCTCTCACCAACACCTACTAAATGGTAGCACCTCAACAGGATGCCTAGTTTGCAATGGACCAGCCACTATAGAGCACATTCTAAATGAATGCCCAATATTCAACAAAATTAGAAATGACATTTTTGTAGACAAAACACCTACAAATTTACTGAAAGAAATTAATTATAGCAATATATCAGCAATAGAATATTATTTTAAATCAGCTAACCTAATAAAATATATATAAAAATTATGGTGTGGGTTGTATCCCAGTAAAAAATTTTGGATCGCTCGCACAAAGGAGTAATAACAGAGCGCTCCATTATTACTCCTTTTTGAGCATCAATGGATCAAATTGACAGCTCTCATTCACTTTCCTCTGTCACTTCTTTCTCTTCTTTGGTTATTTACTAACCCTACGTCTCCACGGGCAATTTTTGATGGCATAACATCTGTCAAATTTGATTGCAATGGTTGGCAATATTTTAATGGTGGGCATTGCGATGTTATGCCATTGTCATTTTGAAAATGCCGTCAAGCAATCTAGTTCGCTGTACCCACGCTTAAAATTTTTTTTATTTATACGATGAAGAGGAAAAAAGAAGGAAACCGAAATTCTGGGTGAATCCTTTATTACAAAGAATGCAAATGCACAGTCTCCATTCATTTTAGCGTTTTTATTAATTTAATAGATGCGGTAAAACGAAAATGTCCGACGATGCTTCCACTGTGAGCGTCACGAAAAAATGAAAAAAGGCTGTCAAACAAACAAAATGACAACTGATTGCAACACAGCACGTTGGCAATTTATGGCATAACATATTTCATAACATAAATTGCCAACTTGAAGCAATTTGGAGTCTCCATTGGCAATTTGCTTGAAATTGCCAATGGCATGCCATCAAAAATTGCCCGTGGAGACGTAGGGTAATATCTCGCTTCTTCAGTGTTTTGTATTGTTTACCGTTATAGAGTAGATGCACTTTCGTTGAGAGGCAAGCTATTGCGTAGTTTTTTTATGCTTTAGTACTGAAGAAACATCCGATACAACAAATTCAAGAGTTCAAGAAGTGAAAAAGTGAAATTAAAATTAAACTCGAAATAACCAGCAAGATGAGAAAGAATTTCGAATTTGTGCCTGTTTATTCAGGAAACACGGGTAAGATGTTTTATTTAATGGAAATTATTGCATTCGAGGTATATATATTACATACATACATACATACATTTTTAACTGTCGTAATTGCAGATTTAGTCGATACAACCGAACGTTGGCGCATATTAAAAGTTAATTGGAACGGGTCGAAGGGAAAGATCGCCCTAAAAAGTTACAGGCTTTTTAATTACTATTTGCTTCGTAAGATTTTAATTATTTTGAAATAATTTTTTAATTATTTTGAAATAATTTTTTTGGTGTTTTAAGTACCAATTTTCCACTACTTTACAGAAGCCATGAAACCATCTATCCAGACTATGAGAAATCAATGCGAGAAGCGTTCCGGCAAATAAAAATGGCCTTCTACAGAAAGACGTATGCCCTCAAGCAGCAATAATTAATATTAATTACTTTATTATATTTAAATATTAACGATTTAATGCATATATAATGTATAAAATTTCTTATATATATGACTAGAATTTGCTAGAATTATGTTCTTTCAATTTTGTATACAGGCATTTAATATACAGAATAAGCAATAATCGTTTCTCGTTTTACTCGCGTACTATGAATAAAATATCGCTCCAATACTACTCGCGTAGGAAGTCAAAAGAAGCGCTCCAATACTACTCGCGTAGGAACTCTAACCGAGCGCTCCAATATTACTCGCATAGGAAGCCAAAACGAGCGCTCGCTTCCAATGAACAGCTATGTTAAAAAGGAGCGCAAAAAACATGAGCTCTAGAACAATAGGGAGCGATCAATGCCTCGCATTGGATCGATCCATGATTGTTCCGAGAGCGATCAATTTTTTACTGGGATGTTGTGTGCATGCGTAAGTATGTATGTATGTATATATAAATAAATCAGTCGAAAGCCCTGGCAGCTAGTAGTCTTATTTAAAATTAGTTATAATAATTAATTATTGTAATTAATTATAGTAATAATAATAATAATATTTTAGTTTGTTCTTGTTCATAAAAATTTTTATATATTTATTATTACTAAAAGTTGGAAATAGAATCTCATTATATATTTTGAAATCTGCTCATTTCCCATTAATTTTTATTTGTATGAATTTATATAGAGCCTTAAAATGGGCAATTAAATTATGGCTACACACAGAATATCAAATTGGTCGAAGCGCACTACTGCTATTAATAATAATAATAATTTGCTTGAATCCATTCATTCTTAAGTTGGTCAAGGGAAAATAAACTTTATTCACATAAGATTTAATATCGACCACATAGTTGAGGGTTGAATGAGTATGGAACCCAAATTAGTTGTTTACTAAAAAATGTTCACTACACATTATTTAAACGAATGAAAGGTATCTTAAAATAACATTATTGATTATGAATACTATTTGAGGATTTTTATTAAGATAATTAGCAGTTGTCCAATGGAAATTACAGCTCAATAATCATTTAATCGACAATACCATTATTCAAATAAAACAACCGGTCGCACATTGGAGTATTTCATTGCAATTTGTGTGATAAATGAAAAAAATCAAATCGAAGATACCCAACCATGATTGGAATCGTTCGAAAGAGAATGGAATTCTACATCACTATGTGAAAAAATAATTGAAAAAAAGTTAACGTTATCCATGCACTGCGATTGCCAATTTGACGTTTTCTTTACTTTGGTGCGCGCATAATAAAAAACAGAAGAGTTTTGATATTTCCAAATGATTTTTCTTGAAAAATTAAAAAAGTATAGTTTTTTGAGCAATGGAACCTTCTACCTCAGGTATTTTTTGAACTTAAAATTAAATATATTAGTACAAAAAGTGTCTGTTTGTATTTTTAATGTTTTTCTCCGTGCAGTCTTATAAAATGTGTGTTTTTGGGTATATAGTAAGCATATAGATGTGAATACCACTCAATTCAGTGAAAGTTTATTTTTTTTTTTTGAAACAGCAAATTTAAGTGATATGTTAACAAAAAAAAAGTTTGCAGATTTTCTGCGGTTTTTAAGAAAAATATATTTTTTTGTATGCCCATGAAATTGAAATATGTATGTATATATATTGTTACCCTAAACGCGAATGTATTAAAATAGATGAAACTTCAGTAAAAGTGAGTTTGCACGGCCTATTAGATCATACCGTTGAACGTATAATGCTGTCACAAAAAAGTGTATTTGAAATACTTGATGAGGAAAATTTATATGAATTATGCTTGTACTCGAAATGGGGCTTTGATGGGAGTTCTGGGCATAGCTTGTATAAGCAAGTATTTCATGGCCCGAGTGCAAGCGATTCATCTGTATTTATAACTTGTATAGTACCACTAAGGTTGGTTTACAAGACCAAAATAATTTGGGTGAACCCTCGTCCTTCATCCACAAGGTATTGCAGACCATTAAAAATGGAGTTTGTTAAAGTCTGCCGAAGTTTCGAAAACCGAAAAAGCACGGGTTGATGCAGAAATAAGAAACCTCGGAAATTCGATTGTATTTATTGACAATAAACGTCTAGAAGTGCGTCACAATTTAATGCTGACAATGGTAGATGGAAAAGTCTGCAACGCACTTACGGACACAAAGTCTACACAATCATGTTATTTATGCGGAGCTACAAGTAAGGAGTTAAACGACATCGATAATATGGTAAAAAGGGAGGTGAATATGAACAATATTCAATTTGGTTTATCGATTCTTCATGGTTGGATACGATTTTTTGAATGCCTTCTCCACGTGTCATATAAACTTCCAATAAAAAAATGGCAAGCAAGACTAGTAGATGAAAAAGAAATTGTATCTGAAAACAAAGCTCGTATCCAAAAGGAGTTTAGGGATAGAATTGGTTTAATTGTCGACCAGCCAAAGCCTGGCTATGGAAGCACAAATGACGGCAATACTGCCAGGAGATTTTTTGAAAACGCTGAAGTTTCATCAGAAATTACAAAAATTGATGTTGAATTAATAACAAAAATGCATACATATGTTGATGATTGCCGTTTCAAGTGGACATGAAATTGAAGTAGAGAAGTTTCGTCAATTTGCTTTGAGTACTGCAAAAGAAGATAATGACAAAAATGATGATATCAAAGATAATGATGATTACGAAAGCAAAGAAGAAGACGATGATGATGATTTTTTTGCTAATGACTCAATGTCAGATGATTGATAACATAAAAAAATTTTTAAAAAAATTTTACAACCGATCTATATTTCAGTATTGGATATGTATTTCATTAAAGTAAGTTCCATTAAAGTATATGGTTTTATGATGTTTTTTATAGCTTATAATTGTTTGTTAACTAAAAAAATATAAATTCCGTTACTGAGCGGCTTGGCTGATTTAATCACACTTTTTGCTATCAATTACCCCACTGTGGGTCGTGACAATTTGGAGATTGCATAAGCATTTGTACACACTGTGAAAATGTCATTTAAAACAATTGAGAATACAGGTGGCACAAGAATTAACCTTACTGAATACTACACCTTGATACTACAGAAAGAGTTGTTGCGAACAAGGTGTATTTACTTATCACTGCGGCCACACGATCAATTTCTTGCCCATCAAGTTCTCACATGTATTGTCTGTCAAAACCTGTTCAACTTGCGTCTGTGACGTAGGCTGCATTCAACTTGATGGGCAAGATGGTATTCAATTTATTTTCAAAATGCCGTCGTCACATACGAGTATGTATGTATAATAAAATATTTTATTTATCATACATTTAATATATATTATTTTATCTATATTTTTATTTTATTGCATGTATTTTAAAAAAGGTTATTACATTTTTTTTTAAATTTAATCTGGGTTTTCCTTTATTACTCAGTACCCATACAAAACAGCTGACAGATAATTGAAAGCCGAATTGATTCTCGTTTTGAAACATAAATTGATAATCAAGTCGACGATCAAGTTCTAAAAATATATATGTGTTTGTAACAAGTATGAGTGTATTACGAATTGATGGTCAACACACCATGTAAGTAAATTCACCTTGGGCCGCAGTGTATATCAGAGAATACAGAGAAATGACTCTTGCCTTGCGGTCACTAACCCATGTGCAAAACTGTAGTAGTGTGGCTGAATTTCTTCCGAACCAATGATAAACAAACCAATCCAGATTTCCCACTAATGATAAACAAAGCAGTGGTGACAGGTAGAAAATCATATTTAGGGTTGTCTTGCGCCAAAAAGGACCAATATCAGTTTCTTTAAATATTTTGCCATTGGAATTGGAATTACAATAAAATAACAATAAAATATTTTACAGAATGAAATGTAATTATATACTCCCAACATTTTAATATTTATAAATAAATCTAAAATCCGGAAATTTGTTTCAAGGTAATCCTCAGATAAAAATATACTAATTTAAAACAGCGCCAAGTTTACTGATTACTTCTGACAAACAGTATTTAAATTAATGATTTGTAAATGGCATTAATAATGCTAACATATTATGCCTCTAGTAATACTTAACTTATTTGCGGTTACTCAAAAACCATGCTCAAAATTTAGTAAAATATTCTGAATTTATACAAAAATTTTTTGTCCTCTTATTAACATAACTCAATTTCACAGGTGGTGTGGAAAATGCTACACAGACCTACAAATTATTAACTTTGCTTATATAAAAATTTATATTATATACATTTAAGCAGAAATTATGTAAAAAAGTTATTTAATTATATTAATAAATTAAACTGTATAATTTAAACCTTATTTATCAAAATTACTCCATTTTTTAATTTTCTACTACGCTTTAGGTTTTAAGATTTTTAATAGTAGGGAACTCCTTTTTACACGTACAGTGTAGGTGTTTTTTTTTTTAAACGGCAGTAAATTTGACGTTTAAGTGTCCTGTCTCTATTGTCTCTGGTGTATATGATGATTGCAAGGTGAATTTCGTAACTCCAGAATGTTAGTAAATTCACCTTGTATTGCGAAGAACAGCGGCATAGCGGCGTCATGTATCTATCAATTTCTCTCTTCATATTCATCCGTTGTCTGCTTATTTTGTTGTGTTGTGTTTCTCGGTAATAAAAAAATAATGAATACAAATTTCCAAGAATTTTGAAAATTAGTTAGTTGAACGCAAGTGCCCAGAAGTGGTGAAAAGTTATTAATTTTAGTGAAAATGTGTAGTTAATATAGAGAAAGTGCATTAAAATCACACAACTGTGAAAATGTAATTAAGAATACTGAAATACGTCTCAATCAAATTCAAATTCCAGGAAAAACAATTTCTAAATTTAAACTGAATTCCAAGAATTTGAATCGGTGTGCTAGGGCTGTAGTCCGTGTTGAAGGGCAACAGGATATTATATAGTGAAATCGGACACGGGAAGGAAGTAATTAAATGAATGAAATGACATTTTTTATAATGCAAACTTTTTTGTTACTTGTTGCCGTTACGTTGTGCATAGCACATGCTCACGGTGAAAATGGTCACACGCCGGGAGAAACGTATCCAGAGACGGTGGAGGAGATGGTTGGAGCCAGTTTCAACATAAGTTGTCGCATGAATCCAATAGTATTCCCCGGTCTGAGTGCGTCCGATTTGTACTTTATCGATACACGCACCCAGCAGATAGTGCCGAACTCTGATATCGATGTGCTAGATGTAAGGACGATTGTTTATATGGTGCGCAACGCTCCTGAACAGCAAACATCGTACCTGTGCAAGTGTGGCGCCGACGCTATAATGGACACAAAGGTGTACGTGGGCACACCACCGCGTTTGGTGCGCGATTTTGGCTGTCGTTCGTACGATTTTGAGTACATGGTGTGCAACTTTACGCAACCGCCAAATCCGGTACTCACCCAGTACAATCTCACCTTCTACACGCACTCGCGGGCATACAACTACAATCCGATCTGCAATTATGAGGAGAAGCCGTTGGTGGTGTGCAACACGACCTTAATGCACAAATACCGGCCTCATGTGGAATACTATCACTTCAGGCTGAGAGCGGTGAATGGTCTGGGTACACGCACGCAAGATATTGTGGCGAACAATTTGGACGTAATGGTGCCGGCCATGCCGGGTGAAGACTTTCGCATAATGCAATTGTCGACGGATGCTGTGCAGGTGGCTTGGCGTATGCCTAAATGGGATTTCTACAAGTCGAAGGGACTACAGTGGGAGGTGCTGTTGCAACCGGATCACTTTGAAGAGATCGATTTAAGCACGAAAGTGGCGGTGGTGCGTACGCGTAATGAACTGCAGCTGCGCATAAATGAGTTGCCCTACGCGTACTACTGGTATGAGTTGCGTTTGCGCGTCAAGGTGCGCACTGCAGCCGCCATCGATTCTATGTGGAGTGCACAATTCCGTCATCGTTTTCGGTCAGCAGCCAGACGGCCGGACCGCCCACCACTTACCGATGTGGGCAGCTTTTACGTCGACTCGTCGGAGACTCAGTTGCGCCTGTATTGGGAGGAATTGCTACCAAGCGAATATAATGGCTACAATTTCACATACTCTATCGCCGAAGTGCGGAAAGACGGCAGCCCTATGTAAGTGTAATTATAGTAATTAATCTACGAACCGCAATGACCAATTAGCAGCACAATTTCATTGGAATTATGTATTTAAACAAAACATTTTCTTGTTGTACTTTTAATTTCTCCCAGCGAACTTGCTCCGCTGCATTTGGAATTGAATTTAGCGATTTTCTCATGGCAGAAAACTTCTCAATATGAGTTTACAATACGCAGTCGCAATCACATTGGGGAATCCCAAGATGCTACGCGTATTGTGGTTTACCCGCTGATTCATGGGAATGCCAAAACACACACACCGCGTGCGATACACAATGTCTATCATGCCACTAATCGCACGTATACACTGACGTGGGAGGCCCCCATCACTATGGATGGTTTGCAAGACTATACGGTATACTGGTGCTACTCCAAGCGAGCGCTGCAAAATGAGTGCAAGGTACGAAGCAGTTTTATGCTTGATTTAGCTGCTTACAAGAAATTGCATTAACTCCTCTTTTTCTCATTATTTTTTATAGGGTTCAATACACTTCAAGCATCTTAGCCGAGATTTGTATAAATTTACCACAGATCCGCAATCTCCTCAGCAGGAGCACACTTTAAATTTAGCCGTTTCAGCCAACTTCGCCGATTACAATTCAGGCATGCATTGGACAGCCTGCACTGTGGACGTGAATAGCGATTTGGTGAAAATGGAGCCAGAACTTCAGTCCATATCTGCGTCATCGGTGAAAGTGCATTGGAGTCCGGAGAGTGTGTGTCCGTCCATACTGGTTGGCTATAATCTTAGCTACTGTGAGGTGGCCAGTGGTATTGCTGCCGAGCAGGCCTCATGCATTTACTCAGTCAATCACACGATCATCGATAGGAATGCTAAGAAACTAGAAATTAATAATTTAAAACCGTTCACCAACTACAAAGTGGAGATGTTCATGTTCTCGCGCATGAAGGTGGGCAAATTGAGCGAATCGATGCTCGTGCGCACCCTGGAAGCTGCTCCCACGCCACCACGACAGCTGCAAGTTTCGCGTATATTGAATTCTAGCGCTACAATAACATGGCTTCCGCCCAGCCACTCCAATGGCAAGATACGCTTCTACATTGTCATCTTGAATAATGATAAATTTCCCGTTGCTGCCGATCCAAATGATCCTAGCGCCAAAATCGTATATCAACTGCAAAATTTGACCAGTTATACGGCGTATAAAGTATATGTGATTGCACAAACTGTGGAGAGCTCGCATCCTAGCAACGATATACATTTCACGACCCTAATCGGAGGTAAGTGCAGTTGAAATTGTAACAAATATTTTTGTGTTTAGATTGTATAATTATCCTTTCTTTTTTAAATTTAGAGTGTCTTAAATATGTATTTAAATGGAAAATAATGAAAGGTTTTTCATAACGATCCAATTCCTGAGGCACTTTTTTTTTTCTCACTATATATAAAGTAATATTTTGGATTTTTAGTCTTATATTACTTAGTATAATTCATGATAATTTGTATTCATGGATGAGCAAGTTGAACGAAACCTTGCGATCGTATGGTCTGAGTAATTCCACTAGGATTCGGGAGCTCATTGGCATCAGACAAAAGAGTAGAGTGATATCATTTCCACAAGTTGGTGCAAGCTACAGTTCTGGGAATCATACAGAACATGCATCACGGTTACAAAGAGTTTTAAGAAGTTAGTTTAGCTGCTGTATCAAGATTCAGTTCTGGCTGGTGCTTGTCAACATGAAGGGATCCTGCAGAATATCCACTATCCCAGTTACAAAGAGTCAAAGAGGGTGGATTCATTAGTTTATTTCCTCTATCAATGTTCGTTTCAGGCTACAAGTAGTCGACATGTCTGGGAATCCTACAGAGCATCCACTATCACAGTTACAAAGAGTCCAAAGAGGGTAGATTCATTAGTTTATTTCCTGTATCAATGTTTGGTCCTGGCTGGAGCTCGTCTGGAACAATTATGAATACTATTTCCGATAGGGATAGAACAGTAATCATAATTTCCATTATAAAGTAAAATTAAGTAAATACAATAAACGAGATTAGATCCGTTTTTCCATCGAGTTGGGGTCTATTCCCATTGCTAACTCAAATTTATTTGTGATTGTCCCAAGCTCCCATATTTAACATTATAATAAAGCAATTACAATATTTCAATTTCAGTCCCCTCCATGCCGGGCAGTGCTATACCCACACGCGACACCAATAATGATACTTTAATACAGTGGAGCAAACCGTCGGCACCTGCCGGTCGTGTGGAATACTACGAAGTGGCTGTGACAGTCATGTGGAATGAGGAAGTAGTTCGTCGACGCATTAGCACGATTATCGGCTCGACATCCTGCTCACTCAAAATACCCGCTTGCATTGATCACGAGTACAAGACCACATTTGAGGTACGCGCTGTGAATGCTGCTTTGTTGACGCACGAAGTGCCCACTGATGATAGCACAGAGCAGGAGCTGCGTTTGGACCCCGAGGCCGAATACTATGATGGCAATGATGAACTTATATGCTCTGGTGGTCGGACGCAAAGCGTCGGCGCTCTGGAGCGTTATCAAGATGCTGCGATCTATCGCCTTTACAAGTCGCCGTGGCAACGTGGACCCACCTACGGTTGTTCGGCAAACCGGCTGAGTAAAATCACCACCATTGCTCTGTTGGTGGTGGTGTTGTCCCTTTGTGTTATGCTCGCCCTGTACATGGCTCGCAAAAAGTACAACAAAATGGCGAATATCAACTGCACTCTGCCGCCCGGGTTGGATACTTACATAACGAAGGACGGTTTTGGGGGTGATTTTATGACACCAGAGAAGGACGACGAGTCGCCACATATGCAACGCGGAGGCAAGGAATTCGTTTTCCACAATGAAAAGCATTACTTGCTGGCGTCGCTTACCAGTGACAGCGGCTATTTGGGGGAGGGACACTTAACGCTTGGCAGCAACACAAATGCTGCCGTTGACGATCCCTACATTTGTGCTGGATCTATGCGCACCAATTCGGAGAGTTCCGCGGCTGCAGACTCCTTGGTCGAGAGCACCGACAGTGCAGAAATCGACCTGGACAGAGTCGCGGAAGATTTGGGCATGGCAAACCATCTACAGCGCATTATGGAAGTTGAGCCGTCCATAGAAGTGGCCCAAGCGTTGCCCATGCTACAAATTCTGCCAACTAATGACAATAACTGCTGCTATATAAAGCCCACAGAAGTAAACAATTGGCATTTACCGCCGGCGCAGAAACATCAGGAGGATACGGTTACTATTCCTACGGCCACCAGCGGTTACGTGACCGTAGATAGTATTTGTGTCCCCTCTGTGCCCAGCTCGCAAATCAATCCAAGCGGCTATGTGCAGTCAGTGGAATTACAAACAAATCCCTACACCACATTGGAGCAATTGGAGAAGGCGAATAAGGTGGGGGGTGGTGCCGTGGGTGCAGCTGCAAATGATCATGAGCCGAATATGTCGGCGGCAAACGCCCACATATCCGGCTACGTTAAGCAGCGGGATTTGACCGCTTTCGGCCAGCAGCAACAGTTCAACTAAATTTACACACCAAATTTAAATGCAGTTACAAACATTTTGTATCGAAAAAGCTGGCTTCCTATCAAACGACTCAATACAATATTTGTTCTTATTGTACACTGTAACTATACTATAGTATTAATTAACAATGATCCAACTATTTTTAGAGCGCATCACTCATTAATTTTAAATTAATTGTTAAATGTTTCATGTGCACATACAAATTTTGCTCATACAAAAATACATTCAATAATGAATTCGAATCTTTAATCAACGTTTCATTGAAGAACCTCAATTATTTTACTTAATTAATGTTAAGACAAAAGAAAAAACAAAAACTTCCATTTTTCATTTTTATAAGATCGAGAATTTTATAAGTATTTATACATTTACTACTGTAACACTTAAGATATTGTATCATAGATGAGTATGTAGAAAATCGTTGTACTTATATCAAGTGTGCGGATGAAATATAATTTTAATTTGTTTGTTGTACTTTTTGAAAGTATGTGGATTAAATATAATTTTCATTTGTTTATATGTACGCACAATATTCTTATTTTTCATGGCCACAATCCAAGGTGATGTTGGGAAGGGTACTATGAGCAAATATCGTATAATAATATACGGTATTTGCTATGAGCGTAAAATATCATCCTTGGGTATGTTCAGAAGCATAAAACATCATCCTGGGTGATGCTGGAAAGTGCATTACGAGCGTAAAATATCCTACTTGGTGATGTTGATAAGGGTACTATTAGCATAAAACATTCTCCTTGGTGATGCTGAGTATTGTATTATGCACAACTCTTGGTGTGTCTAGTTTTATGACCCGTCAGGGATTCACGGCGCTGCAAATTTATTCAATATGAAAACATACCAAGCTTCAATTAAAACTGAATTAGATACATTAGGCCTGGAACATCACGCCACCGACAAGCCGCCCTGGAAAAAAAAAATGGCTGTTGGCCAGTAGGGAAATCAACTGATCGTTTATAACTTTCAATTACATCACCAGGGGAATTCTTCCACACGCAGAGGTGAGAGCAGCGAAGGTAGAAGAACCGATCCCACACTCGAAGGAGAGAGCAACATGGTGCCTTTGCCTGCACCGGGTGGCAGTCAACCGAGGGTTCACCGCGTAAACAAGGCTGACTAAATTTAATAAAGATTCGAGCCAGAAAATGTGCACCGTAAAACTAAAATTCCAGACAAAATTTACATTTTTTTCAGCACTGGAATAATTCCGTGGTTTGTTTTGACAGAAAGGCTCACTAAACTCTATATTTGTATCTTGGACCATTACGCCATGGGGAAGCTCATCTTCTTTGTCATAAAAAGTGAACAAATCGAGAAAATCGAAAGTTGGAAAATAGAGTCTGGTGATGGAATCGTCTTTTCACTGCTTACAGTCAAGTCACTAATAGTGTGATTACATAGTGACTTGTTTCATTTAACTGCCTTGTTGCACTATGTTTAAGTTATACAATTTCCAAGGAAGGAATTCACCTTGCATCCATCTCAACATAAATTCACCTTGCATCCATCTTAACATAAATTCACCTTGCATACACCTTATGATATATTCACCTTTCAAACTAGCAGCAGACTGTAATACACATGTGATGTGTTTGTTTTCATTGTAAAAACTTTTCCAATAAATTAAATCCCTTTTTAACGGCTATTATTAATTTCTCCATTTCTCTAAATTTCTTAATTTTTATTAGCTCCTTTATGCACTTGTACTCTTTGAGAATTCCCAAGGTATTATTATTAACAGGCTAAAAGAGCACCGCGACCTAAAATATCTATTGTGCAGCCTCGTACCCAACTAAAACAGTCCTAGACTATTTATAAATCTCGTAACTGCTGTGGGCTTAATTTTAACTAGGTGATTTGGAGATATGAACCCACTGCCTAGGTAATTATGTCTGCGTCTTGCCACCGCTGGGCAAGTGCATAGAATATGTTCTGCCGTTTCCTGCTCCTCTTGACAGAGTCGACAGGAATCGTCTTCTACCACGCCTATTTTTTTCAGTCTACAGTGTGCTGTTAAAAGTTCAGTATAGAGTTTGATGTCATTTCTGCTGAGGTTTAAAGAAGCATATACCCTGATGTGTTCAGGATCAATGAGTAGTCTTGAGTGCCGCATGCCTTTTTAGGCTCTCCAGTAGTTTAGCAGACCTCGTTTTTCCTGTTCGCACAACAAGTTATTTGTGAAGCTACTGTTTACCCCACAGAAGGGTTCTGGACCTATAAAGGCAGTGTCTGCACCCCTTTTTGCTAAAGAATCTGCCATTTCGTTTCCCTCATGTCCCGGTACCCACATTAGCGTAACAGAGTTTCTCGCTGCTAGGGTATTGAGAAGTTTAGAGCATTCCCAGACCAGCTTTGATTGGAATGAGAAGTTTATTAATGATTTCAGAGCTGCCTGGCTATCTGAGAGTATGCATATTTTGGTGTTGCGTGTACCCCTGCGTAGACATTCTCTAGCACATAACTCTAAAGCGTGGACCTCCGCCTGAAAAATGGAAGTGGTTTTTCCCATTGCAATTTTTGGAACTTTGGCCCTACAATTCCAGCCCCTGCACTGCCAATTTCCATTTTGGACCCATCTGTATACCACAACTGCGAGTCCTGTTTTATTATTATTTCATTGTTTCTCCAAGCTGAACGGTCACTGATGACTACTTTGAATTGCTTTGAGAAGTCTAATTTTTTTTCCATTTTGTCGAAGACACGGATAATTCCAGACAGTGGCCAGAATCTTTGCGTGCCCCGAAAGGTTGCCTTCTTTGAGATGGGCTAGATTAGGTAGCCTTAGGGCCGCGCTGGCCGGCATCCTTTTAACTAAAAGGTGTAGAGGAGTCAGTCCAGTGATTACTCCCAAAGCTAGTGTGTGGCACGTTCTCATTGCTCCCGTCACACTCAAACAGGCTATTCGGTGAATCATGTTAAGAGTCATCTGAGCTTTTGTTTGGTTTACTTTTGGCCACCATACCAACGACGCGTATGTAATCATTGGTACTATTATTGTTTTATATGACCACGCCATCATTTTTGGCCGTAGTCCCCATGTTTTACCGTACAACCTCTGGCAAGCGTAGGTTGCTCTTAAGGCTTTACTAGTTATGTGTGATAAGTGGTTTTTCCAAGTTAGAGTTTTGCCTAGGATTACTCCCAGATATTTCATTTCATTGGACATTGTTAAGTTCGTGGTCCCTAAACTTAAGGTCCCCAGATTCAGTTTCCTTCTTTTGGTGAAGGGTACCACATTTGTTTTATTCGGATTTATCGATAGTCCTTTCTCCTGACACCAGTTTTGAGTGATGTCAAGAGCTAGTTGCATGCGATCTGTTATGGTAGAGTCAAACTCGCCTCTGACCATAATTACCAAATCATCCGCAAAGACCTGAACTTCGCAGCCGAGGTCATTGAGAGTTTGTAATAGCTCGTCGATAACCAATAACCATAGGAGTGGCGATAGGACGCCCCCCTGGGGACATCCTTTGGTTGACCTGACAATTAGCTTTGCTGTCCCTGTTTCAAAGATTGTTGTTCTGTTTTTCAGCATATTGAGAACCCATGTTATGTTATGATCAGTCTTTGTATACCTTTCCTGTTCATCCCCTCCTCAATTGATCTGAAAGTAGCATTGTCAAAAGCCCCCGTAATGTCAACCGATGTACAGAGAGCTATTTCTTTACCCTCAAATGCCTTTTCGATTTTGCTCGTTAAGCTATGTATGGCTGTCTCAGTCGATTTGCCTGATTGGTAAGCATATTGTTCAATATGAAGAGGAGCATCTTTAAGATAAGTTTCCCTGATATATTGGTCCAGAATTTTTTCCATAACTTTTAGCAGGAATGACGTTAGGCTAATGGGCCGATAGGCTTTTGGCGTCTGGTCCGCCTTTTTGCCTGCTTTCGGTATGAAAGCCACCCTAGCCTTCGTCCAAGGTTTAGGCACTATGCCTAGTTCCAGACTTATCCTGAAAATATTTGTTAGCACAGGTGCCAATACATCAACACCTTGCCGAAGTAGGCACGGTTGTATATTATCGACACCTGGGGATTTGAATGGTCTAAAAGTGGAGATAGCCCATTTGGTTTTGTTGACGGTGAAGATTCTGCGAGCAGTGAGAGTTCCCTCCGTGTAGGCATCATGAAGCGAGTATTCTCGATGATTTCACTATCCTCTCCGCTAGTGGCACAGCCTGGAAAGTGAGTGTCCAACAAAAGCTGTCCCGTCTCTTCCAGGCTCTCCCTAAAATTTCCGTCAGGCTTCTTGAGTGTAGAAAGGCTATTTGAGTGATTTCTGGAGTCGGGTAGCTGCTGGGAGGGTTTCAATCTCCTCACAGTACTTTTTCCATGAGTCTCTCTTAGATCTTCTCAACTCATTATTATAGGCCGTTAAGGCACTTCTATAAGATGCCCAGTCACCATTAGACTTGGCTCTATTAAAGAGTTCACGGGCTTTTTTGCGCAAAATATTTAGCTCCCCACTCCACCAGGGTACGTTCCTAGAACGTTTCTTCACAACTAAATTGCAACTACTTTCAAAAGCCTCGATTATTATATTATTTAATTTGTTAACTTCAAGATCTAGTTCCTGAGAGTTACTTATTTTTTCACTAAGGCACGCAATATTTTTCTCAAAGTAAAAGTTATATATCGACCAGTTGGTCTTCCTAACATTTCTTATTTCGAAAGTGCCTCCAATCTCCCCCCCCCCAGATCAAAGCAAATGTACCTAGCAGAGACATGACCGTACTGAAAGTGGGCCATTGGTCTGTAAAGGAATTGCCGCACTTCCCCGAAGGGCTGACCAATTTGTTAGTGTCTAGGCGATCCGCGGTCTCAATGAGACATTCGATATTGGCCAGTGCGACTACTAACTAGCCTGAGCTAGACTGAGCAGGAATCGTAGAAAACTACTTTCAACCTGTGCGTTGAAGGTAGTTCTTAGTTTGTGTAACTGGACCATGTCACCGTCTTTCATGTGCCATGTTTCAGCACACAGTAAGCCCCTACACCGCAACAAGGTGACTACCCAGCGTAGGTAAGAAATTCACCTTGCATCAACCTTGAAATCCCAAGGTAAGAAATTCACCTTGCATCCACCTTGAAATCAACTCCTGATAATTTCTCTTTGCATTTACCTTACCATAAATTCACCTTGCATCCACCTGACGACAAGTTCACTTTGTATGCGATAAATTCAACTTCAAATCAACCACCTATAAATTCACATTGCATCCACCTTCTGCTAAATATAACTTGCATCCAAGTTGAACTTACTTAAGTAAATTCACCTTACCTGGCATTCACTTTAGATACCGCCATGTAACAGAACGCTACGGTCGTTTTTCACACTTTCTCAGTTAACTGTCCTCTCATGATTTAGAGTCATTCTCAATAAATTTGTGCATAATTTTTATACGTGACACAAAATATAATTCAATAAACTTACAACCATTCCAAGTCCAATTATGGATTCAGCGTCATACGTTCATAAGTCGTAAAGTTCTTATTAAATAGTTAATAAATACAATGTCGTAAGTTTTAATAATTACGTTTATTTGATTCTTTTTGGATATAGGAATAATATTATATGTTTATGTAAATATTTTGTATCTTTAAACTGCATGTAATACGCTCTCAAGCGCTTGGAGGGTTTAATAAAAAAAAACACATAAATAATGTCAATTTAAAGTTAACGTCCAAATGGGAATGATTCATAGAAATATAATAATTTAAAATTATTAATTAACAATTGATTGAACGTGTTGTAATACAATTCTAAATCTGTTTAAAACATTTGAATACAAAAATAAAATAAATTGAATGAACTTTTTTTTTAGAAAAAAATGTTAAATTAATTAATAATTATACGAGATGTAGTTGCAGAGCGTTTCTTTCAATAACATTAACTTGCGTAGTGATTAATTTATATATTTAAATAGATCGTGTGCGCATTTAAAACGCCAACTTAAGGCGAACGAATAATGGCGTCATAGGCAGCGAATATCATTGAAGCCACCTCGACGGAGCGCGACTTCAAGCTGAGCGTGGCGTCCGGATTACCGGGCTGTAATTTCAATTCGAGCAGAACCCATATGTTGTTGGTCAACTTCAAGGACTGATATAGCATATCCTGACCCTCCACATTGCGTTTGGCAATGGTGAAAATATTATTAGTCGTCATTTTGGAAGCGATGCCATCGGTGGTGCCACTCACGCCGCTCAAACTGTACTGCAGCTCATTGGCAGCGGGAATTTCCTTCCAAGTGTTCAGGAAGACACGCTTATCCAACTGGCCGTCCTCGGCGAAGAGCACATTACCGTGCACCAAGCAGGCGAAATAAAATATATCAATGCTATTCTTGACAGCAATTTGCAAATTGTTCAAAGGTTCCATGCGTTGCACGGGACCGTGGGTGCCCAAAGGCAGAGTCACTTCGCAAGTTTGATTCGGCGGTAGCGGAGCCACTTGTAGTGGTGAGGCCGGTATCAATCCGAAGCTGTTTTTGTTAAGCTGAATGGCGAAGCCGCTCATGGGTTGCATGGCTTTGTTGGTGAGAGTCATGTCCATGGATATTTCGCCATTTCGGCGTGAGAATGTACCTTGTATTTCGAGGCCTTTGCCCTTCTCTGCGGGCAACCACACAATTTTGGGAATTTGTACGCCCACAGTAAGTGCGGTGCCAGAAAGGCCGAATATGTCGCCAAGTAGGCTGGAAGTACCTCCAACGGGATGCTCATTTGGACCACCAAGCTGAAATATTTGAAATAAATTAAATGTGTGCTTTGATTAAAAAAATTTACAGCACTTACCAAAATATCCAAACCGCCTCCCAACAAATCCACGTTACTGGTGGCGGCCGCTGCTACAGGTTCTACAGGGGCATTGATATCCATTGACAGCAAATCACCAATCAAGGATTCTTGATTGGGTATGACCATGGCCTCGCCACTGACTTCTGGCTCTGCTGTGGTGGCAGTTGCTGCACGATTTGGCAACGATTTACGGACACCTGCTCCACGTCCCTCCACAAAAGCAGTGGGTGGCTTATGATAGACACTTGCCAAGGAACTGATGTGACAAATGAGCTCATCGAGAAGTGTTGGTTCCAACAGATCGGTCTCTTCCGAAATCAAAGGTTTGTCAGCTAAAACCACCTCCTTGGCTGCAGCTGGATCAGTGGATAATAGGCGCCAATAGATAAAACCACGATCACGCAAATCGGGATTATCGGAATCTTGTGTGGCCAAGGACAGCACATGTTGCACCAGCTCCTGTGTATCGGATGGTCGCTTAAGGAACAGCTTCACTACTGCCGTAAGCAATTGCAATTGTACTTGAGCGTTTTCATCTTGGAAACCCTCAAGGAAGCTGTCGAGCAACTCGTCTGCGTTATCAATGCGTTCAGCGTATTCACCAATGATCCAAACCATTGAAGCACGCGCCTCCGGCTCGTCGAGAGTGTCCAAATTTTCGCACAAAGTGCTGATAATGCTCTCGTACTTGTTCGGGTATTTACGGAATATGTCCTTAATGACCACAATAGCCTCTTGCACTACATAGTTAACTTTTGTTTGGATGAGGTCAAGTAGTGTGGAGACACAACGTTCCGCAGATGGTTCAACCTGATAAATATTTTTTTTAATTAAATTATATACGAAACAATTAAAAATATTAGCTACCTTAATAGCACAACGTCCAATGGCACGCACAGCCTTGCGCACAAAATCGACATCCACTTCGGTGGCGTACTCCTTCAGTTCGCTCAGCACTTGAGCAATGTTGCTCTGATTGGCCAGACGTATCATAATATCCAATTTCTCCAGTTTCACATAAATGGGATCATTGTATTTGACAAAGAACACCTTCATCTCGTGCTTGAGGATGTCGGGGCGCTTTTGGACAATTAAATTTATGTTACGCAAGGCTACATACTGCACTTCCGGCTCAGAGGAGAGCAGCGTCACCAATGGTGGGGCCAGCTTTTTGGTCAGAGTGGCGCAAAAGTCACTATCGCTTGAGAGCATTTCCAACAACTTCATCAACACTTTGACGGCACTTAGCACAACAGCCGCATTGGCATGGGCCAAACGGGGTGTAATACGTTCACAAATCGATTGCGCTTCACGCTCATCTTTTGGACTGTAGTTGGCCAAAGAGTCGAGAATGAATACTTGACCCCATTCGGTGCACTCGTTCAGCGCAGTGAGCAGTTTATTAATGGTCACCGAATTCATTTCCACCAATGGGTGCCCCGATTGACTGGCTTCGTTGATTTCGCTAAGAGCGGCCACGGCATTTGCCACTACCATTGGGTTCGAATCGGAGAGCAAGTCTTTAAGCTGATCCAAGAAACCTTGATCTTCAACCTAAGACAAGGGAAAATATATATATAAAACCTTTAAATGGATCGGGCTATTTTGATTGTAGAGATTGTATTAGCCTCCAAGGCTAAAAGTCTAGACTAATGAAGCTGCAAATACATTGTTTTGCTACCATGTTTGTCTATAATATTATCGAATACTCTTCAATTTCGATCAGGAATGGTATTTTTTACTTGACAGTGATTCTAGCCAGATAGATGGAGGAAATGAACTAAACTCTCTCTTGTTTTCTAACAGTCCAGTGTCCTCATCGAATAGCTATGTTCTAACTACTAAAACTCGAATTAGCTAAATTAAATGAAGTCCAATTTTACTTGCAGCTCACCCAACCTGCTGTAGAAATACCATATAATATCAATGCCGAGAGAATAATCACGCCTGATTTGTATTCATGCAATTTAAGTAATTTAGCTATTTACCATTGATGATGAGATGTCGTACAGTTTGGCGACACAAACTGCTGCCGTTTTGCGTACATAAGGATCCTCGTCTTTCAAACATTTGCGCAAGGGTTCACACAAGTACTCAGTGATTTTGTCAACGCGTATACAACCCATGGTACGCACGGCCAAAGCGCGTATAAGTGGATTCGAGTCTTCGCAGTCCTTTACAAACGTATTCACTGCCATTATGGCCATATCCGGTTGGGATTTAGCGTAATTCATCAAATACAAATAGACCAACTTTTTCAATTCCAGATTATCGGTTTGCATGCAATTAACCACATCCGGAAACAAGGCAGAAACGTCCTTGCCAACAGTCATGCTGGCTATGACCTAAGAACATTAAATAATGTTGGATTTAAAAAGGATACATTGAGTTCTTGGAAGTTTATTCTTAGAAGTTGTGGAAAGTATTCTTACTCACATTTTATTATATGGAAATTATAATTAAATTTTTACTTTAAACAAATTCTGAACTATAGGTACAGAATGTTGATACAACATATATTAATATATAATATTATTAAATTAATATACCGAATCTTTTAAAATAAATGTAAAAATACTATTTAAAGTACCTGAAAATATGCACCACATTACAAACCAAATACACACCGAGTTACTCTGTGTAAATGGTGTATAAAGAGAAGCATACTTTTAGGTGGAGCAAAAACGGCAGTATTCACTGCAAAATTGCATTTCTACATATAGATGCAATGCAAAATTCTTATATAACTGACCTTCTTTACAGCCTCTTTTTTCTTTTCTTTCTTGTCATTGTTGAGCTCAGATTTCAGCTCGAAAATTTCACCCTTTTTGGTTGTGGTAAAATATTTCGAATCGGTCATGTCGGCAGCAGAGTGTTATCTTTCAAGAAAATTAAGAAAATCCCGTTATTAAAAATATACTCATTTTTCCATTTTGATAATTATTTATAAATTTTTCTCTTAATAAAATTACTGGCACTTCATCAGTGATTATTTTGTGTACAAATAATCCAATGCCGCCACCCCCACCCAAATTGATTTATCAACTAAAATTGTGAGCAGCGCTGGCATTTAGTTGCGAGCCTCAAGTTTTCCGATTGGGGGCGTAGGCAAGTAAATTTTTCATTTCACTTTTTATACACTCTTCAACTCTTTTTTATAAGTATTTTATTATATTTATGTTAATTATGTTTAAAACTTGTATTTTTACATATTCTCCCTTTTTATTTACCTCAACTTAATAGGTAAATTTATATTTTAATTTCACAGAAAATTTTACACTGCCGTTTTCCAGAATTGATTGTGTGCGAATGTGTTGATTAATCAAAGTGAAGGAAGTGTTCGGAGAGATTGTGGAGAAGTAGTGTTGTGAATTTGCAAGAGAAAAGGGAAACCGATTATTAAAAGCAAAAACGACTACAAAAGTGAATAACTTGCTTATTGATAAGTTCAATGCGGGTTTATCCAAATACTCTAAAATAAGACAATATAAGATGATAATAGAGAGTATTTGGGTTTATCATTTGAAATTATGTTGGAGGTACTAAATTTTACTAGAAAATATTATATTACATTTATCATATATACACCTTAAGTTGTCATTTCCACTGAATATGGTTATATTTCAAATTGAATATGATTGTAATTTGGTTTGCATACAAAATTTTGGCACTTCAAACATTGTCTGAATGAAAATTTACAATAAGTTTGGTTTTTTTTTATTACTAAAATGACGTGTTATTCTTGTTTATTTACATTTTAAAACACATATCATAAATTTTCTATTGGTTTATGGACACGAAAATTAAACGATCGTATACATTTAAAAGTGAAATCGTTTTAAAATTATTACGCGTGATCATGGCCTAAGAAAACGGATACAAATTTGGTTCTCTGGTACTATGAAAAGTACAAGAGAATTCTAGGGAACCACATAGTGGGTGATGAATTGCTCGTTTTTGATAATCGGTCCGTAACCTAGATATTGAGTCACGGTACAACTATTACCATGACAACGCCGCTGAAATCATTGCAGTATAAATTTTTAAGATTATAATTGTGTGCTACGTACCGAAATTCCAACAAATACATTCTCCAACTTCATCTCATACTCTATTCTTAAAAGCGTGAATCGCGTTTTCTACCCATTGAATAACCTTTTGCTCTTGGTTTTTGACATTTTTTGGAAATGGATTTCGAAAATCTCTCTGAATTTTCTGCCGAGTTATGCATCCTGCGTTAAGGTTACTTAGTGACTTTTCTTAATATGGTTAATACTTACAGAGTATGATGACGTCAATATTTATATATCAATAAACTTAATTTTCTTCGTTTTACAAACTAAGCAATTCCTTAAGTTAGATACAATGGATATATAATGCTCATGGTCGGGCTAAGTAGTTTCGTGATTCACATGCTAGTCTGAGTACTTGGAGACCTCCTTCTACGGACGTTCTCCGGCCTATCCCACTTCTATAAATCTCATGGTCTGGGGGTCTGGGTTGAAATGTTCTTTGTAAATCCTTTTCTCTTCGTGGCAAATTCCCTTAAACCCTTGCAGACATTATCAATAATGGTGTAAGATATTTTAATAATAATATTAATGATGGTTATCAACTGATTTTATATTGAAAAATGACATCTAAAGCTGCGGTTACGGTATAATATCGTTTTATCGCTTTGGCATTGCGATTTGACATAATCTTTTCATCGCTTTAAAGAAAGAGTAAAAATTGCCTGCACTGTAACTGCAGTCTTAGTCGATAATTACTCGTATCTACCCATTGAAACATATTCTGCGAAATGCGGTACCATTAGTTATTCGGTTCTAATGAAATTTATATACATACATACATATATATTTCAATTCAAAATATTTACGGCCAAGCAATTTCTTCCACACTAATTAGATGCTATCTAGATCTCTCTTCATGCAATTGAACATACCCGCTGGAATATTTTTCAGGTGTAACGGATATTAAAAGGTTTAAGCGCCCAAGACACGGTAAATATTATAGACAATTTATTATCTTGTATACGTGTGCTGGACGGTCGAAAAATACACGGCCAAACATGACTCTTCAACCAATCATTTTTAATTTGCGTTTGTGCTGTTCGGACGATAATGTCGAATGAGGGCAAAATACTTTTGGCGATTGTAACAGTGTGTTAAAAAAAAGAAATTGTAAACAAAAACAGATTGAAAAGAAAGTACATTTTGAGCCAGAGTAGCTGATCTTTCATTATATGGTTGCTATAGAGTTGGTTCTTAACATCGCACCGCTCAGCTAAAGAGCGGCACACTTCCAGCAAGTCAGTATTAATATTTTCGTTCAACAGTGTTCACCATCTGGAGTGCCCGTCAAGTTTTTGTTTGAAATATACGTCAAAGAGTCGTCAATCAAGGTGAAAAATTCAACCCATTTTTATTTTAGCTCATGCTGACTACAAGCATCGTATGTGTGACGCATTCGCAAGGTGCATTCCAAAATAAATAGGACTATGCAAATACAAATTTTTATTATTATTTTTGTTCAGGCCATCTATTGGAAATTTGCCTGTCAACCAGTTCCCGTATTCGTCTGATTTGGCACCGTGCGACTTTTACTTCTTCGGAAAAAGGCATTTGCTGGTGAAAAGAAAGAGTGTTGTGGACGTAGAAGCCAAGCCATTCAAAAGGCTTGTACAGAGATCCTGAAGAACATCCCGGCCCACGATCTAAAACACTCAATCGACGTGCTTTTAGACTGTGCAAACCGCTGTATTGAGAATTGGAAGGGAAATATTTTGATTAAAATAAATCGGTTTTGCCCAAAAAAAAAAAATCGTTTGGTTGTTCTTATTTTTAAAAAGTTCTGTTTTCTTTGGAATTCTGCCTTGTATATAACTAACCCAAGTAAAGATGGTTGTCAATCAGATTGACCATGCCTTGGGCGGTTTAGATCCAATGATCATAAGGTTACCTGACTGCTATTTGATGGATGCACCAAATTACCCATGCTGGATTAGCTCACGGTAAAGGATATTTCGAAGCTAGTCTGTATTTATACCAAACGGATACTGATGTGATGTGTGTGAGTTGGACTTTTAAACAATGAAGTACAGTTCCCAGCTTCCTAGGACGGTTGCCAATACTTTATTTTATTCAAAGTCCTGTCTATTATTTAATAAATAAGAAAATTATTTTGAGCGTAATGTTTTAACAAACAAATGTTTTATTTTTGAAATTTCATTTAAGTGATTAACACATAAAACAAATGAAGAGAAGTTTTGAATGACATTTTTTCTTGTTTTGGTTTTTTGTTTCTGTTGATTTAGTTGAAGTTTAAATATCATTTTTATAAGATTATAATAGTTAATTTAATGTATTATATGTTAGTTTCATTCACGTTTTGAATAAATTTAATAGTAGAATAAGTATAAATAATGAATATTAAAATTTACTTCATTTAGGAGAATATATATTTAATTAAATGTATTAATTTTTAAATTAAACACAAAATGTTAAAAATTCAGTCTTATTAAACAAATAAAAAACTTAGGTACATTATTTTCAGCAGGAAACACAATCAAAATAAAACGCTTTCAAAAATAGTTGTTTAGTACATTTTAGTAATGAATTTATAGTTTTTATTCTGTTTATTTTGCTTTACTTTGGTTTGCTTTAAACTCATTTTCTCAGTGGTTTTGTGTACTACTCTATTTCTGAGCTGTTTCGTTCTCAACGTTCCTTGTGTTTATAGAGAGTTTGGATAGTCTTGCGTAGTTCCAGCAAAAAGCACAATTTTTGTGTGTTTTTTCCGTTTCTTTGAACAAGGTTCTATAGCTTAGTTTTTAAGAGGTGGTACCGTGAAGGAGCTCCCAGAGAAGTTCAAATAATGCCTCAGGCCTTATATAGGTGGAAGAACGAACTAATCAAGACTAGTGATTTTTTTTCATTGAGTGTCTTTGGTAGTGTCATTGTTTTTTTTTCTTTTTCTGATTATTGGGGAGACGTTTGCAGATTGCTATGAGGGAGTGGCATTTTAAAATTTTATAAAATGCTTTTAATTAATATATATTTCTGTATGTACAAAATAAACTCTGCTCTATCTTTTGTTTAATATACTCGTATATACTTTTCTTTTCCATAAATTTTTCCTAAAGATATGTTGCAGTTGCAGGTTGGCTTGTGTAGTTACTCAATTTTCTTATTATTTTCTTTTTTCATAATTTTTCCTGTTAATGAATTCATATTTTTTATAATTTTAACTTTTTTCTATTTGGTTTGCTTTTTACGGCTATTTTGTAAATATTTTCAACAATTAATTAATTTATTTTTTATCTAAAAAGAAATGCATAACAACGTTAAAATTGTTGCAAATATATATATGTATATATTAGGCGTATATACTTTTTTCTTTGCTAATATTTACAATAGTTTGGTTAAATATAATAAATATTTAATTTGGTAAAGTTTTCTTTAATGAATAGCATAGAAAATATTTGGATTTATGTAATTCATAAAAATGTATTAAAGATTTTAATAAAAAAATTGTTGTTTTCATATATATCGAATTGAAATGGAAAAGTCAATCAGTTAGTAATAGTAATTTATATACAAATACTTAATAGTAAAAATAATAAATTACTACAGTTAAACTAATTCACAGAGTATGAGAAATAGTAGGGAATTATAAATAGTATAAAATAAAAATAAAAACAACAATAAACAAAAAGTTCGTCAATGTTCACTTGTAAACAAATTTATAATTAACATATGGATGGACGCAGAAAAAATAATGAAATTAATCAAGGCCATTCTAGAGATATATTAAGTCGCGCTCATTGAAACGAAAGCGAATAACGGAAAAAGCACATAAATCTATACCAATCCATATTTGTGGAGTTGATAGTGCCTGATTATGCAAACTTAACTTAACACATCATAACTAATAATATATAAATAATCTGTTTATTAATAAACTACAAATAGTAATAATTTTGAATACACTCACCAAAATGTAAGCTGTTGGTCAATTACCATAAAATTCAAATATTTATAGACTTCTATGTTAAGTTACGAGTATGTTCTGTTAAGTCTTCACAGAACCATTAACATATTAAATTATAAACATATGTTTCTGACAAAACATAAGCAGACAGAAATAAACTGTTTGGGTAATATAACTTAGCATAGACATCATATATGAACAGCCTTATAAGTTAAGTTACGAAGTTTTCACAGAACCACTAATATATAAAACTATAAATATATGTTTCTGACAGAACATAAACAGACAGAAACATACAAATCATGCATCAACAGACTTTTAAGTTATAAGTTGTTGTGTTAAAGATGCAGAGTGACATAAAGCATTAAGGATAACAGAAACTCATCGCGATTTGTCTATGCTGTCGCTAAAAGCTTATTTCTGTTGCAAATGTACTGGATTCTGTTTCTGATGCCGTTTCTGCTTTATGTCACTCTGCACCTGAAGCCCTCACAGAGCCAGAAACAGACAGAAATTATCTGTTTATGTAACATAACTAATATAATTCAAACATCAACAGACTTCATGTTAAGTTAGGAGTTGTTCTGTTAAGTCTTCACAGAAAGAACAGATATAAGCTGTCATGAGCGGCCCCGACACGTTACTGCATTACTTACGTCATATTCATATGTGTGTGCAGTATCTCTGCACCGATACGCTACTGCATACTCTTCAATAATTAATTTTTCGTTTACTCTTTCGGTGTGCAGACGACAATGTCAGACGCGGATAAAATAATTTTGGCTGCGGTTGCAGTGTGTTTAAAGAAGAAACAAAGTAATGAAAAACAAAAGCAACGAAAAAAAGAATTTAGATGAAAAATTGGTACCTAAAAAGGAATGAGATTACTCATAAAAATACTCATCAAAATTCAGCGGTAAAATTCAATGAATTCGATGGGAAATGTTTTTATCTCCGTTTTCCGCCATGACGTTCGCGCGCTATGAAATTCTGCTTCGAATGAATGCAGAATTTCACGCAAATACACATTGATTGACTGAACACATCATACATGCAGTAAGCAAAATTCAAATGATTTGAATTTTGTTTACTGCATGGCTTCAGTCATTGTATGTGAGACGCATCCATAGCTATTTCACTAATACATCTTTACGATTCTGTACATCATGTAGTAACGTGTCGGGGCCGCTTAATGAACAGCTAGCATTGCTATGTTAAGTGAAGATAAATTTGTATTTTCAGGCCTCTAAATTACAATACTAATCAAAGACCGTTGGGTTGAAGGAATTGCACAACTCTTCATCCATGAAACCAGAAAAAGAGGGTGTCGAGTTTTTCAACATTTCTAATGCCAATTAATGAATGTTTTAAATAAATCGAAAAACAATAAAATAGTTCGGATCTAATAAAATATCTGGCTAATGAACACTATTGTCGAGATAGAATACCGTTCAAAGAGGAAGTACTCGCTCAATGGACAAAATGCCAATTATTATAATAATTATAATAATAATAGAATACTTTACTAATTATATTTATTATATAATGATGAATAAAATAATGCCGATCATATAGAGAATATAAATTAGAAAAAATTTAAAAAACAAGGAAAAAACGAAAATTTTCGTTTTTCATAATTTGAGCTCAGTCTTCCATTACATTATTTTCTCGGTCCTCCATTGTTGTAATTATAAAATTTTAAGTTTGAAATCCACATTGAACAATTTGTTGGTTCCACAAAAATGTTCACAAAATAGAATAGAGGGATGTGAAAGAGTTCAAAGTAGGGGTAATAGAATATATAATATATATAGGAATATTCCTATCACAACAATAATTAAATATTAAAAATAAAGTGAAAGAATCACAAATCTTTGCATTTGCACTAAATTGTTTAGCATTAACGTTTTTAACATTTACATTTAAGTATTGTTAATTTACTTACAATAAAAAGAGGTATTTTTGGGGTCAAACAATTTATCGGTATTTTTGTTTTTTATCTCTTGTTGTTAAATATCGCATTTGTTTTTTAACATTTAGTTTCTTTGGTATATGTTGCAACGTTTTCATTTGTGTTTTACTTTTTAATATTATAATAATTATCTTTAATGATTTTTGCATTATTACATAATAATATTAACAATTATTTATTGACCTATTTATATAATTTATAAATACAATTTATAATAATTTTATAGACTTGAATATTATTTAAGATTAATAGTAATAATTTATAGAAAAGTACATTTAAAAATAATTTTAGTTTAAGAAATAAAGATAAATGCACATAAATATTTGCATGAATCTTAAATATAAATATTAAATGATTCCCTTAAATGTTTTCATACTTAATTTTTTTCTATTCAAGAAGAAGTTTGTAATAACATCTCTCAAATTAATAATTTTTTAAAGTTTAACCATTATTAAAAATTATTAAATTTTGTTATTTTTAACCGCTTTAAATAATTAATTAAAATTATAAATATTTTTTAAAATTCTAATCAATATTAATTAATCAATTATATCAATATAAATCAAATCAATGCTAATTAATTGATCTTATGTTAAAAATTTAAATACTTTTTTAATAGATTAACATAATTATGTCAATTATTTAATAATTTTTTTTGATTACTTAAAAAAATTATTATTTAATTACATTTTTGTTTGTATTCTTCAATTCAAATTATTATTAAAAATTAATAAATTTTTATTTTTTATTCATTAAAAAAAAATTGAAAACAATGTTAAAGAATTAATTGATTTTTATTTTTTTAAATTCATTTTAAATTCATAATTATAATCATATTCACAAAAACTATTTAATTTTTCAAATTTGAAAAGAATATTAAGAAGTAATTAATTTTTTTTGGTTGACTTTAAAATCATAATTAAAAAATTACATATTTTTTAAATTTGGAAAAAAATTAACGAATTAAAAAAATTTAATTTTTTTTTCACTTTAAAACATAATTGAAAAATTATACATTTTTCTAAATTTCAAAAAAAAAAAAATTAAAAAATAAAAACATTTTTATTTATCGTTTTAAATTTATTTTAAAACGTAATTGAAAAATGATATAATTTGTGAAATTGGAAAACAAGATTAAAAAATCCATTACTTTTTATAAATTATTTTTTTTATTCACTTTAAAAAGATTTGGATTATTTAATTTTTTATATTTGAACATAGTTTTAAAAACCTCATCATTTCTTTTCACTTAAGTAAAGACCTAAAAATCATTTAATTTTTTTTATTCTTCACTCCAAATTAATATTAAAAAATAATTCATTTTTGTATTTTTATTCAATTTAAAAACATAATTGAAAAATTAGATAATTTAAATTTGAAATCAATATTAAAAAATTTCATAATTTTTTATTTTTAATCACTTTAAAACCATAATATTTTATTTATTTATTTACAAAAGAAAGATAAGAATCAATTCTTATCATACGAAATTTAGGAGCACTAGCTGCCAGGGCTTTCAGCTCAAAACCAAACTTGATTAAGTTAAACAAAAGAAATCCAACAAAACCATAATAAAAAATGTATTTAATTCTTAAAATTTCACTTTAAAACATCAATTGAAAAACTGTTTAGTTTTTAAACTTAAAAACAATATTAAAAAATTCATATTTTTTCACTTCAGTAAAAAACTAAAAATTAGTTAATTTTTCTTTATTTGTCACTTCGAAATAACATTAAAAATTAATAGATTTTTATATTTTTTATTCATTTAAAAACAATTGAAAAATTATATAATTTTTCATAATACAATTTTTCATAATGCAAATAATATTAAAAATGTCATAATTCTTTATATATTATTTTATTATTTGAAAACAGTATTAAATTAAAAAAAAATAATTTTAATTTTTTTATTCACTTTAACAACATTATGGAAAAATTATATAAATTTTTATCATTGAAAATAATATTAAAAAATAATGAATTTTTGTCTTATTTTTGTAATTCACTTTAAAATCATAATTGAAAAACTCCCTTATAAAATTATGATAAATTTCAAACGTCACTTTAAAACCATAAATAAAAATATTATTTCATTTATTATAATTAAAAAATATATTAAAAATTTCGTTTTTCACTTTTCGTAAATAACTAAAAATTTCTTAAATGTTGTTTTTTAACTTTAAAATAACATTAAAAATTAATTAATTTTTTGTGTAAATTTTTTAGGAAAATCGCATTTTAATTAATACAATATAATAATATATTTTATCTAATATATCGTAATGATCTTTTTAATAATAATAAGAATAATAATAATTGTAATAAGACCTTTGTATATTTCCATTATATTTAAATATTATTTATGTATACGTATATATATGCGTATATATATATATACATATATATATATGTATGTATATATATATATATATTTATTTACAAGTAATTTATATTTTTGGAAAAAAATTGTTCTAAGCATTGCCTCGGTTTTTCCTAAATTAATATCATTTGTATTTGCTTCCTTTGTGTTTGCTTTGTGTTTGCTTTGTGTTTGCTTTGCGTGCTTTCTTTGCAATAGTTTTTAGATCGTAGCTTAATCGTCCCACGTGGGGAATTGAGTTTCATCGACAAACATGCTGAATTGTGCATTATTTGTTGTTGCTGCTGCTGCTGTTGTTGTTGTTGTCGTGTTCGTGGGGTTTCGTGCATGTGCGGCACTTGTTTGATTCTTTGCATTGCTTGCGGTTGCCTTCGAAGAACTGGAGCGATGTTCTGTTTAAAATTATATATTTATTATTATTCTTTTATTATCATTTCTAATATACGCGCTTTATTAGTTTTTTAGATTGGAAGTACATACATTATTTATTATTATTACATTATTATTAAGGAGTTTTAATTCAAAATGGGACTGATCAAATAAAGCTCACATACATTTTTTTTCTGAAGTTTCAATATGAAAGTTACTTAATTTATTATAATTATGTGGTAGAATTTTCCTATCCTTGCCTTTAACTTTCTTAGCTCACATAGCCTTAAATGCTCACTTGTTCGCATTATTCTACTCCAACACTACCATAATAAATTCAATGATCGGGAATACATAAGCCCAATAATCACTTTGTGGATACTCTCCATGTTGGAAACCAGGGTGATCAGCTTGAAATGGGGCGTGAAAAGCAGAATATTATAGCCACTAGGGGTTGCTCCCAGGTAGTGTACTGACTCCTTTGCTGTGTACTCTGGTCAATGAATCGATGAATACTTGATTAAGGTGAACACTCTCGGTACCAAAACTCTATGCGGATGATGTTGTCATATGCAAGACAGACCATATCGTGTCATATGGCAAAATCCTTAAGCACAACTTAAATTTGGTGCAAGGACAAGATAGCATCCTTCAACTTAATGAAAACTTCAAGTATCCCATTCAGAAGAAGGAGCGTAAACCTTTAAAGTCCTTTACTAGAAGAAAAAGAAACACTCTTCTCGGATGAGGCGAAATATCTTGGAGTGATCATAACAAATCACTAACGTGGAATTCACCTCTGAACAGTGTAATTAATAAATCCAAGTGTGCAAAATATGCATGTCAAATCCTGCATGGTAAAACATGGGGGCATAAGACCCAAAATGGATTGCTGGCTCTATAAAAGTATCATCAAATTGATTATGCCTCCTCAATATGATGGCGAAAGGTAGCAGAAGACTGCAGCAAACTAACTGAAGAAACTGCAACGTATGTCATACATAGGTATAAGTGGGACCATGAGAACATGTCCGACGATGGCATTACAGGTGCAATTAGGCATACCTCAATTAAGCTTAGCCATCAAAAAGGAGGCTTGCTCTCAGGCCCTCAAACTAACCAAGTCCTTTCAATTCAAGAACGTAGCCCGAACGGCTCACATGAATATACTTAAAATGCTCGAAAATAACCCAATCCTGAAAGTCGGGCATTTATGCGCCTAGAATCCAAAAAGCCTTTTGCGATGGGAAGGCTAGCTATAATTTGGTACCCCGTCTGGCTAGCTCATCAGTCCTACAGTTCTCTTGCTTAACCCTATGTTCCGGACCCCACATCAGGCGTACCATGAAAATGGTGTTGATATCATTTATGGCTTCCAGGCAGTCCTGGGCAACCTTTGAATTCAGTGCCACCGTGTTCATTGATTTGATGGCCGCCTGGCTATCCGAGTAGATATTTGTAATGATCTTTGTTACGGCGTGCCTACTTAAGTAGACTACTACCTCCTTCATGGGTAGGACCTCTGCTTGATAAACACTGCAGTGGTCGGGGAGACGGAACGAAAGTTCCAGTCCCAATTCTTTTGAGAAGACTTCAAAGTCGACTCTGTCTGGATCAAGCCTGGATCCGTCTGTGTAGAAATTCAGTTCCCCCTTCTCAACGGCATGGGTGTTTGCCACGGAATATTTGTCTTGAAGTGCCTATGAAGGTTTGGATTAGATATAGAGTGCTCAATGTTTTGGATACAACGACTCCAGGTATGCATGATAGTCGAGTGGCCAGTCTGCCGATCATTCCATTACGCCGTATATTTCAGCCTTAGCGCTGATGCGGGGGCCACTTGTTTCCCTACCAGATATAGTGTAGGTAGATACTTTCATTATAATGTAGTTTAATTCGCAAAACGAGAAGTGTCAGGTGCTTAGTAAGGAATCATAGTGAAATGTCACTTAATGGTCCGTCATGTTGGAACTGTATGTAAGTGGTTATAATGATCTTGGAGTGAAGTAGGCAGAAAATTGCATATTTCGGTTTCTATCTGGGACTACAAAATTTGACTTTTCATACAAAAGGATCTCTAATCCGACAAGTTCCTCCTTAGGTGCTCCCTGTGTTATTATCGTTAGGTTCTATCTGTATTATTTTTGTTAGGCTCTATCAAATACATCATCTCCGCCTACAAAACTTACTTGATGGGTGCTTCACGGTTTCCTGTTTGCTGGCCCAGACTGGTTCATTGCTTTGATTGATGTACGACTGTTGATCCCAGACTGCCTTCTCTTCCACATTTTTGCTCTGTAATTATGAAGAAAATAATATTTTTAAAAGCCCCTAAGCAAATATGGATATTCCTCCCGCATACATAGTCTCGATCTACGCGCAATTCCATTTCGTCCGTGGTCTGCTCGAGGGTGCTGTGCGTAATTCCATAATAGAAGTACATGACTAGGCCTAATGTCATCCAGATCGTGAATCGGACTAACGTTAGTATGCTTAGCTTAAATATTAAATAAATATTAACGGTAATGGCGATTGCGGGTATAAATGGAAGTCCGGGCGTCAGGAACGCCAGTGCATATCTGAAAGTAGAACAATATGGGTGTGACTTCTTTCCAACTGATCTCCAGATGTGCATTTGAGCTGTAAAAACTTGAATTTACCTATTTTGTGGTTGTCTCGATATAATTAATAATATCACAAATATGCCGATAAATAAAATGAAATAAATGAATGCAGCGAAACCACCGGACCAGCCAATGGCCGCAAACAGATCCAAAAAGAATATGAGACCGAACATGATTCCCACAAGTTTGGTGACATACATGCCTGGGATAAAATTTGGTTTAAAAATTTGGAAAAATTTCTCCTCCTTCGTTTTCACCTTCGAAGCAAACAATTTACATGACGACGTTTTACTTACCGCTCTCTGTGGTCGCCTGACCCGGATTGATCCACGGAAAGAAGCCCGGACACAGATACGAGTAGTCGTGAATTTTGCGGGATACAAAATTCAGGCCCATCGTATCGAAGGCGGTCGCCTGTCCAGTGGGTCCCGTTGGAGCGCCGTGCACGCTGCCATAGAATTTGTTCTCCGAACGATCGGACACCAAAAACTGATCGTCTCGCCCCAAATAACCCTCGGGACTCTCATCGATGAACGAGTCGTCGGAGTCGGACATGCCGCGCGTGACACGCTTGATCGTCAGCTTATTGGATTGCAGGACCTCAGCCGTGACGGCATTCGGATCGTTTGTGGCGCCCGGCGCCATCGGTGTACGCAACTGAGCCGGCAGTAGTTCTACCAAGGATGTGCTGTGCGGTTGATAGCGTAAAATTAGCACACACGTCGAGACCAGTGTGTACGCCAGTAGCGTGCCAATCGACATCATCTCCACTAGAATCTCCAGACGTATGGTTAGAGCCACCAGAGCGGCGGCAATGCCACTACCAATTGTGGCTAGGCCAGGTACATTTGTGCGTTGCCAAAGATGCGAAAGTTGCCTGTAATTATGGATGTGTTGAGGAAAGTTTAGTTCCATGGATTCTATAAAATAGTGAATTTACTTGAAAATGAGTCCATCCTGCGCCATGGCGTATATTACTCTGGGCATGGGAAACATGGAGCCGAACATTGCCACTGAGAGACCTGCTGTAGCGCCCACCGCCACAATTGCACGACATTTCGGTGCTCCCACATACGACCACATTTGCACTAGCGCCGCTCCTGAATTGATGTGATCGAATGGAACTGAAATGAGGAGTGAAGCAGAATTTACGATTTAGTCAGGAGGCATTTAAGTTACCCAGACAAATTAAAGAGCAATGTGAAGCAATCTTAACTTTATACAGAATCAAATTGTTAATGTTTTGGGAGCCATCCCAGTGGACGACCCGGTGTGTGAGGAAAGAAGATTGGAGGAGTTTTTTGTTCTTTCCCTGACAAAACATTTTGATTAAATATATTTTTAAACTATATTCTCAAACAATTTTGTGGTTTCATATCCCGGATATGGAAGACTCATCAATGGTTACAAATCTAGTTTTGGAGCTACCAATAAGAAAAAACTATGAGCACTAAGTGTGAGTAAATTCCAAGTAGACAAAATTATTGAGATCCTCATTGGACACAAATGAGCTAGGATGTTATGTTGAAATATATTACGAGCATCCCTGATAGTAGTGAATGCATGGGGAAACATCCTGACATACTCGTACTTATTCTTCGTTGTTCCAAGAATGAGATACAAACTAATGAAGGCGGCGATTCAAACTAATTTGGTTAAGTGTAGGGGATTGCAGCGACAACCCACTAAAAGGGGATAATACTTTCTTCTTGAATGATGTAATGGAAAATGATGATTCATTTATAAATAATGTAGAATGGCATGGGTTTTAGTATGGGACCGTATGGTTTTAGTATCTCCGTCATAGAAGAATTAATCACCCTCTCCTACGTAATTTTAACAAATCTATTAAATTCAATCAAAACTCAAAAAAGCATAATAATTTTTCAATTGAGTTATTTAAGTCAGATTTGATAGAACTGCTTAAATATTGTGGAACTAAATTAAGACCCAAGACCAAGCTGTCGCTCAGTGCAAGGTGGAGGTGGCGAACACGATTCAGAGAGGGCTCCCTACAACTGTCAAAACCTGTACGAGAGAAAGAAATTTTCTGAGTCAGAGACCAAAGTCACTGGTTACTAGAGTAGAGTCAATAAAGGAAGCCTATTTTAATGTCGATATATTGTCTGTGGACACAGCGGTTAATTTTGGTCGCTGACTGAGACTTCGTATTTTTGATTTATTTACCAGAGCTTAGTTTTATCTCCAGCTAAAAACCCGGTTTATATTCGAAAATAATTTCAAGTAAGATAAGCAACGGTTAAAGAAGAGCGGGATCTAGTTACCTAGTCACTGCGATCTCAATTGGGACTATTTTGACACACTCAATAAGTTACAAATATTCCGAGAGTCTCGTATCCATAAAGAATTCAAAGATCTTCTTGGGAGATTTGTCCGCAATTTCTTGGGGTTCTAGGTAGCAAGAACCTAAGTAATGTAGTTGGGTCCATATTATACCGTTACAGTGGGATAGTAAAGGCACTGCTGCTTCCTCGTCCTCGTTACACAGTCTACAATATTCAGCATGACTGATTCGCATTTTATGTAAGTGTTTCAATACTCTGCAATGACCAGTCAAAAATCCTGTAACTATGCGAATGCCTACACGGCTGAGTCTAAGTGTCTCTGTAGTTCTCTTGCGAGAGTTAATATCAAGTAAATAAATTATCTGTGGTCGGAGATAACTAAATTTGGTAACTGGCTGTGACTACGTATTGTGCAAAATTCGTTGCTACATTTTAGTTTGCATCCCAGTCAGAGAGCCGCCCCTATTCGTTAGAAATACTTATACAGCAACATTAAAAAGGAATAAAAAATGCTTTACAGTGATAAATACATTAACAGCGTTCAAAGTACTGTTAGTTTAAACAGCTCTTTATGTCACTGGGTGCTAGCAGAAACTCTATTAAATCACTGTTCGTTAGTTTAAACAGTTCGTTATGACCCCGTTTACTAACACAAATGTTGAAAGGTTTAACAGTAACTAAAGTAACCAGATAGAAATAGAAGGCTGTAGTCGACTTACTGTTGACCACTGGAAAGTAACCGGTTGCTATATCACTACCGAAATATTTTCAACAAAAATTTAAAGAAAAGCACTTCATATAGTGGGGGAAAAACTTCTGCTAAGCATACGAGTGCCTGATATCCTCAACAGGATGCAAGATGAGACTTATTTTGTTCTCGTTTTTTTTTTAATCTATTTATCGGTCATTTTTACGTAATACTCGGCATATTTAAATATTTCATTTACCAGATGACCAGAAATTATTTTTTACAAATATAATTTCTTTGTGGGATCAAAGTAGTCTTTGTTGCTAATTTAGTACCTACATTTTTCCCACAATTTTTATTTATTTGGCGGACGGTGGTTCAACTATTTTTAATTTTTTTTACAATATCCTTTACGTTTACTTACTTAGATGGCCGGATCACAGAATCTGTAATTACAACCCGTTACCGGGTTAGGGCCGACTTCAAGAACTTTCATCACTATTCTTTACATGCTCCAGGAAAATAACGCTCCAAAAATTTAAGGAGAGGAGTACTACCATAGTCTCTACGCTTGGCAATACGTTGAATTCAACAAAAGTAAAGATCCGGTTACACTGCAAGCGCGATGTCACAAATGGCCAAATCAAGCCTAAGCAGCTTTTTAGCACACGCTCAGTCTACCTCCTAGCGCAATTCAAGGGTGCCGATCAGAGGAACCGCTCGTGAAACATCGGTAATAGTCGAGGCGGATGCGTACTATAAACAAGGAGGTCAGCGTTAGAGGTCATACAAGCTCTGAAAAGCCCAGCTCCTAAGTAATGAAAATAAGAGCACAGCTGCGGATACCTCCTATATAAGCCCAATAACCTATTATTGAACATTGTTCAAATCAGCAAACGGAAAACACACTTGTTTTTTGAGTGGCGAATAAAAGTAACCCTGATATTTCAGAGGCTGTGGTCCTTTCCTGCTGAGATGGATTCTTCGCAGTTAGGGAGCTGAAGTTCCAACATTACTCAGCATCAGCACAGAACACGAAACCAACTGAATATTTGTACTGAGTGTTTTTTCATGATGATTTTACATCACTAGAGTGGGTTTCATAATATCTCTTTTTGTCTTTTGTATCGTAAGATGGGAAATCAAACATGACTGGGACATTTTATTATATAAAATATATCCTGCCAAAGGTTGTATACAGTTATTTCTGGTCACCCTATAATTACATGATGTCGATGTTTTCTCAGACTGGAACATATAATAATATAAAGCATATGCAGTCATAGGTTGCAAACACTTATTTCTGGTCACCCTATAATCATACGATTCCGTTGCTGATATAAGATTTCATATTTCTCATACACTTATTGACAGTTATGAGGAGAGTTGAGAGTTGAGTCGTGTTCTCCATCTTGTTTCATGTCCCTTACCAATTTCAAACGCTGTAACATATCCGTATTTTCCTAAGCTACTTACCAACCAGTGTCAGCACCAAACTAACAGACACATACGCAATCAGCACGACCACCAGTGAGCCAACAATAGCCTTTGGTATACTCTTCTGCGGATTATGCGCCTCTTCTCCGGTTGTGGCAATGATATCAAATCCAATAAAAGCGTAGAAGCAAGTAGCAGCGCCGGAGAAAACCTTGATAGAGACAGAAATGTACATAAGAGCTTTGGAAAACAAGGGACGGAGTAGAATAGTTATTTATGTACACTGGTGGATGCATGCACGTAATACTTACGCCACTCCAGCCATATGGCAAAAATCCTTGATGTTCCGTCCATGTACTGGTGTCAACGTAGAAGAAACCTGCTGTTATAACGAATGCCCATGACGCTAGATTTATGGCATTTAGGGAGTGATTAAATATGACCGATTTACTGGCACCCATGGCCAGTATGCAAGTCATTATGAGCGTTATGCCGAAGGCTATAAAGTCAGGCGGTTTACCTGTAAACATCAGGCGAAGATATAAAGCGTTAAGAAATTAAACTAAAGTACATGGCCAACACGTACCAAATATGGTGCCAATTGAGTCGCTAATGGCATTGGCAATAGCGCCACCAGTTAACGAATCAAAGCTCGAACTTAACGCACAGGCACAGGCACTTGTTCCTAGGTACGTAAATGTGAAGAAAGAATAAACAAAATTATTATTTGGTTATTCTGGGAAACATAAAAACAGCAATTAAGCCAATCGCTCACCTATTAAATACTCCAATATCATGTTCCAACCAATAACGAAGGCTACGAACTCACCCACCGCCACGTACGAGTACATGTACGCCGAGCCGGAAGTGTGGGGGACGCGCACACCGAACTCCGCATAGCAGGCCCCTATTGCATTCGCAATTGCATAAACAACACAGACATGGCATACTTATAAATACATTGAATTCGATTTGTGCGTGAGTTACCTGAAAAAATGCTCGCTACAGCCGCTATGATAAAGCTAATAATGACACCTGGGCCGGCAATGTTTTTCGCCACCATGCCAGCCACCAGATACATGCCGGTGCCGCAACAGGATCCAATGCCGAGCGACGTCAAATCCAGGGTATTTAAGCATTTCTAAATAAATCAACGCAAACGACGCCCAAAACAACAACACAAAACATTTACAAATTTCTGCTGTGATACCCTTTAATGCCGCTTAATCATTGGCAAAATTGCTCACCGTTAATTTTGGCTTTGTCGGCTGCGAATTCCCATCCTGCAACTGTTTTACATCTTTTGTGCGTATCAATTTCGGTATGAGTGTGGTTGTGGATACTCCTGGCGGCAGCGGCACCTTGAATTTAAACTGATGAATGAACACACAGACGAAGATAGAGAGGGAGAGAGGGAGAGAAAGGGAAGAAAAATAACAAATGTCCATAATTAAAAAACGAGTACCAATTAAAATGTTAATTTAAATGTGTGAGTTATTAAAAGTCAAGCATTCACGCTCTTGAACCTTCCTCTTTAAACACTACCCACACACACATAAACATAGGCGCACACGTACACCCGCACTCACAGGCATACCCATAGGCATACCATCCCAGTTGGAAAATGTAGAAGACTGTGCAGTTACAAGGACTGCTATGATACATTCTAAGACCTTGACCTAAGTCATACCTTCTGAAAGCAGACCATATAAAGGGTGATCAAATAGTCGATATACTCGTATAGTAATATATGTTCTTTAAACGTCATAGCTGTAATTTTTTTCAGATTCCCGTCAGAACGTCACCTCTCCTGAACCTTGCGTAGGATGTGATAGTGATTATATATATAGTATATAGTAGAATTCCCTTAACAGCGGTTAGGAGGACGCCCACGCCCATATTGACAACACTGGGTCCGTTTCCGACGAGCCTCCTCATGGTAATTAATTGGCCCGCTCGTTGCATTCAATGTTGCTGTGTCGCGGAACCCAGACGAGGGATATTGTACTACTAGTCGATAATGAGCTAAATTCCTCCTTGCAGAGGCTGATAAAAGGTGAAGCTAGCGCCCTTAATGGTGCTTGGCTGTCGGAGGGAATGAATACGTTTTTGGTCAGCTTGCGCCCCTTCAGCGTCCTTCATGCCGGTCAAATCGCCACGACCTCCGCTTGAAAAGCACTAGATGTCGAGGTAATTTGAAGGACAGTCGAAAATTTAGAAATTTGGAAAATATTCCCGCTCCCTCCCTATCCTTTTATATAATATTTATTATTGGCCGCCCTCTGTGGTCTAGTGGTAAGCATGCTAGACTCACACCCCGAGGGTCGAAGGTTCAAATCCTGCCACGGGCTTGGTCTCCAAAATGCTTCTATCTAAAAAATCTTTTTCTCTTCGAGTCGCAAGCCTCTGTAGCTAGTACTCATTCCCCCAACACCTTGCACTCATAATTGATTATGGTGTAAGGTACAATAATAATAAAAATTTATTATTATTATATTATTATACCTTGGAGCGGTGGAAAGGTCCATCGAATACGAACAACTGTGGACGTAAAAGGTGCTTTTAATAATATCCAAACGGAAGCGGTACAAATATCGTTAGAAATCCTTGGAGTCGAGGGGCATGTCCGTGGGTGGATCAATGCAATGCCCAAAACAAGGGTAGTAAGTGCGGAGCTGGGTAATAGTCGCCTAAATAAATATGTGAACAGAGGTACCCCACAGGGAAGGGTACTACCTCCCCTATTGTGGATATGTGCCAAGGATGGGGTCCTCAAAAAACTAAACGAGGGAGGTAGTAAAGTGGTGGCGTAAGCGGATAACGTGGCAATAATGGCATCAGGGACGTGCCTTGGTGTAATTGGAGGAATCCTCCATGCTGCACAGGACGTGGACTAGGCATTAATTCCAGCAAAACTGAGCTGATGCTATTTGCCAGGCGAACCAAAATACCGACTTTTAAGTTACCTCATTTAAATAAAACTACACTGTCTCTATCCTGGAGTGCCAGGTAACTGGGTATAATCCTGGGCTCGAAAGTGAACTGGAAATTAAAGACGGAGCAAAGGATACACAAAGCAGGGGTTCCACTTTACTCATGGAAAAATGATTGGTAGGAAGGGGGGCCTTCGACCAGAATTAATACTATGGGTGTACAAAATGGTTGTGCGTCCAATTTTGTCATACGGAGTCTTGGTCTGGTGGAAAGCTCTCGGAAGCGAATTCAACATCACCAAACAAAGTAGAATACAAAGAACAGCGTGCGCTGTAACAATAGGAGCAATTAGATCTTGTCCTACGCAGGACCTAAATGTATTGGTCCATCTGCTCCCAATTGATTTATTCATTAAGAATACCGCAACCCGAAGCGCTCTTGGGCTAAGAGAATTATACTGCTGGAAAGATAGACCGTATGGCCACGGAAGTATACTAATACGAACAGCAGCAGTATACGAGGCAGAAACAGACTACAAAGTACCTACTATAGTTTTTGGGAAAAATTATAGCATTGCACCCCCTTACACCAGGAATAGAAGGGTGGAATCACGGATAAGACAGATACTATAATCTACACCGATGGCTCAAAGATGGACTGTGGAGTAGGAGCAGGTGTTTGCTCAGAAGAGCTACGGATTAGCAAATCATTCCGACTCCCGAACACATCAAGTGTATTCCAGGCGGAAATGCATGCAATAGGGGCGGGTTGTAGGTTGGCAGGATAAGACACAAGCAATACAGAAAAAATAGCAATAATATCAGATAGTCTGGCTGCTGTCAAAGCACTAGACTCCGCGATCATAACCTCGAAACTAGCTTGGAAATGCAGGGAGGTCTTAGCCGCACTAGCTCGACGGTTCATCGTAACATTGATATGAGTGCCGGGGCACAGGGATATTGATGGAAACGAGAGGGCGGATGAGCTGGCCCTCGATGAACATGACGCGACTCCGATTCGCGTACCAATTGGTTTAATCCAGAGCAAGATTGGCAAAGAATTCTTGGTGAGTGCAAACAGCCGATGGAGAAGGTAGGAAACCTGCAAGATCAGTAGAGCACTCTGACCGGACTACAACAAAAACAAACCCACAGAGTTCATTAACAGAGGTCGTCGTGATGCAGCTAGGCTTACCGCAGTCATCACAGGCCACTGGCCCATAGGGGAACATGCCGCAAAAAAAGGGAATTATGTTCAACACCAGTTGTCGGAGCTGCGGAAACCATTTAGAAAGGGAAACCGTGGAACACTTCCTATGTGGCTGCCCGGCCCTGGCCAGATGAAGATGGAAAACACTAGGTAAACACATTTTCCAAAACATTGAAGAGATCGCGAGCTGCACGATAGGGGAAACTCTCGCGTTCATAAATCTCTCCAACTGGCTATAAGGGTCGGCACACAACAATATGCCAATTGCAATACAAACCAAAAGAGCGGTATCAAAACGACGCACCTGCGCTAATTGGATCATCCTGTTGCAACCAACCAACCAAACATACCTTGGAGTATAAATAATTATGTCTACAAGGGGTTGGGGGAATGAGTACTAGCAACTAAGGCATTAAAATCGGAATGAAAAAGATTTAGAAAGAAGCAATTTTGAGACCATGCTCGGGGCAGGATGTGAACCTAAGAGCCCCCCAGGTGTGAGTCTTTGAGTCTAACTAGACCACGGAGGTTGGCAAGAAATACATATAAAGGAAAATAATTGGGTCTTTCATTAGATGGTTTGAAATATTTCTAGAAAAGAAAGAAGTACTGGATCTGGTAACTCAAACTCATCTAGATATAACACTGATGCCTACTCCAGCCATAAAATATCCGCCTTGGTCACTGAATAACAATACATTTATTACTAATCTCACTTCACACCAAAAAACATACACAAAACATACAAATGCATCGGAATACAGACAGTTGTATATGGAGGCAGTCCAACCCCAAATAGAAAAATAATGGGAGCTGCTTTTTACGGATGGCTCCAAATCAAACGATGCCGCAGCATTCACGGTAGAGGACGCAAATGGTATCACGAAGAGCCATGGATTACTCCCACCTGCTGCCAGCACTTTTGACACAGAAGTACAAGGAACTATAACAGTCCTGCTCTAAACCAAAGCTAAAAAAAACTTTCTTAATATACACTGACAGCCTTGCAGTATTTGAAGGCGCAATAAACATGTCTAAGTGCTCTAAGCCCATTGTGGCGATAAAGCAATTGCTAATTGAACTTAGCGCGGAGGTTAAGATGAATGTGGATACCAGGTCATACAGGGATAACTGAAATGCGCAAATAGAGCAGCCAAACTAGCAGTGCAGTGAAATCTCCACTGCACACGTTTATGCCTTTTGCCAACAAATTTGTGGCAATAGTCGCATCATCCTATGCCATCAACAAAACTCTCACAAACTGGCAGAATTACAATCATGAATACAAGTCCTTTAACCGCAACCACACTGTCGTAATACTCCCATCATCGACCACTGCTCTAATGAACAGATGCTTCGTTAAACTTTGGTTAGGACACACAAATATCACGCACGAACACCTAAACACACGGATACCAACTCACAGTTTCCCACATCCTCTCAGATTGTCCACTCATCACAAGCTCCAGAAATTCTAATCAAAGACAGATCAATATTTACTTTGTGAACCTTCCGTAGAAAATATTAAAACTATTTATAATTAATAAAAAAAAATTTATCCACAGTTAAATTTAATAATTTTAAACATTTATCTTTTATCTAAGATTAATTTAAACACAATTTTAATTGTAATTAATAATAATAATAATAGTTATATTTATATATATATATATATATATATATATATATATATATATATATATATATATATATATATATATATATAAAATGGATCATTATTGGGTTCTCCCCTGTTGATTTTTCATACACGCAACGTTCGGTCGCATCACTTTTCCCACTGGGCTGCTGTCCGTTCGCCTTGGCCTACACACAAATGGGAAATTGTGGAAATCTGCCTTTTACACTCCTTACAATGGCCTTGTTAATCGATATTTGCAACAAGTACCACACTCCAACATAAACGCTCGGTGCAACAGAGCAAAAGAATTGAAAAGACTAAAAAAAATGTATAGAAAATAAATAGAAAAAAAATAAAAATAATAAAAATAATCTGCCTGCAATCAGAAATATGCTTACTTATGTGGTAGCGGCTTGGATGAAATATGTCAGCACCATTTGCCCTTTCGTTTGCAGCCGTAGAATGGCACGGAGTGAGTGAGTGTTTGAGTGGGAGTGCGAGTGTGTGTTCGTTCAGCGTTAAAAGGGTACAGTGAGCGCCTTCGCAGCCTTAAGCTTTTGTATGTCATTGAGTGCACAATTTAATGGAGTTTAAATTAATTGCCATCCATACACTTCACTGGAAGTTGAAGCGAATGATAAGTACTTATATATATATGAGTGTGTATGCGTGTGTGTGTCTGTGGAATCATTTTGCTGTCAAGCGGAAATTGTAGACATTGCAGAAAAGGGTAGTGAACGTTTTTATTGCGGGCTCAAGGGAAGGAAATTATGAAAAAAACCCGATTTTTTCCAAATGCGCGTTTAATTATTTATAAAATGAATTTACATTGCTTGAATGATTACGTGATTTATGAAGTTCAGTCTCGTTTGAGGCAAGTGATTAAGTTAATTAAGGCTACAAGCACATTGCCCACATAATTCAGTAGGCACGATCATGTGGGCATTATGGGTGGTGAACCTGATTATGCTTTTTAAACATTTAAACATCGATTGTCGACCCCCCGATTAAATTTAAATATTCGTTTTTTAACGAATGACAAATTGTTTGTTATTGTATAAATAAAATGTTTGTCTTTATTGAAATTTTGGGAAATTTCGGTTTCTTCCTGTAATCACCTTCAAATATTTAAAAAATTAAAAAATTACACGGAGCTCCCCTGAGTCCTTTCCATAAGCCAATGTAATCATATTTTTATTATTATTAGTTTTTGAAAGAATTTTTTTATTTATTGAGTCTTTCTATTTTTTTTTTTTTTATTTTTTTTTTTGGGTAGAGAGGGTAAATATGCCAGCCGCATCATCAAAACTGTCATCACAGATTTGGTATGTGAGAATTGCACCCACTAAAACATCCCCCTCCCTCGCTGAGAACATCTCCCCACCCTGGAACCCTTTTTATACTTCCTTCAAGGTGGAGATTCTCACTTCGTCCCTATTGGACTCTCAACATTATTCCTGCGTCCAGGTCCCGCTTTTTCCGCCGGAGCACATTTTCCACATATTTATCTACGTGGTCCCAGTTTTCTTTGCTGCTTAGCATAACCTCCACAATGTTCTCGGTGGCTAAGGTTTCCCCGATTTCCATTTCAAGCGTGGTGCGCTCTGTTTGCCACCTTGTGCATTTGAAAAAGGTGTGCTCTGCATCATCCACATTGCTGTCGCCGTATATGCACTCAGGTCCTCCAATTTTTCCCATTCGGTGTAGATACTTGCAGAAGTATCCGTGACCAGACAGTAACTGCGTGAGGTAGAAATTGACGGTTCCGGCTGATCCTCCTATCCAGCTCGCTATGTCGGGTATGAGTCTCGCTGTCCATCTTCCGCGACTCTTGGCGGCCCATCGTTCCTGCCAATGGTGCACGGTTTGTTGCTTTATATCCTGCGCGGTTCCTCTGGTATTCTTACCCATCTTGGCTTCTCGTAGGTGTTTTCGTTCGAGGGCCAAGAGATCGATAGGGATTAAGCAGCTAATTACCAGAATTGCCGGCTCCGATACAGTACGGTACGCTGAAGCTACTCGCAGGGCTGCGGTTCGTTGTACGGACGATAAAACTTTTCTTCGGGCGTGCACCTTTAGCTTGTCAGCCCACAATTCGCTACCATACAACAGAATGGAGTGCGTTGTCATCATCAGAAGCTTCCTCTTGATGGATGTCGGCCCTCCGATGTTTGCCATTAGTCTGCTGAGAGAAGCCGTTATCCGTGCTGCCTTCGTCGCCGCATTTTGCATTTGCGCCCAGTAGGTGAGCTTGGAGTCAAGCTGAATTCCCAGGTACTTTATCACCTTTTGTGTCCTGATGGTCTCGGAGCAAACTCTCAAGTCGATTTCTATTGGAATGTGCTTTCTCGTGAGGAATAGCAGTTCCGTCTTTTCCGTGGCCAACTTCAAGCCATGTGAGTCGAGCCACCTCTGGGTTCTGATCATGACCTGGTTCAGCTTTCTTTGGGCGTCTTCCGAGTCGCGTGCGGTGATGACAGCCGCAATGTCGTCTGCGTATCCGACTAGATGAGTGTCATCTGGCATCTCTATGCGCAAAATGCCATCGTAGCTTATATTCCAAAGGTCCGGTCCGAGGATGGACCCTTGCGCTGCCCCTGACGTGATGATTTTGCTTCGGGTGCCATTGTTGGTCTCGTATAACAACATTCTATCTTTAAGGTAGCTCCGGATTATCTTCTTCAGATAAGCTGGTATCTGAAAACGATTTTCAAGTGCCTCGATCATATCCACCCACCTAGCGCTGCTGAAAGCGTTTCTTACGTCTAATGTAACAAGGAGTACCACTCGCCTGGAGTAGTGATTTCCTCGCTGTGCCGCTAGCACACTTTCTATGACGTCTTCTACGGCGCCAATTGTGGACTTTCCTGGTCGAAAACCGTGTTGTCGAGTGGATAATCCCCCAGCGTTTTCAATGGCTGCTGCTATTCGGGGTTTGAGGAGTCGCTCCAAAAGTTTGCCCGCGGTGTCTAGCATACACAGTGGTAGATATGCTGACGGTGATTCAGGGCTTCCTTTTCCCTTGCTGATGAGCACTAGCCGCTGTCTTTTCCATACGTCTGGGAATATTCCTTCTGTCAGGCAGGCATTGTACATATCGAGGAGTACTTGGGCATGGCTATTTGACACTATTTTGAGGACTTCTGCTGGAATACCGTCGATACCCGGTGCTTTGTTGCTCTGTAGGGTTATGGCGGCTGCTTTAAGTTCGTCTTCCGTGAAAGGAGGTGGGACTTCCTTGACCAGCACTTCCGATTCTTCTCTTAAGGCATGTATAGGAAATAGAGCGTTTACTATGTTTTCCATAGCATGGTCTTCTAGTTGGGGTACCGATACTCTTGCTCCAAGCTTTTTCATTACGACTTTATATCCCAGTCCCCATGGATTGTTGTTTATGTCGTTTCGGAGCTCCTCCCATTTCTTCTCCTTGCTGGTGCGAATAGCAGTTTTGAGGATTTTCCTAGCAGCTTGGAGATCTTCTCTTTCGGCAATCGCGGATCCAACACCCCTGGCCCTAGTGTATTTTCTTCTACACCGCAGACAGACCCGTCTGAGTTGAGCTATTTCCTCTGTCCACCAGGAAACGGCCTTCTTGTGTTTATTTGGTCTTATTTTCGGCATCGCTTTGGTACAGGCTCTCTCTATACACTGCATGGTCTGCTTCACCTTGCTATTAGCATCGCTAGCGTGGCTGTCTAATGGAATGTTTGCCTCCAGCTCAGCAAGTAGCACTTCCGGATTTAACTTTGATACATTCCACTTGCGAGTTCCGCGTCCACTTATGTTGTGGTCATGGTTGCTTGGCACTTTTTTAATGGAAAACGTAATGTATTGGTGATCGCTTCCATTATAGTCTTCTAAGACTTTCCATGTACTTACTCTGTGAGCAATGCTCTCAGAAGCTAGTGCAATATCTGGAATTGTACCCACGCATCCTGGTCTTCTAAAAGTGGCAGTGGTCCCTGTATTTACGATGACCATTCCCAGTCGCGCGACCATGTCCAGTACCCGCCGGCCCCTTGAATTGGTTGTTTGCATTCCCCATTCAACTGTTTTGGAGTTCAAATCGCCAGCGATGATGAGTGCTCCTCCAAACTCTTGTGCTTTATCTTCGATGTCATCGATCTTTTTCTGGAATACTTCTGCGCAGTCACTTGGAGTCAAGTAGCAGCTTAATCAAAGTCGATCATGGGCCCAAACGAAACCATCGCCTTTTCCATCTCCGGTTAAGCTAAAATTGCTGCCTACAGGTAACCATATGGTCGCCGTTCCGCTCGTATCTGCAAGCCATGTTCCGCTTACTTTTTCCCTATATTGCTCACTGATTACTACAATGTCTGCTTTCTGCTCTATACTAATTTGGTCCAGTAATGCGTCAGCCACTCTGCTTCTGTGCATGTTTCCTTGCAGTACTTTCATTTGGATGGCAATTTTTTGCTCATCGCGCATCTACTTGAGCTCGGGATATGGTCTACCGGACTGCATTGAGCATCAACGCAGCGGCAGCACTTTGGGGTGTTACTGCACTCTTTTAATTTGTGCCCCGTTTCGCCACATCGTATGCACAGGCCTTGACCTTTCCTGTCAGGTCCTTTGCACTGCCATGTTAGATGACCAGGAGCAAAGCACCGGAAACACCGTTTTGTGTTATGCCCTGGCCTTAATCTGCAGTTAACCCATCCGATCCTGATGCGATCTTTCTCCAGCAGTATATTGGCGAGCTCCGATGACATCGTTACATAGGCTCGCACCTGCTCTCGACTATTTGGTGCTGTTATAGTTGTTACCATATCCTCATAGGAAGCAGTTCTCATATTTTCGGGAAGTGACTCCTTTACGGCTTGGTGTACTTCTTCCTTTGTGGCGAGCAGATCGAGATCTCGTATCTCTATAGTGGCTCTTGGCTTAAGATCAGTCACAACTGCTGACTCCTGTAGTGCACCTTTTAAAAGTTCACAAAAGCCTGTTGTCACTTTTGCTCCTTTATCCAGCTCCAGCAGAAGCCCACCTGCTCTTGTTTTCCGGATCGATCACACCTTGGTCTGTGCATCCTCTGGTTTCACATTGCAGCATATTTGAAACTCTCTGCTGGTTTGATAAGGACGGCTTCAGACTTTGGTTTTGTCTCCTTCGTCCTATGTCTTCCTTGCATTGTTGTTCGTGACTTATCGCTGTCGCCCACGGAATTCTTTGCTGTTGAATTTTCCTGTGTTTGACTTCGTGTTGCCACGCGTCTACTCCTTGTGACAGTTTGCCACCCATCGGCCTTACTTTCGCAGAACTTTTTCCCATCTTCTGGTTCTGCTGGGCTAGAAGCTGCTCGTTTGGGTCTAGCCATCGTCGGTGTTGCTGAAGCGCTTGTCAGAGCCGTGTGCCTCGGTTTCGGTGCCGTAACAAGTTTGCACTCGTTCTCTTTTTCCGTCCAGTTTCGCCGATAGCTTTCCATTACGTCGAAAAGCTCGTCTAGCTCGGAAACTCCGGTCTTTACGTCCATGCTCACGTTCTTCTGCTTTATCATTGCTTGCTTCATCTTCGTCAAGACTTTCCGACATTTCGTGAGAACTTCTTCTTCTGCCGTTCTCATCTTTATGATGAATTCCTGTCTGGGTGAGCTGACGGGACATTTCATCAATACAGGTGTGGGATTTCCAGAAGACTCCTGCTGTTGTTGGTTCCCTTTTGCGCCCAGAGGCGTTTGGTTCGCGGCAGGGATGGTGCGCGATTTGTTGCACGCTCCATCTACCGGTGTGTTACTTACTTGGGGTTGTTGCTGGTTTGTTACTCCCTCTTCTGGCGATCGCATAATTTTGCTACTTCTTCTAAAGCAGCTTCCCCTTTCTGGATCTTGGAGTTACTTTCTGCTGTATTTGAGTTTTAGGTTGAGTTTGTTGCTTTGTTTGAGGTGTATTCATTTTATATGGGTCCCCGCTTCAAGCCGCTATCTCCGTTCGTTGTACAGTCGCTTTGGAAATATCCATGTGGTTGTCTATGCAAGCAGGGAGTTCCACCGAGGGTTGGCACAAGTCTTCATGAGAACTTGTACTCAGAGCCAGGATAAGCGTTAGTCAGGATTGATGCTCAACTGAGCCTGTACCGCCAACTTAATGGTGACGCAACATCGAACGTACTTGCAGACCCGCCACGGTTTTAACGGGACGGAGGCAGCTACAGCATTAGCCCGAAAGCCATTTCCACCCGATATCACTCTGGTGTACTGAGGTAACGGAATACTGCAGCTACCAGCCCAAGGCAGACAGTTCATATATGTTTTCAAATCGTTTTCCTAGGGGCATACCGCGTCAGTTTCCATTTACTTGTGTCTCCCACGATGCCATCTGTGAATGGATGGGGAGCACTTCTTTAGACGGTGCCTACTCGTCTTGTCACATGCGTTTCTCAGAGTTTGCAGACCTTTTCAGTCGCACTCTCCTCGCTTGCCGCTCTTGGTCGGGGACTACTTATTGGTTATTCGCAGCTAACCTACTCTGGTAGGCCGTTCACTATCCGCCACCTGTGACCCCCACGGTAGCCTGAGCTTAGCCCCGTACTTGAGTCTTTCTATTATCATCAATAATATAAAAATAATCAAAAAAACCTCAGTGAAGAATTATAATCTCATAACTAAGGTGCATTGGTTTTCACCATTGTGTTCAAATATGTTTAGGATGCAAATTTAAACTTTTTAATTATTAAAGCACTAGTTTAATTTTATAATTTACAAATTTTTTAATATAAGTTATATTGGATATCATGCTACATCTGCCACCCTTACATCTCTTCTGCAAATATTTAGGGTATGTTCCGCTAAGGCGAGCTCACAATGGAAAGCGTTCCCGCGTGGACATGCGACAATACTACAATCCTATACCGACATGCCCAGTGATTTTGATGACCTTCCTTCTTTTCTTTGTTTCGAAAGGAGTTTTTCGGTAAAAATTCCTTCCCGGTAGGAATGACTCGAGGGGGGATCCATCACCAGATACCCCCATCCCATCAATATATAAATATATATACATATAATCAATATAGATATACACAGACTGTCAAAGGGTAGGAAACCCTGCCCTCTCATCTTACATTCTCTTATTGCACTTCTATTTATGTTTATCTACTCTCACCCACTATGTAACATGAATATCGTCTAGTTCAATAAAGTTCAGTTTATACTCAACAATTGTCGCCTTCACTACACAGACGAATCAAACATGAATACCCTTGTAGGATTCATTGCAAAACGCCCTCAATCAGGGAATCCATCAAACTAATGGATCACTGCAGTGTTTTTCAAGCGGAAATAACCGCTATTCACGAAGCCTTGAGTCGGTTGAGTATAAATGGGATAACCGGTAAGGATATCTGCATATTATCAGATAGCCAAGCTGCCCTAAGGGCTTTTGTTGCATTCCAAATAACATCAAGGAGTGTCTTGGACTAGTGCCAATCTCTTAACGAGATGGCTAAACAATTCCATATCCATTTATGCTGGGTACCAGATCATAGGGATATACCGGGGCACCGTAAGGCTGATCAATTTGAGAGAGACGGCAGTTGAATGCCAAATGTTAGTAGGTATATGGGCATACTTGATTAACTCTACCAATCAAAGGTGGATTTATACCCATAAATGCGAAATCGCCAGGAAAACATGGTCAAGGCTAAATCTATGTCTATTCAACAATGTCACTAGACACAATAGACTACAAATTAGGACTCTAATAGGAGCCCTCACGGGACATTGTCTAATTGGAAATCATGCCAGAAGAATGGGAGTTTATACGCATGATTTCTGTCGCACCTGCAAAAAAGAGGAGGAACTGGAAACGTTCCAGCATCCATTCTATACATGCCCAGCTTTTGTTAGAAATACGTTTACTAGGATCCCACTTCATAACAAGTGTAGATAATCTATACCAATCAGATGTTAATAATCTTCGTCGGAGGTTGGCATTGGTTCTTCATTCTGGAGCCCCAGTGGGCATCTTGAAAGCTTTTGATTGAACTCGTTGCATTTTATAAGGATAGAAAATACTCCATTTTTTACAGTTTTTCTTCAATAAAGGAGAAAACGCAAGGCAGGCGACTGGAAATCTGAATAGTGTTGTGGTCCTGCTACTTTAACAGCCAATCACGCGCAATTTTGGTTTCGTCGATGGATGCACCACGGTCCAGAAGGCCAATTGTCCAAAATGTCGATAAAATCATGGAAATCGTCGAGACCGACCGGCATGTAAGCACTGTTTTGATTGCCCAGGAGCTCACTATTGCACAAAAAACCGCTTGGAACCACTTGGCTAAGGCTGGATACAAAAATAAGTTTGATGTTGAATGTATGACGAATTTCAATCTGCGAATCGCTGCTGAATCGCAACAAAATCGACCCATTTCTGAAGTGGATGGTGACTGGTGGGCCACTTGCGAAAACGTCAAGCGGAAACTGCCGTAGTCGCATCGCGGTAAGCCGGCGCTAACGGTGGCCACCCAGGATTGATGGCCAAACTTTTAATTCGGACCTGTACTACCGACAATTGGACCGTCTGACGGAAGCAATCGGCTAGAAGCGGCGAGGAATTGTGTTCTATCAGAACAACGCCAGGCCACATACTTGGATAGTTACTCATCAATAGCTCAGGGGGCTTGGTTGGGAGGTTATTATGCATCCACCTATAGTCCGGACCTGGCACCAAGAGATTACCACCTGTTCCTGTTTATGGCGAATAATTTTGCTGGTGAAACATTCGCCTCAAGAGGAGCTTGTGAAAATCGTTTGTTCCAGTTTTTTGCCAATACGGACGAGGGTTTCTGTGAGAGAGGCATAATGAAATGGCCTTCAAAACGGTGTATATTTGACCTAAATCGGATCATTCTAACTATGCCAAAAAAAGCATTCAATTTCATTCAAAAATAAAGGATTTGTAATTACTACACCCTGCATTAGCTTTTTGTTCGGTGCTAATTTTGGTACGGATGAGGCAAACTGTCACTTCAGACGCAATAACTCCGTTTTTATTACTAAATGTGGATCGAAAGTACATCAGAATTTAAATTTATGATTGCCAATAGATGGACTAACTAGAAATACCTATTTTTAAAAAGTCCTGTTTACTTGGTCCTGCACCTGTTATGTTAAAAACTTAGTTTGTCAGCGTAGTGTCAGAGCAGAAATCTTCTATAGACTTATCCTGCACCTTGTATAATTGTCCTCTACTGCATACATTAATAATACGAGTTTTATATATCCTAGAATTTTATTGGCCAATTCTTACTTTGCCGCCAGCATAATCAGACTTTAAATTTCGCTTGTATAGAATTAATACTATTCCCACTGAGAATCTCACTGAGTGGCAACATAATTTTAGTGATCAACTTTTAAGCACCACAAACCATGTGGTTTGAAAGTCCCTCTCCACAATTCTCTTAGTTTAATTGCTTTATAAGTGTGTTGAGTTAAAATAAATTAAAAATTGTATCCATACCGCCACTTCAGTCCCCATATTCCCATGCTAAATGCTAGTCCTGCTCTGGGCATACGGAGCGTATGAGTGTGACATGAATACCCCGTAATGCAGCAGCATATAAAATATGTGTAGCTGGCAGTAAACTTTGAGAGGGATATATGTAAACAAATAACTAAACACCTTCATCCTTGTGCGAGTATCTCCAGATTTACAAGAGATATAAAATAATTTATGTTGATTTGAATTTTATTTGGAATTTAAATTCCATAGCTGTGTGTTCTTTTCAATCATAAACATTTAAGCAAGCGTATGAAATGAATAAATTGAGGGTATTTACACAAAGCCAACCACTTTAAAGTTTTCTCTTCTGCTCATTTAATGGAAATAAAATTAATATACATTTAATAGAAATTGAATGGAAATTGAATTAGCTCATAGAATTATTGGAGGTCACCAGCTACATTCACATCCCGATGTGGGATAGAAAGAATTATATAGATTGGAAATATGTATAGATGTGGTAAATATGTGGACATACGGAATAATTCCTTTTAATATAGGGGAAGGCTATATAATGGTAAGATTTAATATGATGGTAAATAGTACTCAGAAACTCTCCATTCTAACTACAAGTAGCAGAGGTCATTCGACCATAG